>BLBF01000055.1:18734537-18869906 GCA_015471245.1 Laticauda colubrina | reverse complement strand
GACACTTTGTAACCCACCCAAACCTCAATAAAAGAGTTTGTCTCGAGTTAGCTCGGGGCTCGTTCACCCCAAGGAGAAAATGCATGTCGTGTCTTTCCTCAAACCCATTCGGCAGTTCGTGGGGAGCCCTCCGGGAGAGCAATGCCTCAGACTCTGTGGTTTTTTTCCCCAAACCCCAAAAACTTTAACTTTAGACTGTCTACTATTGACCTCACCCCTTTCCTAAGAGGCCTGTAGGGGGCATGCATAAGCATACCAATGTGCCTACCGTCCCTGTCCTATTGTTTCTTTTATTTTTCTTATATGTACCCATTTCATGTATTCATAACTATGTATATACTTATACGTACGGTATTATCTTGTAAGCGATTGACAAAATAAATAAAATAAATAAAATAAAATATAAACTGATAGGAAACAGCAGCTCCTTACTAGCACTGATGATGTTACTAGTTTGGTTAAATGAGCAAGCTCAGAAAGTATTAAGAACCCCTTATTTCTTTGTGTTAAACAATAAATGATACCTTAACATGTGATTAACAAACAATTTATAAATATACATTTAATTGGACTAAGATTAAATAAATTGCTAGATAAATTGGACCATCTTAACATAATGAGCCAGATAATAGTGAGGAGAAATCCTCCCCTGTCAATAAGATAGTCACAATTCACAATCAAGAGCTGTAGAAAGTAATCCTTAATTAAGACTTAACTATAGAATGATTGGAATGATGTACTCATTTCCAATAATGGCATGAATCCTTCCCTGCTCTGGGTTCCTAATTCATATCTTAAAAAATTGGGCCCACACTTTTGCTAAAAAAAATAGTATTAAATCTGCTTGAATATCAGAGCTTCTGCTTTCTTTTTCTTCATCCTTTTTGTGCTTGTGGTGGTGTTCCAGCTCAACACTGAGAACGTTTCCCTGATATGCCCATTGTCCAAACTAAACACACTGAGGTGGGAACTGTAAAAATAGACTATATTCTGTCCAGAAAAAAGGCACAAAGAGATCTCTCCTAAAGCTTACCCACCAGTCATAGTGGTTTTATGCAGCATTTTACCACAGCATATCTAATGTCACAAGACATTTCAAAACAACAGCTTATGCAATGCTGTGCAACAGTCAACAAAATTAACTTGGACAGTGTTTAACTACAAATCATAACAAATCTTTGTAACCTGTGTTAATCTATTCATAAGATAGCTATCTCCTTAGAAAACTTTTTTCAGCAAGTTATATTTAGCTACAGTATCTATAATTCATTTTTCTTTTCTGCCTATGCCTTGTACAAACATATGCTTGGGGTTATATTTTGCCAGCTAAGATCTCCGTCTTGTCCCAAAACTTGAATTAAGATCTTAATTGGAGAGCTGGGCCATTTCTTCTAGTATCATAGTGTTAGAAATATTGTTCCAGTGGATTTTAAACCAATTATCTTTTACCCTGTGTTAGTATATTTCTTTATTTTAAAATTGACATTGAGCCTTGTTCCTCTGGAGGCTAATTAGAAAGTTTAATTTCCATAATGTTTTTACTCATCTCTTTTTCTTTGCCACACCACTCGCTCACTAACTCAATATTCTGAGATCAGGCTGTTCCCTTTCCTCCCACAAGCCAAATTAGCATCCACATCCTCCTAATTGAATTGCAAAACTTTTAATTGTGCAGAACCTTCTACCTTTTATCTTGTAGATTAACACTGCTCTAGGTTCAAACCTCCATTTAGACTTTTTTCAGTTCAACGCTATCTACATAATAGTTGTCTTTTAAGATAATCTGTATTGTTGTTGATGGCCTGATTCTGGAGTTTGCTTTCAAACTGATCTCTGCTCTTTTGAGGAGAAGACTTGTGTCCTTGGGTCTTGCCTGGGGTGCTGAAACCCAATTGAACATACTATGGAAAATAGTAAAGTGTTGCAGCAGTCACACTGATCAGCCTTTAGGAATGTGCACCCAGAAGTTGATATGGCTGAAAGTGCTAAGAAAGGGGTAAAAATGCAACTGATAGGAAGGTTCTGCAGCTCCAAGTATGCGTTAACCATAATACCTTGTAGAAAGATATACAGAGTAAAATCCTATATTTTGGGGTTTATACTGTTGGAAGTTAAAACCCACCCCTCCCCTAGACAAATGAAATATTTTAGGATATACTAAAAAGGCAGAATATTTCCCCTAAAAGAGAAATAGAAACTCAAGGAGGCAGAAACTCAGCCCCCCTACCTTTGCTAATGGGCCATTAAGGCCTGGGTTTATTACCACTTACTACTCTACATAACAAAGGTCTACCTCCTTCAGGCAGAGCCATAATATGAATTCCAAAGCCCTTTCATTTCATCATCATCCAGCAAGGCTCAACCAAGCCTGGGATTCAGGACAACCTACAGAGTTGCTCCTGCATGGCCCATCGGAGTCTGACAACCAATCAGAATACAAACTCAAATCAAATCCCAACAGAGGACATAAAACCCAGGGACTCTCAGCATATCTTCCCTTTTTTGCTCAGGAGCTCCAAGGCATGTGATCCTGTCCACCTGTTCTGACCCAGACTTCATCAACCTTAATAAAACACAAATTGAATTTAAAAGTAAAACCTTTTTTTATGCGATGCTGGGAATTACTTGCATTCCCAGCCAAAACTCATTATACACAGTTCCTCCAGATAAAAGCAAGTTTTTCAGTGCTGTGGAATGCTGCCAAGAAACAGAAGTCCAATAAAGGCTAACATAAACCAATCCAAAAACCTAGAAAAAAACGACCAGAGTACAGAGCTTCACGAAGGACTTGGAGATTACTGCTTTGCTTCTTGCAAAGCTCTTCGTCATTGAAAACTGACTTTTATCTCTTATGGAAGGGGCAATTACCTCCCAGCTTTACTCCGGATTTGCCCCTTCTGCTTCAGCTGCTCTCACCTTCTAGCAGCTCTGCGCATACACGCACTGGGAACAGGCTGCCCTTGTTCCTCTGCATTGCTGCTGCCAAATTCTGGAGGCATTCCAATCTTCAACCATCATGACTTCTCTCTGAAGAAGCTTCTTGAATGAGGAGCAAAGAAGGCATTCTTCAGAGAAAAAGTCCAGTTGCCTCTTGAAAAAGTATATTTGGCATATCCATTACCTGGATGTCTGACAATCTCCAGAAGCACTCATTGTTTCTTTTTTCTTTATTTTATTTTTTGTTGGAATATCATGCATCTTTAAAAATAGAGGAAGATTAAGCAACAGCATTCAAGATTGATACACAGTGTGTGTGTGCGTGCGTGTCAGATAAGGCTGGGCAAGCATAACTATGAAATCACCTACATGGGACTGTCACTGTACATGCAAGAAAAGGCTAGCAGCAAAAATAAAATTGGGGATAAAGATCTGACACTTTAGTCCAGTGGAAGCTTGGTCAGTGAAGGCCAGGTAATTTAGCTTCTAAAAGAGCTTCTGTCAGAGCTATACTTCAAGTTATCCTGTTCCGTTCGGAAGAAACACGAGGTAGACCGGGTTCCAACAACAAAGTCTTTATTTGTTAACAGTAGTTGAAGAACGGAACATTGGCTCAAGCCGCGGCAGCCCTTTTATAGCGGTTTGCCTGCCGGCTTGTAGCCAATGACAGATATTCATTTTTGCCGCCTTTAAGCAGCTATGTGGATTGGTTCTTAGTGAACCAATCCCTATACTGGCTTTCTTAGCCAATCAGAATCATGGATTTAGGAGTCTACTATTTTAATACAGAACACCCCTCCCCTCTTGGCTCAGTCCTACGTGGTGACGTAGTCGTGCAGGTAGGTGGGGCTTCTCCTGGCTCTCCTGGACTTGCGCGGTTCATTTCTGCTGAAGACTTCGACCGGTTCGGATGGGGTTGCTGTCTCTCCAGCTCTTCCCCATGGAACCACCTGGAAGGGTGAGTCAGCCATTTTACTGCTGCCTGAGTTTCTCAGGCCGGTGGTTTTGCCACTCCCTCCTGGTTTCTCCGGGCAGGTCGAGCTGGCCTGGCTGCCCCCTTCGAGTGGACTCTTCTTGCAAGTTTCTTCTAACTGTTAAGCCTGGGTTCCCCAACCAGGGTTAGGTAGACAAGCTAAACAGAATGTGCAGCGTTAGTCAGATAGGCACACAGATAAATGAGTGAGCTAAGCTTGTATGTTTATTAACATACAGTAAAAATAACAGATACGCTTGTGCTATCAAGAATATATTTTATTCCAGTATAAGTTTATAGCATAGTCAAAAACAGTCCAATATTCATTTACCATGTAGTCAGTCCATTCAGGGATATTCAGTTAGCAAAGTCCATGTAGAATATCCTATTGTCAGTTCACATAAATCAGTCCGTTGTTGTCTCTCCCGTTCGAGCAATGCAGTCTTGCTTCCAAGCAGTAATCAGGGATCATCAAAGCCAGAGAGAGAGAGAGCAAGCTGTAGCCTTGCTACTTTTATATGGTTTTCATAACCACACCCACAATTGCTATTTTACATTTAAAGCTGCATACACTAACTATGATTCATAGTTAGTATTTCACCTAAAACAGTTAGGGTGAACAATGTTATCCCTAACAATCTCTTTTTTGCTCTTTTTGTTTGTTATCTTATTCTGGGTTTATTTTAAACAGTTCTTTGTTATTTTCTTGTATTTCCCCCCCTCTTTGGTTTGATTTTCGTCGTTTTTTATTATTTGTGGTTGTGTGATTGTAGTTCTTTCAATGTTCCAGGATCGAAGCTGGTCTATGTGCCGCTTCCATTCCCTGCCATCGTCCACAGTTAGTCAGTAGGACCGGGGGCCTGTAATTTGTGTGATTGTGCCTGGAAGCCATAAGGGGTCCCCAGTGAAATTTTTTGCATAGACTAGGTCGCCGATTTCAAATGTCCTGAAACGGGTGGAGGAATCGGGGGGGTTTCTCTGGTGTATAATTCGGGTGCAATCTGTCTAATTGTGACCTAAGTTTTCTTCCCATCAGTAGTTCCGCCGGGCTTTTATTTGTTATAGTACTGGGTGTGATATGCTGGAGGGTGAGTAGGTGGTTAATTTTGTCTTGGACATCCCCAATTTCCATTTTTCCTAAACCTTCTTTGGTAAACCTGACCATTCTCTCCGCTCTACCATTTGCAGCCGTGTGAGCCGGTGCGGTTAGAGCATGGTGTATACCTAGAGAGGCTAGGTATTGTTCGAATTGGATACTCGTTAATTGTGGCCCGTTGTCGGACACTAGGACATCCGGCAGGCCGTGGGTTGCGAAGAGTTTGTCAAGTTGTTTAATGATGGTTTCAGTTGTCGTAGATGGCATAATTACAACCTCCAGCCATTTCGAGTATGCATCTACGACAATTAGGAAGGTATGTCCCTTAGTAGGACCCGCAAAGTCAATGTGAATTCACGACCAGGGGCCTCGTGGGGTTTCCCAGTCCTTTATAGGTGCTTGTGGTGGGGAAGGCCTGGTTTTTTGGCATTTGTTGCAAGAATTTACCCATTATTTGATGACCCTATCTATTCCCGGCCACCAGACATAGCTTCTAGCCAGACTTTTCATTTTAACAATACCAGGATGGCCTTCGTGAACCATACCCAATACCCTAGTTTGTAATTTAGGAGGGATAACTACCCGATCACCCCACAAAAAACAACCTTTTTGAATCGAGAGTTCGGTTTGTTTGGTCCGGAAAGGTTTAAAGTTCTCAGTTTTTTGGTTTTCCGGCCAGCCTTTACCTACCCAGTTCAGTATGCAGGCAGTCAATGGGTCCTTTGCGGTAGCTCTGGCGACATCATTTGCAGATATCGGTAGATCGGGGCATGTCTTTATCTGCAAAGTGGTCATCATCGGTGCCAGGTCTTCCTCTGTAGTCGGTAATGGCGCTCTGCTCAACGCATCTGCATGGGAGATTTGCTTCCCGGGACGATGTGTCAATGTATAAAAGTAGGCCGGTAGGAATTATGACCATCTAGTCATTCGCGGGGACAAAATGTTCGGTGTGGGCTTGTTTCCCACCAAAATTCCTAGTAGCGGTTTATGGTCCGTTACTATCAAAAATGTTCTTCCATATAGATATTCGTGGAAGCGTTTCACTCCGGCGACAATTGCCAGGGCTTCTCTGTCTAGTTGACTATAGTTACGTTCAGTTTTAGACAGAGTCTTTGAATAATAGGCGACGGGTGCCTCTCTCCCATCTGGCAATTGGTGGCTCAGGATGGCACCGACTCCAAACGGTGAGGCGTCGCAGGTCACCGTCAATGGAAGTGTGTTGCTAAACTGGATAAGAACGGTGTTTGATGTTAATAAATTTTTAATTTTTTGGAAGGCTTTTTTTTCTCTATAACCCCAAGTCCAAATTGTTTTTTTATCCAGTAATCGGTGTAATGGTTCCGCTATTGTCGCTTTGTGGAGTAGGAATACATTATAAAAATTTATTAGTCCCAAAAATGCCTGCAATTCAGTTTTGTTTCTTGGCTCTGGTGCGTCTTTAATGGCTTTGACCTTTTTGTCAGTAGGGTGTATACCCTCTCCGTCTATTAAGTAGCCCAGGAATTCGATGCGATCAGTCATTAAGCAGCATTTTTCTTTTTTTACCTTTAGGCCAGATTATCTGAATTTTGTTAGTACATCTCTTAGTCTTTTTTCTAGCTGGCCAAAATCTTTGGCCAAAATTAAGACGTCGTCGAAATACGGTACGACCTCTCTTATTCCATTCAATAGGCATTCCATGAGGCTTTGGAAAACGCCTGGGGCTACACTCACTCCAAATTGGAGTCTGTTGCATTTGAATGCTCCTTTGTGGGTCACTATTGTCTGTGCCTCAGCTGTTAAGGGGTCTACTGGAAGCTGTTGGTAAGCTTGCGCTAGATCTAGTTTAGCGAAAACTTTTCCTCCCCCAAGTGAATAGTAGTAGTATGTTGTACGACTGGCACCGGGTATGTGCTTTGTTGCAATGCGTGGTTCAGGGTAGTCTTGTAGTCTCCGCAGATACGAATTGACCCTTCAGGTTTAATTGGTGTTACGATTGGCGTTTCCCATTTAGCATGGTCAACAGGTTCCAAAACCCCTTGGTCTATTAATTTATTTAGTTGTTCCTCTATTTTTGCTTTTAGAGCAAAAGGAACTCATCTGGCTTTTAGTCTTCTAGGGGTTACCTGGGGGTCTAAACTAAAGGAAATTGGGGTCCCCCAATACCTGCCTAGGGAGCAGTCGAAAACGTCCTGGAACTCGTGGATCAGGCTTTCTTCCCAGTCGGTTGCGGCCACCCGGTCTACTCCGGTCATTCCGATGCCCAATGGTGCGAACCATTCGATGCCCAGGAGGCTTGGTCAGTCTCGGTCGACTATGGTCAACGGTAGTACTTCAACATGTTGTTTGTAGGCGACTCGGAAATGTCCTAGGCCTACCACAGGAATTCGGTTTCCTTGGTAGTCTTTTAGGGTAAATTTTTGTCTCTGGAGCTCCTTAAGTTTGATATTTGGGATCAGTTGTTTGATGGTGTCCCATGACACCATTGATAGGAAAGACCCTGAGTCTACCTCCATTTCACAGGGGCTGCCTTCTATTTTTACTATTATTTTTACTTTCTTCCCGCTTTCCATCTAAGCGTTTCCGATAGTGAAAGTCTGATGCGTTTTTTCTCGGTTACTGGCTCGTTTGTTCTGCTGCCACTTTCTCTCGGTTTGTTTTGGCTCAGCTTGTGGGGGAGAGTTGCTGCGTCTGTTTGGGCTGTAATTTTTTTTATTTCTGCAGACCTTCTCGATGTGCCCCCTTTTCTTACAAGCTCTGCAGATGGCATCAAGTAATCTGCAATCAGCTCGAGGGTGGTTTCCTCCACAGCCAGCGCATTCCCACCAATTTCTTTTTTCGCGCCCTTTTTTGTTGGTGTATAGGTGGTGGACTTCGTCGTCTTCCTCTCCGGATTCTGATGTCTCGTCAAAATCTTCATGGTGTGTGGTGGTGGGAAATTGTTTCTTCCCTCTGGCTAGGCTCGTTTCTTCGTTTGTCGCATTCATCTGTTTCATTTTGACCGCCAATTTTTTTGTGGCTTCAGCAGCTGTGGCTTCTGCGATGGTTTCAGCTACGGTTATGTTGGGTTTATTTACTTGCTTTGTAAATTAGAGTCTCTTAAACCCAATATTACTCGATCCCGCATCACTTCATCTAAGTTCAGGAACTCACAGGCTCCCCCCAGTTGTCGGAGAGCTGCCACAAAATCAGCGATGGTCTTGCCTTCTTTCTGGTCTCTTAGGTAAAATTCGTGCCGTTTGATAAGGTTTGACACCACCGGAGCGTAGTGAGCCTTCAGTATTCTTTGAAGCTCAGGCCAAGTCATTTGCTTCACATCTCGGGGCTTCGCTAAGGCCTTGGCCATTTTGAAGATCGTGGGCCCGCAATGTGTCAAGAAAACAGCCCTCTTACGCTGGTCTGAGATCTCTTCCATCTCGTTACTTTCCAAATACATTTGGAAATGGTCTACGTAGGATTCCCAATCCTCTTCATTGGGATTGAATGGTGTGAGCAGCACATTATTTCCAGCCATTGTCTTCAGTCTGGTTTTGGTTGCCGCGTGCTCAGTCTCGCGTTTTAGGACGATCCCACCCTCATCGCCAGTGTTCCATCCGGAAGAAACGCGAGGTAGACCAGGTTCCAACAACAAAGTCTTTATTTGTTAACAGTAGTTGAAGAACGGAACATTGGCTCAAGCCGCAGCAGCCCTTTTATAGCGGTTTGCCTGCCGGCTTGTAGCCAATGACAGATATTCATTTTTGCCGCCTTTAAGCAGCTATGTGGATTGGTTCCTAGTGAACCAATCCCTATACTGGCTTTCTTAGCCAATCAGAATCATGCATTTAGGAGTCTACTATTTTAATACAGAACATATCCCATAGTGAATTGCTAGTTAAACAAAAGCTTCTGCTAAGATTCAACAACTGGCAACCCAGATCATATAAACATGAGCTTGCCAACAGGTGTTAACTACAGATGAAAATCAGCACATGTGCACACTAAAAAAGCTGAAGGCACAGACCACATAGAGGGCGTGTTAGTCTGATGAAATGATGTGGTAAGAAAACTATTCTAGAAAATGTTGCAAGTGTGCCCATTACTGGAATAAAGAACAGTAGCGTGACATTCAACTTAAAAGCTGGGCAAAGAATCCCATGAGGGGTCCAGAAGTGAGCAAAAGTTCATCATCAGCATACGACCCCTAAATATTAAAATGAGCCATTTAGAGATAATAGAGAACTATGAGTTGGAACATGCGACATGGGAGTATGTGTGTGAAGCCAGTACACCCAGAAAGTGGTACATAACCAATGAGTAAAACTGTAATCTTGTACTTCCTTCCGCAAACAATATAAAAACCTGAGGTAAACTTATCTTTGGTCTCTCTTCTTTTTGCTGAAATTGTTCAGCAGACGTGCCTCTCTTGTGCACAAATAAAATGTTTGGATTCCACTTTCCTCAACTCTTTGTGAATAATTAGCCCCTTGCTTTGGATAAACAAATGACAAAAGGGTTCCAGGACATCAGGGAATGGAAAGAATGAATAGAACATGGGTTCTGTATAGCGTGGTGAGAAAGGAGGCTGCTTGGACACAATTGCAGGCACCTGTGCTGCTTTCTTTCCCCCCCCCCCCCCGGGGCGTTTCCCCCCCCCCCCCCCAGGTGTCAGCATGCCAGAATTGCCAATAAAGCAGCAATTTGGCACAGGTGTGGGAGGAGAGCTCCGCAATCACCAGCAAATGGAGTATATCAGCCAAATGAAAGAAGGCATTCATTTTTTCAGGAGTTGATGGCCCAAAAGAAAATAAGTTTATATGCCCAACCAGATAAAGTGCAATGTAAAAAAAAAGCTGTAAGAGCTTGCAGGAAGTCAGCACTTACCTCTCTCCTAGAAAACTGAAATATCCTAGGAAATATTAAAAAGGCAAAATATTTCCTCTAAAAAAAGTAGAAACTCAGAAGCAGAAACTCACCTCAGAAGCAGAAACTCACCCCCATTTTTGTTAATGGATGGCCCTTAAGGCCTGGGTCAGAATACTTTATGTAATAAAGATCTCCAGGTAAAACTATAGCAATTGCCCAAAGCTCTTTCAGTGCATCATTATCCAGCAAGGCTCAACCAAGTCTGGAACTCAGGACAGCCTACAGAGTTGTTCCTGCGTGGCCTCATGTGAGTCTGACAACCAAGTAGAAACAAGCTTCAATTCAAATCCCAACAAAGGTTAGAAAACCCAGGCACTCTCAGCATATCAGCCGTTTCTTGATCTCTTCCTTCACCTTGAAGCATGTGATCATCCTTCCTTTTCACTCTGGAGCTCTAAGCCATGTGATCCTGATATTAAACCTTCCAAAGAGCCTCCATGTTTCTAGTGTCTTTTTCCCCACTTGGAACTTAACCCAGAAGGATATTTCTTCCAACAAGCTTAAAGTAAAGTAAAGTAAACAGAGGAAAAGAAAAAAGAAATCTTGGAGAGAGGGTACTTAAGACAGAAAATACTTAAGTAAGAAACATTGATGTATCCAGGTAATAAGGTAGAGCAGGGAATGTTAATCTTGGTCACTTTTAGACTTGTGGACTGCAGCTCCCAGTATTCTCTAGCCAGCCAACTTGTAGAAGTCCACATGTTTTAAGGTGGACAAGGTTAGACACTCATGATGTAGAGCAGGGCTGTAAAACTAGCATCATATCGGGATTTTCCCCCTTTGCTAAACAAGGCGTGGGCATGGCCAGCATGTGATGCATCCAGCATATGGGCCTGGAGTTTGATAGCACTGGTGTAGAGCATAGTACATAAATAATTGTAATAGAGTAGTAAGTAATAATAGCAATAGAGTATAATATATTGAATTGTGACAGTATATATTATGAGAGTATCATCTCCTTTTAATGACCTCATAATCCTTTGTGGGATGGTGTCTGAGCAACTGAATGGAGCTGAATGTTTACTGGCCAGATGCCCTTCCTATCACCAATGTGGAGTTACATTCAACAGATATATTCACATCATGCCCACTCTGTGATCGAACTCAGAGCCTCCTGATTGTGAGGCGAGAGCTCCACGTGTAGGCTACTGCATCACTATATATCATGATAGTATAGCACAGCAGTTGCCAACCAGTGAGCCGTGGCCCATTGGTGGGCTGTGGAAAAATTTTGATGGGCCCCAGAAGAAATGCCCCCCAAAAGTAATTAATCTGGGCCGCACAGTTCTCTCACCTCCCAGCTCTTTGAGGGACCCCGGAGTCAGGTCCCTGAGATGCATGTGCCAACCAGCTCCCAGACACGGAAGCAGCAACAACACTCCCCACCCCCAGCGCCCGCTGTCAGCTCTTTCCCATTAGTTCTCTAGCTTTGAATTGCTCCCGGCTCTCTCTCTTTCCTCTCCCCCCACGCCCATGTGCAGACAGGAAAGGAAAAGGAGACAGAGCCATGCACAGCTCTCCTGTCATGCCCCTGGTGGAGACTGACTCTGAGGAAGAGGAGGAACAGCCAACAGGGAGTGAGAGTGGGGCTCCAGAAGTGGTGGAGGGGGCTGGGGAAGAGCAGAGGCCGGCTGAGCTATCAGAAGAGGATCCAGGCTCACCCCCTCTCCATCCTAGGTCATGCAGGGAGGAGAGGATCAGGGGAAAGTGAGGTCTACTCAGGAGGAGATTACCATGATCCTCCTTGTGGCTTGCAGCTGGGAGCTATGTGTATAAGTTTGTCAAAGTTTAGTGTTTTCTTTGAAAGGTTTATATTTGCTGGCATTCTTCCCATGGACTCTCCTCGGTTATCTTCCTGGAATGTATGATTCATTATCTTGGCTTGCTTCGGAACTTTCATCAATGCGGTTTGTTTTGGTATCTTTTTGCCTCATTATTTACTTTTGTGACTTTAAACTGTGCCTAATAAAACAGTGAAGTTAAGTTGAAGGCATTACCAGACTTTAATGTATGTTTTGGGTTATTTTGAGAGACTACAGGTCATCACATCTCCACTTTTCCAGCCCTCATTGCCTCTCCCAACATAGAAGCCTCGGAAACACAGGCAAAGCCGCCGCAGCGGTAGCATTCTGAGTTGCCTTAGCATGCACGGTTAGTTAAGAATCGCCCTACCCAGAAAAGGAGGTGCTGGAGGAGGAGGAGGAGGCAGTAGTGGAGAAGCAAGCCACTCAGAACGTTACTGCTGCAGTGGCTTTGCCTGCATCTCCAAGGCTTCGATGTTGGGAGAGGCAGCAAGAGCTGGAAAAGAGGAGAGCTGTGCACGGCTCTGTCTCCCTTTCCTTTCCTGCCTGCATGTGGGCAGGAGGGGGAGGAAAGAAAGAGAGCCGGGAGCAATTCAAAGCTAGAAAACTAATGGGAAGAGCTGACAGTGGGGGAGGGGACTGCTGTTGCCGCTACCACCATGTGTGGGAGTGTACATCTCAGGGACCTGAGCCGGGAGGGACAGGAACTGCAAGTGGGAGCATTTGATGATTTCAAAGAACTCCTGGAACACGGTAGATTGGCATTTTGTGGGTCTCAGTGAAAGAGTGAGTTTTGTTTCATCTCCTTTCCTCCCCTGGTAATGCGAGAGATGCTTTCTCTCTCCCCTCCACCCCCAAATAATCACTGGCTGTGGCTGGGTTTGGCAGAGAAGTGCTAAAGTGAGCTAAGTGCCCCCAGGGACACCTTTCCTTGCCTGTCTCCAGGTGATGCTGGAAGAGCTACCTCCTCCTCACAGCTTTTCCTTGGCTGCAGATTTGAGCCTCTCAATCCTCCACCTGGCATCTGAAAGGCTCTTCTGTCTCTTTGGAAGGTGCAGGTGGAGGGAGACTTCCAGCTTGGACCGTTTTATTTTGTTATCATTAAGTGTTTATATTTTTGTTATAATGAAATAAGTATGTGTGTATATAATTTTTGTGTTAAATTATATTTGTAAATATATTACAAAAAATATATTAAATATATTAGTTTTTTTTAAAAAAATCATATTAGTGGTCCTAGGATTTAAAAGTATGAATTTGGTGGGCCCTGGGATCCAAAAGGTTGGCGACCCCGGTATAGAATAGAGTAATTGTCATAGTAATAGTATAGAGATAGCAATAGAATAATACAGGAAGCACTCACATATCCCTTTTATATACAAAATAAAACATCACTCCAACCCATATAAGGGAAGTGTGATGGCTCTGCAGTTAAGATGCTCGGCTTGTCAGCTGAAAGCCAACAGCCTGGGTTCAAGACCAAAGTGTTGTGCAACAGGGTGAATATCCATCTTCATCTAGTTCCTGCCCACCTACCAGTCTGAAAGCATGAAATGCAAATAGATAAATATGTGCTACTTCAGTGGGGAGGAAACAGCGCTCCAGGTCATGCTGGCTATGTGACTGCAGAAGCATCTTCAGTAATCACTGGCTCACAGCCTTGAAATGGAGATGAGCACTGCCCTCTACAGTTGGTGATGACTCCTGGAGTAAAATCTGGAGGGACTCCTTCTCCAACCCATATAATGAGAAATAAAATGAAAGACATTTAGATGGCTGGGTTTTATAAGGAGTTGACTGAATTGGATAAAATCCTAACGGGCACTGAAGAGAAGTTCATTAAAAAATTATATGGTTACTTACTAGGAGTGAAATTAGAGGAAGAACAAGTTAAAGGCCCTATCCCACTGGCCGACGGACTCAAAACGTATGCATAAAGGACACAGCGGCTGAGCAAAATTTCAGGGGTGGCTCCATCCGTTGTCATCCACTCCAAAAAGTGGCGAAAATTTGCATAAACAGAACGGAAAAGAATGGAAAAGAATGGACGTGGGTAGTATGTAGCGGGGATGTTAAACGGATGTTCACAGGAAGCCTAGCAGATGTATATTGGATGCAAACCGTTCACTGTGCATCCTTTCTATTTCCATGCTACTAACGCTGTGTAGACGTTCCGTGCACCTTTTGTTTCCTCCCTCTTTCCATTTTCAGCTGCAACGGATGTGAGTTGCGAGGATGCCCAGAGGATGCAGAGAGGATACAGCGGACGTTTAACAGATGATAAACAGACATAGAACGTTTGTTGCTCTGATGTCACGGATTTACATCGTACACAGTGGAAAGTTCATCCGTTCACAAAGTTTTGTGCAGCTCAAAACTTCTTGAGCGGATGAAATCTCAGTGGACGGATGCTGGAGGGATAGAGCGTATGAAACACGTATGCAGTGAGTACACAATGGATGCATCGCATTTTCCAACGGATGGCAAGCTTTTTTTAACATTTTACATCCTCTTTGCATCCGTTGGTGCAGTGGGACATGGGCTTTAAGAATCAATGATTGTGTGGGGGAAAAACTTTGGATATGGAATAGACTTGGATAAATGGTAGATACTATGGTCTAGAAGCTATACATTAACTATGTCTACAGTCTATAAAGAGAATTTGTGTAAGATGTTTTACAGTGGCAGTTACCCCCAGTGAGAATTGCCAAGATGTTTAAAGATAAGTCTGCAAAGTGGTGGAAATGCCGGAACTATCCAGGGTCATACTATCACATGTGGTGGACATGCACAGAAGCTAAAAAGTATTGGACTAGAATACATATGTGGCTGGAGAAAATTATAAAACAATCTATAGATTTAAAACCAAAGACATTTTTATTGGGAATTTTGCCTGGGGGTTATAACAAAGAGTTAACCGAATTGATTATCAATGTATTAACAGCAGCCAGGATTGTATTTGCACAAAATTGGAAAAATGAGAAAATTCTGATGGATGAGGAAATAATTAAGAAAATAATGGAATGTGCAGAAATGAATAGATTGACAATGGCAATTAGAAAACAAAAGGAAAAAGATTATTATAAAATTTAGAATTTATCTTATGCATGGCTAGATAGAAGAGTAAGAAATTGAAATATGTAATTACAGTATTATACCTATTACCGATAATTGAATGAGTTAGACAGAGTAAGAAAATGAATGTGAAATATATTATTAAAAATCAATAAATATAATGTTAAGGCTAATATAATATGTGATATATGTGATATAAAATACTGATTAGAATGATTATAAACATATATAAGTAAAATATGTTTGATAATGTTATTATGTGCACAAAGAAATGTATACCCAACTGACACATTGATGAACAGAAAGAAGGTTTTATTTGTTCGTTTTTGTTGTTAAAAAAATATTTTTTAAAAAATAAGGAGAAATAAAACAACCATCTGTCCAGGCTGTGGTATTTTTGTGTCTCTCTCAAATCTGGGCCAATCCATCTGTGTTGTAATGATGAGGCAGTCGAGTTGTTTCATCATGAACAACTGAATTATGATGATGATCTTTTTTGGAGTATAGTCTTTGCATTTATGTACATTTTTAGTTATCCTCCATCATTGGTTAACTTTGGTTACTGCTTAACTTACTGTTTTGTACAGTAATCCATACAATTAATTATCTCTAGTTAAAGTCTAACATATGTCTACTTCCCCTCTCTAATCCTCCTTTATCCATAGATTAGTGGCTTTGTTTGCCTGAGTTGTATTTGCTTGAAAACATTCTTTCTCTGAGGTTTGCCATCCGAGATTGGAACATTCCTGCAATTACAACTCTACACATTTGGGCATGGGGTCATTCCAAATATCCTGGATCTGTACCCCGCATGTGAATGCCCAATGAAAAACACACCAAGATGCAGAGTGAAATTGTCCCTGGTCCTTATAGTAGACAGGAAGCATTGAGTCACTTCCCTTTGGTTTTTGCTCCTCTTAGCAATTTTTGTTACCTTATTCAGCAATTCAAGCAACATTTGCCATATGCATACATCCAAATAGCTTTTGCAACCATTTCCTCTTTTCTTTGCTTCTGCTTTGTTCCATAGTATAATGAGCTTACAGTGAACAAGCAGTGATACTTGCAATAATGTGGTTGTCTTTTGCATGCATTCCTATCTTTCAGGCTGTCATGTACAGTGAGGCCGAACATTCACCTTTAAGCTCTTAGTCTTGCATATAATTAAGAGCAGATGGATTGTACAATATAAGAGCAAAATGCCAGGATAGACGCCTGTATTAGGGAAGAGGAACAGTTGTGTTGTGTTTGCTAGAAAACAGAACTATCTGTATCCCTTCCCTTTTATCCTTTGTCTGATAAGCATAGTTGGGGGATAGGAAGCTGATGATGGTTGAAGACTGGGAAGCCATAAACATGGAAGCAGCGAGAAGCAGATACCACTGGGAGGTGGGTAGCACTGTTACTGTAAACCCCACCCAGTATCTGGAATTTAGACTATCTGCTAAGACAGTGGTCGTCAACCAGTGGTGGTGTTCCTCAGAGAAATGTTTCCCCCCAAAGCACTCCCCCCCCAAAACCAATTAATCCAGGCTGAGCAGGAACACAAGGCTATACCGCCCACATTGCTCGCCCATGCATTGACCCTCACTCTTTGGCCTAGCGCAAATCTTACCTTGAGTAGAGCCATGTGAGCTGGAACTGGAAGGTAAGACCAATGGTGGGGGAGGGAAATCTGCCCCAGGGTGGCTTGTTGACGTTGGTGGGAAAGTCGGTCCCATATTCCACAGTTGCAGTAATCACAAGACTGGCCCTTTGGTCATCCCGGAGCAGCTCCTCCAGTCCATGGCAGGCTGGTGCACCTGGGTGGAGGAGCAGCTGCTTTAGGATGACCAAAGGCCCGTCTTATGACTACTGCAGCTCTGGAATATGGGACCGGCTTTCCCACCAATGTCAGCAAGCCACTGTCAGTCAAAATTTAAAATAATGGGATTTAAAATAGTGAGTTTGGTGGTCCCTGAGGTCCAAAAGGTTGGTGACCACTGAGCTAAGAGACAGGAATACTTTGATGAGCCAATCCTTGCATAGGGGCAAGTGGGTGGTTGGAGAAAGTTGTATCCGGAGTCAGGGAAGGTCCAAAGTGGATGAAATATCTTTTTTCTTCTCAGTTCATCTAGCTTCTCTACTTCTCAGCATTCACCCATCCTAACTTTTAAGGCAGACATCATGGAAATAACATTTAAAAATTACCTATCAACACTCAAGCAAGAGGCATAGATTTTTCTGTCTGCAACTGCCATCTCTACAATGAACATTAAATATGCCAAAAGTGTATTTATGAAGTATCAAGGAACTAGGCTAACTATATTCATTTTTATTTGAATTTTGATCATCTGCTTAAGTTATTATGATTATTATGATTATTATGATTATTATGATTATTATGATTGTTATGATTATTATGATTGTTATGATTGTTATGATTGTTATGATTATTATTATTATTTAAACATCCATTTTCCACAAAGACTTTATGTTAATCCTCAGTTGCAAACAAAAAATAGTTATCATTCTATTTACCTTTATGGATTCCTTCTTCAAAAATAATAAAGCAAAAGCTAGCCAAGAATCAATGTTACTCCAATAAGATGCTACTTAGTAGGAATTTGTGGTTCTTATAAACTCTCTTCCCCAAAGAATGCATTTGATTCCAAAAGTATAGCAATAGCAATAGCACTTAGCAATAGCATTTCGATTTATAAACTGCTTTATAATGCTTTACAGCCCTCTCTAAACGGTTTACAGAGTGTCAGCATATTGCCCCCAACAATCTGGGTCCTCATATTACCCACCTCGGAAGGATGGAAGGCTGAGTCAACCTTGAGCCTGGTGGGATTTGATCTGCCAAATTGCAGGCAGCTGGTTGTCAGCAGAAGTAATTTGCAGTACTGCACTCTAACCACTGCACCATTGAGGTATAAGCACATTCCTACTCTTCTAGAGTTATGATGGCCATGGAGGGGTACAGTGTTGTATGAAAGAAAACCTGTATGAGCTGTCCTTCAACCTGGATTTCTGAGTAAGATGTGTGGGGTCTGCATCCTTACTGATTGAGATAGCATGTCTAACTCCCATAATATCAAACCAGGACAGATGATGTACAGCTTTGGTCCTTTAGGTCAAGGGTCTTCAAATTTGGCAAGTTTAAGACTTGTGAATTTCAACTGTCAGAATTCCTGAGCTAATATGACTGGAGGAGAAATTCTGGGAGTTGAAGCCCACAAGTCTTAAAGCTGTCAAGTTTGAAGATCCCTGCTTTAGGTGAATGTTGTTTTTCAAGTGATGGGTGTTGTGTTGTAGATTATTTATTTGCCTGAAAATACTGTATTTCTGTTTTATCACTGTGGTGATTGCTATGTGATTTGTTTTTTGTTTTTATAGTTGAGCTGCACAAAACTTTTTGAGCGGATGAACTTTCCGCCGCGTACGATCTACATCCGCGACACATACGGGCAACAAACGTTCTACATCCATTGTCATCCATTACACGTCCGCTGTATCCTCTCGGCATCCTCTGGGCATCCCCGCAACTCACATCCGCTGCAGCTGAAAGCGGAAAGAGGGAGGAAGCGAAAGATACACGGAACATCCACACAGCGTTAGTAGCACGGAAATAGAAAGGATGTAAGCGGATGAATCTCGTATATTACATTAAAACGGACAAAACATTCGTATATGGGACGTATCTCGAATATTTAGGATGTCTGGAGTATGCCTAGAGTATGTGGAAGGACACCTAGCGGAAAACCGACATTTCCTATAAAAAGGGGGAGGAAATCACCTGGATCTCACTATCAGTCCAGCAGCCGTGGTGTACAGACCTCTTCACCCTTGGTCTTGCTCTTCCACATCATCCATTGATCTCCACCATGGATCATCACACACTCCTTATGGCAGCTGCCATCATTCAACACCAGAACCAAGCCCTCTTCAGACTGTTTCACCTTTTCTACGCAAGGAGAAGAAGGAGACGTCCAAGAGCTGTGTGGGTCCAAAGATGGATCGGGAGAAGAGTGGAGTTTGGACTCTATGACAAGCTGATGGTGGAGCTGAGGAATGAAGACCCTCGTGCATTCCAGCACTTCATGAGTATGCCACCAGCCATGTTTGATGAAATTGTGGAGAATCTGAGACCCAGGTTGACCAAGCCGAGCACCAACTTCCGTCCCAGCCTGGACCCTGGACTGAAGGTGACACTGACTCTGTGCCACCTGGCCTCTGGAACCATGTACAGAAACATGCAGTATGCCTGGAGGGTGCTACACAACACCATCAGCAAAGTGGTCAGAGAAGTGGTGCAGGCCATCATCGAAGAATACGTAGAGGAGCTCCTCAAGTGCCCCACCACTGAAGAAGGCTGATAGACACTGTGGATGTACAAGGCCCCAACAGAGCTTCACGTGAAGGGAAGAAGCAGCGCAACCTCCTGAAACACTGGTGCAACTCCCCAGCTGGAGCAGTGGAGTGGCAAGACAGGATGGTAGGTGCTTAATGGATGCTTCCTTGAGCCTGTCTCATAACACTGATGAGATTGTGCCATGTATGTTGAGTGGCCTTACAATGAATAGGGCATTAATAAAGAGCTTTGTTTATGTTGAAATGTGTTGATCAATGAATAAATTGTTATTGATAACAAAGGGCCATATATGTGGCAGCTGGGAGGGTGGACCATACAGTCCCACTATGCTTGCACTGGAGGTTTATCAATCCCAGAACTATCCTTATCCATCCCACAACTATCCTTACCCATCCCACAACTATCCTTACCCATCCCACAACTATCCTTACCTATCCCACAAGCATGCAAAGGCTTAACCCTTTTTTCAAAGTTTTTACCAATACTTTATTAAGCAAATAAAATGAACCAAGTGTGTGAAGCAAAGATAACCTTTATTAACAACTGTCTTAAGTAAACTGTGTAACTATTAAAAAAGCAAAATGAACCAAGTAAAGTGTCTTTAAGCAATGATAAGGTGAACAGGTAACAACGCAGTCTCTGGCACTATTCTCAGTCACTCTGAGGCATGTCCATGGTCTCAGCTGTCGAGCGGCCAGGAACTGTGGAGGTGGCTGTGGCTGGAGTGCTGGTCTGAGGCACCATTGGGGTGCCTGGCCCCGAGAGTACAACAGGAGATGGTGTGTTCAGGAAGCTCTTAAAGAGCTGACTCAGTCCCGTGAGGTTGATAGCCCTTCCTCAAGGACCTGGGATGTCAGGCACAGTACTGAAGACAGATTTTCTGTTGAGGTGCTTGGCTGTGGGGTGGAGGAAGGAGGAGTGTAGTGGGGCTGTCTGGTCTGCAGCTGGGCAAGGTGAGGCATCTGTGGCGTGCAATATACCTCGGCCTGGACTGGGAAGGACTGCCTCTGGTGTGGGAAGTCCTGGTACTCATAGTCTTGGAAGGTGAGGGGCTGTTGAAAGCCGTGGAAGGACTGTGACATTGCCTGGGGTGGAGGAGCAGACCTGGAGTGGGTCGGAGCAGGTTCAGCTGGGCCTGGAGGGTGGTGCAGAAGAGCTGTGATTTTCTCCTTCATCACCTGGTACTGGGCCTCGGGCAGGTCCATGAGGGTCTGGCTCATGTATGTGATGAAGGGCTTGCGGTTAAAGGATGGCATATCGCTGTGGACCAGCAGAGAGAGAAGATCTGTGCTGGTCTTGATGGTGTCCCTGATCTCCAGCAGGACAGTGTGGCTCTAGCCCTCCAATCTGCCTCTCTGCCTGCTTTCTGTGGAGGTGGAACTGGGGGTGGGGGTGGGTTGGTCTCTGGCTGCTGCTGCTTCTTGCTCCATTTGAGACAGGGGCTCCTTCACGTCCTCTGGCATGGGGAGTGAAGCTGTCGGGGGGGTCTCTGCCGTGGGGCCCTCCAAAGATACCTGCCTGGACACTGTAACTGTCTCCTGGCTGGAAGAGGACTGGCTCTCTGTGGGCTGTCTGAGGGAGAGGGTTGACAGAGGGACTGCTCCTCAGTGGCGGACCTCACCCTCCTGGAAGCTGCACTTGGCCATGACATACATCTCCCGGTCAGTGAGCTTGACAGCGGCCTGCCTGGATTTCTTCAGGTGCAGCTTGCCATACCAGGTGTGCATGTGCTTCCACCATCCCAGGAGTACATCTGAAGTGTAGCCCAGGCTATCCACCTTCTCTCTCCACGCTGCCTGCTTCCGCTTGGTGTCGTGATAGAGCCTGTGGCCCTTCCTCCACAGGTACTCGTTCTCCCTCAGCCATTCCAGCACCTCCTCATCATGGTCCTCGGAAATGGAGTACTGTTTCCTCTCTCCCTTCTCCTTCCCTTGCCTCTTCCTCCCTCTGGCAGGGGCTTCAGGGCCTTCATCAGCAGGGCTTTGAGGGCCTTGGGGCTGGTCCATCACAGCAGCAGCAGCAGGAGAAGCACCAGCAGCAGCAGCAGCAGGAGAAGCACCAGCAGCACCAGCAGGAGAAGCACCAGCAGCACCAGCAGGAGAAGCACCAGCAGCAACACCAGAAGAAGCACCAGCAGCAGCAACACCAGGAGCACCACCAGCAGCAGCAGAAGCACTAGCAGCTTCAGAGTCGGCGCCAGGGGGTGGGATGGTGGTTCTGTCCTTCTTGCCAGGGCTGGCAGGAGTAGGCACAGGCTTTCTCTTCTTCCCTGACTGTCGAACCATGGTGTTCTTTCAAGATGTCTCTGGCAGCAGGTCTTTCCTCTGAATGCTGACTGCTTGCGAGCTGCATCCTTTTATATCCGCAGAGCTGATGCAATTCATCCTCCCCGCATGTACAGTGAACGCTTTGCATCCGCTTTGCATCCGCTACGCATCCACTACGCATCCACTATGCATCCTATAGGCG
Organism: Laticauda colubrina; assembly: GCA_015471245.1. Taxonomy (NCBI): domain Eukaryota; kingdom Metazoa; phylum Chordata; class Lepidosauria; order Squamata; family Elapidae; genus Laticauda; species Laticauda colubrina. The sequence continues at coordinate 18,848,313 of BLBF01000055.1, read as the reverse complement.
TCCGTGATGCATCCATGTCATCCACTATGCATCCACTCCTTCCGCTACGCGCCTGCTTCGCTATTCTGCCCCGGAAGCCCTTCGAATGTGTCATCCACTTCCATCCGCTTCCATCCGCTAGGCTTCCTATGAACATCTGCTTACCGTCCTCGCTACGTACTACCCCTGTCCATTCCTTTTTTTTTTTTTTCTGTTCTGTTTATGCACATTTGAGGCACTTTTGAGAGCGGCTAACAACGGATGGACCCCCCCCTCGAAATTTTGCTCGTCCGCTGTATCCTTTTTGCATAATTTTTGCATCCATCTAGCCTTAAGCTTTTAGTTATTTTTTTTCTTTGGTTAAGAGGATTGAGTTTTGCACCGTTTGCAACCTTTCTTGCCTTGATTGTTAAGTGAATCAATGCAGTTGATAAGTTACCGTGTTTCTCCAACAATACGGCCTCCACCAGTGGGAAGGCCCAGCATGATTTCTTGGCATGAGATAAAATTAAGCCCCGCCCCCAAAATTAAGGCTATTTAATCCATGTGTTTCCCCACCATTTCTCACATTGTTTATTAAAACTACACGAGGTGAAGAGAAATGGGGGAAAGTGGGGGAGACACTTGCCTTTAGGAGCACCCTGCATGTAGAATACCCCAATCTACTACCGATAGAACATCGGCTGATAGAAGATCCCCAAAGGCAGAGTCACCAGCTGCTTCAGGGCAAGGCATGGCTGCCCGCAGAGCACTTCTGACAGGAGTGCCCCATGCACACTCCCCTCGCCACGAAGTTATTTCTATCGGCCGATGGAAGCTCCCCAAAGGCAGAGTCACCAGCCGCTTCTATCAGTCAGTAGAAGCAGCCTCGAGGTGAATGCCCACGTGCACTCCCCTTGCCACAAAGCTGTTTCTATTGGCTGATGGAAGCTTCCCAAAGGCAGAGACACCAGCCGCTTCTATCAGTTGGTAGAAGCAGCCTCAGGGTGAGTGCCCCACACACACTCCCTTTGCCACGAACCCACTTCTACTGGCCGACAGAAGCAGCCTTTGGGGAGCTTCCATTGGCCGATAGAAATGGCTTCATGGCGAGTGGAGTGCATGTGGGCGTTCACTCCGAGGCCACTTCTACCGGCCGATAGATTTCTTCCCCCATGCGCACCCCCACCTAGAGTGGCCCATGCAGACTCAACTCTCCACGAGGCCGCTTCTACCAGCTGATAGAAGTGGCTGGAGATTCTGCCTTCGGGGAGCTTCCATCAGCCAATAGAAGTGGCCTCGTGGAGAGGTGACTGCACATGGGGCACTCTAGATTGGGGTGCATGTGGGGGAGGAAATTAAGTCACCCCCCAAAAGACGTCCCATTGACTTTGCTTGTCAGAACACCTCAAAAGGTGATCACATCAATCAAATTGACCACTGACAACTACTACTACTACCAATAATAATAATAATAATAATAATAATAATAATAATAATAATAATAATAATAATAAGTGGCAGAGGGTAGAAGAATTGTAGAAGAAGAAAAGCTAAGTTTGAATGACCATGTGAACCAAAGTACCAAAAAAATGTTGCAGGCTGTGAAAATGAAGAACATTATTAAAACAACAGAAACAACAGCAGAATATAAGGGAAAAAAGCTAGATGACAGATTAAATAGATGAAAAACCAAAACTTTGCATGGACATTTGTAAAACATTGAAAGAAAATGTGATAACAACTTGACATGGGCATGGCTTATGATGGGAACTGTTGCAGCAGATCCTGCTTCCAAATCAGGACACAAGACCACAAAGGGTACGAGAATATAGGTTTATTTGCACACAAAGGTTCAGAGCATTAGCATGGCAAATTCTGAACCTCAGGCTCTTCCTGAGGTGTTACTTTTATGCAGCTCACAGCCTCAGCTTTGCCCAGGGTGTTTCTCTTTTCAGGCTATATGTACTACAAAAGGGGGAAGTAAGTCAAATTAGTCATTTTGCACAATTCAGCATATATGTACTTATCTTACACCATCTGTTATTTTCCATACCCTCCCTTGCCACCCTTGCCATTTAGCTGTTACAGAAAATGTCTAGTTCATAGGTCATTATATTTAGACTTAGATTCAGCAAATTTTCTGATTTTCACAATATCATATTAGGCAACTTCTGTAATATCTGTGATATAAGCTAAGGAACTTCTGTTAATTATAAGAATACTTTTCTGGTAACTTTCCACCCTGCTTCAGAATGATGAAGAAAGAAATGGAAGGTTTAATACTCGCTGCTCAAGAACAAGCACTACAAACTAATGCCATGAAAGCAAAGATACAAAAATCCACTGACAACCAAAACTGACAACTTTGCAATGACAAAGTTGAAATGGTTTCACACTTAATATGTGAGCGCAGCAAATTCACGCAAACTGACTACAAAGCTAGACATGATCGAGTTGCTAAATTAATCCACTGGTCATTATGTAAAAAATACTCCCTACCTGTATCCGAAAAGTCATTGGAACATCAAGTGGAAAAAGTTGTCAGAAATGAGACGGTGAAGATCTTTCTAATACAGATGGATTGCCATTTGGAACACAACATGTCAGATATTATGTTTGTCCAGGGCCAAAGCGTACAGAGTAGAAGAAAAAGAACTGCAAAAAGTAATGAAATATTGCGACCTGGCCATTATAACTACACTGTTATGGATGAAATATATAACAGTGCTACCCATTGTCATTGGGGCACTTGATACCATGTCCACGAATTTTACAAAACACATCTAGAAATTGCAGTTTCCTACAATAACACCAGAGGAACTGCAAAAAACTGTGCTACTTGGCCAATACCTAGAACGCTGTCAGCAACTGTATCAACCATTAGCACCAGTCCCTGGTAATTGTGATACATTTTTAAATGTTCAGTTGACTGAGTTTCATGTTTAATGAATAAGAGAGATAATAATAATAAACAATAAACTGTTGGAAAGAAAGCCCAATTTTAAAAAATGAGTGTCAGCATTCTGTTAATGGCAATGGAAGGAAACATCGCTTCTTTTCAGGTGGTTCATTTCCAAGCTGGGAAGATTAAAGCTACCAGATGATTAATGTGAAGTTTAAGAAGGCCATTTATTTTGCTGATGAAAGGTATCAGATTCCAGGTGCACAGAGAACTCCTTTGTTACCTTCTTTGCAGCTTGTTGTTTCAAAAGCTTCAGTTAATAGTAACAATGCAGACATAGCAAACTGCCTCATTTCCTTTGTCGACACTCTTTGAGAATTACTACCTCATAGCAATAACAATAGCCCTTAGACTTCCTGCTCAGAATGCCTGACTCCTAGGATGATGAATGAGATCCTGGTGCCAAGTTGCTTAGAAATATTTTTACTGCTAAGAGATATGATCGATAACTCAGAGATTTTAACCTGCCCTGTAACCTCTACCTGCAGTCAATATGATTACTGAAGATGTAGCAATAGCAATAGCACTTAAGACTTATATACCACTTCACAGTGTTTTGCAGCCTTCTCTAAGAGGTTTACAAAGTCAGCGTATTGCCCCCAACAATCTGGGTCCTCATTTTACCCACCTCGGAAGGATGGAAGGCTGAGTCAACCTTGAGCAGGCAAGGATCGAACCGCTCACAGTCAGCATGCTGCTCTTGTGAGCACAAGCTAGCTGTTGCAGGTGTATTTCCTCTGCGATACTCCAGGAAATTTTGATGATTAATTAAAATGTCAATAGCATGTACAATTTCCTACAAAAAGCAGCCTGTTTAGCTAACCATAATCACAAGATTGATGTGATCAAGCAGGAACAAAACTTCTTAAAAAGAAGAATCCATCTACAAAATTTTGATTTCCAATCTGCTGGATTTTTTTTTCTCCCTTAAACTTTACCCTATCAGAGTCTTAGGCTAAAGTAGAAACAGTGGTTTTTGTTTAGAGTGAGGTTCATCTCTTGCAAGTCATTTCTCATGTGCATTGTCTGTCCCTGTGTTGAGCTTGGTTGTAATTTACTTGTGTCAAAAAAGGAAGTATATTCTTCGTTTAAGGATAAACAATGGTAGAGAGACAATGAATAACCATCTCTAGGTGGACTTTATTGTGCAGATTTTATTATCAGTACATAAGGCTAATGTGTGGTTAAAATAAATGAGTTGAATGACTGAACAGCTTGTGAAACCCAAGATATGGTTAAACTGCAAAGCTTTGCTTCTTAAGCACTGAACTTAGAGCAACCAAGAAAGAAGGTTAAAATGTCAACTATGTTAACATAAGGTGATTTATATCTACTTCTAGGCACCATCTGTTAGGAAAAGAAAAAAAACATCTGGTTTAGCAAACACAAACCTCAAAACCCCAAAGCTACCCACTATAGGGTGTCATAGCAATATTGATGTTTTGTTAAGCATGCACAGAGTAGACTGGAGTAGGAATTTTCCCGGTTGCTTAGAAACACAAGTGCAGGAAGCCAAATATGGACTATTACATGTAACAGCCAATGCAATGGAAACACCTGGCTCTCTTTGCAGTTAAGCTGACAATAAAAATGTTATTGTGTGCGTGGTCCAGGTTTCGTTCTGTGTGCTTGAGCAAGACTCTTCAGACTCTTCATATAAACATTTTGGAGACTTTTAAACCATGTCCGCAATAGAGGAACAGTCCAGAATCCTATCACAGTGACTGAGAAGGGAGAAAGGTGCTCCTAATTTTAATTAGTAAATTAGTGAATACACTTTAAAGGTTGCTTGTACAGTACTAGACCTATGAACACAACTGAGTCCAAAAATTATGTTGCGAAGTGAAACATTTGTTAAATGAATTTTTCCACATTTTACAACCTTTCTTGCCAGGGAGGTTGCCAAAACTACCAAAGCTGTTTACATTAATAACATGGTTCTTCAATGAATTTGGTTTCCCATTGACTTTGCTTGTCAGAAGGTCACAAGAGGAGATCATGTGACCTCAGTGCAGAGATGCCGATGCTCTGCAACCGGGTGGGCTGCCCATGGGGTCTCAACAGGCGAGAGTGAAGACAAACACGTTGGTTTTCCTTGAGGACAGCAAGCCCAGAGCGTGTTCTGAGCCACCCTTTTATTGAGCATCCAAGGCAGGAAGTTTGCGGTGTAACAGTATCATTGGGTACATTTTGCTGCAATGCTTTAAGCAACTTTGTTGGTTAACATATAGCTTTTAACCTTTTATGGTCACAGTTCCCTAATTGCGTATGTCGCGTTACGTGCTGACTAAACAGTGGCAACTTTAGATATTTTCCCCAGGTACTTTTTGCAGAAGTACTTTCCATTTTACTAGGTCCCTGGTTCATGTGCTGGCCTTTGGCCTAGTCACACTGCTGGGCCTGAACCAACTTATTCCAACATCTCCTCCTTTTGTTTTTTATTTCATTGGAAAGGCTGTGGTAGGTTAAGCCGGGGTGTAGGCCAGACTCCACCAAGCCTGACAGTCACTCCTACTCACCAACCACTGGGCACAGAGTCAAGTCCTCCGACTCGGCCTGCACCGTTTGACCTTTCCTTTTTGATGCCCGAGGAGATGTTAACAAAATGATTTAGAAGACTGAGCCTTCCTCATCCTCGCTGTTCAAGATGAGGAAATTTTTTGGCAGCTCATACTGTGGCACGGATTGATAGGTACCACCATTTTTTCGGTCCCAGAGGGTATTCTGGGATTGCAGTAGTTAGGTCTCTAATGGATCTATTTTACTTTTGATAAATCTAGAAAGGCGGTTAAACAAACATGGGCCAATTGTGCACATCAATACAAGCAAAATTAATGGTCCTATAAGAGCGCTTAGCAGGGTAGTAAGCCAAGGGGAGAGGTTGTACCAGTGTCCAAACCATCCTTGTGGATCCTCTCTCTCCTTCTTTCGGTTATTCAGGCCCTCCCTGAGTTTGGTCATGGAGTCCTGTACTATGCCAGAGTGGTCTGCATAGAAGCAGCATTCTTCCCTTAAAGCCATACATAACCCCCCTTCTTTTAGAAAGAGCAAGTCAAGTCCTCTTCTGTTCTGCAGGACTACTTCTGAGAGGGAAGTTAGGGATGTTTGTAAGTGAGAGATGGAAGTTTCTATTCGTTCCAGGTCTTCATCGATGGCCGCCCTAAGTGAGTGGTATTGAGTATACTGATGTGCGAAAGAAGCTATTCCAGTTCCTGCTCCTGTTAAGCCAAGTCCCACCAGAAGGGCTACTGTGAGAGTGGAGATAGGTTCTCGCTTATGTCGTATGAGTTCTGACCCTGAGTAGGTGTTATAAATTTCTTCGTCTGTGTGGAGGTATATGCGTGGTATGACCTGGACAAGGATGCAAAACCCTTTGTTGTTTATCACATGGCCATGGGCACAGGCTGTAAGGCCTGTAGAGCAGGCCCACCTTCCATTACTAGGTGGTATGTAGAAGGGTGTTGTGTCAATCTCGTTATGTGTTGTGTTGCAGTATTGTTCGTACTGTGTGGGTACCTTTCCAATGCAGGTTCCCTTACCTGAGATTGACCTCAGTGTTTATGAGCCATGTTTCCATCTGCATGCTGTGTCATCAGAGGAAGTATTGTAGGGAGCGATGAGCCCAACAGCCTCATAGTACGGAGGCTGGACATTATAGCAAAATCAGCAGGCTATAGTAAGGTTAGGATTGGTGTCATTTACCAAGTGATAGGAGGCTTCAACAATGTCCCAAAGAGAGTTCCGAGGGGGGCTCTGTGGAGGAGAGTAAGAAGAAACAATAGAAGGAGGCAAACCTTTTTCAGGAATATCTGTGGGTCGTGGGGGTGGCACTTCACGGTCGGTTAGTATAGTCTTGGGGCCTACTGGTACTGTGGGTTCTGTGGGGGTTAGTATTAGTTTGATGATAAAAAGGTTGCCTGGATCCCCATCTTTATCATAAATACGACCTCCCCAAGTGACACCAGCCTGCCACCCCCTGTACCTTTTTTCTTGAGGGGTAAAAGAAATTTTAACCGGATTACAATTTTGGTATACCCTTCTTTGGTTTCGCACACAGATTATTTTCTTGCCAGTCCGTTTGAGCGTTATAAAATCGTTTTTGAGAGGAGGATCCCATGTTATTTCTCCCGTGGAGACACAATCCCAGTCCGCGCAAAAGTATGCGCTGTCCCCCCACATTTCTTCCGGTGTGCCGTCTCCTTCTTATAGCCAGGGCAGACATAGAGAGGCTTTCCCTTGATCCATTTGTGGCTAATGGTGGTGTCCATCATTATTCCAAAGTCAAAATACAGGTCAGGAAACCAGGATCCCAGCACCGCTGTGGATGAAGTGGAGTTCATGATATCCGCGTGTACGTCCAATACCACCCACGTTAAGTTTTGGGGTTGGTGAGGATTGCGTTGCACACAGTTAGGTGTGTAGAAGGCAATGTTCAATAGCTGAAGGACAACAGGTAACCACAGCATACTGTTCTCTCAATGTCACTTAACCAAATACGGTCTTGTGTGTCTGGCTGGAACCCAAAGCACTTGGTCCGGTAGCTAGATGGCTGCGTAACCTCGACCCCAGGTGATGAGTTGTGCAGGCCTTCGCCACGTCAGGTCAGGCAGCTGTCGGTAGTAGACAAGTGGTCGTTGATGGTCAGCGGTGGGTTGCGATGTAAAGTGACGACAAGCGGCAGATGTAGCAGGTTGTCCGGTTAGATTGAGAAAGTTAAGAGTATAGAGACAAAGGTTGAGAATGTCTTGCACAGCTGGGAGGCTAGGGGGCCCTTTCCCCTTTGTTTCAATGTATCTGTCAAGAGCATGTTTTAAAGTCTGATTTGCTCTTTCAACTATGGCTTGGCCTTGGCTGTTATATGGTATGCCAAACTTATGTGTAAGTCCCCATTTTTGACAAAAGGCAGCAAAAGCACTGCTTGTGTAAGCAGGCCCATTGTCTGTTTTGAGTTCTTTTGGGCGTCCCAGCGTTGCAAAGGTCCGAATACAATGATTAATGACATATTTGGTGGCTTCGCCCCTCTGGGGGGTGGCCATGATGAACCCTGAATAGGTGTCGACGGAGACATGTAGACACTTCCATGGGGAAAAGGAAGCATATTGGGTTACATCCATTTGCCAAATCTGACAGCTTTCAGTTCCGCGGGGGATGACCCCCATGGGGACTGAATGTGCTTGCTTGCTACAGGCAGGACATTGTTGCAAAATAGCCGTTGCCTCACCGGTTGAGATTCCAAATTGCTTGATGAGAGCCTTTTTGTTTTGATGGAAGTAGGAATGACTCTCCCAAGGTGTAAGAATGGAGGATAGTAGGAGGGAGGATGGGGAGGCGGTAGCCGCAGCTGCAGTGTCAGCAACATCATTTCCTTCTTGGAGCATGCCAGGAAAAGGTTGATGGCTTCTGATGTGAGAAATGTGGAATGGGTGTGTACGGGCAGATATCAAATGTTGCAAAGACAGAAATAACGACAGTAGGGTAGACTCAATAGAGGGGGAAAGGTAAGCTTCATAAAGTTGGGAAAGCATTTGAGAAACATAGAGACTATCAAGTATAAGATTGAAAGGTTGAGAAGAGAACTTGTTAAGCCTGGGTTCCCCAACCAGGGTTAGGTAGACAAGCTAAACAGAATGTGCAGCGTTAGTCAGATAGGCACACAGATAAATGAGTGAGCTAAGCTTGTATGTTTATTAACATACAGTAAAAATAACAGATACGCTTGTGCTATCAAGAATATATTTTATTCCAGTATAAGTTTATAGCATAGTCAAAAACAGTCCAATATTCATTTACCATGTAGTCAGTCCATTCAGGGATATTCAGTTAGCAAAGTCCATGTAGAATATCCTTTTGTCAGTTCACATAAATCAGTCCGTTGTTGTCTCTCCCGTTCGAGCAATGCAGTCTTGCTTCCAAGCAGTAATCAGGGATCATCAAAGCCAGAGAGAGAGAGCAAGCTGTAGCCTTGCTACTTTTATATGGTTTTCATAACCACACCCACAGTTGCTATTTTACAGTTAAAGCTGCATACACTAACTATGATTCATAGTTAGTATTTCACCTAAAACAGTTAGGGTGAACAATGTTATCCCTAACAGAACTCATGGAGAGCAAGTAAGGAAGCGTAAAGCTCCGCTCGTTGGGCAGAGGTTTGAGGTGGTGTGATTCTGGTATGCCAGTGGCCATCTAATTGCCAAGCACAAGCTCTATATGTTTTTCTGCCGTCAGCAAAGACAGTGATAGCATCAGGGATGGGTTGAGGATAAAAGGGAGAGTGCCATACAAAGGGAGTGATTTTGAGGAGTTGTATTCGCGGGTCAGGGGGAGGGTGGCAAGAGATAGAGCCAGGCCAGTCGGCAAGTGCAAATTGCAGTTGTTCACTGGAGGCAAGTAAGAGCTCCCAGGTAGCAAGAGAACATGGTACATACAGTGTAGAGGGTTCAATGCCAGCCAGGGATTTAGAGTGCTGGCGGCCTTTGTTGATGAGACAAGCAAGTTGAGAGGGTTTAGGAGTTAAGGTTGCACGAGGAGTGTGCGAAAGGTGGATCCATTCAAGGATCAGCAGTGACGGTGCCACCTGAACCAGTGCACCCATTGGCAGTGTTAGTGTGTTGAGTAATAGTAAAGAAAAAGGAAAATTATTTCTCATACGATCTACCCATCTTGTACGTAGGGCTTGATTAATCAATGTCACAGTGTCCAGTTGTTCTTTTTGTAAAGGCATGACATCTGCAGGCTGCTTTCCTTTTGTTAAGGCCGTAAATAGGGGGGAAAGTTGAATGGTAGAAAGACCCAGGTAGAGCCGAATCCAATTAATGGATCCCAAATATTGTTGTAATTGTAACAAGGTAGGCGCAGTTGGCAATTGAATGTTAGGCAAACAAGGGGCAGCATGTGATTCGAGCATTTTATGTCCTAGATAGTGAAAAGGTGATGAAAGTTGTACCTTGTCTGGTGCAATATGTAGTCCCTCTTGTTGTAATGTGTGTTGTAAGTGAGGCAAGGTGTTGAGAACAGTGCCCTTGGGTCCTGGAGCAGCAACCAGGATGTCATCCATATAATGATAGACTAGGAATGAGAAATATTTGTCCCTATAGGGTTGTAAGACTTGCGATACAAAGTGTTGGCACATGGTGGGGCTGTTTAGCATGCCCTGCGGCAAGACTTTCCAATGATAGTGAGAAGTAGGTTGAGAGTTGTTAAAGGCCGGTATAGTAAAAGCAAAAAGATGCCTATCGGCAGGGTGCAGGGGTATGGAGAAGAAGCAGTCTTTAAGATCAATGATCATCATGTCATAGTTGTGAGGGATTAAATTTGGATTAGGGAGTCCACATTGTAGCGCCCCCATGGGTTTAATAATGGAATTGATCATTCTCAGATCATGCAAAAATATCCATTTCCCAGATTTCTTTTTGATTAAAAACACAGGGGTATTATAGGGGCTTGTTGAGGGTTCAATATGCCCTTTGTCCAATTGTTCTTGAACTAAATTTTTTAAGGCAGTTAACTTTGCATTTGTTAGTGGCCATTGATCTATCCAAACAGGTGTTTGGGACGATAATTCCAAACGAAGTACAAAGGGAGCAGGCATTATTGCAAAATAAGTTTAGCTTGAAATTGAGACATCAAATCCCTTCCCCAGAGATTAGTGTGCAAAGGCAAAACGACAGGCTTAATAAAGGCAGTAACAGGTAGAGGAGGAAGTAATAGCAATCCAATTGCTACTGATGAGAGCCGATTGGGTGCCTCCTACCCCTCGAACCAATGGGGCAGGGTCAGTGGGCCATTCGGCAGGCCATTCAGCTGAACAGATGACTGAAACATCCACTCCAGTATCTAAAAGGCCAGAGAAAGAGCATCCGTTGAGTTTAAACCCGGCCATAGGCCTTTTTGGCTTAACTGGTTGTTCCAGAGCTAAACAGTCAGTGGCGGTCTCTAGAATAATCATAGTGGCCACAACATCCCCTTGTTTGATAGTTATCAGGGAGTTGATCATGATTGCCAAAGCAAGGTCAGAAAAGGAGTCCGAACTGCATAGGAAGGGAGCAGCTATGACCCCTGAGAGGTGAGTCCAGATTAGGAAAAACAAGGACAGGCAGTCCCGGAGGCAGATTTAAAGGCAGCCGGGGTGAGATAAAGAGATGATAGACATGAGCAGGCAAGGAATAGGTCACAGTATCGTTAGCGATCATTTCAAAGGAATGAGAAAGCACCTCATCATCCGGTGGTTCAACCTTGAGGGCAGGGCTGGTTGAGTGCCCCACACTTAGTTTCCCGAATTTTGTCTGTTGTTTCGGTTTCGGCATTGATTAGCCCAGTGGAAACCTTGTTTGCATTTTGGGCAGATGGTTTTTGGTTTTCGGACAGGGTTGGCCCCTCCCCCCGGTGCGCGGCATTGTGCTTTGAAATGACCGGGTTTGCCGCAGTTGAAGCAGTTTCCGGTAGGGCGTGACACAGGAAAGGTGTCAGGGGGCTGGGGAGAGGAGGAAGAAGGCGGAAGCAAGGTTGTGGTAATGGCGGAGGCCAGCGCAGCCATTTTGTGACTGGTAGTTCCGACAATGCGACAAGCTTGTAAAAGGTCAGCCAAAGTGATGCCAGGTTTATTCGCTATGGGCTGAAGGACTTTTTGACAGTTCGGGTTAGCATTTTCATAAGCCAATTTCATACACAGTTCATTTCTAGCTTCTACGTTATCAATCTGGCGTTCCAGTGCAATTTGGAGGCGGCTAACGAAGGAAGAATAATCCTCCGCGGGTGCCTGAACTATTTTAGAAAAAGTTTGCAAGGGTTCGCCCTGGTTATCGTCTACTTTACGTAGCGCAGCTAGGACACAATGATTGATAATAGGAAAAGTGGCTGGGTCTGCATCCTGTTGTTGAGTTATTGTGACAGCTATTCCTGACCCTAGAATTTGGTCAGCCACTACATTTTGCGGGAGTCCAGCAGCAATGGCAATAGCCGCTTGCTTGCCATACTCCGAGTTCCAGATTACATATTGAGCAGGGGTTAGAATCATGCCAAAAAGTGATTGCCAATCCGCAAGTAACATTGCCGTAGTTGCAGTGGAAACAGCAGTAAGCAAACCCAAAACATATCGTGATTGCAAGCCATAATCCCTAACAGCATTTTTGATCTCTTTGATTTGCTTGTAGCCTACGTATGTATGTACCGGCACACCGGGGGCGCCCGCAGCAGCTCCGGCGGGCACCACCCAACTCACCGGAAACATAGCGCAGGCTTCAAGATCCTCGGTAGAGAGTTGACCTGACTGTCGGGCCATTTGTATAGCTCTTATCACGTGTCCCCCTTTTTGTGAGTTAACATGCAGGGGGATGTCCGGTGCTGTAGGGCTATTGTCCGGACAGGATGTGACGGCCATTGTCGATGCCGGGGAAGACTCGGCCGGTGGAGGAGAGGCGGAATCATAGGGAGGTGGCCCAGATTCCGGGAGCCCAGCTTGGCCAGGGACTTTGTGATGGATCATTAAACATTCCATGACTCCATGCCATGTATTTAGAATTTGAATTGGGGCTCTAGGAGCCGCATGAAAATGTTCTCCCAATTTAGTCCATGTGGAAATCTTTAACGAACCCTTTTCAGGGTATGATGGACATTGTTGCCAAACATAACTTAGAAGGCCAATTAGTTGCTTAGTCTTCAAACGAGGGAGGGTTTTTCCCCCGTTTGCAGCAATTTTAATAGAAAATTCAGTTAGTTCCCTCAATTCGTTCAGGTGCGACGCCTGGTCTTGAGAGAACTTTCCGCCCATTCTCACAAAACAAATCCAACCGTGTTTTCAGGAGGATGCAGAGACGTCAGCTACTCCGAGCGGATAAGTAAGGGTGGTCCGAGACGTATTGCTCAGATGGCTTCAAGCGAATCACGTCGGGGTCACCACTTGCAGAGATGCCGATGCTCTGCAACCGGGTGGGCTGCCCATGGGGTCTCGACAGGCGAGAGTGAAGACAAACACGTTGGTTTTCCTCGAGGACAGCAAGCCCAGAGCGTGTTCTGAGCCACCCTTTTATTGAGCATCCAAGGCAGGAAGTTTGCGGTGTAACAGTATCATTGGGTACATTTTGCTGCAATGCTTTAAGCAACTTTGTTGGTTAACATATAGCTTTTAACCTTTTATGGTCACAGTTCCCTAATTGCGTATGTCGCGTTACGTGCTGACTAAACAGTGGCAACTTTAGATATTTTCCCCAGGTACTTTTTGCAGAGGTACTTTCCATTTTACTAGGTCCCTGGTTCATGTGCTGGCCTTTGGCCTAGTCACACTGCTGGGCCTGAACCAACTTATTCCAACACCTCAGGACACTGTAACTGTCATAAATGAGTCAGTTGCCAAGCATCTGAATTTGGATCACACAACCATGGAGATGCTGCAATGGTCATAAGTATGAAAAACAGTCACAAGCTATTTTTTTCAGTGCCGTTGTAATTTTGAACTGTCACTAAATGAACTGTTGTAAGTTGAGGACTACCTGTACCGCTTGCACCTTGTGCATTATTTGGCATGTGTGAAGCCAGTAAACTTTTATGAGTACTCACACTTGCAAAGTGATGCTGGAGTACCTGTCCAGAGTAGGCTTCTGTGGAAGGACAGGCCATACTATTAACATAAATCTCTACCTACAACAGGTGTGATTGTAAACATCATTCACAGAACCCAGGCTATATGCCAGTACAGGTGCACTTGATTTGCAGCAAAGTTTCACTCTGTAAAGAATTTCAAAATAATGTTTAAAGAGCCCCCTTTTTTGTGCCCTGGAGCCTACATGGAAATTTACATTATGCTCCCGTAATGATTTACATAGGATGTCCATCTCTCTCTCTCTCTCTCTCTCTCTCTCTCTCTCTCTCTCTCTCTCGTTTCTGCAAAAGGAATACAAAAATGCCCATTTATGTAGATGCTATAGTTAACCATAGATTAGCATTATAAACAAAACATGTTTTAACAGGATGTGAAAGTGTTGATCAGGGTTGCCATGATCAAAATTCTTATATTGAAAAAGCTGAAACAAAAAACTTATGTCCTGAGCATGGGGAAAGATGATAGGAAACCAGAAAGGTTCTTAAAATAAACCTTGCTCAAAATATTTATTGTTACAGTGAGGCAGAACATAAAGAAGGGTATAAAAGATTGTTCTTTTGATAGTGAAATGTGTGTATTAAAGAAATGAAAAATGTCAGACTATAGGTTCATCTGTCGGTCACTCACTCATATTTCTCAAGCAGAAAGTTTTGTACAGATAACCTTGCAACAAAACTGCAAAACTACTGCTGGAAACTAGAAGCTGTGGAAATTCACCTTTGACGAAGATTAGTGAGAGGGGAAGGTGTTTCGTTACTGTAGCCTAGCAACAAGGGGGTTGTATTTCAAATAACCAATGAAATGCTGACAAGTTATATTTCTGTGGTTTGAAGCTTCTGAATATGAGTGTAAATTCTATAGGAAGTTGTTCAAATGTTGCTTTCGCGAAATTGCTCTGAACCTTTGCACAACTCAAACTATTTCTGATTCCAAGGTCTGAGTCTTGTAATTTCCTGCAACAACAGGATGCCGGCAGATATTTTAGTAACATCTTTACTTTATCTACTTTCATACTGACAGATGTGTTTCCTGTTTATGTAATCAAGTACAATATAAAAGCACATTAAATAAATCATTCGGACACTTTCTCAGCCTTATAGGGCAGGTGTGTCAAACTCATGTCATCACGACGGTGTCATGTGACATAGTGTGACTGTTTTCCCCTTTGCTAAACTGGGCATCAGCATCGCCAGCATCAGATGCATCCAGCCCACAGGCTGTGAGTTTGACGGCCCTGTTATAGGAGTACCAACCTTTATCCATATCTCAACAAAACTCAGAGAATTTGACTTGGTCTCTTTGTTTGTGCTGAGCCAAACTCCTGATTAACAAAGGAAGGAAGAATTGTGCACCAGGAGAACATGAGATATGCATGCTGAAAAGTATTGTAAAAGGACAATGCATTCCATCCATATTGATAATCATCTTCATTAAAAGCTAGGTCCCAATGGCCGACGGACGCAAAACGTATGCAAAAAGAACACAGCGGACGAGCAAAATTTTGGAGGTGGCTCCATCCGTTGTCATCCACTCCAAAAAGTGGTGAAAATTTGTACAAACAGAACGGAAAAGAACGGACGTGGATATAGAATGTAGCGGGGATGTTAAGCGGATGTTCATAGGAAGCCTAGCGGATGACAGCAGATGGAAGTGGATGATAAATCCGAAGGGGTTCCAGGGGAGAATTGCATAGCGGATGCATTGCGGAAGGGGCGGATGCATAGCGTATGAAGCGGATGAAGCGGATGCATCAAGGATGCCTATAGGAAGCAAAGCGGATACATAGCAGATGTATATCGGATGCAAAGTGTTCACTGCGCATGCGGGGAGTATGAACTGCATCAGCTCCGCGGATATAAAAGGATGCAGCACGCATTCAGTCAGCATTCAGGGGAAAGACGTGCTGCCACATACATCTAGCAGGAACACCATAGTTCGTCAGTCAGGGAAAAGGAGGAAGCCTGTGCCTACTCGTTCCAGCCCTGGCAAAAAGGACAGAACCAGCATCCCACCCCCTGGCACTGACTCTGAACCTCCTCCTCTTGCTGCTGCTGCTGCTGCTGCTGCTGCTGTGGTGGACCAGCCCCAAGGCCCTCAAAGCCCTGCTGAAGGCCCTGCTGCTCCAGCCCCTGAAGGTCCTGCTGCTCCAGCCCCTGAAGGCCCTGCTGCTCAAGCCCCTGAAGGCCCTGCTGAAGCCCCTGCCAGAGGGCAGAAAAAGCATGGGAAGGAGAAGGGAGAGAGGAAACAGTACACCGTTTTCAAGGAGCATGAGGATGAGGTGCTGGAATGGCTGAGGAAGAACAAGTACATCTGGAGAAAGGGCCACAGACTGTATTGGGACACCAAGAAGAAGCAGGAAGCTTGGAGAGAGAAGGCAGAGAGCCTGGGCTACACTGCAGATGTACTCCTGGGATGGTGGAAGCACATGCACACCTGGTATGGCAAGCTACACCTCAAGAAATCCGGGCAGGGCGGTGTCAAGCTCACTGTCCAGGAGATGTACATCGTGGCCAAGTGCAGTTTCCTGGAGGGTGAGATCCGCCACCGAGGAGCAGCCCCTATGACACCACTTTCCCTCAGACAGCCCACATACAGCCAGTCCTCTTCCAGCCAGGAACCAGCGAGCCTGTCCAGACAGGTGTCTTCAGAGGGCCCCACAGCAGAGACCCCCCCTGATAGCTGCACTCCCCATGCCAGCGGACTTGGAGGATCCCCTGTCATAAATGGAGGAAGAAGCAGCAGCCACCAGAGGCAAAACCACACCCACACCCACACCCAGCTCCACAGGATGCAGGCAGAGAGACAGACTGGAGGGCCAGAACCACAGTGTCCTGTTGGACATCAGGGACACCATCAAGACCAGCACAGAACTTCTATCTCAGCTGGTCCACTTGGACAGAGGATCCTCAGGCCACCACACCTTCATCACCTACGTGAGCCACACCCCCAGAGACCTGCCCGAAGCCCAGTACCAGGTGATGAAGGAGAAGATAACAACAATTCTGCACAACCCTCAAGGCCCAGCTGAACCTGCTCCTACCCAGTCCAGGTCTGCTCCTCCACCCCAGGCGATGTCACAGCCCTTCCACGTTTTTCAATAGCCCCTCACTGACCAAGGCTACGAGTACGAGGACTTCCCACAGCAAAAACAGACCTCCCCGGTCCAGGCCCAGGTTCATCGCACGCCACAGACGCCACACCTCACCCAGCTGCAGACCACCCAGCTGCAGCCCCACTACACTCCTCCTTCCTCCACCCCACAGCCAAGCCCGTCAACGGACAATCTGTCATCAGTCTTGTGCCTCACATCTCAGGTACTTGATGAAGGGCCTCTCAACCTCATGGGACTGAGTCAGCTCTTGGAGAGCTTCCTGAACACACCATCCCCTGTTGTACTCTTGGGACCAACCACCCCAATGACACCTCAGACCAGCACTCAAGCCACAGCCACCTCCACAGTCCCTGCCCGCTTAACAGCTGAGACCATGGACATGACTTAGAGTAACTGAGAATAGTGTCAATACTGAGTTACTTGTTTACTTTATCTTTGCTTAAGACACTTTACTTGGTTCATTTTGCTTTTTTAATAAAGTCATACAGTTTACCTAAGACAGTTAATAAATGTTATCTTTGCTTAACACACTTAATTCAGTTTGCTTGGTTCATTTTGCTTATTTAATAAAGTCATAAATTTTACCTAAGACAGTTAATAAAGGTTATCTGTGCTTAAGACACTTGATTCATTTTTTTACCTCAGTAAAGTGTTGGTGAAAACTTTTAACAAATGGTTAAGCCTTTGCATGCTTGTGGGATAGATAAGGATAGTTGTGGGATAGATAAACCTCCAGTGCAAGCATAGTGGGACTGTATGGTCCCCCATCCCAGCTGCCACACATATGGACCTTTATTATCAATAACAATTTATTCATTGATCAACACATTTTATAATAAACAAAGCTCTTTATTAATGCCCTATTCATTGTAGGACCACTCAACATACATGGCACAATCTCATCAGTGTTATGCAACAGGCTCAACGAAGCATTCATTAATCATCTATCATCCTGTCTTGCCACTCCACTGCTCCAGCTGGGAAGCTGCACCAGGGTCTCAGCAGGTTGCGCTGCTTCTTCCCTTCACATGAAGCTCTGTTGGGGCCTTGCACATCCCCAGTGTCTGTCAGGTTATGTCCTTGCCTCCATTCACCAGGCTCCATGTTCCCATTCCCCTGTTGACGGTCCACAAGTCTGTTCTGCAACACTGGGTAGCGGGTGCGCATGAGATTGTGCAGGATGCAGCAAGCTTCCACAATGCTCCTCACAGTCTCTGGGTTATGGTGCATGGTGGTGAGGAGTATCTGGAACCTGTTGGCCAGGATGCCAAAGGCATTCTCCACCACCCGTCTTGCCCTGGTCAGCCTGTAGTTGAAGATCCTTTCTTCACGGGTGAGGTATCTTGAACTGTACGGCTTCATGAGGTAGGTTCTGAGGGAGAAGGCGTCATCACCAATGATGAAGTAGGGCATATGTTGTATGTCATTGGGTTGGGGGTCTGGATCTGGAAAACCCATGATGTTGCGTTCCAGCCCATCCTTGTGGTCACTAGCGTTGTATACCTTGCCATCTGAAGTTGACCTGTTGCCTGAAGCATCGATGTACATGAACTTGTAGTCAGCATCAACCATGGCAAAGAGGATGATACTGAAGAAGCCCTTGCAGTTGAAATAAGTGGACCCTGAGTTGGCTGGAGCTTTGCAGGCCATGTGCTTCCCATCTATGGCTCCAACAGTGTGGGGAAAGTTCCACCTCTGATACCACTCTTCTGCAACTTTCCTCCAGCCTTCTTCAGTGGTGGGGCACTTGAGGAGCTCCTCTACATATTCTTCGATGATGGCCTGCACCACTTCTCTGACCACTTTGCTGATGTTGTTGTGTGGCACCCTCCAGGCATACTGCATGTTTCTGTATGTGGTTTCAGAGGCCAGGTGGTGCAGAGTCAGTGCCACCTTCAGTCCAGGGTCCAGGTTGGGACGGACGTTGGTTCTCGGCTTGGTCAACCTGGGTCTCAGACACTCTACAACTTCATAAAACATGGCTGGTGGCATCCTCATGAAGTGCTGGAATGCACGAGGGTCTTCATTCCTCAGCTCCACCATCAACTGGTCATACAGTCCAAACTCCCTTCTTCTCATGATCCATCCTCGGACCCACACAGCTCTTGGACATCTCCTTCTTCTTCTTCTGTATAAAAGGTGAAACAATCTGAACAGGTTTTGGTTCTGGTGATGAATGATCACAGCTACCATATGGACTATGTCATGATCCATGGTAGAGAACAATTGATGATGTGGAAGACCAAGACCAAGGGTGAAGAGGTCTGTACACCACGGTTGTTGGACTCATACTGAGATCCAGATGATTTCCTTCCCCTTTTTATAGGAAATATTGGTAGTCCGCTAGGTGTCCTTCTACATACTCTAGACATACTGCAGATATCCTAAATATCCGAGATACATCCCAGATACAAACATTTTGTCCATTTTAATCCTTTATATACGAGATGCATACGCTTACATCCTTTCTATTTCCGTGCTATTAAAGCTGTGTAGACATTCTGTGCACCTTTCGTTTCCTCCCTCTTTCCATTTTCAGCTGCAACAGATGTGTGTTGAGGGGATGGTCAGAAGATGCCGAGAGGATACAGCGGACGTTTAACGGATGATAACTGACATAGAACGTTTGTTGCCCGTATATGTCACGGATGTACATCGTACACGGCAGAAAGTTCATCCGCTCACAAAGTTTTGTGCAGCTCAAAACTTCTTGCGTGGATGAAATCTCAGAGGATGGATGCTCGAAGGATAGAGCGCATGAAACACGTATGCAGTGAGTACAAAACTGATGCATAGCGTTTTCCAACGGATTATATGCTTTTTTTAACGTTTTACATCCTCTTTGCATCCGTAAGTGCAGTGGGACAGGGGCTTTAATGACCCCATAAATCCTTTGTGGGGTGGAGTCTGCACAACGAACTGAATGGAGCTAGCTGACTGTTTTAATGGCCGGATGCCCTTCCTGTTGCCAATGCAGAGTTTTGTCCAGCAGATATATTCTCATTGTGCCCAGAGAGAGAAATATCTGCCTTTAAGGGCCTGTCACATAGACTGACGGATGCAAAAAGTATGTAAAAAGGACACAGCGGATGAGAAAATGTTCCATCCATTGTTATCCGCTCTCAAAAGTGCCCCAAATTTTCATAAGCAGAGCGGACAACAACAGAAAGGAACGGACGGGGAGAGGACGTAGCGAGGATGTAAAGGGGATGCTCCACGGAAGCCTAGCGGTTAGAAGCGGATGGCACATTCACGGGGCTTCCGGGGGAGCACAGCAAAGCGGAGATGCAGTGGAAGGAATGGATGCAGAGTGGATGCCTAGAGGATGAAGCGGATGCATCACGGAAGACGAGCGGATGCCTAGCGGATGCCTAGTGGATGCAAAGCGTTCACTGCACATGCGGGAAGGATGCATTGTGTCAGCCCCGTGGATATAAAGGGAAGCAGCTCGCAAGCAGGTCACCATTCAGAGGAAAGACCTGCTGCCAGACACAGCTCCAGCCAGCCAACAACCATGGGGAAGAAGAGGAAGCCTATGCCATCTGCTGCCAGCCCTGGCAAGAAGGACAGGGCCACCATCCCACCCCCTGGCCCTGACTCTGCTTCTGCTGGGGCTTCTGCTGCTCGGGATGACTCTGCTGGTCCTGGGGCTTCTGCTGGTGCTGTTCCTGGTGCTGGGGCTTCTGCTGGGGCTTACTCTGCTGGCGCTGCTCCTGGTCCTGCTGGTCCTGCTGATGCTCCTGGTGCTCCTGGTCCTGCTGGTGCTGCTGGTGCTCCTGGTCCTGCTGGTCCTGCTGGTCCTGCTGGTGCTCCTGGTCCTGCTGGTGCTCCTGGTCCTGCTGGTGCTTACTCTGCTGCTGCTGATCCTGGTGCTGCTGGTGCTGCTGGTCCTGCTTTTGCTACTACTGTTGTTGTTGCTGCTGCTGGTGGTGGTGGTGTGGTGGGGCAGCCCCTACAACCTCAGAGCCCCTCTGATGAGGGCCCAGATGGCCCTGCCAGAAGGAGGAAGAGGCATACGCGTGAACGGGAGTGGAGGCAATACTCCATCGAAGAGAAACATAAGGATGAGGTGCTGGAATGGCCGAGGTAGAACGAGTATCTATGGCGGAAGGGACACAGGCTCTATTGAGACACCAAAAGGAAGCAGGCTGCTTGGAGAGAGAAGGCGGAGAGCCTGGGCTAGACTTTGGAGGTCCTCCTCAGGTGGTGGAAGCATATGCACACCTGGTATGGGAAGCTGCACCTCAAGAAATCTGGCCAGGCCACTGTCAAGCTCACCGACCGGGAGACCTACGTGATGGCCAAGTGCAGCTTCTTGGAGGGTGAGATCCGCCACCAAGGAGCAGCCCCTCTGACAACCTTCTCTCTCAGGCAGCCCACAGAGAGCCAGTCCTCTTCTGGCCAAGAGTCAGCTCCTGTGTCCAGGCAGGTATCTGTGGAGCGTCCCACGACGGAGACCCCCCCGACAGCTGCATTCCCCATGGCAGAGCACGTGGAGGACCCCCTGATGCAGTGGGAGCGAGGAGAGGGCACTTCCACCAGAGACTAACCCACATCTACCCCCAGCTCTACCTCCACAGAAAGCAGGCAGAGAGCCAAACCGGAGGGGCAGAGCCACACTGTTCTGCTGGAGATCAGGGACACCATCAAAAGCAGTGTAGATCTCCTCTCTCAGCTGGTACACACTGACATACCATCCTCAAACCGCAAGCCCTTCCTCACCTACGTCAACCAGACCCTCCTGGACATGTCCGAATCACAGTACCAGATGATAAAGGACAGGATCACCGGTCTTCTGCACAACCCTCCAGGCCCAGCTGAACCTGCTGCCACCCAGTCCAGGTCTGCTCCTCCACCCCAGGTGATGTCACTGCCCTTCCAAGGCTTTCCACAGGCCCTCACCTACCAAGGCTATGGCTACCAGGAGCTGCAGCAGCACAGGCAGCCCTTCCCAGTCCAGGCACAGGTTCATCGTACGCCACCGGTGTTACAGATGCCACCGATGCCACCGACGCCACCGATGCCACCGACTCCACCAATGCCACCCATGCCACAGATGCCACCCATGCCAGATGCCACCCACACCACAGATGCCACCCACGCCTCACTTCGCTCACCTGCAGACCAGACATCCCCATTACACTCCTCCTTCCTCCACCCCACAGCCAAGCCCGGCCTCAGAACATCTGTCATCGGTCTTGGGACTGACACTCCATGTCATGGAGGAAGGGGTTCTCAACATCACGGGACTGAGCCAGCTCTCTGAGAGCTTCCTCCACACACCATCCCATTGTCCTCTCGGGGCCAGGCACCCCAATGGCGCCTCAGACCAGCAGTCCAGCAGCAGCCACCTCCACAGCATCTGGACCCTTCACCCCTGAGACTATGGGCACGCCTCAGAGTGACTGAGAAGAGTGCCAGAGACTGGGTTGCTACCTGTTGACGTTATCTTTGCTTGGGACACTTTACTTGGGTCATTTTGCTTTTACAGTTTGTTCTTAATAAAGTTTATCTTTGCTTCACACACTTGGTTCAGTTCTTTTAGTAAATAAAGTCTTGGTGGAAACTTTTAGAAATGGTTTAAGCCTTTGCATGCTTGTGAGATGGGTAAGGATAGCAGTGGGATGGGCAGGGATACCTGTGGGATGGTAATAACTCTGGGATGGGCAGGGATACCTGTGGGATGGAGAATAGCTGTGGGATAGATAAACCTCCAGTGCAAGCATAGTGGGACTGTATGGTCCACCCTCCCAGGTGCCACACCTATGGCCCTTTATTATCAATAACAATTTAATCATTCATCCACACATAACAACAAAAACACAACTCTTTATTAAATGCCCTGTTCATTGTAGGACCACTCAACATACATGGCCCAATCTCATCAGTGTTATGAGACAGGCTGAAGGAAGCATCCATTAAGCATCTATCATCCTGTCTTGCCACTCGACTGCTCCAGCTGGGGAGTTGCACCAGTGTTTCAGGAGGTTGCGCTGCTTCTTCCCTTCACGTGAAGCTCTGTTGGGGCCTTGCACATCCACAGTATCTATCAGGTTTCGCCCTTGCCTCCATTCACCAGGCTCCATGTCCCCATTGCCTTGTTGGAGGTCCACGAGCCTGTTCTGCAAGACTGGGTAGCGGGTGCGCTTGAGATTGTGCAGGATGCAGCAAGCTTCCACGATGGTCCTCACGATCTGTGGGCGATGCTGCATGGTGGTGAGAAGTACCTGGAACCTGTTGGCCAGGATGCCAAAGGCGTTCTCCACCACCCGCGTTGCCCTGGACAGCCTTTAGTTGAAGATCCTCTCTTCACGGGTGAAACATCTGGAAGTATAGAGCTTCATGAGGTAGGTTATGAGGGAGAAGGCGTCATCCCCCACGATGAAGTAGGGCACATCTTGTGTGTCGTTGAGCAGGGGGTCTGGATCTGGGAAGCCCATGATGAGGTTGCATTCCTTGAGGTGACTGGCGTTGTATACCTGGGCATCTGAAGATGACCCGTTGCCTGAAGCATCGATGTACATGAACTTGTAGTCAGCATCAACCATGGCGAAGAGGATGTTGCTGAAGAAGCCCTTGTAGTTGTGATAAGTGGACCCTGACTTGGCTGGAGCTTTGCAGGCCATGTGCTTCCCATCTATGGCTCCAACGGTGTGGGGGAAGTTCCACTTCTGATACCACTGCTCTGAAACTTTCTTCCAGCCTTCTTCAGTGGAGGGGCACTGGAGGAGTTCCTCCAGGTATTCTTTGATGATGGCCTGTGTTAAGCCTGGGTTCCCCAACCAGGGTTAGGGAGACAAGCTAAACAGAATGTGCAGCGTTAGTCAGATAGGCACACAGATAAATGAGTGAGCTAAGCTTGTATGTTTATTAACATACAGTAAAAATAACAGATACGCTTGTGCTATCAAGAATATAGTTTATTCCATTATAAGTTCATAGCATAGTCAAATAACAGTCCAATAGTCATGTATGAAGTAATCAGTCCATTCAGGGATATTCAGTTAGCAAAGTCCATGTAGAATATCCTATGTCAGTTCACTTACAAATCAGTCCTTTGTTCTCTCTCCCGTTCGAGCAATGCAGTCTTGATTCCAAGCAGTAATCAGGGATCATCAAAGCCAGAGTGAGCAAGCTGTAGACTTGCTACTTTTATATTGTTTTCATAACCACTCCCTTAATTACTTTTCCACAGTTAAAGCTGCAGACACTTTAACATACACTAACTATGAATCATAGTTATTATTTCACCTAAACCAGTTAGGGTAAACAATGTTATCCCTAACAGCCTGCACCACTTCTCTGACCACAATGCTGATGGTGTTGTGTGGCACCCTCCAGCCCTACTGTATGCTCCTGTACTTGGTCCCTGAGGCCAGGTGGCGCAGAGTCAGTGCCACCTTCAGTCCAGGGCCCAGGTTGGGCCGGATGTTGGTGCTCTGCTTGGTCAACCTGGGTCTCAGCCGCTCCACAACTTCATCAAACATGGCTGGAGGCATCCTCATGAAGTTCTGGAATGCACGAGGGTGTTCGTTCCTCAGCTCCACCATCAGCTTGTTATACAGTCCGTACTTGGCTCTTCTCTCAATCCATCTTCGGAACTAGACACTTCTTGGCCGCCTCCTTTTCTTCACGTAGTACAGGTGAAAGAGCCTGTAGATGGCTTCACACTGTTGTAGAACGATGGTGGCTACCAAAAGGAGTGTGTGACAATCCATGGTGGAGATGACTGGATGCTGTGAAGGCTGAAGAGGTCTGCACAGCAGGGCTGCTGGATTGAAAGGGAGATCCAGGTGATTTCCTCCCCCTTTTTATAGGAAATATAGGTTTTCCGCTAGGAAAACCTATATTGCATCCTCTAGGCATCCTGCAGACATCCTAAATATCCGAGATACATCCTCTATACGTACGTTTTTTCTGTTTTAATGCTTTCTATGCGAGCTGCATCCGCTTTCATCCTTTCTACGTCCGTGCTACTCACGCTGCGTGTCCGTTCCGTGTCCGTTTCACTTCCTCCCTGTGTCCGTTTTCCGCTGGAGCGGATGCGAGTTGCGCGGATGCGCAGCGGATGCCTAGCGGATATAGCGGACGCATATTGGATGATGATGGACGTCTAACGGATGTTCCCCGTATGCGTAACAGATGTCTAACGGATTCACTGGATACATTTTCCGCTCAAAAAGTTTTGTGCAGCTCAAAACTTTTTGAGCGGATGGAATCTCAGTCGATGGATGCTGGACGGATAGAATGGATGAAAAACGGACGCAGTGAGTACAGAACGGATGCATCACGTTCACCAACGGATGGCAAGTGTTTCTCTCCGTTTTACATACTCTTTCCATCCGTTGGTGCTGTGTGACAGGGGCTTTACCTAGGATCAAACTCACAGCCTCCTGAATGAGGTGAGAACTCCACCTCTAGGCCGGCCGACCCATTCCCATTCCATCCATATTGCAGACTTTGCAAACGCTTAATAAAGCTCCTTATTATTGTTCAAGAGTCTCCTGTTGATTTCAAACTGAGAGGGTTAAATCTCACGAGGACAATGATGACAACGATGATGTCCTTTAACCCAGGGGTCTCCAACCTTGGCAACTTTAAGACTAGTGGACTTCAACTCCTAGAATTCCTCAGCCAGCTTGCAGGCTGAGGAATTCTAGGAGTTGAAGTCCACAAGTCTTAAAGTTGCCAAGGTTGGAGGCCCCTGCTTTAACCTAATCCCATTATTATGTTCCTTTAGAATGATGCATATACGAGTTGCGGCTCAGTCCGACTCATTTGGTCTGCCGGAACGACCAAAACCGAAAGCAGCCTCCCGCTCTCCCAACCCAGCGGGGATCTCCGAAGCGGCCTTCCTCCTCTCGTTCGATCGAGGCGAAACCTTCAGAATCCATGAGAGAATCTCGCGGCGCTTGAAACACTACATTTCCCAAAGTGCTTTGCTGTCACCCAAAGACACCCTGAGAATTCCAGCGCTCCTTCGCCGGCCGGACGGGCGGGCAAGCTCCGCGACCCTTCGGAAGTCTGGGAGGGGCTGAGTGCGCCCCTTCTGAGAAATGAGCGACGGTTTCTGAGCAGGCGGGGCGGTACAGGCCTGGCCAGGCCTGGCCTGTGAGGGAAAGGAGACGAGCGAGCCAGGCTCGGCGATGAGTTGTGGCTACGGAGGCGGAGGGATGGTTCGCTCGCTCCTGGAGCTGTAAGTGGCCGAGCCTCCTCTCACTGGAGAGATTTCTCGCCCCTTCTTTTTCATCCAGCCTCCCTCCGTCTCTCCTGGTTGTTCTGCGGTTTATTTCTTCGATGCTCGGCTAAATAACGGGACCGCCAACGCCCGGCCCTTCAGGAATCTTTATATTTTAGCGGAGCGCTGGCCGTTTTTTCCCCCGATGTGCCTTTTCCATGAGAGAAAATGGAGGAGGTGGGAAGAAAGTCAGGGTAGCCAAGGAAGCTAACTATTCTGATAACTAATTGACCTGAGGTGAAACAATGATTAAAACCAAAACCAAAAATATTCGCGTTCAGAATAAAAGAAAGGCCAAGCTCTTTCATAAAAAGTGGCAAAATCTGGTGCCAAAGCAAAAGTAAACACACTCGTTTCCTCTTCTGGCTGTGGTGCTGGCAAGGGTTTGTATTCCAACAGGTATTTCTAAGAAGCAGGATGAAGAGCAAAGGATGAATTTAAATCTCCAGGATCAGATTAACTTCATGCTAGAATTTGGGAAGGGTGTCAGAATGTGGTAGGATCATTTTTGTATGTGCTTGTGTATTATAGCTGTGCCCTCCATCTCAACAGATTTCCTCCTCACCATCACATTTTTGGAAAACTGGGCTACTGAAAGAGTTTGCCAAACTTTATTATTATCTTTGCAAAATCCTTTAAAAAAATGGTCAGAGGAGGATGGCAAGGGTTTTTCATTTTTAAAAGGAAGATCTGGGAAACCACAGGTTAGCTGATCTAACATCAAAACTTGAAAAAGTCTGGAATAATCGTTAAGAGATTGATACATAAGAGTCTTGAGAATAATCTAACTATCTAGTTATCATGGGCTTATCTTGCATAAGTAACTTACCTCATATGTCGGTGAAATAAGGTGAGTTGGTTGAGAGCTATCACTAAACCCAGTGAGAAATATGCATATGGCTACCTGTAAGATGTTGAAACTGATATCTTTGATTTAGATCACACATCACAAACCATACTTGGCCTAATCATGGATTGTTCAATAAAATACTGTTGATTTGGCTCACACGTGTTTATGGTTTATTGCAAAATATAAACTAATGTTACCTGTCACTGAGAAATCTCTAGTAGATGTGTGAATATCTTCAAATTTTTCAGAACAGATTGTGAAATTTAGCAAGTATGTAATTTATCTCCCTATAATCAAATCAGCATCCATGAGAAGCATGTTTGTGACTAGAACCTGTTTAAAATTATTGTATTTCATTTGTTCACTTTCCTGTTTGTGAGTACTGTACATTGTACACGTCAATAGTGAAATACCCTAATAGTTACTTTAAAAAAAAATACTTGTTTTTGTACTTGGCTTTATATTTATAAAAAGAAGCCATGTATATTGCTGAGGAAGACAATATTATTATTTACCTGATACTGCAGCCACTACAAAATATTGTCAACAAATAACTTTTTCTTTTTCTTCCACAGATGCCTTCATTGTTTAACAAGAAACATATCCAGGTATGCTGCAGATATTAAATCTTTGCCTCCCAACATAAAAGATAAGCTGATTAAATCATTGAGTATCCAAGGATGGATAACAGATACAAATATAAGCATGGTAAGTTTCCATTTAGATCACAGTCTTTGCTACTTTTTCAGCGTTGTGATTTACAATGGACATTCATCTGTAAAGTGATATGCGGAAGATGCTAAACATGAGAGATAAATCTTACGCTTGCCATACTTGCCATACTTTCGGGTGAAGAAGTAGATGTTATTGTTTGATGTAAATTGAGTTGTTAGAGAGCATGATTCTTGCTGGATAAAGAACACGTTAGAAAAGATATATTAAAGGACAATAAATTGAGCTTTTGAGAAAAAGCTCAAAAGAAATATTCAGGTGGCTGATAGGTGAGGCAAATTGTTCCAAATTATTCTATTTACAGGATGTTCCAGACCCCACAATGCTTAAACTACAAGTGGTGCACTAAGTCTCTTTCACCACTATTTTCCAAAATAGATTTGAAGGAAATAAATAATCTATTCTTTTATAAAAGTGCTAGTGTATTCTGTTGTTGTATATTAACGCCAGAGTATATTCAGTTAAATAGTATGTGATGAATTGCTACAATCTTGGAAAACAGGAAAATCCGCCCAAGGCAAGGCCACAAGTAAATAAGATGGAAACATCTGCCCAAGGCGAAGCTACAAGTAAACAAGATAAGATATCTGTTGTCTTGAAGAAATTGTCAAGTCGACTACTTAGCTTATAGTATGACTTAGAGATAATGAGGTGTGTGGGGAGGGCTTCTTAGGCGTGGCGTGTATTGTGTAGAGGGTATAAAATGTATTTCTTGAATATTGGATTTTGTGCTTCATTATCTCAATCCACTTTGTGAAAAGATGTGAATGCCTGCTTTTGCCAACGCAAGTTTAATAAACTTTGTTTGTACATCAGAGTTGTCTGTCGAATTAGTGAGTATAAAATAAGATTTCATGTTTAAATCTCACAGGTTGATATCTAATAGTTTAATAATAGTATTCTAGACCAGTGGTCACCAACCCGTGGGCCATGGCCCACTGGTGGGCTGTGAGAACATTTTGGTGGGCCGCAGAGAAATCTCACTCCCAGAGCACCCCCCCAAAGGAATTAGTCCAGGCTGCGCAGAAACACAAGGCTGTGCTGCCCACATGGCCCGCGGGAACTCTCCCTGCCCACTCACTACTTACCCGATAAACTTGCCTGTTAAATTGCTATTTTTCTTTTTTCCGACCATCATCTGTTCTGCTGTGATGGGAGATTTAGATTAGCTAGGAAGCAGGAAATGATTGGATTTCTTGCTTTCTAGCTGGTCTTTAGATCTTCAGCTCAGCACAGCCAAATCTGCCTTAGGACTGAAGGTTTGCTTGTAAGCAAATTCATTGCACACTCACGGCAAGCAAATTTGAGAGACTGAGCTAGCCGGTGGCAGATAGATAGATCACTGAATGATTCTGTGAGCAACTCAGTCTGACTGCTTTGCCTGATTTTGGGTAAAAGTTGTTCTTTTTATGTAAAAAAATTCAATATTTATAGAAATATTTCTAATATTTACATACAAGCCATGCCCACCCAGTCACATGACCAAGCCACACCCACAAATTAGGCCATGCCCACAGAACTGGTTAGTGGTCCCTGGAATCTAAAATTATGAGTTTGGTGGTAGTTGAGGTCCAAAAAGTTGGCGACCCCTGTTCTAGACTTTATACAAATTATGTATGTAACCAGTGACAAATGAATCTTAAAAACTACATGTATGCTGAGTTTTTTTGCCGCATGAAGACCCTTTCAGATACTTCGTTGAAGATTGTGTCTTCTACTGCAATGCTTGAGCAGTAAACTTTGTTCTGCCAACAAAACAAAGTGTAAAGACTGATAGTTCTACTACCCTGGGGATGATGAGAGTTGCAGTTCAGAAGCCTTTGAAATATGTGCTTGTTTATTTTTAGTTTAGCTTTCTGTGTGAATCTAGCTACTATAGATATTTGTACATAATTTATAGTGTAGCATATTATATGAATCTAATAAATTGGGGTTTATCTCTTGTTAAAACATGGCTTATAACTGTATAAAACTGGTTACCATGTTTTTTTAAATAAGCTGAATGAATTTTTACTTCCAGTGAGTGCTAAAATGTTGATGAATAGTTATGATTAAAAATTTAGGTTTCAGTATCCTCTATGGCATGTTTTCTACTTCATCATATTCAATAATTAAGAAAAATGTCTGGGATGGATTTCATATAGTGCACTAGGCTTAAGTCCTGATTTGCTAAACCCCAAATGGCTGCATTATATTAAAACCAAAGCCACAAAAATCATGTTGCAACATAGCATTACATGTGCCCCTGAGAATGAGATGTCTCAGGCCAGACTGAGGAATAGTTGCAAGGGACTTTATCCAGGATTTGTTAAATATAAGTAATGTCAGATAGGGCATTTCTGCAAGTAAATACATAGAGCAACAAAGTCCTAATTCCTAGAAAGCTTGCCTGCAATGAGTTCAAAAAAGGCAGAAATATAGTTAAGTCATGGTCCAAAAGTCCAAATATGGTCATCAGCCAGTCTAGGTTCTAAGGAATAGAATATTCATAGATAACAGGTTTAAGACACCCATTTTGTTTTGCTTTACATTTTTAAAAAGTAAGATCTGATTGAAATACTTTACATTTTTAGGTTCTTCACCCTGCAGTGGAGGCACTGGATCTTCGAGACTGTGATATTTCAGACTATGCCTTGCAACAGCTTTGTAACTGCAGGCATCTGAAAAAGATAAATGTAAATGTTTGGAAGAACAACAGGCTGACCATAACTTCTGAAGGTATACTTTCTGCACAATGGTTTTAAAAGAGCACTGAGACATACAAGTGATGGCTGTTTGGGTTGTTTGTTATGTTCTATTTTAATTTGTTTTAAGAAAGTAATTTAAGGAGCAAAGATAGGAACAGAACCTTTTTAATGGAAGTTAGGAGATCCTATTTATGAGTGCTAGGTCATTTATGAGTGCTAGGCACACTGTATTCATACTGACCTACTGTCAGAGTGTGTATAATGTGACAATTGTGAGACAACCCAAGAGCAAATACAGCATGCAGAGATTTGTAATAATTAAATACTCATTTATGTTTACAAATCATATACATGCACCTACTAGGCAAAGGTCAAACAATCAATCAGTAATCAGCTACAGCAGGGAAGCACACAGAGAGAGAGAGATATGCCCCAACAGGGCCTCTCTTATAATACAGACTTTTAAAGTAGTAGCAGTCAAATAACCCTGCTCACTCATTACTACCATTGGATAATCATTACAGAATTACAACATTACCTCAGCTGGTCAGCTATTAAATCATTATCCTGACACCTATATTTTAATACCACTTAAGTACTTGGAAAGCATAGGCCACATTTTTCCAATGAAATGTTTCTGTTTTTCTTTGTTCTGAAAGGACAGTCTATTGATCATATACAAATAAATATATCAAACCCTATTAGTATTTAAATCAGACGATCTATTTAGGAAATCTAAAAATAAAACTATAATAAACTAAGTAAGACTTATCAGTGGGAATGGCAGCAAATCAATTTAATAAATAGATAATCAGTACAATTTGTACTTGTAATCTTGTAATCACCTTAATGCTCAGTCACAACAATCAACAATGATCTGTTGGCAAAGACAGAGATTTCAAGTCGTTAATACTTAATAGTCTAAAGATTAACATGATAAGCATGCATTCTCAACCACACTATCACCCAAATCCTAAAAGGAACATTGTGATGTTGCTCTGGCCCTTTGTGCTTACATTGTGATATCACACACAAGAATGTAAGGGGCTAATTTTTCATTTAGAAGTATGTTTGTCCTTCTGTTACAAGATCAAGGTGTGTCAGGGGAAAAACCTGATTAACATAGCTGCACTTAATAACAATTAAACAGGCAGCACAACACAAAAAGTCTCACTTTAGAATTTAGAGGTTTATTAGAATTTAGAGCATAATAAACATAAAACACTTACATTAATCACTTTGCAATGAAAGTCAATCACACAAGCAGTCAAGGGAACAGCTTCAGACTGATTAAACACCTCCCATTCTTCACTCTTTTCTTTTTTTTCCATATTTTTTTATTTTTTTATCTTTTATACATCTCTTCAAGTGAGCGATATGATTCCAGGTTACAACATACATATATAGTCATAGTTACATTTCCAGCTTTCTAATCTAGTTTCATATCCAATCATCTATTCCACTGATCTTTAAATAATTTTTTGCTTCGTATTTTCAATTAATTAAACCAATAACAAAAATATTTCATCCTCAAATATATTTCCCACTCTTTGTCCCCTATTATTTCTATTTCCAGCTTACGACCTATTTTATTTTATGTATTATCTCATTTAACTTTCTCAAAGCCGATGTATAATAAACAAAAAAAAAGAATAAAATAAAACTAATATATTCAGAGTCCACATGGTATATTCCCCTCAATCTACAATAAATCTTTTATTTATTCCAGAGATAATCATATAATCATTTCATATTTCCTCTTTATTTCCATTTAACCAAATTTTACCTATGGAATTTGATTAAGTTTTCATTCTTCACCTTTTGAATCATAATATAATAATCTCATTGCAAATACTTTACAGTATAATCATTCCTAGTTTGCCATATTCTCTGTATTTCTAATATCCTTTGTATAATCAATTATATTTTCTATTTCATGTCTAATATAATATGTATACAATAAAAAAGAAGAAAAATTAAATTTCCTTTTTGTTTCTATTTAGCCAATTTTACCTATGAAATTATATTTAATTTTCATTCCTCACTTTTTAATCATAATATAACAATCTAATTGCAAATACTTTATAGCATAATCATTCCTAGTTTACCATATTCCTTGTTTTTCTAATATCATTTGTATAATTTTACATTTTACATTTCCCATTTTATATAATATATGTAAAAAAAGGATTTAATAATAATAAAACCATCTTAATTTCTCTTACTCTATCGTCATTTTTCTCGTATGTAATAATCTTACAGCAAGGTCTTATTCCCCTTTAATTCCAATTAGATTTATTTCTTTATTTTTAAAAAATGATTCCAAATAAACTTTAAACTTCAAAACTCCTCAATCTATATTTCCGGGGGGGGGGGGGGGGGGGGAGGCAATGTATATTTCCATGTAGAATGCCCCCTTTATTTTAACTTTAACCCTCATCTCTAAATCTCTCGGCCCTATAGTTTCTTCTAAATTTTGCCAGTTTTCTCTTTTCTTAAGTTTTTCCGGTCCTTTCTCTTAGCTCCTCTTTTTTCTCTTAATAATTATTTTTATTTTCATCTCCCATTCACTTGTTTTTCCCCCTCCCTTTCCTGATATATCTTTTGCAATTTCTTCTTGTACAGCTTCTTTTGTTTAGTCTTGAAAGTATTTTCCCTTTTGTTTATCACATCTATCGTCAATGTCTTAATTTTAATTCCTTTCGTGTTTTTTGCAATGTCCATTGTTCTTATTGCTTTTTTGGGCTGATTTCCTCTTTCTTTAACTTCTCCTCCTTGAACTTTCTTTGTTCTTCTGTGAACTGCATCGCCATTTCTAATTTATCTGCTGGTATATCCCATAGTTCTATACTTTTTTTTTATCATTCCCCTCACATTTTGCAGTTCCAATCTGAGTTCTTTGCACAATTCTTTCATTTTACTTAATCAATTGAGTTATTCTCTATTTTATTAAAAGCCAACATATTCTATTTTAATATTTACCAGAAATATCCATTTATCTTAATTTCTCTTGTTGATTGTTCTGTTTCCTTTTCACAGTCCCAATCCGCCAAACAATCCCTAGATATTATCTTCTCTTGTCCCTTTGCTGCAATCCTGTGTGTGTGTGCATGCTTCCAGGGTTATTGTTATATTATAGTCTTTTATTTCATTTCATTTCCCATTCACGCACTTGCAAGACCAGTAGTTTTCCATAGAATCATAAGAAAAAAGTACCTTTAACCATTAGGTGGTGCTCTTACATCACTTTCCACTTTTTAAAGCCTTTTTTTTCCTTTTCATTTGTATTAATTCTGTTAATTTTCGGTCATTAGTTATTATATCTTTTAAATATAGTCAATTCCAACAAGTCCAATATTCTAGCCAATGCCTAATTTATGCCAATTTCTGTATCTTATTCCAAATTTGGTCTCTGATTCCTTTATAGTCCTTTTATACTCCAGTTTTATTTACTTTATAATTTCCTCTTACTTTCCATTCGCCACTGCCACAATCTTAAATGAGGATTCTTTCCTTCTATTTCTCAGGGTTGTCTTGAAAAAAATCCAAGATATTTTGCCTGGTCACAGGCCGCTCACCACTTCACTGCTCCAGCACACACTTAAGTTCCAGATAGCTTCCTGTCAGCCATTAAAAACTGCCTCTACCTCCTGTCTTTGAAGAGAGTATACTTAGCCAGGGAGGGGAGATGCGGTTCCCCTTGACACAGCTGGCAGTTTCCCCCTCTTTCCCTACCCTCCAAGGTGGATCTGGTCCCATTTGGGACCCTCCTCAGACAGGTTAAGCACAGATTAAAGCCACCCATGATCGTGGTCTTTGGTCCATCTTTGACGGAAGTACCACTGGAAGATCCACTCTTATATACATTAAATCCACAAAGACACATGACTTTCAGGATTCTGCCACCTTGTCATAGCAACAGGGCAGTTGCTGATTTCTTTCAGCCTAAATGTCCCAACCTAACTATTTTTATATATGTAACCACTAAGTTCCTCTTTTCCCGTGATCTTAGCCCACCACATCTTGCCTGCTAAGCAGCTCTCCTACTTGCACATTTTCAACATACACAGCACAATTTTCACATACTCAGGGGTGCAATTCCATCACAGAGGCACCACTGACTTTTCAAAAATTAATCAGTGTTATTCTGTGTGCTGGGTCCATGACCCCCAATATCTTCACAAACGCAACCATTCCTGGATGATATGATACAATATGTTAAAGCAGGTTTTAATATTCCTTAAGTAATGCAGGTAATTTCATATTAATGCTGGAGCTAGTCCAAGTTCCCTGAAATAACAGCAACCCAGGGAACTGCATCAGGGACAGCATCAGTAGTACTTAGGGATGGGCCCCCTTTTTGCAAGCTTCCCACAGGTGAGATGTTAAGATATTAAATGAAAGAATCAAACATTTAAGCCATCAAATCCTCCTTTCCCCATCCTGCTTAGTGTAGCAATCCAAATTAAATGCTAGTAATCCCAGACAGATATTGTCTAACTTCTGCTTAGGCAGATCCAGTGAAGGAGAACCTAGTACTTTTGGAACCCTGGAGTTCCGGGGAGCATGGTTTGAATAACATAGCTCTACAACAGGTTGGGAGTATTCTAGGATCTTTTTCAAAAGTCTTTTTCAGTTATCTGCTTTATAGTTGAGATGTAGCACCTGAGAAATGAATGGGAAATTTGAAAAACAAATATACACACATATGAATTGTTGTGGATCCATTATCCTATGATGATAGATTTTTTAAAAAGTATTGAAGAATGGTATGTTGATGATGAACAGATGATCCAATCTTGGTTGATAAAATTATTCTCTTAAGCCACTTCCCAATTGGGTTGTCATAAAGTTCAAAACAAGAAAAAAAAAATAAAAAAAATCAACAAAACAAAATCCTTTATGTACATTGTGCAAACTAAAACTCAATGAAATCAAACTTTTATATTTAAATGTATGGTCATAGAATTTATCTACAGGAGAAAAACCTGCCTTTCATCTCCAACAGGAGTTGCAGCACTGGCCTTATCATGCCCCTATCTGCGGGAAGCCTCTTTTAAGAGATGCAGCAATCTAACAGACAGTGGAATCCTTGCTCTTGCCCTCAACTGCCCCCTTTTACAAATAATTAACATAGGAGGATGCTCCAACCTCACAGACACATCCTTACAAGCCCTTGGACAGAACTGTAGATCCCTGCACAGTGTTGATTTCTCATCAACCCAAGTAAGAGTGAAAAGCATTATTACAACACCATCATATATACAGTATATATATACAGTTTTCTTTACATATATAAGTATTTAATAAGCACTGGACTGTCTGGGTTATTTTACATGTACATAATTCTAGTGACAATAATATTCTTTATTTCTATATTGTTTATTTCCAAATACTTTGGTTTTTTTATTAAAGTGGGCAGTTTTTCATACAATATGTCAATGAGGCTCCCTGTCTAATATGACTGCTATTTAAAGCAGCACGTTGTTAAAAATCTCTGGGTGTTCAAAGTAGATGTGTCCTTTTGAAGTTAAAGTAGATCTGCTCATCAGACCTGCAAGCCTTTAAAGTTTAGATTGGGTTAGGACATGGGCCGCACTTGGCTTTGGTGTTGCATGCAAGTATCTGCACTCCAAGACGGTAAGCAGAATGCAAAATAAAACTCACATTTGATTTTTTAATTCACACCTTAAGTTAATTAAAATTAATTATTCAATTACATGCAGCTAATATAATTGGTCCCAATGTATTTAATAAGTGCCGTTTGGCAAAACTGGGTGGAGACCATCTGGCCAGCCCCATCTGGGTTGCCAAAAAGTGTCCCAGCTCACTACTATGTCCTTTACCCAAATTGAATGTACCGAGGTGGGGATTGTAAAATAAGCTTTATTCTGCAGAAGAAAGCACACAGGAAAATCTCTCTCAAAGACTAAGAAACACCCCTTCCCCCCCTCCCCCCGCAATAACCACTGGTGGGTTTTTTGCAGCATTTTATCACAAGCTGCAGCATGCTTAATGTCACAGAATCACAAGTTGTTTTCCTATTTTTTATAGTAATGTCTTTACCTTATTAGTATAAATGAAGCAAACATCTTTCCTGCTTGCAGATAGATTAACCACAAAATTACCAGAACTGTCATTTTAGCAGTACCACAGCATAGCTTCCACCAATGTACTTCCTGTTTAACAATATACTTCTTTTTTCAGTGATAAGTTTTTACTTATATGTACAAATGTACATACTTATATGTACTTACTTATATGTACAAATTACTTTTACTTATATGTACAAATGTTTATCCCTTTTGACTTGTCCCATAATGCACTAGGGGTTACAGTTTAGCAAGCTAAAACTGAAACTAAATGTTTATTGATATTTGAGTCTTCTCTACCACATCTACCTCTTTCAATCTCTTTTCATATGGCTTAGTTTCCAATCCTGTATTCATCTTTATTGTCTGTTGCTGAACTTTTGGTGCTCAAAAGTGAACAAAGTGCCTCATTTGTGATCTGACCAAAGCAGAGTAATGTGGACTAATAATTTCACATGATTTGAAAAATAAATCCTGTTGATTCAGCCTAAAATTGCACATATCTGCTTCACAGTCACATCATCCTGTTCTTCGTTTTCTGTTTGATATCCACCACAATTCCAAGATTTGCTATAAGTATTATTTAGGAAGGTATCCCTCATCTCATTACATTTCACGTTTTTTCCAAGCTTTTACTTACTGGTTTAGATTTCAAGAATCATTATTCTGGCCTTGTTATTTACTGTAGTTTTGTTTTTAATGCAAGTTACTTTGAAAACAGATATAAATAAAAACAATAGATTGTATATAGATTTCCAATATTGGGAGAGAAGAAATAATAGTTTGGCTTCCCTTGATAAAAGATCTTTTTTTTCATTTAGGTCACTGATGATGGTGTAATAGCACTTGTTAGTGGAATGTGTTCAAACAATTTAAAGGTAACATTTGGATATGCTTAATTAAAGTTGACATTAGTAAGTTACATATGTGGGGGTGAGATTGGAGAAAATTGCCACACCACCACAAAGATATTTTTAACAACATTCAATATTCAAGGGTACTTTTTAGATTGACAGCTGTTGGATGAATTCCAGAGAAGTGTGCCAAAATTAATGTAGCTCATATCACCTTTCATACATAATGCTTATATATTACATAAAATAAATCTTGCTTATGTAAAATCTTAAAATGAATATTATCAGCTACTAAACATAGTATATTATTTTTCACCAGTACTATTGGGCAGTAAATATATTTTAAAGTTGTTTTCCAGTTTTTGTCTGTGATTGTATGTTATTCACATATGATTTCCTATGTGCCAAGGAATGCATAAGCAAGAACAGATTGATAAAGGCTGAGCCAAAGAATTTGGCTGATATAAGCTTTAAAACACCTGAAAACTGTAATATACTTATCTAGCTCCTTCAGTTTCTGTCTCTTGTTCTCATTCTGTTATCTCATTTTCTCCACCTTTCCTGAATTGGATATTGTGACTTGTAGGATAAGGGAGAAAGAGAATAGCCCTCAGTTGGGACAGTGAAGAACAGATTCATACAGTCGCATGAGCTGCAGTCTACGAGATCTCTTTTGAAATACAAATGCAAATGATTGTTCAAAAAATTTCAAGTTGTACAGAAATGGACAAATTAACCTTGGCATTAAAAGATAAAGATACTTCAATATATTATGAAAGCTGGAAGTCCTGGTACAAATGGATAGATCAAAGATAGATTTCTCATTAAAAGGCAAAAGAAGACATGATAGAATCATAGTAGTGATGTACAGATATATGTAAGGATTAATTGTGTATATGGCATAAAATAAGGATAAAAAGGAGGTCTCACAAACTGTTGAAGATTAAAATGTTTTTGTTTTCTATCTTTTTCATTGTATTCTTTTTTTTCTTATTTTCTTTTTCTCTGATTTATGTGTTGTTGGTCTATTTTAATGGTAAAATCAATAAAGTGTATTAAAAAATACAAATGCACTACTGTAATAGAAACAAATCCCTACTAGATCAAAGCTGTTTATAAAATCAGTTTTTCCCATGCTTACAAAATTCAGCCAGCCCAAAAGTATATTTTATTACTACTTTCTGAATCTAAAATTAAGGTAGAGGTGAGATTTTTCTCTAACTCATACACTGCTTTCTTCATGTCATGATATACTTTATATATTATTGAAATACAGAAGAGGAGGAGACCTTTATCACCTTTGTTTTTATTTTTATTTTGGAAGTAAAAAACAGATATTATGAAGAAGAAACTCTGGTACAAATTTCAATGTACTCTTGCACATGAGATTCAAATTACTCTAGAGTAATTTATCTCTTGAGAGATTAGGAAAACCCATGGCTTTATGAAATTATTTAAGACATTAGTCTCCTATAATTTCTCTTCTGACATCCTTTTTATTGTTCCAAAGTATTTCTCAAAACAGAGATTTTATTTAGTTAATTAGTGGTAACTACTAATGGCATTATTCTTTATCCTTAATAGGAGATCCATATGGAACATTGTGTTAATTTGACGGATGTAGCTGTGGAAGCTGTCCTCACATACTGCCCTGTGATATATATTCTGTTGTTTCATGGATGCCCACTCATAACAGGTGACTTGAAATATTGACTAGAGTAGATTTTCCTAGATATTCACTGAAAACCACATCAAGTGGCATCAAAATGACATTACATGCATTATATCATGAGCTGCAGAATATCATCATGGCTTTGAAAGAAAACATTTCTAACTTCTTTAAACAATATATTTAAAAATGGAAGTCAGTAAAGTAGGGTGAAGCATTAAATGCCCAATATCCTTTGTATTTTAGAACTACTATTACATTATCTAAAAGCCAGAGTGAAGTTAAAACAAGACTCCTCCTATGATTGTAAAACTTTGTTTCCAGGAATAGGAAAGCCCTACTTAATGTCTTTAAATATTTAAAGATATTAACATACTCAGACTTAAAGATATTAACAAAGTCAGATTTGCTGAGCACTTAAAAGAATGGCAACCTACACAAGAAGGAATAAGGGAAAGTTGAAAAAGGCATCACACAAGCCAAGACTTACTGTATCTTTTGCATACATTGTCTAATTATAATTTGGTGGTATGCTTAAATACCGCCCATGAAGGAGATTTTCTAGAGATATTGGTGCTAATTCATTGGCAGGAGATATAATTATTATTTATTTTACTTTGATTTATAACCTGCCTTTTGTACAGTAGCTCAAAGTAGTGTATATATTGCTCCTTCCTCCTAATTTTCCCCACAACAACCCTGTGAGGGAGGTTGAGGTGAGAGAGAACAACTGATCCAAATCCCACACTCAGTTGCCATCGCTAAGGGTTCACTAGAATCTGAGATACCCCATTAAATACTATACCACACGGGTTCATTTATTATTTTATTATCTGATATTTACGGTATCTTTAGTTATCTTACTACTGGCTGATATTGCAGTTATAACATTAAAATTCATATAATCTCAATAAGAAACAAGATTGGTCTCCTTTTCCAATAGTTTTTTCTTTCATTTCCATGGATGAGGATGTAATATAATTATTAGGGACTATAATTATATAGTGAAAGGACCTATAATAGAAATTAACTAATGTAACAGTAGGAATAGATTCTTTCTTGAAACAAAAATGTGTCCTAAAAAACTGCTTTGTGAGGTTCTCCATGTCAGGAATGATCTAGGTTAGTGTTTTTCAACATGGCTGGCTGGGGAATTCTGAGAGTTGAAGTCCATCAATCTTCAAGTGGTGAAGGTTGAAAAACATTGATCTAAGTTGTAATTTCTGAGAGCTTGAACAACAGAGCTAGCAATTACATCTTTAGTTCAGATATGAAAATTATTTTAAAGAGTTGATGGTCTGAGTTCAGGGAAAGATGAAAGATGGCACAGAATTTAGTCCACTCTTCCTTCAACGTTTGTGCATTCTCTTTTATGCTTTCACCATTGAAGCACTTTAGCCTTTCTTTTTTCACACCTTCTAGAACACAGGTATCAAACTCGCCGCATCATGTTGCCGTCATGTAATGTTTCACAACGTTTTTCCCATTTGCTGAGCTAGGATGGGCGTGGCCTTCATGTGACACATCTGGCCCACTGGCTGCCAGTTTGGGACCCCTGTTCTAGAACTATTCATTGAAACTGAAAGCATGTTTTCATTTTCTGAATTCCTGCTCTGGGGAACTCCTGCCATTAAGAGAGCCATAACATGTTTATAAAATATGCAGAGGATGAACACTTTGTAAAAGCCAGCAAAATATCTGGTAAATCAACATACTGAATTGGATTTTGGTTATTTATACACTGGTCTTGTAGAAAAATAGCTTGAAGCCCATTCCTTCCCACTACTATTTGTTTAGTTGTCAGCGTTCCAGGGAACCTCCATTCCTGTCAGTAACTCTGAGACAAGCATAATCTCAAAAATACCTTTATTAGAATAGCACCTGGCACATCTGTGGAATTTCAAAACTAAAAGTTTTCTGGACTTCCCACAATGTCCCAATCTACAAACCACCCCCTTTTCATCATCACTTCACATGAATCAATCCCAAAAGTAGGTTCCTTTTTATTTCTGCATCACATTCTATCACAACTAACAAAATAATTCTATTTTGTCTACTTAGAGCTACTCAATAAGAATCACCCCTCCCACTTTCTCAAGCTATGTGGCAGCGATGAATAAGGATTCCAAAGCTGACATTAGTCTTGTTCCGTCATAAACATTTCCTTAACCATAAAAATAAAAACTAAATATACTTTATTTGCAGATCGTTCCCGAGAAGCACTGGAGCAGCTCGTTGGACCCAAAAAATTCAAGCAAGTTTCATGGACTGTTTATTGATTTTTGTTTGAAATCATAAGGCATTACTTCATTCTTCACCACCACCCCTGGGGAGACCATTTCTAAGTCACTTCTGATTAATTTGTACATTTGCAGTTGATACTGTAGTCTCAAGTTGGAGAAGAACAAACATGCTATTCATGTTTGTTTTTCTCCAAGTTGGATTGAATCAGTGTTCTGCATTTTTGTGTTCGTGGAAGTTCATGAAAGAGGGCTTTAGGGCTCTACTTCTTTAAAAAGTCACTTTGTACCAATAAAGGACCAACAGTAAATTAGGGAATGCAAAAAGCAGAGCGAACACCAATAAGTTAATGAAGCAAATATCATAGAAGCATCTTCTTGTGCTGTCTACTCTGTTGTGATTTAGGTGGAGACCAGTTCTATTTCTAGGTGTCCATTGTAACAGGAGCTATGATTTGTTGGTATCTGAATAAAACCTTCAAATTGTACAGTGCATGCATTTCATTTCATTCTATTAATAACCAGTCATAAAATATGTTTGTAGAACTCAATCTTGTCATTTTCAAGACAAAAAGCTAATGTGGGGCTTTGCTGATATCGCAGAATGGGATGCCATATTCCACTCTTATTAAGGGATTTGTTATTTATGTGATCTGTAACCTATTAAAGGCAAGTTATAATAACACTTACTGAAGTTTTATTTTTGAAAGCTTTAAACATGTTAATGTCTAAGCTGATGCAAGACTCTTGATTACTTTTCTTACACAAAACTAACATGAATACTTTTTGGAAAATATCCCACTAAGATATTATCATTGCCTTTAGTACTAAGAAAAATATTGACCAGTCTGGATTTTGACATTTGTTAGATAAATGTAATGATCTTCTATGTTTTCCCTTTACTACTAATCATTATTGAATAAGGATTTTGACATTCTTCCTAATCAAATAATATATAGCACAGCTTTAAGAATTCTCACCCAGCACTTTTTAGGGTAGTACGTGGAGTGAGATGAAACAGAGAAAATGCAAAGCTTGATCAAACCTATGTGAACAGTTATGTTGAAGCAGAAAGCAGCCTTTATGAACATATTCAGTAATTGCTTCTGTACAATAATAATTCGCTGAATAAAAGTCAAGCCAGAATGATCCACTCATTTGCAAACATGAGTAATAGCAAAGTCATGCCAGAATGGATAAGATATTATTCCATTTTAGACCAGGATGTTACATCAAATGTGTGCTATGGTGGCTGACCAGACATGATAGATAGGAACCAACAATTGAAAATCAAACATTTATTCTCATACCAGTTATTGTAAGAAAAGGACAACTAGGCTTTAAAGCCGGTTGCCTAATTGAAGGCCTCAAATTAACAATATATTAAAGCGTAGGCAGAGCTGATTTTGCAAGTATAGCAAAATATTTGCAATCTGTAGCTTCTGCAAAAACACATAATTGCAAGACAATTTTAGAGTTATTTTGGATCACAAATGTCTGGGACACAGAAAAATAGGAACTGAAAGAAGCAGTTGGCAAGTAAGTTGGCATATACCTACAAGTGGGTGTTAATTGATGATCAGTATGAGGGGATGGGGTACATCCAGTAAGATTACATACTACTGGGTGGGCTTCAGAAAAAGGATATAAAAGGAGTAAATCTCATATCAGGGCCACTGATGGTAGCTATTCCTCGCTGGACTTAACTACTATCTTTGGACCTCATTGCAATGGGTTGTTAGTAAGTACTACCTTACTGAAATGCCATTATATTATGATGGCTATTCATGTTCCAAATTGCTCATGAAATAAACCTCTGATCTCAATGTAAGATTTATTGCTTGTGGTTTGTGTATCTTTTGCTGAATTATAACACAGTAGATGCATGTTATAGAATAGTATGAAAAGAAGACCATGTTCCAGAAATCGGAATACAGCTAACTATCCCAAAGTTTTCCCCATCCTAGATGTGTCATCCACTGACTACCCTGTCCCAACAACAGGGCAT
This sequence comes from Laticauda colubrina, assembly GCA_015471245.1. Lineage (NCBI taxonomy): Eukaryota > Metazoa > Chordata > Lepidosauria > Squamata > Elapidae > Laticauda > Laticauda colubrina. The sequence goes on along the minus strand of BLBF01000055.1, from coordinate 18,805,314 downwards.
CTAATATAGTGCCTGAATTTAGAAGTTTTATTAGATATAAAACTGCTCTAAAATAAAATTTATTTTAATTCGCACAGGCAATATTGTGTGTCTTTTTAAAACAATGCATTCTCAACCACAGGCAAAGTTTTTCATTCTGTTGTCTTGTTCTAATATGGGTGCAAATAAAGTATTTTAAACATTGGAATGTACACAGTGACAGAGGCTAAAATCTCAAGTGTATGAGAATTGGAATTCAAGAGATTCAAAGTAACGCCAGTTGATTTAATATTTCCAAGACCTCTGAAAAATTAAGGCTGATAATTCCAGATAAAAGTTTTGGTTGAACCGTTATATTCTTCCGGTGATGATTTAGGGAGAGCATATTCACTAACTTTGTGCAACATTCTCTGAATACGGTTGGTCACAAAATAGGGTCTGCCAGGATCCCCGATCAGCAGTTCAGTCTTACAATCCTGGATGCACTTCTTCAACCATTCAGAGAGACTGTCTGCAAGCTCTTCACTGTAAAACATGTCCCCTAAGACAATAAGGTCCCACTTGCCTATATCTGTCCCAATCAAGTTCTCCGTTAAGACTGGGATGGGATCTATGTTGTTCAGTTCACAGTTAAGCACCATGGCAGCACCTGCAACTGAGGCAGAAAGAAAACAGAAGATCAATGTCAACCTTATTTCTCTCAAAATCCCAAATTAACAATTAATTTCATACAATTAGAATATTGGGAAATGTTTTTTTTTTCTTTTTCAATTGCTGTAGCAAAGGTGCAGAAGAGACCTGACCAGTGGTGGTATACTATCGGTTCAGGATCGGTTCAGCTGAACCAGTAGTAAAAAGCCTCCGATCAGCTGAGAGGAGGAAAAAAGGAAAAAAGGGGTGGGAGGGTCACTCCTAGCTTTTTGTTTCTTCATCCTCTCAGCTGATTGGCTTGTTTTGGGGCGCATGCACAATCACCCACTGAACCGGTAGCGACTAAGGTGGGATCCTACTACGGGACCTGACAAATGTGACTTGAAATTTTGACGTAACTCTGTAAAATGTAAATTTTAGGTTACATTTCCTATACAAAAATCTGATGCAAGGTAATGTTCTTGCTTCCTAGTAAAAAATATGCTTGCTGCTTGCCTTCCTGCTTCATTCATATTAAGTCAGATGCATTCTCCTACATACAACACTTTGCCATCTCTGATTGTTAGTTAAGTTTTTAAATGCACAACTTCAAAATAAGACCAATAGGTTTCCTATAGAGGACACCATAGTACCATTGCCTCATGTACCTCCAGATGGGAGAATAAGATATTTGAAAGCCATTCTTTATATCAGTGTTTTTTAACCTTGATAAATTAAAAATGTGTGGACTTTAATTCCCAGGATTCCCCAGTCAGCTTGGAGTTGAAGTCCACCCCTCTTAAAAAAGCTGCCACGGTTGAGAAACAGTGCTATGTATATAGCTCATGTTCCAAAACCTGCTAGGTATAGACACTACAGCATTTCTAGTACTCTTTCCACGGGAGAGTCAAAAAAATACATGTTTGCTGAAAGATGAACTGCTCTCTTATTTTAAAGGCATTTACGATAGTGAAACCATCATATGGCCTATTAACCTTTAGCTTGGTTTGAGATATGAATTCCATTATAACTCAGCATTGTCTCTTCTTTCTTTTTACCCACTTCCCATTGTGATTATAATTCTATTATGTGTGAGCTTGTTGAACAAACCATAGTTTAAATATCCTGAGTTGTATAAACCATAGTTTCAGAATCCTGAGTTATCATTATGTGTAAATCTATACAGACCTTTGGATTTCAAAGCATGCTTGACATTATGGTTTATCCCCATGAACTTAGCTTGTCCTACATTTGGTAGAAAATAGCTTACCAGGGTCAATATCATTTGCAACAACTTGTGATGCTCCACTTAGTGTAGCTGCAATAGCTGTTGCTCCACAACCACTTCCTAGATCCAGAACTTTCTTCTTCTGGACCACTTTTGGATTATCAAGAAGGTATCTGAAAATGAAGAATAGTAAAAAAAATAAATTCAAAGTCTGTTATGGTAATCAGATCATTTCAAAATGCCTTAATTCAATCTGAAGTTTACATCTATAAGCAAAATGCTAAAAACTTTATCTTTTAATGTGAAAGTGCTTCATCATCAACTAGGTTGAAATTGTATGACAGTGACCAAGAGAAATTATTGTTGTTACAAATTTTTATTTTTACAAACCACACGTCCAGCTGAACTTCAAGAGAGTGAGCTTCTCATCTTGCAACAAGAATCATATTCATTGGATATGATATCATCAACAATTTCACTGAAATGGTCTCGGTACTTCTATCCTGGACTGGAGGTCCCAAATCACTTCTTTTCAAAACTCATGATTATCTGAGATATTCAACCAAAACTATTGCGGTGCTTTACCTTTACAATGATCACCAGGGACAGTATGAACTGGCTTCAGCTTGTAAATCCTTTTTTCCCTCCAAAGATTTTATTTTTCAGTATAAACATATTTGTAGACAGTGTATTGAGTGGGTCAAGTCTTTTTTAAACCACACTAACAATAATAACACGAATAAGTATGTGTAATTCTAATCTTACAGCTTCAACAATGCTAGTCTCTTCATAATCCATTTATCATTTTCCCATTAATTTTTTTAAACATATATATATATTTTGTGTTCTGTATTTGTTATCCCTAAATACTATTATTTAATATTTTTTAAGAATAACTCATTATTCCACCATAACTTCAATATTCCAAATGTGTAGGATTACTAATAATGCCAAATATTAACAATATTTAATCAATCCCAGGATGTATCTCAAAATCCCACATGTCTAGTCTTTCATATTTTAAATTCACAATATACTTTTAATACACTATTAATAGTAATAATACAGTTTAATTACCTAATCCTAAATTCCCACCTATTGACTTATTTGGATTATAGTAAAGTATATTATCTATTACACTACTATTTTCCTGTATTTTCCCATTTTATTAATATTTTCTCATCCATCATCTCTTAACCTTTTTAAAATTCCATCATTTATTGACTTTTTAGTCAGCCTTTTCTCTCTCTCTTGGAATCTTGTATCTCTTTGATTTTTTTGTGCCTATTGAATTTTCCCTTTTGAGTACCTTTTATCTCTTTCTGCTGTATCATTTTAACACCCATCAACAAGACTTCCCTTTGTCTTGTTTTTTAAAGATTTTTTTTTCTTTTCTCTCTATTCTGTTATAAGCTTTTGGGGAGTTGTATAATTGTCTTCTACTTATTAATCCTTTCTCCTCTGTTTTGGACTTTTGGCGTCTCATTTTGATTTTCCCCTTCCACTGCTTTTTCTAATTTCTATTTCTTGAGTATCCTGTTCTTTTTCATCCAATGGTTGTGTAACTTCTACATTCATTTCTGTATCTTTAAACAATCCCATTGTCATCTTATTGTCTTTTATAGATTCACGCATACCTTTTAACATAAACAGTATTTCTTCATATAACTCTTATCAAATCCCTTGTAAATCCATTTTATAGTTTAATTTTTTTATATAAAAAGTACATTTCTATGATTCCAATGTCTCAGTATTTAAAAACTGCTTAATAAAATTTCATCAATCCCATAATTATACCTCCAAAACCCCAAAACTCCAAATAAGACAAAACTGGCCACATACTGCCATCTGGTGGTCAATATAAGTAAAAGCAAAGCACAGGGTGTAGAATACATATGTAAAAATACAGAAATTATGAAAAAGAAAACCTTTTAAAAGGAGTTGTGGCAGAACTCACGTAAAAGCTTATATGTGAGGGTATAATATTTGAAACATCCATATTTCTCTGGTATGAGAACTTAAGAAAAGGGAAGTAGGTCATATATACCACTCTAAAGATAGACTCAACCAAATATAAAACAACATCAGATTTTCAAGGTTGGTTGAACACTATAAAACCGGGTAGGACACATGTAGCTTTGGGTCAGCAGGTTGCCTATCTGATTTCCTGAGTAAATCACAAAAGGCTGGTTCCCAAAATAAATTTAGCAATAAGCTTTGGTTTATAATTCACACTGATTGTATTTGTACAACTTTATAGACACAAACAAATCACATATTGGTTAAATATGCTGCAGGAACCCAGTAAATATGTTAGTAGAAAATCAGGGAGGCCATTAGATTGGGGAAGGTTGCCATATATAGTTATATATTGAATGGGGCAGTTTGAATTCAAGAAAGGATCATCTATTTAAGAACTGTGATGGTGCGTAGTTAGAATGCAATATTACAAGCTAACTCACTGCTCACTGCCAGCAGTTCGATTCTGACCAGCTCAAGGTTGACTTAGCCTTCCATCCTTCCAAGATTGGTAAAATGAGGACCTATATTGTTGGGGACAATATGCTGACTCTAAACCACTTAGAGAGGGCTGTGAAGCACTGTGAAGCAGTTTATAAGTCTAAGTGCTATTGCTATTTATTAGTTTGATGTTCTGTACAGGAACTGCTCAATCATTCTACCTCATCCTTACAATAACAACCCTGTGCAATAGGTTGGGTTTAGAAAAAACAATGAGACCAAGGATGCTAAATGAGCCTTCTGGCTTCTGCTTGAACACCTTAACTAGTAGACTACATAGGGCTTTCTTTGTTTAGAAAAACATTGTATTTTCAAGTAACACAAGAGTAAGAAACTAGCCAGCACCAATTAAAGTTTCCTAATAGATAATCAAAGTTGGAAGGGACCTTGTAGGTCATCTAGTCCAACCCCCCGCCCAAGCGGGAGACCCTACACCATTTCTGACAGATGGCAGTCCAATCTCTTCTTGAAAGTCTCAAGTGATGACGCTCCCACAACCTCCGAGGGCAAGCTGTTCCATTGGTTGATTGTTCTCACTGTCAGATAGTTTCTCCTTATTTCCAGGTTAAATCTCTCCTTGTTCAGTTTCCATTCATGATTCCTTGTCTGGCCTACAGATGCTTTAGAAAATAGCTTGATCCCTTCCTCCCTATGGCAGCCCCTCAAATATTGGAAGACCGCTATCATGTCTGCCCTGGTCCTTCTCTTTACTAGACTAGCCAAGCCCAGTTCCTGCCACCTTTCATTTTATGTTTTAACCTCCAGTCCCCTAATCATCCTGGTTGCTCTTCCTATTCCCAGATAATAGTTCTGGGAATAGGGAATTGTGGCATTCAAAAAAGGGGTGGAAATTCAGAACCTCAGGACTGCAAAATTTAAAGAAAGAATTTGGCAAACTCAACCCAAGATCTTGTGACATGTACGATTATCAAAATCTTTCAAGTCTTTGCTTTATTTGCTTCTATTTCATTTCAAGATTTGTAGGCATTAATTCTGAGATTGCCATTCTCACAATTATTGAAACAGGGATTAAGCCTAGTATGGATGTAGCTATATTGTCTCTGAAGACTTGAAGTCATTGTTCAGTTGTACTTCTAAATCCACTCTTTAATTTGGATGCATGATTTCAAAAGGACTCAACTGCTCCAAAAGATATTATAATCTATCACAATGATTTATGCAATAAATTCAACTTATTTGAACAATGATTGTTTATTGTACCCTATGACTATTATTAAGTCTTTTACCTTATGATTCTTGACGAATGTATCTTTTCTTTTATGTACACTGAGAGCATTTGCACCAAGACAAATTTCTTGTGTATCCAATCTATTCTATTCTATTCTATTCTATTCTATTCTATTCTATTCTATTCTATTCTATTCTATTCTATTCTATTCTATTCTATTCTATGGTCCACAGCTAATTTAATAACTGGATGCAATGATAGATGGCATATAGTTTCTCTGTTAATCTAACACCACTGGCAATGGTCCGTATTTGGGATACCATTCCATGTACTGAATATGAGATTTAGGCTGGGTTTGCATCACACTCATCTATCAAGATTGTATCTTAGTGATATCCAAATCCAGCATGTAGTAAGTTTATTGCTCAGTTCACCTTCCCCAACTTGGACATCTTCCCAATGGGTGGACTTCAACTCCCCGAATTCTCCACTCAACATGATCAGTATTGAGAGCTATGACAATTTCAGATGACAAATTGAAGGGCAATTTATTTGAAGAAAACTCATTCAGGGTATCAGTAGAACTGAGAAACAAAGTCCTATGTGGCTTGGGATAAGGAACCTGTTGTATACTAACATGCCTCAGGCTTTATAATACACCATTAAGGGAGACCAGGTGAGGTCTGTTTTTACTATCCTTTGGCATACTATTATAGCATCATTTAATTCACCTTCCTATTAAACTGATTGCACAGCAGGTTAATCTCAACCTTCTGGTGTTCTATACCTGGATAATCCTTGGCCTCCTGGCCAGTACATTGCCCAGTAGGGCTCCCCATAAGGCCACAAAGCAGCTTTGTCATGCCAAAACCTGCAATTAGGGGTCAGAAGACGTAATCTTATTTCTGGAGTCAGGTTCCCACTGTCAGTGATTTCAGTATTCTGCTCTAGGAACATTCTCAGCTTGGTATCTACATGTCTTCCAGAAGTTCTTCCATGGTAGCACCTCAACACCAAACAGCCTCTCTGTTTCTCCTTCAAGTCTTTTCTGAAGCTGGCCCTACCACAAAAATGTAGCAATCTTCTCCAGCTGAGGAAAACCATGTGTCCTTTTCCCTCTAGGCCAATGTCTTCCCAACTTCAATACAGATCTTTAAAAACATTTGCCTAGAGCATGTCAAGATTCTCTAGTGTGAATCTGGGAATGAGGAGATCTCTCAATTCTGACTTTCAGAAAGAATGGGCGATGTTCCTAAAAACAGAAGAACAGATTTTTCGGTTCCTGAAAAGAAAAGAACAGATTTTTACGACACAGATTGTGATAGGTTAATTACTTAAATGAAAATTAAGGTAGGCTGTACCTCCTGCGAGACTGGCTAAGATGTTCCCCAACCTACCACCCAACTGTTGGAAATGTAACTACGCACAAGGAACATATTTTCACATGTGGTGGACTTGCCCATGTGCTCAGAAGTTTTGAAGAAATACTAGAAATTGGATTTTAAATATAACAAAACAAAATGTAAAACTTGAACCCGAAACCTTTCTGCAAAGTATGATAGATTTAAACATGGAGAAAAAATATCAATATTTAATTTTGCACATCATAACTGCGGCCAGAATAACCTCCGCACAAAACTAGAAACTGTCTTTCATTCCTTCAGAGGATATGGTAATTTAAAAAATACATGAATGTGCTGAGATGGATAGCATAACCAAATTGTTAAAAAATAAACAAGATAGTGACTATCATGAAGTATGGAACATTTGGTATGATTGGTTAAAGGAAAGGTAATATTTAATATTTGGATAAGTTGGAAAGTTATTTGATATTTAGATAAGACAGAAGACATGCATTTAATTATAAACTATATAGAGAAATTAAAACATTAAAAGAACGAAGGAGGCTTCTGTATTGTGTTGGTCTGTGAGTCAGACTTTCACAGCCGTTTCTGTTTTAAATTTGGTGCTATACAGAAGCCCAATGATGACAGATGAGATTCTGCCAAAACATTGCTGCAACTTTAAAAGCACAACTATGACAACATGGGAAAATACCTGAACAAAACTGAATACCATACATGTAAGTACCCGCAAAAACTTAAGAAAACACACACACACACACACACACATTGATTTGTCTGTTTTAAATGTATGTCAACTAAATGTTTTTTTTCTAGAATAAAAAAAAATTTAAAAAAGGAAAAGAAAATTAAGGTAGGCTGTGCTTTTGTATCTAAATGGTATTATTCTTGATCCTGATTGAAATTATTATTCTTTATTTAACTATCCCTCTCTCAATTGTTTTAGAACATGGATGGAGGCTTTTGTTAAGGCTACTAGTACACCCTGTTTAGTCTTCTTTGAGTAGCGGAATATTTTTGAATTTTGAATCTCTTACTTGCAAAACCTATGTTCCATCACTGACTTTGTTATGAACAGCATAAATTAAGTTTTGGTCTCACTTCTTCCTGATTATTACAGATACAAATGTTTGCCTAGTTTTCCACCAACAGGTTCTCTTTTCATTATAAACCCACTACAGATAATTATGTCTTCCTATGTATTTTACAAATGTTTTATTTGTGTCAGAATCAAAAATTGGGGATGGGTATATGGTTCAAAGGCCACATGGAAATCTTGTTGAAAGGGAGCATGGAGAAAGTAAATGTTGTGAAATAAAAATTGTACATTTCCAGAACAGAAAAAAGGCTTTAAAAAATCCCATGTAATTCATTTTTAGTTCTTTATCACCACCTCCTCCCTTAAGGCTCTCTTATTTTAGAACATAAAAATTCCTTCCAAACAAGCCTGATGCTTAACATGGACATATCCAGGTCATTCTCTTGGCAGCAATACAGAATTCTAAGTCTCTCCCTCCCCCCAACATCCTGGTTAACTTTATAACTCCAAGATTTTCTAGTGATTTCCAATCCAAGAATTGGAAGAGATCAACTAGATGTATTGATACTGGTTTTACCTGTATATGTATCTCTTTCCTTTCCTTTAGGTGCATAGTCTATAAAACACGATATTTCTGTGTAATTAATTAATATCCACCTTTATGGCAAACATATCAAATACATCTTCCTATTTTCCCCAAAACAACAGCTTTGTGAGGTAAAATGGCGAAGGAGGAACTTGAACTCGTGGTCTCCTTACATTCTAGCCTGGTGCCTTAACTAGACCAAACTGGCTGGTAATGATTAAAAATATGGTACAGAATTAAGCAAGCATTTATTTTAGACATAGAAGAATTAAAATCTTTCTGTTCTAGTCTATTCTGTTATTCAGTTAACTCTATTTTATCCTGTCGTTGGAATGAAACAAGGTATAAAAATGGGGTGATCTTTCTCATCTACAATACACAACATTTAAAATAATAATAATCCTTAACCTTGGGTGGTCTTATCTTTGACAAGAGGAGGTAAAGCACTCCAAGGATAAGATCAGATAAACTTATCCTCCTTTCCTTTGGCAAAAAGCAAGTGAGAAAAAGTAATGTGTGTGATCCAGATGTGATTAAATATGGAGTCTACATACACTGGTTGGAAACCTCCATAAGGTGGAATTTCATTACGCATACAATTGGAAATATCAGAGAGTTTGCTTCCCAACATACCTTTGGGGTTTTCTGACTGGCAGAAAGGACATAAAAGTTTTTAAAAATTGTCTTCTATTCATAAGTGCAGTGTTTCTCAATCTTGGCAACCTGAAGAAGTGTGGACTTCAATTCCCAGAATTCCTCAACCAAACAATGTATGTTTTGTAGCTTTAAGACAAAATCACTGTATTGATTCCGATTGGTTGATTGTATTGTGAATTATCATAGATCATGGCTTGCTCTCTCTGACATTCTTTATCTCTTGACATTCTATTTCTCTGACGTTTTGTCTGACATTCTGTTGCTATCTAAGGTTTCTGTTGCTGTGCTTTTACTTTGATATCTTTGTTTACTGTAAATGACAAAGGGAACCAGTAAGAAGATTTTGTAATTGGATATTCTTTGGACTGTTAAACGTATATGAACTGGACCGTTTATTGGACTGTGCTATTTCTTAAAGTAAACTTTAACTCAATTCAGTGTAGCTGTGTGCGGTTGAATAATTATTCATAACTACTCTCATAAACATTTCCATGTGCATATCCTTGTTACTCAAGGGTTATTCTGTACATATCATAACAAGGATGACTAGCAGCAAAGTGGCTGGACTCAGGTACAGTGGTACCATTGGGAAATTTGAAAAGGCCACATTATGAATAGATCTTCATGGAGATCTTCTATCTATGTCAGAGGTGTCAAACTGGCAGCCCGCAGGCCGGATGTGACACGCACTGGCCACGCTCATGCCCGGTTTAATGAAGAATTTTTTTCCATGATACATCATGTGGTGTCACTGCGACGTGTTTGATACCCCTGATCTATGTGGTTGCTAGGAGTCACAAATGATGTGATTTCCTGAGAACTGATGGAGATTTGCAAAAGCTTTATTCTGCACAGAAGAAAAGACTCAGAGGGATCATTCCCATGAGGGCTATACAAAAGCCACTCCCAACAGTACAGGTAGTCCTCAACTTATGACCCCAACTGAGCCCAAGATTTATGTTGTTAAGTGAATTTGTCCCACTTCATGACTTTTCTTGCTACAATTGTTAGGTGAATCACTGCAGTTGTTAAATTAGTAATATGGTTGTTAAGTGACTCTGAGTTCTCCACAGACTTTGCTTGTCAGAAGGTAACTAAATGACTCCTGAGCACTGCAACCATCATAAATATATGTCAGTTGTGAAGCACCTGAATGTAAATTATGGGGATTCTGCAACGGTCGTAAGTATGAGAAAAGTTACTATTTTTAGTGCCATTGTAACTTCAAAATAAATGAGCTGTTGTAAATCAAAGACTATCTGTACAATTTTTATAGATACTTCTCCATAAGTCCACCTTAAGCCAGTTCCTCTTAGATCATCTTATGATCTTATCAAGGTTGATTAACATTGCTTACCTTGCATTTGCAATGTCTAGAAATCATCAGAACATTTGCCCCTAATTTCCAGTAACAAGGAGCAGTCCCCTCCCCATTAAGCTCCTCTTTTCACACAAGATAGCATTACTTGTATGTGTTCAGCAAAAATATTTATATTTTAGCACAATCATCTATAGTTCTAAGAGCAAGAAGCTGCTGATACAGTTCTACAGAGGAATTATTGAGTCTGTCATCTGCACCTCTGTAACTGTCTGGTTTGGTTCTGCAACCCTACAAGACAGACACAGACTTCAATGGATAATTAGAACTGCAGAAAAAACAATTGCTACCAAACTGCCTTCCACTGAGGACCTGTATATTGCACGAGTCAAAAAGAGGGCTGTGAAAATATTTACAGACCCTTCACATCCCTGACATAAACTGTTTCAACTCCTTCCCTCAAAACGACGTTATAGAGCACTGCACATCAGAACAACTAGACACAAGAACAGTTTTTTCCCGAACGCCATCACTCTGCTAAACGAATAATTCCCTCAACACTGCCCAACTATTTATAAAGTCTGCACTACTATTACTATTAATCTTCTCATCCTTCCTTATTACCCATCCCCTCCCACTTGTGACTATATGACTGTAACTTTGTCTCTTGTATCCTTATGATTTATATTGACTGTTTCCTCGTATGATCTGATTGCTTATTGTATCCTATGACTATAATTAAGTGTTGTACCTTAACTCTTGACTAATGTATCTTTTCTTTTATGTACACTGAGAGCATTTGCACGAACACAATTCCTTGTGTGTCCAATCACACTTGGCCAATAAAGAATTCTGTTCTATCTATTCTATTCAACATGTATTTTAAGCACAGATTGAGGGTCATTTTAGCATTGGAGATGTTACCTAGTTTGGGTAATGGACCATCTGCAAGAAAACAAGCAAGTTCAGAGAGCACAAGGACCCCTCATGTCAACCCTGAGCTACAAATAATGTCCTTTATTAGTTCTTCAGATTTCCTGTTCACGTCTTGTCCCATGTCTACATTTGGGGTTCAGTTTCAGCAAGTGTTTGCTAGGGATTTAGCTAATGGAATTGTTTCTATTCCTCTCTATGCATGAACAATTAGTTAACTTCAATGCCGCAATGGTTATGTCCCCAAAGGCCAAAAAATTCAAAGTGAGGAGAAGGTCCTAGAATACGGAGGTTTCTTACCTATCCTTCACATCTTCAATCAATAAGCATTTCTCACAGTGATGGACATACAAGCACACAACCATATTGACCATTCATAATTTCCATTCCATTCCATAATTCACCAGACATCGCCACCATCAGAAGGAAGCTACAAATTATACTTTGTACCCAGCTGTAAATATGAATTAGTTTCTCAAGCTTCTACAACTATAATTAGGGCATACAAAACCTTTGCCAGACCAATTCACGAATACAGCTCGTCCGCCTGGAATCCACACTGTATATTGGACATGAACACGATTGAGTGGGTTCAAAGGTATTTCTCGAGAAGAGTACTCCACTCCTCTACTCACAATAGTATTCCCTATGCCTCCAGGCTTAAAATTTTGGCCTTGGACAATCTTGAACTGCACTGCCTGCAGTCTGATCTAAGCATAGTTCACAAAATTGTCTGCTATAACATCTTGCCCATCAGCGACTTCTTCAGCTTCAATCACAATAATATACGGGCAAACAACCGATACAAACTCAAGGCAAATTGCTCCAAACTCAATTGCAGAAAATACGACTTCGGCAACAGAGTGGTCAATGCCTGGAAAGCCCTACTCGACTCAAGTTGTTAACAGCCTCAAATCCTCACAGTCTCAACCTCAAACTCTCTATTGTGGATCACACCCCATTCCTAAGAGGTCCTTAAAGGGGGCGTGCGTAAGCGCACCAGCATGCCTACTGTCCCTATTTTACTGTCCCCATTTATCTTTATTTACTCCCTTGTTCTTGTTTATATTCATACCTATACTTGTTATCTTGTACATGTTTGACAAATAAATACAATACATACAAATAAATGCATACACGCACAACTTTTGTTTCTTTGGATTGAAACTGCTGCCTCTCAGAAAGACCAGAAGAACAAAACAAGAGATAATATTGAATTCAAACGCTGTTTTTCTTTACTTCATTACAAAATGCTTAAGTGTTGTTTATCCTGTGCATTAAAGTCACATGTAAAAATGCAAAGCGTCAGTACATTAGGCAAATAATTTCTAATCCCCCCCTTGTCCCCTCCAGCTTCCTTTCTCTTGTTAAAAGAGGGAAAATATTTGACGACAAATGTTTCTTTAAAACCATATGGTGAATTCGAAGACTAAGAAAAATAAATAAATAAGCCTGGAGCCGCAGTGATTACAAATGTGGTTTCTTCCTAAATATTCAAGTGATTGGGGGGGAAGGGAGAGGGAGGTTATACTAACAATACGACACCCTTCCCCCCCCCCAAAAAAATAATAATAATACTAGTTCTTGTTAATTAGGAGTTATAAAATATGAATATGAATAAAATTGACCTGGCTTGATTCTGAGATTGGCTAAACGCCGCAGGTATAAGAGACGATCTCGGCTCCTCCCTCGTTTTGCAAGTTAGATCTGTGTTTCTCGACCCCAGGACGGGTGGACTTCAACTCCCAGAATTCCCCAGCCAGCAAAGTTCATTAATTTGGCTGGTTAGGGAACTTTGGGAGTTGAAGTCCACACACTTCTTTAAACTGGCTGGTGACGAAGGCAACCGGTTCTCCATTCAGGAGCAGCCTTCAGCGGACATGCGGACAAAGCGATTGGAAGCCCCGCCGCTGCCTTGCTTTTCAAAAGGCCTCAGATTCAATTGGGAACCGGAAGTGTTAGGTTTGTGTTCCTGCCTATTAGCTTCTCTTCGTCCCGTGGCGTAGATTCGACCCATCTATTTCCTTCTAAGTAGTTTCCCTCCGTGGGTTCCTTGCATAAGATTGGGATTATAAATCCGTAGAGATTTTCAATCATCCAGGTCATGGTTGTCCCAAAGGTGCTTTTTCAGGAGGTAACTGGACTTTCTGGGTTTTTTTCTTTGAAGACGTTTCGCTTCTCATCTAAGAAGCTGCTTCAGCTCTGATTCCCAACCATCCAGTCAGAGCTGAAACAACTTCTTGGATGAGAAGCGAAACGTCTTCAACAGAAAAAACAAGAAAGTTCGGTTCCCTCCTGAAAAGGCACCTTTGTGATTGTAGCTCCCATCGTTCTTAGCCAGCAGCTTATTGGTTGTGGTAGTTGAAGAAGCATGGCCTGGGATAGAAATTATACATTAACAATGTCAATAGCATATAAAGAAAACTTATATAAGATGTTTTACAGATGGCATTTTGCACCAGTGAGACTGGCAAAGATGTTTAAAGATAAATCAGCCAAATGTTGGAAATGCTATCAGACACCCAGAACACATGTAGTCATGTAACTGAAGCTAAGAGATATTGGACAAAAATACACATGTGGTTGGAAAGGATTATAAAACAACATGTAGACTTAAAGCCTGAAGTATTTTTGTTAGGGATGGTATCTGAAAGTTATAGCAAAGAAAAGAGATATTTAATTATTCATGTATTAACTGCAGCTTATAGTATTTGTTGCAGTATAGTGTTTGCTCAAAACTGGAAAAATGAAAAGATTCCAATAGAAGAGAATGTGATCAGAAAAATATTAAATTGTGTAGAAATGAATAGGCTAACACTGGCAATTAAAGGGAAAGAACAAACTGAATATTACATGATATGGGAATTATTGTATCAATAGTTGGAAAAGAAAAATGGAAATTAAAAATTAAATATATGAACATAGAATATATATGTATAGAACATATATGAATATAGAGGGGAAGGAGTTAAAGGCCCGGTCCCACTGGCCAACGGATGCAAAATGTATGCATAAAGGACACAGCGGACAAGCAAAATTTCAGGGGTGGCCCCATCCGTTGTCATCCACTTCAAAAAGTGGTGAAAATTTGTATAAATAGAACGGAAAAGAATGGACGTGGATAGTATGTAGCGGGGATGTTAAACAGATGTTCATCGGAAGCCTAGTGGATGAAAGCAGATGGAAGCGGATGACACCTCCGAAGGCGTTCCGGGGAAGAATTTCGAAGCGGACGCATAGCGGATGAAGCGGATGCATCACGTACGCCTAAAGGAAAGAAAGGAGATGCCGCACAGATGTATATCGCATGCAAACCATTCACAGTGTGTAGACGTTCCGTGTACCTTTTGTTTCCTCCCTCTTTCCGTTTTCAGCTGCAGCGGATGTGAGTTACGAGGATGCCCAGAGGATGCAGAGAGGATACAGCGGACGTTTAACGGATGATAGAACGTTTGTTGCTCGTATGTCGCGGATTTACATCGTACACGGCGGAAAGTTCATCCGTTCACAAAGTTTTATGCAGCTCAAAACTTATTGCGCGGATGAAATCGCAGTGGACGGATGCTCGACGGATAGAGCGTATGAAACACGTATGCAATGAGTACACAACGGATGCATAGCGTTTTCCAATGGATGGCAAGCTTTTTTTAACGTTTTACATCCTCTTTGCATCCGTAAGTGCAGTGGGACCGGGCCTTTTAAGTAGAGAACGGTTACAATGATTTGATATATTATGTATACTAGTTCAAAACAAGAATGTAATGTAATAATTGTTGCTATGGTAAGGAAATTGTGTTAATCACAAATATGCACAAGATAGTTGTACCCAGATGATACACTGTGTAAAGAATAGATGAAATGTTTGTAAAATAAAATAACAAAGTTTATTTAAAAAAAAAAGGTGGCAAGTGCTGCAGTCTTCTCAATCTTATTCTAGTTTTCACAGTTCTTTTATAGTGATGCTTCAAAGTTTATGCACTTTTTTTTTTTGAATTTTCAATGTTTCTGCACAGGCCCTTTTCCCTACATAGAAATGTGTAGGTTTGGATCATTTTTGTAATCAACTCAATGAATGAGTGTGATGTTTCTGATTCATTTGTTTTAATTGGGTTTTCTCTCATTTAGAACTTGTGTGGAGAGCAGATCGTGTTTCAAAAATATTGAAAACTTCAAAAGAGTTCATAAACTTTTCAGTGCCCTCTTTGGACTTTGAATTTGGACACTTGGCAACTGACGAACTTATGATGGTTGCAGTGTCCCAGGGTCATGTGATCCAACCTTTTGACAAACAAAGTCAATGGGGAAGCCAGATTCGCTTAACAACCATATTACTAATTTAAAAATTGCAGTAATTCATTTAACTCTGGTAAGAAAGGTTGTAAAATGGAGTAGAATTCACTTAACTGTCTTGCTTAGCAATGGAAATTTTGAGCTCAGTTGTGGTCGTAAGTTGAGTCTGCACCACTTTAAGTAAGTATTCTACCAAAATATACTAATTCATCTATTCACTATAGTTATATATAATTTGCAACTGTTTAATCCATTTTTCTTTAACAAATATGCATCAAAGTATCTTCACATACAAACCTATATTTCAATATAATATAATACGGTATATACTGTAATATTATCAGTTAAAACACAAAAATCAGCTGACTGCTCTTGTTGGACATGGAAGTTTAACAGGGTCAAATCAATTCAGTAGTTGGACTGGAAACCACCAGAAAATCTAGGATCTATAAAGTAGACTTGGAAGTCCAAAAAGCATCTTAGAAATTGGCAATAGTGAACCATTTCTATCCTGCACTCAAGAAAGCTACATGGATGATGTGGTCACAAGGAGCCAAGGGCCACTGTAAGCTGTTTGCTTTTGCAGGATCAAAAAGAGCAAGTGAATGGGAGTCAGTTCATATTCCCATGTGGGAAGCACTCTCCTCCTGGAAGAATGAAATATTTCGGGAAATATTAAAAAAAATATTATATTTTCCTAAAGGAGAAATGGAGAAACATGTTTTCAGAGGCAGAAAGCAGCCCCCAGTCTTTCTTAATAGTCTACAACAAATGCCAGCACTTAAGGAGATAACAAGCTTATTGAAAGAGGAAGCCTACTACCTAGATACCTCCGTTCATAAGCAAAGCAAATACTGCTGGCAGAAGTTCATTCAGGACAGGATATTTTGAAACTCCTTACAACAATTTCAACAGCTAACAAAAGCAGAATGATAGGATTGGAGCAAGCACCCCCTCACCCAAAAAAAATCTAACACCGGACATAGCCATCAGCTACAGTAAGAATTACCTACCATTTAGCAAAAGACACAAGCCCTTTCATTGCACAACACCCCAGAACACTTCAAACTTCACAGAAATCTATAAAGATCCATCCACTCATTCAACCATTTGGTCAACTGCCCCAGAACCGCAAACCCTGGTGGTTCTGCTTTTATCAATAAACAGAATCTTTCTTTCCGATCAGCTTCCATGTTATTTCCAGTGTCTTTCTCCCAGCTTGGAACTGAACCAGGTAGATTTTTCTTCCAACACCCATTATACAGATAAAGAACAATGAGATTGAGAGACAATGATTAATGGAAGGGCAGCCCTAAAACATTGCATTTTAAATTTTGATATTGTAAAAAAAAACAAAAACTTATCCTTAAACGAGTTCCTGAAATATTACCCAAAAATCTAATCCATCAATAGAGCCCATTTACTACTAACCCAAGTATGTTGTAACAAATATCCTCACTGACACCAGGAAAACTTGAATTCACATCTCCAGGTATGAAGCTTTATTAGATGGGCTTGGTGCTGCAGCTCTTCCTTAGGCCAGTCCACTTCTCAAGACTATTGTGAAAATAAAAAGAATTTAAGGAAACATTAAATGTGCTGTGTTTTGGGTGGGGAGAGATACAGTAAAAGACAAAAGTTGATCATTGACCTAATTTGAATATGTCTTTCTAATCTATGGATCCAACTAGCCATTCTTATGTAAAGATGACTGTGACTTCTAGTCATAGTATACATGTAGCTATGTTGTAATGCACAAAAGCAAGTAAAGAGAAAGCAACAGGAATCCCAACCTATATGGAAAGACTTGTTCCTCATTTATATAATGAGTTGTCCATCACCAAGGTAACTGGCAACCTATGTTCTGGAACTTTCTTCTGTGACATCTGTTCAGAGGCAGAATTTAAATGTTTTAAAATTTAGCATCTTGTGCCTGGGTTCACAAATTCTGCTCTCCGGCTTGTTTTACAGGTAGTCCTCAACTTACAAGGTAGTCCTCAACTTACACTAAGTTCACTTAGTGACCTTTTGAAGTTACAATGACAGCATTGAAAAAAAGTGACTTATGACCATTTTTCAGACTTTATGACCATTGCAGCATCCCCATGGTTATGTGATTCAGATGCTTGACAACTGGTTTATATTTATGACAGTTTGCAGTGTCCCAGGGCCTTTTGCGACCTTCTGACAAGTAAAGTCAGCGGGGAAGCCAGATTCACTTAACAACCATGTTACTCATTTAACAACTGCAGTGATTCACTGAACAAATGTAGCAAGAAAAGTCATAAACTCATTTAACAAATTTCTCACTCAGTAACATAAGCTCAATTGTGGTCATAATTCGAGGACTAGCTGTAATTACATTCACACAGCACACTAAAATATATTAATTATGGTTAACAATCTGCAGGTGGTCCTTGTTTAATGACCTTGTGTTTTGCAGCTATTCAAAATTCTGATGGCTTACAGCTGGTCTTTGCCCTTACAAGTGTCACAGCATCCCTGTGGCCATATGAGCCACAATTCAATTGCTGGCAATTGTTGTGTTAGAACGACTGCAGTATGCCATGGTCAACATGACTGCCATTTGACCTCCAACAAGCAAAGTCAGTGGGGAAGCCTGCAGGAGGTTGCAAGTCATGGTCACATGATGCCTAAATGATTGTAGATGGTTCACTTAAGGACTGCAAGTAGAACTGCTGTTGTGACTTGGTGTGGTCACATGGTGTGGACACAATGTCTGCTTTGCTTAGAGATGGAGTTGCCTGTCCCAATTAGAATTGATAAGCAAGGATTACTTGTATAAGGATTAGATCTTTTATGTACAGTGAGAGCATTTATACCAAGACAAATTCCCTGTGTGTCCAATCACACTTGGCCAATAAAGAATTCTATTCTATTCTATTATGCTAACCACATCATGGTTTATCTTGGACTCTGCAAATAGTCCTCAACTAAAGCCCATGTCACACTGAACCAACGGATGGAAAGAGGATGTAAAACGGACAAAAAACCTTGCCATCCATTCGAAAACGCAATGTACTCACTGCCTCCGTTTGGCTTCCTCTCTATCCGTCCAGCATCCGTTTATGGACGTTTCATCCGCTCCAAAAGTTTTGGGCTGCCCAAAACTTTTGTGCGGAAAATGTATCCAGTTCGTCCGTTCTACATCCGCTACGCATCCGCTAGGCATCCGTTACGCATCCGTTACGCATCCGCAATATCCGCTAGGTGTCCGCTATGCATCTGCGGAACTCCATCCGCCCAGACGCAGGGAGGAAGCGGAACGGATGCAGAACGGATGCAGAATGGATGCCTAGCAGATGCAGAACGGAAACAAAGCGTTTAAAACGGAAAAAACGTTCACAGAGGGGATCTATCTCGGATATTAAGGATGTCTAGAGGATGCCTAGAGGATGCGTAGCGGCAAACCTACAGTGCCTATAAAAAGGGGGTGCAACTCGCCTGCATCTCACTTTCAGAACAGCAGCCCAGCGATGCAGACCTCTGCAGCCTTCATCTGGCTCTTCCTCTTCCACAGCATCCAGTCATGTCCACCGTGGATTGTAAGAAAGTCCTTTCGGCAGCCACCATCATTCTGCAACAGTGCGAAGCCATCTGCAGGCTCTGTGAACACTACTGCAAGAAGAAAAGGAGCCACCCAAAAAGAGTCTGGGTGCGAAGATGGTTCACCAGAAGAGCAGAGTACGGACTGTACAACAAGCTGATGGTGGAGCTCAGGAACGAAGACACTCGGGCATTCCAGAACTTCATGAGGATGCCTCCAGCCATGTTTGATGAAGTTGTGCAGCGGCTGACACCCAGGTTGACCAAGCAGAGCACCAGCTTCCGGCCCAGCCTGGAACCTGGGCTCAAGGTGGGACTCACTCTGCGCCACCTGGCCTCAGGGACCTCCTTACAGGAGCATGCAGTACGGCTGGAGGGTGCCATCCAACACCATCAGCATTGTGTTCAGAGAAGTGGTGCAGGCCATCATCGAAGAATACAAGGAGGAGCTCCTCCAGTGCCCCTCCACTGAAGAAGGATGGAAGAAAATTGCAGAGCAGTGGTATCAGAAGTGGAACTTACCACACACTGTTGGAGCCATAGATGGCAAGCACGTGGCCTGCAAAGCTCCACCCAACTCAGGGTCCACTTATTTCAACTACAAGGGCTTCTCCAGCATCATCCTCTTTGCCATGGTCGATGCTGACTACAAGTTCATGTACATCGATGCTTCAGGCAATGGCTCATCTTCAGATGCCCAGGTATACAACGCCAGTGTCCTCAATGAGGGGCTGGAATGCAACCTCATGGTGGGCTTCCCAGATCCAGACCCACTGCCCAACGACACGCAAGATGTGCCCTACTTCATCATGGGAGATGACGCCTTCTCCCTCACAACCTACCTCATGAAGCCCTACACTTCCAGACTCCTCACCCGTGGAGAGAGGATCTTCAACTACAGGCTGTCCAGGGCAAGGCGGATGGTGGACAACGCCTTTGGCATCCTGGCCAACAGGTTCCATGTACTTCTCACCACCATGCAGCATAGCCCAGAGACCGTGAGGAGGATCATGGAAGCTTGCTGCATCCTGCACAATCTCATGCGCACCCGCTACCCAGTGTTACAGGACAGGCTTGTGGACCGTCAGCAAGGCAATGGGGACATGGAGCCTGGGGAATGGAGGCAAGGGCGAAACCTGATAGACACTGTGGAAGTGCAAGGCCCCAACAGAGCCTCACGTGAAGGGAAGAAGCAGCGCAACCTCCTGAGACGCTGGTGCAACTCCCCAGCTGGAGCAGTGGAGTGGCAAGACAGGATGGTAGATGCTTAATGGATGCTTCCTTCAGCCTGTCTCATCACACGGATGAGATTGGGCCATGTATGTTGGGTGGGCCTACAATGAACAGGGCGTTTAATAAAGAGTTGTGTTTATGTTGACACGTGTGGATGATTATTACATTATTATTGATAATAAAGGGCCAAAGGAGTGGCACCTGGGAGGGTGGTCCATATAGTCCCACTATGCTTGCGCTGGAGGTTTATCTATCCCACAGCTATTACCCATCCCACAGGTATCCCTGCTCATTCCTCGTATCCCTGCCCACCCCACTGCTATCTTAACCCATCCCACAAGCATGCAAAGGCTTAAACCATTTCTAAAAGTTTCCACCAAGACTTTATTAAAAAAAAGAAATGAAGCAAGTGTGTGAATCAAAACTAGACTTTATTAACAACAAGCTATAAGACAAAAATGAGTCTCTGGCACTCCTCTTGGTCTCTCAGTCTCAGGGGTGAAGGGTGCAGGTGCTGTGGAGGTGGCTGGTGCTGGAGTGCTTGTCATCAGCTCCTCCAGAAGCAGAATTAGCAGAAGCCCCAGCCCCAGAAGTGTGAGCCCTTGCTGCAGAAGCCCCAGCAGAACCAGAGTGAGGGCCAGGGGGCAGGATGGTAGCCCTGTCCCTCTTGCCAGGGCTGGCAGCAGATGGCTGAGGCTTGTTGTGCTTCCACATGGTTGTGGGGTTGCTGGCTGGCAGCGAGGCTGGCAGGGAGGCTGGCAGCAAGGCTTGCAGGCAGACATGCAGGCAGTGCAGGCAAGGCAGCCAATCCATCCGGCAGCAGGTCTTTCCTATGAATGGCGACCTGCTTCCGAGCTGCTTCCGTTATATCCACGGGGCTGATGCAATGCATCCTCCCCGCATGCGCAATTAACACCAGGCATCCATTAGGCTTCCGCTATGCATCCACTGTGCATCCGCTGTGCAAACCGCTGTGCATCCGCTGTGCATCCGCTTCATCCGCTAGGCTTCCGCTCTGCATCCGCTCTTTCCGTTCCGCGTCCACTTTGCTGCGGCCCCCCCGGAAGCCTAGCGGATGTGCCATCCGCTCCCATCCGCTTCCATCCGCTGGGCTTCCGTTCCGCATCTGCTTTGCATCCGTCCTGCGTTCTCCCCGCGTCCGTGTTATCCGCTCTGGTTATGCAAATTTTTGCCCCTTTTGAGAGCGGATAACAACGGATGGAACATTTTGCTCGTCCGCTGTGTCCTTTTTGCATCCATTGGGCAGTGTGACATGGGCTTAATGACCACAATTTAGCCCAGGATTTATATTGTTATGTGAGAGATTTGTTAAGTGAGTTTGCTCCATTTTATGACTTTTCTTGCCTCATTTGTTAAGTGAATCACTGTAGCTCTTAAATTAGTAACACAGTTGTTAAGTGAATCTGGCTTCCCCATTGACTTTGCTTGTCAGAAGGAAGTAAAAGGAGTTCATATCACCCCAGGACACTGCCAACCATCATAAATGTGAGTCAGTTGTCTATCATCTGAATGTATGTCACGTGGTTGTGGGGATGCTTCAATAGTCCTAAGTATGAAAAATGGTCATGTCACTTTTTTCAGTACTATTGTAACTTTGAATGGTCATTAAATGAACTACCTATAATTAAGTATCTTATGACTTCTGAAAATATACATTTAAAATATAATAGAGGCATTTTAGTTCTTGTGGGAAGAGAGCCACCGTTGTTTAGGACAGTGTTTCTCAATCTCAGCAGTACTAATATGCATGGAGCTCAATTCCCAGGATTCCCCAGCCTGCATGCTGGATAGACACAGTCCATACATCCTAAAGTTGCTGAGTTTGGCAAACACTAGTTTAAGATAGCCACTAATCCGAGACTAATAGCACCTTTTCAACAAACTTTAATAAAAGGCATAACTTCTGTGAGCTGCAGTTCATTGTAAAAAGTGCTACTGGACTCATCCTGGTTTCCTGCATTTAAAAACAAAAATCCTTTTGAGAGTTTCCGAAGCTGTCCTTTATTTTAGGTGCTTCTCTCAGTATAGAACTCCAGTTTGGTTTCTTTAAATTGTCGAAGTGACAAGGACATCTAGTGATCATAGATATTAATACAATGTAATTCAAATTCTCAATTGCATAATTGTGGAGATTTTTACCAGGATTAGATGAGACATTCTCTAACAAAGGAATAAACATGTTAACATTTTTGCCACCAAGAAGTCATAGAAAGGTATAGAAAGGATGAACAGTATAGTAAGGACAGTTTGGCTGGAATTGTTTAACAGCAGAAGAGGAAAATAGCAAAAGTTCATTGTATAATTGCAGTTAGTAAAATACTTTGTTTTTATTTAAGTACCTTAATAAAGATTTGTATTTTTATTTTTTCTGCCAAGGACATATATCATGCAACTATTATTTTGCCAAAATAATAATAGTTTCTGTGTGACTTCAATAACAAGATGGTGCCATTACAAAAATGTTGTAAATCATTCATCAGAAATGGCCACACATAGACCTGTGGATTTGTCTATTCCACTTTTACTCCTTGCAATGGGTATCTAAGATAGCACTCAATAAAAGAACATGACAACACAAACATATATTTTTTTTAAAAAACCACAAATTTATGACCGGTGAAATTATGTGGAATGTCTAAGTTCCTGTCCTTAGAACAAAGATGGGGAACCTGTTATCTTCCAGAAATGTCTTAACTGCCAGCATGATTCAGGATGCAAAATGTTTGTTTTGCCTCTGACAGTTTTTGTTACAACTCTGACACAGATCACTCTAAGTAGAAATCAATCATTTTGGGGGGAGTAAAGTAGGGCAAAGGAGGTTGAAATTGCTGTATGAAGGTTGAAATGAGAAGTTGGAACTTCACAGCTGAAATTTTTGTTGACAAAAGGTCATACATATGTGAGCTGCATTCACCTCCCAACCTCTGAGAAGTCCTCCCTCCAGATATGATCTGTTTAACATGTCTGTGTAAAAAAGACATTCTTTTCACAGAAAGCTGAATTGACCCTGAGTGGCGACAGGACGAAGACTCAATCAGGAATGTGTGATCCTGGAAACCAAACTCTTTCTATTCACCCACCACAATTCAGAGATAAGTGTGGCTAGCATGCTGACTTAGAAGGAAAGGGTACATAATAGGAAGGTCACCCAAACAGAGTTATCAAAAACATTGCAATGTTATGCTGTAATGCCCTGTCAGTGTTGGTGTGCCCGGTCTTAAGAGATTCTTTGGATGGGCTGTTTACTGATGGCTCTTTGGGAATTTCTTGATTGGGGTATTGCTTACTTGATTGTTGGCCTGAAGTTTACATATATATTTGTTAAATAATAATTATCTATATATATAAAAACAAAATACCACTCATGCATCATCACAAAATCTCCAGAACTGTAAAGCCAACAAACTTGAAATTTGGTATGTATGTTCCTTTTGGCTTCTAGGTGCTCACAAAGAATGGATTTTTTGAAATGAACATCAGAGGATTAGTATTTCTACCTCTCCTGAAAAGAAATCTGTTCCAAATGCAAAACACAAGCAGAGGAGAGGAGTTTCACTTTCACTTTAGCAACCAGCTTTAGTACAGAATAGTTGAGCTAAGCCACGCCCATACTCTTTGCTGTCTCCACCTTGTTCACACAGCAAATACTGTTTCAGTTTTCAAACAGCCATCAACTCTCACACATTGACAGGATGCTAGCCAGATGAATACCAATGGATGCTGGTGGGCAGAGGCAGTTTTTCCCTTTATTTTCCTCCACAAAAATTAAGCCCAACCACATAGTTTTGTAGCGAAGCACGGGTATCGAGCTAGTATTAAATAAAGTGTGTTTCTGACTCCAGGTAGTCTTCAACTTACAACAGTTCATTTAGTGACCATTTGAAGTTACAATAGCACTAAAAAAGGGAACTTATGACTGTTTTTTGACACATCTGTGGCAGCATCCCCATGGTCACATGATCAAAATTCAGATGATTGGCAACTGACTCATATTGAGATATTTCCACGCTTTGTTTCCAATGTTCGCCCGTACACATGTCCGACCTCTTTTTCAGTTGTCACAGCTGCAGCCCATGAAGAAAATCAAGGCCTTCTCCTCCCAAGTAGACCACATCTCTCCCTTATCCTCTCCTCTCTGCGTGCCCTAGGATGGAGAGGGGATGGGCCTGGGTCCTCCTCTGACTGCTCAGCTGGCCTCTGCCCTTCCCCAGCCTCCTCCACAATCTCCACAGCCACACTTCCACTCCCTGCTGGCTGTTCCTCCTCTCCCTCAGAGTCAGTCTCCAGCAGGGGCATGAACACTTAGCAACAGAAATTTTGGGCCTTCTTGCAGTCCTCAGTCAAGGGCTACCTGCAAAGGGGACTAAATAGCACTAGATATTTGGCTCCTGAGAGAAGCCGATCTCCTTTTTCGTGCAGGGGATCAGTGTTGATAGAGAAGAATCCATTTGTATGGCAATGTTGACAAGGGAAATTTTTCACAGCAGGGAGATGAATGGAAAACTGTGACAAGTTTGACAACAATAAATGTAGGAACCAAATGTATTTGCTTGCTTAATGCGTGCTAAAGTACAGCAATCTGCCTAGCCATCTATATGGCTTCAGATTATCTCATTCTGTTATCACAGAGCTGAGACAGGAAATCTGATATTCTAGAGATAGATGCTCATCACTTCCATTACCTTTGACCATTGGCTGTGCTGACTGGGTTCTATGGGAGTTGTAGCCCAAACTTTTACAGAGCATCAGGATGCTTCCCTATATCATGGATCAGAATAGAATAGAATTCTTTATTGGCCAAGTGTAATTGGACACACAAGGAATCTGTCTTGGTGCAAATACTCTCAGTATACATAAAAGAAAAGACACATTCATCAAGAATCATAAGGTACAACACTTAATGATAATCATAGGACACAATAAGCAATCAAATCATACTAGGAAACACTCAATATAGATCTTAAAGGTACAAGCAACAAAGTTACAGTCATACAGTCACAAGTGGGAGGGGATGGGTGATAAGGAGTGATGAGAAGATTAACAGTAATATTAGTGCAGACTTTGTAATAGTTGAACAGTGTTGAGGGAATTATTTATTTAGCAGAGTGATGGCTTTCGGAGAAAAAAACTGTCCTTTTGTCTAGTTGTTCTGGTGTGCAGTGCTCTATAGCGTCATTTTGAGGGAAGGAGTTGAAACAGTTTATGTCCAGGATGTGAAGGGTCTGTAAATATTTTCACAGCCCTCTTTTTGACTCATGCAGTATACAGGTCCTCGATTGGTAGTAGTAATTGTTTTTTCTGCAGTCTTGCTATTGATAGGATTGCTGTGCTGGTTTTTTTCCATAGTTACTTTGTTCTATATATTAAAAAGAATTGATTAATAAGTTTCCCCAGTATTAACAGTTGATTTGTTTCTGACTACTGATGGTGTTTTAGGATGACAAAACTTCATCTACTATTTAGAGAGCTTTTAAGCCTGTGGAGCCATCTACTGTGGCTTATTTTCACCTTTCCATGAGTATTTAATACAGGAGTAATTTTGAGACATTTTAATTGATCATGGCCAAATATTTGCCCATATATATACTTCCATAAGGAAATATCTGAAGTTTATTCCTCAAGGTTAGGACAACATCATACCTTTTGAAGGCATGTTTTATTTCTGTGTTATAGTGAGATGTACATGCACATATATACTAATCACACACATCCAACAATATGTGTAAACATACTTAGGTACTCCAACTTCAGAAACTGAGCATACAGCCCCAGCAGGAAGGCTAGTTTGATTCTATCTTCCTGTACTTCATGAAAAAGTTAAGGGAACAGGGTAATTAAGCTATTTTTGCCTCCCTTCTCCTAATAGTCTTCTAAACAAAGACACCAAACCACAAAAACAAAGTCATGAAACTCTAGGACTCTAAAGATTTTTCCACTTTTGTTCAAGGCCTGAAGGTAATTGAATCTTAATCAAAGGTGGACAGGAAACAGAATTTCCAGCATCCCTCTGGATTCAGGGAGTTTCTTGTTGCAGGACTCAGCAAGTTTTCCAAACACATCCTTGTTCTCAGGTCATCTGAAAAGCAACTGACAACATGTAGAAGCCCTGTAGTAAGACACATAAAAGACTTATATATAATGGCTGATATACTAACATAGCTATGCCTTGCTAATGTAAGTCTAGTTTCTTCAAGGCTATTTTCCTGTGTTTCCATTACACCCTGAAGTAAACATGAAGGGTGATTTTGTGTTACATATTAGATCGGGAGGGGGGGTGGGTCAAACTTGATTTCATTGAGGGCTACATCAGGGTTGTGTTTGAACTCAGGGGGCCCGGGATGGGCATGGCCAGCTTGACGTCACTTGTGTTGGGGACACCTGTGGCGGCCCGAGCACTCTGCCAGCGAATACAAGCTCCAGAGCTCTGTTTTTGGCTCTGCCAGTGAAAATGGAGCTTGGAAGGGCCCCTCCCGAGCTCCATTTTCGCTGGCCGGACTGGCGGGCCGGTCCTTCCCTGTTTCCAAGGTCTTGCAGGGCAGTTCTAAGCACGCTGGGGATCCACCCCCTGGGCCTTGAGCTTGACACCCCTGATTAGATTGAAGATGGTCAACTAATCTCTAGCTCAGTATGTTGAGTGATCATACCCATCATGTGTCACCAGGTCTTCTGTTCCTTTGTTGATAAGGTCCTGATCTTGGAATTCTGTGCTTGGACCCCACAGACTTGGATAAGCAACCCTTGGTCTGCATCTCATGCCACAGTACCCATGGTGGCCTTCAAGGCATCTCCAGACCATGCCACTAAAATCCTATGGCAGAAATCCTTATTTGGGGAAGAGAAATTTCCTGCTTGATTTCATCCACCCTCCCATACATAGCAAAATGATTCTGCTGCTTCATGTATATTTTGCACTTTAGTAAAGTAAGTAGAACTTTTTTGGGGTGTGATGCCAATGGACTGCCCCCTCCAATAGCCTTCAGAGGTTGAAAACGTATATTATGGCTTGTTTTGTTTGAGTTTAGACAAATTAACTAAATTAATTCAATTACAAAGTACTGAGATATATAAAGCACCCTGTGTCTCTTAATCATTGTTTAGTTTGGTCAATTTCTCCCTTAGTTTTATTGATGACCTTTGGATAGTCTAGTGTAACTAATGACAATCTACTCCTTCCCTCTGAAATTGTGGACTTTTGCCCTTTTCTGTGTGACAGCATTTCAGATTAAAGGTACATTTGGGGAGGTCTGCAGTTAATCTAGGGAGCAAATTAAATGTGGGAAGAGAGATTTGAAGTTTACAAGAGCTCTTGAAAACCTTAGTTCTTCTGCTTTTCTTTTCTTATTACCTTTAGCTGATTTCAGCTTTCAGGCTATAAGTAAAGGTAAAGATTCCCCTCACACATATGTGCTAGTCGTTTCCAGCTCTAGAGGGTGGTGCTCATCTCCATTACAAAGCCGAAGAGCCAGTGCTGTCTGAAGACGTCTCCATGGTCATGTGGCCAGCATGACTAAACGCCAAAGGCGCATGGAATACTGTTACCTTCCCACCAAAGAGGTCCCTATTTTTCTACTTGCATTTTTACATGCTTTCGAACTGTTAGGTTGGCAGAAGCTGGGACAAGTAACGGGAGCTCACTCCGTTATTCAAACTGCCAACTTGTGGCAGTTTGGAAAGTTGTGTTAAGTATTTTAATAAGTTCTCCTGCCTTTGTGGCTTTCTGTTTTCCTCACTTAGTACAGGTAGTCCTCAATTTATGACCACAATTTCTGGTTGCTAAGTGAAACATTCATTCAGTGAAGTTTGCCCCACTTCACAACCTTTCTTGCCAGTCGTTAAGTGAATCACTGCAATTGTTAAGTTAGTGACACGGTTGTTAAGTGAAACTGGCTTCCCCATTGACTTTAGGAAGGTCACAAAGGAGGATCACATGACCCCAGGACACTGTGCAAACATCATAAATATGGGTCGGTTGCCAAGCGGCTGAATTTTTTTAAAAAATAATATTTTATTAATTAAATTATTAAAACATTGGACACAGTGTGATCATCCTGACATACATACTACCATGTTTCTCCAACAATACGGCCTTCACCAATAGGAAGGCCCACCATGTTTTATTGGCATAAAATCAAATTAATTGGCATAAAATCAAATTAATGCCCCCAAATTTAGGCCCATATTAAATATGTGAAATGGGGGGGAATGGCAGGGGGGGCTTGCATTTAGGAAGTACTTGCATGCCCGGATATGGTGTTGCCTGCGTTGGTGGGGCACTTCATACCGGGAGACCTTCTGCCACCATTGCTTTCCCTTCTCCCTTGCTTCCGTGGCATTAGAGGAACGCCGCGGCATTTGGTGCAGCCACGTGTGGCCAGTCAGGGCTCCTCCCTGCAACCGGAGCCCTGAGGAGATACTTGGCTTCAGGCGCTCCCGTCGCTGCCTTCCAAAGGAAGGTGCTCGCCCGAGAGGATCTCTTCCTCTCTTTCTCTCTCCCCGCAAGGTCAACATCTGCGCTGCGGCTGAGGAGGAAGTCTCTCCCACTTGTGTAGAGATGGTAATATTCTGGCCATATCAGAACTGGTCATCACTGGACTTTGGAAGCAGAAGGAGTAATTAGCCAAGGCTCTCAGCAACAAAGTGGGAAGCAATTAATTGCCTTTCTCCTTTTCACCTACAGTTCTATAAATGGAGATTCTGTATATATTTTACTAAATGCCAGTCCTCAAAAGAACACAGTGACATTTATGTAGTGATCTACCTGGAACTTTCATATTCATTTAATATGTACAGGTAGTCCACAACTTACAACAGTTCATTTAATGACTGTTTGAAGTTACAACAGCGCTGGAAAAAAAGTGACCTGTGATCATTTTTCACACTTACCACATTTGCAATATCCCCGCGATCACGTGATTTACATTTAGTGACAACCGACTCATATTTATGACCATTGCAGTGTCCCGGGGATCACGGTTTTTTTTGCGACCCTTTTGCGACCTACTGACAAGCAAAGTCAATGGGGAAGCCACATTCACTTAACAACCATGTTATGAATTGAAGAACTGCAGTGATTCACTTAACAACTGTGAAAGGAAACTTTGCAGAACTGTGGAAAGAAACTTAATAAAGGTGGTGAAAAAAGCCATAAAATGAGGCAAAACTCACATAACAACATGAATTCTGGGCTCAGTTTTGGTCATACGTTGAGGACGACCTGTATTAAGACTCGTTACCTTCAAATAAGGCATTGAATCTACCATAGTATGAGTCACCAAAGGGAAGATCAGCACAAAGCTTATGAATAGCCTGCATGTTGGTGCCTAATTCATAAACAGCATTAGTTCCATGAGTTGACCTTCTTGCATTATCATGGAACCTTTTTCATGGGTCATTTGAGACACTTACAGAGGTAAAACCAGCATAATCAACTCAATGACTTGTGTTAAATGACCTGTGATCATGATTGAGCCCAGAATTACAGTTATAAGATGTACAAGTCATTAAGCAGGTAACCTCATGTCCAAGCTTGGTTTTACTACCTTTTAGTGGTGGTCATTAAGTGAATCCCTGTGGTCATTAAGTGAATATGGCAATCATTGTCCCCAATGGGTGTTTTTTAGCAAAAACCGAAAGTAAATGCTGGTATTAAAGAATAGCTCTGGAGGCAAACTGGCTATGAGAAATGGACTTATTATTGGGTCTGCTCCTACCCACCCTCTGATGTAGTTTCTGAATATTCCTCAAATAGCAGAGGTATTGCATTTGCGGCTTAATTAAAATCATATTCTCTGGTTTGTTTTTAATCTTATTTTGAGAAGGTCTCCTGGCACATATTCTCAAAATGTGACCCTTTAGACTAGCTGGTCTCTCACAACGAGATAAAAGCATGATGATCAAGTTTGTAGTTTAGTGTGTGATACAAACCTCAAAAATGAAATTAATTTGCAGTTCATTGTGTTGTGTGCTTCCAGGTCACTGAATAATTCAACAAACCATGGTTCATATCAGTCCATAAAAACACAGCAATGGGTCCTGACTTGCTGGCTGAATGTTCTGGTGGGTAATTGAATTTTCTACCTATTTCATATTATCTGCAGAATGATCCCAATAGAGAACAGAGATTGAATTAGTATGACCCATTCTGGAATAATAAGATACAGGCCCATGCCACATCCAGCTATTGCTCTACAGAAACAGTTGCAGCTGCCACAAAGTAGAACTTGTAAAAGGCATTTTCTTGGTAAGCGTGACTAGGTTAAAAGTGTTTTTCTTGAAACTGTCACCTTCATGCATCATTGCACTGTACAGTATTACCATTTGAAACTATGAAACTATGAATTTCAGAAGCTGCACTCAATCTAGACCAGGGGCCAGCTGTGCCCAAAATATTTTTTTTTAATCCTGTTAGTTTAGCATTTGAATAACATTAAGGAAACTTAAGAAAACACATCAGCTCAGAATGGTTCCACAAAGATCACAGAAGCACATTAAAAGCGAACTGGTTTAAGGCAGAAGTACTCCATCTGGAGTCCCAGAGTTATTTGGGGCAAGTCCCCCGTTGGTGGTCATGTTATTGGCTGGGTGTGGCCAACTCAGGTTTGCACTTATTCGCTAGAACCGGTTGTTAACATTCGAAGCAGTTCGGAGAACCAGTTGTTGGAAGAAATTACTGGCCTAATTCTGTAAGGAAGGCAGGAAGGAAACATTCTGGGGTTGCTTAAAGAAACTGCCTGTCTGTTAACCCTGATTACATTCTTGGTAGGACTAGATTTCCTGTCTCAGGGACTTCTCTGGAGTTTTTTTTCCCTCCTTTGCTGGTACTTTGCTTGTGTGGAGTGACCATTCAAAGTTACAATGGCACTGAAAAAAGTGACTTATGACCATTTTTCACACTTATGACTGTTGCAGCATCCCCACAGTCATGAGAGGCCTGGCGAGGAGATGTGAGCCTCGATGTGAGTGATATTGAGTTGGCCACACCCAGCCAATAACATGACCACCAAGCCACGTCCACCCAGTCACATGACCACCAAGCCACACCCACACAACCGGTTGTCTAAACATTTTGAATCCCACCAATGGCTGGGGCTCGGGTGCCCGCACAAATTGCATGCCACCTGTGGTATGCTTGCCATAGGTTTGCCATCACGGGTAGAGGGGGCTGGACTAGAAGATCTCTAAGGTCCCTTCCATCTCTATTCTGATGAACAATCCGAAACTTCAGGAAGGGTCGATGAATGGAAAAGTGGGAGGACCATTCCCCTGAGACACTATTTACGCAGCTTGTTACTCAGATTGGAACTGTCTTAATTGTCCGTGTTACACCGGAGCGTCAATTTTCACACCGCGTACTAGCCTCAAACTGAGATATTGGGGAGGGGGGGGGGGGTTGTCAGCCGTTCCGGCCGGCCCGCAGCTCCCAAGTGGGACGCTGCGCTTCTCGGGCCGGAGAGGGATTTAAATGTCCCGCCGAGGAGGCGGGGCGGAAGCGGTTGGCGGGCCTCCTTTCTCCTCCCGCGGCTCTGATTGGCGGCGGCAGCAGCGCTTAGCCAGGGGAGGCGGGACGGTGCCTGCCTGGCTTCGGGCGCCGCTGCAGCCTCAGCTGACCGAGGGGCGCCCGCACCGTCGCCAGCCGCGCCGACGCAGCCCCGGCCGCCAGCCCGGTGGCCAGGGAGGCCGCCACCCGGCCCGGGCGGACTGCCTTGCGCCATGGAAGAAGCGCGGCGGAGGCGTTAAATTAAGGGCGCTTGCCTGGGCGCGAACCAAGGCGAGAGAAGCCGGAGCGGGGGAAGAGATGAGCGGCGGCGCTCCTTCGGGGCCGGGCTCCGGCTCAGCGCCCTGCCGCTTCGCCCACTACTTTGTGCTCTGCGGGATCGACGCCGACAGCGGCTTGGAGCCAGATGAATTAGCTGGTAAGCTCGAGGAGGACAAAAGGGAAAAGCGGGGCATCCGTCCTGGCTCGGCTCGGCTCGGCTCGGCTCCGAGGGTGGCGCTGCCTTTCTTGCTCTTGCTTGCTTATTTTCGGGCATGGGTCTCCCGCGGCGGCTTCGGGCCCTCCGGGCTTGCCCTTTGTGGGTTGCCCCCGGGGCGCGCGGGATGTGCTGGGGCGCCGAGCGCCAAGGCAGCTTATGCCGGGCTCTCCCGGGCGGGTGGGGGATTTGTCCCTTGGAGGGCAAGAAGATTATCGGGGTGCCGTTGACCGACACCCCACCCCCCCACCCCCGTCCTCCTCTCTGGCAAAAAAAGGGGGGCGGGCGCCGCGGGTGGCGTTGGCGAGCACCGCTGGAAAAAGGAGTCTCCTCGCTGCGCCTTCCCTGAGGGGCTTTGCCGCGGAGCCTCTTTCTCCTTTCTCTCCCCTGGGGTTGCCAGGAGAAGATTTAACTGGGACGACATACTAAGGAGGAGACCCCCCCCCCACACACACACACACACTCCAATCGCCAGCCTTTCGGTCCCCTTGAGACCCTCTCTTTCCTCCCCGCTATGCCTTTCTAATTCCCCTCAAATGCGATCCACACGTTAAAAGAAAAAGGGTGGGAAAAAAGAAGGTTTAATTTTTTTCTTACGAAGCAGCAACTCATCTCCTTGCCCCATAATGTTTATCCCTCAGGTCTAATCGGGCCCTGATTTCCCCCCCCCCCCCTTTTTTTTTTTTTCCCCCTTTATATCCTCGCCCGTTTTCCAAAAACTCGTAATGCCTCCACTGCCTGCAGTAGCCAGGTTTGGTTATGTCACTGGCAAGAGTAACCATGTTCCAATGCAGTTGTCTTTTATCAGAGAGGTTGGATACAATCGGCTTTCCCCTCCCTCCCGGTGGCCTTTGCTATCGTCAGGCCCAGGTGTTGTGAAAGATGTATACACTTCCCTGGTTGTTGCGCCGGCCTCCCTGTTGAACCAAGGGCTTGCTGAAGTCCAAAGAACAGGGGGGGGGGGGGGGGACACACACCGTTGTAACTACTGTGTTGCTATACAGAATGCGCTTTTGGAAAGTGGCTGGTTGAAACCTCTTTTGGGGGAGGGTTTAGACTGTGGTGTCCAAACCTCTGATGGCCAGAGGAAAAGATGCTAATTAATGTTGCACCAGTATTAATTGATATGGCAACGCAGTCCACTTATTGTCCCAAAAATATACAGGGAAGAAATAATAATTGAACTATACTTAAGCGTGTAATGGGGGTGGGGGGAAAGGGATCTTCACCAATAGATTGTGATATTTGAATAAAGGGAAATCAATGATCTAAGGAAAAAAACCCACTTTCAAATGTATTCTCCAAAATATGGTATATTGGTTTTCAGCAGGACTGTTTCATTCTTCTCTTTGTTTCCTCCAGAGCTGCCTGGACCTCTAATTATTTCTCTAGTAGGCTTTCTTTGATTTTTTTTTTTTTTTATTAAACTGAATTTTTCTATCAGCAACAATCTTAAAAAGCATCTGTGCAGGCTGAGAGAAAAGCCCATGCCCACATAATTTTTACTAATTTCAGGAGAATTTGCTTGTATGTATATCAAAGCTAGAGAAATGTCAGAGCCTCTTTGTATAATCAGCTGTAGAAAATCTGCTAAAAAATAGATAAGGGAACAAGAATGGGAAAACCATTTTAAAAGCTTGTAATTAATGCTGTTTGTGGACTCTGAAAAGGACTTAAATTGTAGTGCTGTTTTAGGAAATTCTGCAGTGTCTCAATAGATAAAAAAGGAATTCAATACATGAACTTCGGTTTGTTCTATTCAAAATAATACCAGCAATCTAGTAGTGGCTTGATTATTGCTACATAAAATTGTGGATTTTATCTTTGATATTGGGCTGATTCTGAAAAGGCATCATGTATTCATTCCAGTGTCGTATTTTAACAAGGACGTGAGTGCTTGGTAAGCTATAAAATATTTAGAGGACTAGAAACAGAGACATTATGTTTGTTGTTCAGTTATCATATTTAACTTCCCCTAGCAAAGAAAGTATATATATATCCTTAAGCAAGTCTCCAAGCTACTCTGAAATTAAAGATGAATTCAATGCAGGGGTTTTGTTATTGTTGTTTACTCGATATTTTCTGAAATTAACTGCTGCTTTTTCAGCTGTTGAGCTTACTTTCTAGGATGTCTATATTTTGGAACTAAATGAGGATACTTCAAGGCAAGTGAATACAGCACAATTGACTTGAATCTGGAATTGTGGCAAGCAATAAAGTAGTCTTGGATACATTGGCCAGCCATGATCCCATAGGTTGAAAAGGGAAACTTTTGTCTATGTGACAACACTGCTCTTAGAACTTGGATAGGTGCAAGAAGTGTAATGAAGTACAGATAATGCATCTTAGCGTTGCCTTCAGATTACAACTTTGTTTGTATCCTAATGCAGACTAAGCATCTCAGCTAGTAATATGTTTTTCTTCTATTTTAGTGAGATAAATATCTTGCCCCAACTTTTTCTCCCCTTAATCTCCCTGATTAAGGACAGTGGAGGTAGCTTGTGACTATGAAGTCCTTGGTGCTCTCTGAGCTTTGTTGCTTGCAGATGGTTCATTCCTCAGCTAGGTAATATCAGAGCACAGTTCAACTCCAAGCTACAGATAATTCTCTTCTATTACTTGTGTCCTGTAGTCCAACTCCCTGCCCTCTCATATCATCTCGGATAAATGACTGTCCAAGATTTTCAAGAAAAGGTTGAATAATAAGATGGTATGAGGACTCTTGCCTTGGGCACAAGGGTTTTGATTAGAAGACTTCCATGGTTAGCCCTATAATTTTCTACTATTGGAAGAAATATCCTTCTGGGTTTAAGTTCCAAGTGGGGAAAAAGACATTGGAAACATGGAGGCTGTTTGGGAAGATGGTTTAATGGTGGATAGGACTACATGGCTTGGAGCTCCAAAGAAGGAGGATCACATGTTCCAAGGTGAAGGAAAAGAGAAGGAAAGGCTAAGATGCTAAAAGTGCCTGGTTTTATACCCTCTGTTGAGATTTGAATTTGAACTTGTATTCTGATTGGTTGTCAGACTCCCATGGGGCCATGCAGGGGCAACTCTGCAGGCTGTCCTGAGTTCCAGGCTTGGTTGAGCCTTTCTGGATGATGATGTAATGAAAAAGGCTTTAGGCAATTGCTATAGCTTTACCTGGAGATCTTTGTTATGTAAAATATTCTGGCCCAGGCCTTAATGGCCCACCCATTAACAAAGGTGGGGGTGAGCTACTACTTCTGAAGTTAGTTTCTGCTTCTGAGTTTCCACTCTTTTGAGGGCAAATATTCTGCCTGTTTAACATTTCCTAGGATATTTCATTTTTCTAGAAAAGGGGTGGATGCTAACTTCCTACACTACTTAGTCCTATAATTTGTTTTGTCTTAATATTTTCCTTAATATATATTTTTATTTTGGGGTGGTGGGTCAATAATGGCAAGATATTTAAAAGTTTTTTGCTTCAATGGGTGGTAGGCTCTGTACAGACCTGGACTCAGAAGCGAACATAGTTTTGGCTGGTTAATACTTGGATGGGAGACCACAAGGACTCTGGATTAGACTGAGAAGTTGAAACCAATTCCTGGAGAAAGACAAAGGCAGATTACTTTTCTACCATCACCAAGAAAGCAGCATGGAGATGTCTATGAAAGCATAGGACTGAAGACATCCTATTTTTACTTCACAAAAAAATGTTGCTTTTCTATGAGAAAATGCTTAATTTAGTAAATTATATGTTGTCCAGAGTATTTGTTATTGAATTTAAAAGTATAACAGATACAAAAATAAACATTAGTTTCATGTGTTCTCCTTATAAAATATACTTTAGTGTCCAAGATAATAAAACTTTGCCTCTAGTTTTTCCATTTTCAACCATTAAATTAAATGTTGGATTTAGCTATAGTATGCAGTATAGTTCCATTTACATAAATGTTTCTTTTTCTCAGTGAGAAGCTTTTTGGTTCTTTGAAACTGAAGATGAACCCAGTTTCATTTGCATAGTACTTACCTTTGGGGAGTTTAAATTAAAATAACTTCTAATTCCTCTTTCTGAAAATAGATGTACAATACTTAGTTGCCACGCTAATTGGGAGTTTGCTGTTACCTTTCAAGTGTGAATATGCTGTTGTTTTCAGAACTGCAAAAGCAGATTTGCATCCTTCTCAAGGGCGAATGCAAATATCCACAGCAGATAGCTTAACCCTGATCTCAGTATTAATTTCTTTTTCAGCTGATATTGAAGCTACTCTTGCACCTTTTTTCCTGCTACTGTTTGGGAATTGACTTTAGAGATCTCACATTGGATATTACAGTTTAGCAAAACATAATTTCTGTGAACATTTACATGGCATGAATTAGTCTCTGGAACCTTCCTAAAAACAAAGGTTCACAAATAAAATTGGTGATGATTTAATGAATCAATAACTTTAGCCCTTACCTTAGATAACTTTGTTTGCTTTAGCGTTCTGGAAGGATGTGAAAACCTGGTTTTCCCTTCTCCCCTCCAAGCACTGGGCTAGGACAGGGATGTCCAATCTTGGCAACTTTTAAAGACTTGTGGACTTGAACTTCTGGAATTCCCCAGCCAGCCATGCTATTGTTTCTATTGGCTGTTGGGAGCCACCAAGCACATTTATGAAAGATAAGGGGCCATACAAATTCAATAAATAAATCTTAGTGTATTTCTGGCACTACTTTATCCAATTTCCTTCTTTAACCAGAAGTTTAACAGGTTTGAAATGGGGTGGGGGTTTCTTACTCTTCTGGGGGATACCAGGCAAGGAACGCTTGTATGAATACCATGTCACCTGTTGTTTTCAATGGTAAATAAATATTCCAAAAGAGAGTAAGTTCTCTGTATGTGGATTCTTTGCCTCATTTTAGGGTCCTGGAGCCTCCAAGATTGTGCTAAATAATGGCAGATCATCTATTTTATTTAAACCTCTTAAAGGCAGAAAGTGGGACTGTTTTGCAAGGTGCGGACTTATTGATTGGTTAATTAATTGAAGCTGCAATCCTAGGGGATATCCAGCTGAATGGTATTTAGTATTATAACTTTTGATGGCAAACTTTAATTGCTAGAGTAATCAGTGAAATAGTTGCCTTTTTAGAATGCTTTGGT
Organism: Laticauda colubrina; assembly: GCA_015471245.1. Classification (NCBI taxonomy): domain Eukaryota; kingdom Metazoa; phylum Chordata; class Lepidosauria; order Squamata; family Elapidae; genus Laticauda; species Laticauda colubrina. The sequence goes on along the minus strand of BLBF01000055.1, from coordinate 18,767,684 downwards.
TTTGCTTCCTGTTTGTTTACATAAAGCATTAAAATGGACCTGCTTCAGTGCTTTGAGTGGATTGATAGCTTTCATGAAAGCCATTTTTAGCTGGTTGGCAGGATATCAATTCTGGAATAAATAATAAAAGCTTTGGTAAATTAATTGATAGAAAAGTGTAATTGGGAGGCCGAGATTTAAGTGTATACTTGTTTATTTCCTACCTCTTCTGATTGTGGTATACTGCAACAGGGAATTTAAAATGGAATACAGAAATGTATATTGGCTTTTGTTGGGACAGGATCTTTTGTTTTTTAAAAGGTCTACACACTGATGTTCTTTATGTTGTGTTGATTTGAGATTATGGGTATAGCCATCAAGGGCCATAGCAGTTTGCAAAGACTTAAAGACTATAAAGTGTTCTGCTTAGTTTCCATATATATATATATATATATTTATTACACCTTTATTACAATGATGTTTTTTATTATTGACCACTGGAGATGCAAATATTTGATGATCACTATTCAAATGAGTAGCTGGACTATTTAAATTGAAGGAAATGAAGACAGAATAAGCAGGGAAATATATGGTTAAATTCTGTTAAACCTATGCTTTTTAGCTAATTCATAAATATATTTACTATAAAAGGAATTCAGCTTCTGCATAAATTATGCCAATGAGGTTGATAATGATAAATTCAGATAGCCCTCAACTTATGATGACAATTGAGCCCAAATTTATGTTGCAAAGTGAGAAATTTGTTAAGTGAATTTTGTCCCATCTTACAACCTTTCTTGCCACAATTGTTAAGTGAATCACTGCAGTTATTAAATTAGTGACACATTTGTTAAGTGAATCTGGCTTCCCTATTGACTTTGCTTGTCAGAAGGTAACAAAAGGTGATAACATGACCCCAGCACACTGCAACGGTCATAAATGTGAGTCAGTTGTCAAACATCTGAATACAAATCACATGACCATGGGGATGCTGCAATGGCCATAAGTGTGAAAAATGGTCATAAGTCATTTTGTTTAGTGCCATCGTAACTTTGAATGGTCACTAAGTAATCTGTTGTAAGTCGAGGAATACCTGTACAAAAAGGAGACCATTTAAAGTAGCAAATATTTTAAATGTTAAGAGGATGTAGGAATTATGATAGTGCACTAAATTTTGTCAATTTATTTTGGCAAAAGGTATTTATGTGGGCAAAGGGGTATTTTTACTGTCCTGATGTACTGGATTATAATTCCCAGCATTCTCAACACGTTTGGAAATTTGGGGAGTTGTATCCCAACACTTCTAAACTTCTGACTGCTGTGTTTTTATCCCCACTTGGAATCAACTTTAATGTTAACACTGCAGTGAGATATGTAGCCAACTGATAGGTCAGCCAAATGAGTCAATTTTGCAGCAACATCTGAAATTCTAGAACTTTTCTTCTGCAACCAAGAAAAAGGGAATCAGATGCATTTTGTATTAGCGTTACTATTTGTATTGCATTACATGAAACCAACATTGAATCTAATATAATGCAGCTTGTTTGAATAAAAATAAAGCAAGCTGCAGTCATGGTCCCTTGAATCTAATGGATCATTTTGCCATCTGATTCCAGACTTTTTGGTATGATATCTTTTTATTACATTTCTATGCTGGCCATATCGTCTGGGTCAGGAGTTGCCAACCTTTTGGACCTCAGGGACCACCAAACTCATAATTTTAAATCCCCCGGATCAGAGACCCTGGGAAAATCCCCAAAAAAGTCTGCAGGAAAATTACTCACTCTGTTTTCCTACCGATTGATTGTTCTATATTTGAGATCGCAGGATACTGTTTCCAGCTCTTTTCTCGGGAGGGAGAGAGAGAGAGACTTTTGGCTTCTTGCAAGGAAAGCAGCAGAAGCAACAGAAGTCTTTCTTTCTCTCCCCCAAACTCCACCAGAAACGAATCTTTGTGAGACTTGTCATGCCGGCGCAGCCTCTTGTAGCAGGATGCCTTGCAGGGTCCCAAAGACTCATTTCTGGCAGAGTTTGGGAGAGAGAAAGAAAGACGTTTACTGTTTTCCTTGCATGCAGCCAAAAGCAGAAGAAGAAAGAAGCGGAAAGAAGCAACCTGGCCAGGCGAGGTGCGTGGATTGAGTGGGGCAAGTTCCCCCCCTCTGCCCTTCCCCCCTCCCCTCACTGCCTCATTTTGTTCACAATGCAAGCCTTGTGTTCCTGCTGCTGTGCTGCAGGCCACTTCTGCTGACTATTGGCTGCCTGCAATTTGGCAGTTCAAATCCCACTAGCTCAAGGTTGACTCAGCCTGCCATTCAGTGATAGGATTCAAAAAATTTTTTTCCTGCCGGTTCTGTGGGTGTGGCTTGGTGGGTGTGGCAGGGGAAGGATACTGTAATAACTCCAGTCAGAGGTGATATTTGCCAGTTCTCTGAACTACTCAAAATTGCCATTACTGGAAACTATGATTGCTTGGGGGAAGAATTTTGGATCTGGGATCGATTTAGAGAAATGGCAAAAGTTGTGGTCTCAAAATTATAAAATGACAATGTCAACAGCATATAAAGAAAATTTTGTATAAGATGTTTTACAAGTGGCATTTTCCCCCGACAAGAACAGAAAGGATGTTCAAGAATAAGTCCGAAAAGTGTTGGAAATGTCATCAGACACCTGGCTCATATTACCATATGTGGTGGACATGCCCGGACGCTAAAAAATATTGGACCAAAATCCACACGTGGTTGGAAAAAATGACACATAAGCATATAGACTTGAAACCAGAGATTTTCTTATTGGGAATTTTGCCTGAAATATATAGTAAAGATTTCAAATATCTGATTGGGAATGTATTAACAGCAGCTAGGATTGTATTTGCTAAGAACTGGAAAAATGAGAAGATACAATTACAGGAAGAGATCATTAAGAAAATATTGGAATGTGCTGAAAAGAATAGATTGACATTTGAAATTCGAGAACAAGAGGATAAACAATTTTATAAAGTTTGGGATCTGTTCTATCAGTGGTTAGATAATAAAATATAGGAATGGAATATGTAGATTTTTAGAAAATAATAAATATATCATGATGCATTTTTCTTTTCTTTTTAAATTATATTTACAAAATGATTCTAGGATAGATCTGGGAGGACAATATGAATTGTTATAAAATAATAAGTAAATAACGATTAGCCTGGGGCGCCCAGTGCAGCTGACAAGCGGGCTCTCCTTCCCAGCGGCAGAGCTCTCACCAAGGCAGCAAGCACCTCCCCGCCGGACCCTCTGCTCATCCCGTCAGGGCCGCGCCAGAATCGTGCGCGCTGGGCAGAGCCAGGAAAGTGAGCCGTGGGTGCATGCGTGCCTCCTCCTGCCCCTCGTTCCCAAATCTGGCCCGGGAGAGCAGCGCTTCGCTTGCTCTGCAAAGCCACACCTTCCTCACCTCTCAGCAAGCAGGAGGAACCGGCTGCAGCTGCCTCCTCCTCAACCGCAGCACAGATATTGACCTTGCAGGGAGAGAGAGAGAGAAAGAGATCCTCTCGGGTGAGCGCCTTCCTTTGGAAGGCGGTGACGGGAGCGCCTGAAACCAAGTGTCTCCTCAGGGTTCTGGTTGCAGGGAGGAGCAAGTGGCCGCACGTGACTGTGCCAAACGCCGAGGCATTGCTCTAATGCCACGGCAGCAAGGAAGAAGGGAAAGCAACGGTGGCGGAAGGTCTCCCGATATAAAGTGCCCCACCAACGCAGGCAGCACCATATCCGGGCATGCAAGTACTTCCTAAATGCAAGCCCCCCCTGCCATTCCCCCCCTATTTCGCATGTTTAATATGGGCCTTAATTTGGGGGGAGGGGCTTAATTTGATTTTATGCCAATAAAACATGATGGGGCTTCCTATTGGTGGAGGCCGTATTGTAGGAGAAACATGGTAAAAGAAAATGGAAAAATTATATGTTAGTTAGGAAGCCTTTAGGATCAGTCTAGACCACAAATCAGAAATGCAGCCTCATTTCGTTTCCCAGGCTGACAGATTCTTTTAGGATCATATGGCTTCAGTTGACAACAAACTACCCATGAAGACAACACAATATTGTATATATTGTAAGAGTGCGATCAGCACAACAAATCTACTTAATTTTTAATGTGCCCAGATTTTAAACTGGGAACTATAAAATCTTGCTTTACCCCCCTACAGTGATGTTAGATGCCAAAATATTTTCTAAAAACGAATATCCTGAAAGCAAAGAGACTGCTTGTTTTTCTAAGGATTGAGCTACTTATTTTTAGAGGTTTCTTTGCTTTGTTATTGTAAGTACATAAGCTGTCTCTAACAACTGGAGTCAGAGAGTTTATGCTAAGCTGCCATTCATACAAAAATGATGACAAATGCATAAAACAATTTTTAATATTCAGAATTTCAATTGCATTTGCAATTAGATTTCGATCCTGATGGGCCTAAAACCTTCCATCCTTCTAAGGTCAGTAAAATGAGGACCCAGATTGTTGAGGGCAATATGCAAATAAATACTTCTTCGTTGTAAATCACACAGTTGTGTAAAGTGCTGTGGGGTGGTATATAAGCCTAAATGCTATTGCTAGGTTTCACACTGTATTCAAACATATTTTAATTAAAAAACCAGCACCCTTTTTAAAACAATATATATCTAAACTTTTCTTTTTTTTAATGTGCCAAGTAAGCTTTTTCATATGTAGAGCTAGTATAGTATCTTGCCTTCTTTGTTTGATGTAATACATGTGTCCACATGCATAAACATTTCAAAAATAATCACGGTGCTCTTAATTACGTGACCTGTGGTGAAATCATCATATTTTATGCTCAAATACATTATTTCAAATGACTGCAAATGCACATCAATTTGCAATGCTATCCATCCCAGTATCTGAAAAATATTATAAACCAGTCTGCTGGTTGTGTAAACTTGATATATTTTTAAAAATATACACGATTGGCTATGTCACAGCATTAACAATTTTTATTACTATAGAAGAAAGCGAAAAAATGTTCCTATTGTTAATTTCATTACCCAAGATTCATTTTAGTTTCTAAAAACTACAGATACAATTATAGATAGGAAGAAAGCATTTACATAATCTGTATTCTAAATTAATTATTTCATTAATAAAGAAAGCTGCACCTTAACTCTGGCTGACTCACGGAGTTCAGGAGAATGCCCAAAGTGTACACTAACTCTGTCCAAGGCAGTACTCACTCAATCGAGTCAAATATGACATTTCTCTAGATTCACGGGGCCAACACCCTTAAGGCACTCCATCTTGCCCACAGAATGGGTTCCTCTCTATCCAGACCTCCAGCTCTGGCCTAGCACCCAAAAGGCATCACCTGCATAGCTAAGAATGATATATGACTAGATTATCATCAACATACTGACAATACCACACCCATGCTACCAAATACCTGGCCCAGTGCTTTCATTTTAATGTTAAAGGTAACTGGTGGGAGATACAAATTCTGAGCCAATCCACAAAACAGATCTCAAGTTGCCCCTGCTCCTCTGCCTCACCAATGTTCACTGGAATCAACTGCTGAAGAAAACTACTGTATATACTGTCCACTACAACCCCTAAACCAGTCTAGGAGTATACTGTAGTTGATGGTACTGAAAGTCATTGAGTGCATCACCTCCATCCTAAGTCCACAAGTATGCTCAATGCAGCCTTGGTACTATAACATGGCCTCAAACAAGACTGAAATGGGTCCAGACAATGTGGTTTCTCTTGTTTGGATTCAGTCTATTATGTGAACTCAAGACACTGATTTGCAGATGATAATTCAGGTTTAATCTCTTGTGCAAACTTAGATAATCATGCATTATGACTGAAGTAATCCATGGTTTGTTTAATGTGTGAGCCAATCAATCACTATCATGATATAAAGATAAAAGGACCATTATCTAATAAGTTTAGTTAACTACAGTTGTCCATGTCTGAAAGACACATGGCATGGATGACATTTTGAAAGTCTGCAAAAACAAAAACTTTATACAGAAAGAGAAATATCTAGGGAAATAAATCAAAGTCCATGTTTTGTCTGGGCTCCAACAAAACAAATGGCATTTTGCAAAAAAGTGAGGAACAGTTTGTATTTCTGTAATATATTTCAATAAATATAATAACCATCAACTGTTATGGTTTGGAATGAAATAAAATCAGAGTATTACTGTTATGGATAATATCCAAAATCAAAGGCTGCCAAGAACATCTTCTAAACTGAATTCTAGTTATGTTGTCAAATATTTATCTTCACAGGTCCCTGAAAGTATCATCAATCTATTTTAATGTATCTTTTAAGATGCCATCTTTATAAATATTTCATTTTGATTTCCTCTGTAAAATCCTTCTTCACAAATTACTGATTCTCTTTAACTATAATTCTGGACCTATCCCTGATGCCTTCTTCTATCTGGGTCACATGTTCTCCCTTCACCCCATCTCTCCTCGCTAAGTCTCAACGGTCAGGAGAAGTTAGGACAGAGGTCCCCAAGCTTGGCAACTTTAAGACTTGTGGACTTCAAGTCTTAAAGTTGCCAAGTTTTGAGACCTCTGAGTTAGGATATTTTTAATGTCGATTATGTGTTTTTGTTAAAATAAATATTTTCTTCATATGTACCTATGTCTGCTGCCACCTATATACTACCACAACTTGGTTCCTATAACTTTTAACTGGATGAAATGGTACATCATAGGGAAGTGTTTTTTTGAACCAAAATACTTCAAATGAGCTAACTTACAGAATGTAAGTAACTCCAGAACCAATAATTCCAATGGAATTAAAAGTTGGTGATTTTTATAAAACATCTTATGACATAAAACATTTTCTGTGCAAATGATTGTGTTATACACTTCAACATAGCTTAGTTTCAAGGCAGACATATTTCTGAAAGTACTCCAGCTTTTCCAGTAAAGACAGTACATTAGAAGTTCTGTCATTGTTGAAGACACTGAAGAATCTGATAAGGAAATATCTTTTAAAAGGTGATCCAATTGGTCATGGGTTGACAATTGGATCAATTGACACATATCCTATTCAAAATATGGAAGAATAAGATCAGAGGCACTAGGATGAGGAAAGTTGATTTTATGGCAAGAATCATGGATCTGGAATATATGTACACATCTGCACACTTGTGTTAAGAATGAATATTTGAATTTTGCAGTTTCTATTAATATGCAGACAAAGCATTATGGGGTAAGAAATAAGATGTAAGGAGACCTTGTACTATATTCTTTTATACATCTTGTTTCTACTGTTGGTTTGAATAGTGTGTGTGTAAATTTCAACCTCTCTGCTGTATGCAATACAAAAGTTATAAACTGTGAACTTTTCTCATTTTTAAAATAATTAAAATTTTCTCATTTTAATAATAAAAAATTATTAACCTAACTGAACCACAATAAACTGGGTAACATCTTATACAATGGAAGATTTTCGCAGTAAGTGCCCCAGAGCCATTTATAATTGAAACTAGTTTCCTACATTCCAAACAAACCCTCTCCTCTGTACATGCGCCATTTTTACCTCTCTTCCAGCAATATTTGTATATAATTTGAACACCAAGAATTTCAAGTCAAAGAAATTCCCAAAGAATAATATTTCCACCTAGATAAATTAATTTCAAAAATTTTAAAACTTTGTATCTGATATATTAACAAAAGAGTACGGTATCTTTTAAATTCAGCCTTCAGCACAGTCACCATAATATCGACTTCCTGACATTACACATTGGGGAATTAGTATAAAAAGCATAAAAACTTATCATTATGATCCATGTAAAAAAACAACAAGCATCCATTGCAAATTGATTGTTCCACATTTGATCTGCAGAATGAACAATGCTGCCTACAAGAGCTGAATCACATAAAATTTGGATGATTTTTCTCCTAAGTGCTTGCTTAAAATCAAGGAGAACTGATCTTAAAACAGAATTAGCAATGTCAATAGCATACAATAATCATTCACATTAGTTTATCATCTATACATTATAACCAAATTATACATACAAAGAAAAAAGGAAATTAAGATCTGGTAACATTATGAATTTCTGTTCTTTTGCTTTGTATGTTTGCCTTGTATGTACTGGTCAAGAAACAAAAAGGAAATTGGGCAGTTATTTTTTCCAGATTAGGGCAATTCTAATGCACCTTTATGAGCAGCAATTATATTCTAGTGCAGAGATTAGTAATCTCTTTGCAATAACATAAAGTGAGGCACTGGAATTATGAGTTCCCAGGCAGCAAGATTCAGGATTTATTCTTCCCATTTGGGGAGATAGATATTTGTATAGGTGGATTTTTAAGTGCATAAAACCAATTGGTTTAACTATGACTTGTTAAGTATCAATGTTTTTTTTTTCATTTCTCAACAAAAATCAACTATTTGCCAATAAATCCTGATGTTGAAATTTTAAAGGTCATAGAAAGGGAGCTGAAAGTCACATGTGGCCTTGAAGGCACATATGAACTTCTGATTACACTCATTTACATACATCTAGTCTAGATATAAACCTTACCAAACTCAGAGAGATTTACTTCTGAGATAATGCACACAATAATCTTAAATACTCAGTCCTTAAAGAACGGTGACTCTTTCAGCAATCAACAGATTGTTTTTTTCGTTTTCATAAAAGGTAGATTTCTATAATTCCGTATTTCACACCATCTTATGTATTTCATGTCTATGGCAGAGGTGGTATTCAGCAGGTTCTGACCAGTTCTGGAGAACCGGTAACAGAAATTTTGAGTAGTTTGGAGAACCAGCAAATACCACCTCTGACTCGAGATTTTACAGTATCCTTCCCCTGCCACACCCACCAAGCCAAGGTAGTAAAAAAATTTTTGAATCCCACCACTGGATGGCAGGCTGAGTCAACCTTGAACTGGTGGGATTTGAACTGCTGAATTGCAGGCAGCCAATCGTCAGCAGAAGTGGCCTGCAGTACAGCTCTCGAACCACTGCACTACCAAGGCTCATGTTCATTTAATGACAATCATGTGATTGCCATTTGCAGTCTTCTTTACTGTTCCGTCCGGAAAAACGCGAGGTAGACCGGGTTCCAACAACAAAGTCTTTATTTGTTAACACAGTAAAGAAACGGAACATTGGCTCAAGCTGCGACAGCCCTTTTATATGTTCCTATTGAACCAATCCCCTTTTAGGTTTTGTTAACCAATCGGAATGAAGTATTTGGAGTCTACTATTATTTATACAGAACACCCCTCCCCTCTTAGTTCAGTCCTATGTAGTGATGTAGTCGTGCAGGTAGGTGGGGCTTCTTTTGATTCGACTGGACTTGCGCGGTTCATTTCTGTCAGAGACTTCGACCGGTTCGGATGGGGTTGCTGTTTCTCCAGTCTTTCTCCATGGAACCGTCTGGAAGGGTGAGTCAGCCATTTTACTGCCGCCTGAGTTTCTTAGGACGGCGGTTTTGCCGCTCCCTCCCATTTCCTCCGGGCAGGTCGAGCTGGCCTGGCTGGCCCCTTCGAATTGACTCTTCTCGCAACTTTCTTCAAACAGTGAGTCTTTTATTTGCTCTTTTTGATTGTTATTGTTTTCGGAGTTTAATTTAAACGGTTCTTTATTCATTTCTCGTATTCCCCCCCCCCCCTGGTTTGAATTTGGTCGTTTTTTAATACTTGTGGTTGTGTGTTTGCACTTCTTTCTATGTTTCGGGACCGAAGCTGGTCTATGTGCCGCTTCCATTCCCTGCCGTCGTCTACCATTAGCCGGTAGGACCGGGGGCCTGTTATTTGTGTGATTTGTCCGGGTAGCCATAATGGGTCTCCGGTAAAATTTTTTGCATAAACTAGGTCGCCTATTGCAAAAGTCCTGAAACGGGTGGAAGAGTCGGGGGGGTTTCTGGTGTATAGTTTGGGTGCAATCTGTCTAGTTGTTTCCTTCCCATAAGTAATTCTGCCGGGGTTTTGTTAGTTGTAGTACTTCAATATGTTGTTTGTAGGCGACTCGGAAGTGTCATAGGCCGACTACAGGAATTCGGTTTCCCTGGTAGTCCTTGAGGGTTAATTTTTGTCTCTGGAATTCTTTGAGTTTGATATCTGGGACTAGTTGTTTGATGGTGTCCCATGATACCATCGATAGGAAAGATCCAGAGTCTACTTCCATTTCGCAGGGCTTCCCTTCTATTTTTACAATTATTTTTACTTTCTTCCCGCTTTCCGTCTGAGCGCTTCCTATAGTGAAAGTCTGATGTGTATTCTCTCGGTTAGTGGCTCGCTTGTTCCGCTGCCACTTTCTCTCAGTTCGCTTTGGCTCAGCTTGTGCGGGGGAGTTGCTGCGTCTATTTGGGCTGTAATTCTTTTTGTTCCTGCAGACTTTCTTGACATGCCCTCATTTCTTGCAAGCTCTGTAAATGGCATCGAGAAACCTGCACTCGGCTCGAGGATGGTTTCCTCCGCAGCCAGCGCATTCCCGCCAATTCCTTTTTTCGCACTCTTTCTTGTTGGCGTATAGGCGGTGGACCTCATCGTCTTCCTCCGCTGATTCTGAAGTCTCGTCAAAATCTTCGTGGTGAGTGGTGGCGGGAGATTGTTTCTTCCCTTTGGCCAGGCTCGTGTCGTCGCCGCTCACGTTCATTTGCTTCATTTTGACAGCCGATTTTTTCACGGCTTCAGCGGCTGTGGCTTCTGCGATGGCTTCGTCTACGGTTATGTTGGGTTTATTTAGCAGCTTGCTCTGTGCATTTGAGTCTCTTAAACCCAACACTACTCGGTCCCGCATTGCTTCATCTATATTTAGGAACTCGCACTCTCCCCCTATTTGTCGGAGGGCTGCTACAAAGTCAGCGATGGTCTCACCTTCCCGCTGGTCTCTTCGGTAAAATTCGTGTCGCTTGATAAGATTTGACACCATCGGAGCGTAGTGAGCCTTAAGCATTCTTTGGAGTTCTGGCCACGTCAATTGTTTCACATCTCGGGGCTTCACTAAAGCCTTGGCCATCTTGAAGACTGTGGGCCCGCAGTGTGTCAAGAATACAGCCCTCTTAGGCTAATCTGAGATCTCTTCCATCTCATTGCTTTCCAAATACATCTGGAAACGGTCTACACAGGATTCCCAATCCTCTTCGTTGGGAATGAAAGGTGCGGACGGCGCGTTGTTTCCAGCCATTGTTTTTTTTGTCTGGATTTATTTGTCGCCGCGTGCTCGGTCTCACGTTTAGGACGATCCTACCTTCGTCGCCAGTGTTCCATCCGGAAAAACGCGAGGTAGACCGGGTTCCAACAACAAAGTCTTTATCTGTTAACACAGTAAAGAAACGGAACATTGGCTGAAGTCGCGACAGCCCTTTTATATGTTTCTGTCTGCCGGCTTGTAGCCAATGACAAGCATTTGGTTTTGCCGCCCTTGGGCAGCTTCGTGGATTGGTTCCTATTGAACCAATCCCCTTTTAGGTTTTGTTAACCAATCGGAATGAAGTATTTGGAGTCTACTATTATTTATACAGAACATTTACCAACTTCCCCAGAAATTCAATGGGGAAGCCGTCAGGAAACTTGTTGCTAACAAGAGGAATCCCCCTCATCTCTGGGAGCTGCCTGAAAGAGCTGCCTGCTGAGGAGACCTGAATACCTTGGCGGGATCAGAAATAGAGCTGAAATTTTGTTCCTGCACCTCTCCAAAGGAGTTCCCTTCTATGCATGAAGGGAAACTGAACTCTTTGATGGCCTTTTTAGTCAGTTCCCAGAGATGAGAGGGAGTCTAAATCCAAGCAGTGAGTGGAGAGTCAACATGATATGGGGAGGAGTGCAGGTGAGAGAGGCCTCCATTCAGGGACTAAAAACTTATTTGGATATTGACAAAGTGGATTTTCAGTTCCTTCGCGGAGTGTCACAGAGTTCCCTCACTCTCCTGAGAGACCCCATGCTACTTACCTGTGGCTCCTCCCACTTAACAACCTGCATACTCATTTAAAGACCACAACTAGGAGTGCTGGGATTGTGATCATTGAGCAAAGCAATCATGGGGACATCTTCCTTAGCTTTCATTTTAATCAATGACCACAATTATGGTTGAGGGCTACCTGTATCCTGATCAGCTTCCTGTATTTAAACACTGCTTAGGCATCCTTCTACTTGCTTTGTGTGTCTTACCTTCATCAGTCCTAAAGACCAAACATATTTTTTTTCTTGTTAAAACTGGAAATATGGAATTGTTGACTTATATCTGCCTCTGCCATTATTTTGTTTCAGAGATTCTCATCACAAATCCGTTATTATTTATTAAATCCTAGTTTTGGCAAAGAGATGAATTCTGTGTCCAGTATCTTCTGTCTGACCAGAACCCAAAGGCAATGTTTAATATATTTATTTTTCTGTGATAGCTTGTAGAGTTTGACTGCAATTAAATATGGATTAATTTTCCCTCGATACTCTTAATCTTTGACTTTAGTAGAAAGTTATTATAGTATTAACGTCAACCTTCTTCCTAATATTTTCTCTTTCTGCATTTGACTCCTCAAATTACAATTGTTGTAATATTTTTTTTGTTATATATTATCTGTCTTGTGGGTAACAATTTTAATAAAGAGTGGAAGGGAACAAACTTAGTTTATTATCCTATTCATACGATTGAATGAAGTGCTCACCTAACTAATTTCCTAGCATAGCCTATGCTCTGCAGTGGCATTTAAATAAATGATTCCCAGGATAATCCTATGCAAGATTTCCCAGAAATAAATCTCATAATGTCTGCTAGCTGAAGAACTATAGTTCAGCATTTTAGTGATTCATGGAAATAATCTTCCTGTTTGAGATTCTTTCATGTGCCTATATTTTTTTCAGTTCTCCACTCTAGTAGGGTGCACAAATGCTTTATCTGTTGTTAGGGATAAACAAGAGAAAACACTGTAGTTTAATGCAAACAAAGAGAATAAGATTCTGCCTTGAGCATCATGCATAATACAAATCCAGCTATTATTTATTTATTTACTGAGGTATCGCTCAACTCCCAAATGACTCTGAGCAGCTCCAACACGGAATATAAAATGAATAAACAAGATGCAAATCCAGTTATTCAACAAAAAAGCATCTATAAACCACATCCCACAAAGGGCTCCATCCACTCTAACTCAAGACCTTGGAAAACAGCTAAGTCCTTCAGGAACATCATCAGGATTGGAGCCATTCAATCTCAAGATAGGTTTCATTCCAGATACGGCAGAGAAGACACACTTTCTGGATCCCGAAAGATGACACTGTTTGATCGAGAGACCCGGAATAAGCCAACTTTGTCAGGTTGTACTAGTTGGGCAGAAACCATGGAAGATAGACAGTTCTTCAGTAACCTGACTTTATGCCATGTAAGCTTTGTGGATGATACCCAGCTTCTTGAATCATACCTGAAAGTATACTGATATCGAGTTCATGTTTAGGGGTATGACATGAGCATAGCAAGAGATGGCCATCACTGCTCACAACACTGCATTCTGAGGATGTTTCAATAGCACAGATCCTGTTCTTCTTTTCAGAAAATATGCTTTTTATAGCTTAGAATAGAGGTAAAGATTTCTCTTGTCCAGTCATAACTAACTGGTTCTTTTCTTGATTTCTTAGCTCAAGGAGTCAACATTGTCCAAAGACACTTCCATGTGGACAGCATGACTATAGGCCGAGGTTCAGGGAATCTATTACCTTCCCACCAAAGTGGTCCCTGTTTATCTTTAATCACTGCTATCTGATTCTGGTATCCTATTATTGAAATCCTAGTCCCAATGCAGATATTTGATTAGACACGTGAAAATGACTTTTATTAGTTTCTGTCCAGCCCAAAGTTGTTGTTTTTTAACATGTGTATAACATGTTGCTCTGAGGATGGTTAGAGAGAGATCTTCTGCTGGGCTGTTACTGCTTAATTCTTGATTCGCCTTACTGTTGAAAATTAGTCTTGCCATTGTATATAGTTGCAGAAGATAAATTAAAACTAGCCTTTCCAGGAAGATAAATGACTAGTCAAGCTAATTGAAATGTCTCACCTTTGATGCCGTAGATCCATCTAGCCAATCAGAAACAGCCCAGAAGCTGATTCCTCCCACCAAATACACATAAGCAGTCCTTGATTTACAAACAACCATTGGGATTTGAACTATTAAGTGTGCCCTGCTTTATGACCTTTTTAGCCATGATTGTTAAGTGACTCATGTGGTTGTTAAATGGATCCAGATTCCCCCATTGATCTTGCTTGTTGGAAATCAGCTGGGAAGTTAGCAAATGGCAATCACATGATCCCAGGACACTTCAGCCATTGTAAGAACATGCCAAGCGCCCAAATGCTGTGGTGGTTGTAAGTGCAAGGACCAGTTACTTTTTTCATTGTCGTTGTGACTTTGAACAGTTGTTAAAACAAATGGCTGTAAATCAAGGACTACCTTTAAAGGGTGTTTTTTTTTTTTTTGGTCTTTTTATTGTTATACATTACCCTGATGGCTCCTTAATGGAAAAGTGTCTTGCAAATGTTAATTTTTTATATTAAAAATCACTCTTATATCAACATTGAGTATATTGAAGTTGCACAATCTTTCCCCAACTTTGCATCCACCAGACTGGAATTTTATTTTCCATCATCTTCTAAGCCACTGTTTCTTAAACTTGGCAACTTTAAGATGCATGAACTTCAAGTCCCAGAATTCCCCAGCCAGCATGGGGAACTGCCAAGGTTGAGAAACAGTGCTCTATCCCCCCAATGTGGGGGATTGTGGGGGGGTTGAAATTAAATACACCTAGGCACTATCAGGTTACTGAAAATAAGAATACAGTTCAAATAAACATTCCAACCCACCAACTTGGAAGTGCAAACTCTGTTTTGATTGCAAATCCACCTGGTTTTCAGCTCTTTAGATGTGATGTCATAAATTCACCCCTGCTGTTTTAGATGGAAAGTCAGTCTGTCAGTGTCTACAGCTGCCATTAGAAATAGAAAACACTTATCAAATGATAAGCAGTGTGACTGACAAAACATGTCCAGTGAAATGGATAAATAGTCTTTGCACATAAAATATGTATAAGCAGAATGAAAAGAGCATCTTAGCCTTCCGAAGTAAGTGCTGGCTTTAATACCTTAATCTCTAGGAGCTTGATACATTTTTTCAGGAGCAAACTTTTATTATTGGAAGTGATGATGGATGCTACAGTTGGTATCTTCTTGTTGCTCTGAAATCTTTCTGGGAGAAATTCCCTACTGGTATATTTTCCTGTGATTTAATGGATGTTTGGAAGACCATCAGAAATTTGCCATCCATGAGAATTTCATGAAGCCTATTTTCTCTTTTGGAAAAAAAAAAATCAAAAGCAGATTCTACATTAAGCTGAATAAGAACTGACAGAAAAATGTAGGCATTTTTTTCTATGTAATAATAATTTATATAGAATTGTGATTTAAGCCCCGCCTTGGACTTATTCCACATTCTGGTTCAAATATGCTACAAAGCATTGTTTGTTGAACAAAGCACAAAAATCAAGCAATATGGGAATCTATCCATTGTTATTTTAGGCCCTTTTGCAAGACTGGCTTATGCATACTGATTGAACCAGTGAGGAGGCACCTAATTACCATCAAATTTTTCATTATATAAAAATTATTATAAATATAAATATTACCAAAAGTACAATTTTAACCCAAGGTGTTTTGTTTTTATTTTTTTTCTGTAAAAACTACGTTGTTCTTCAGTTTCATATCTCTTATTTTCTGTTCTAATTCAGCTGTGCTCTGTAAGTCCATATTCTGTAATTCTCCTTGTTCTGTCTTCTACCATTCTTTTAGAGAGATAATGCCACATTTTAGGGGTTTTCCTTGCTGATTCTTTCAACTTACAGGTGGCCTTCCCAGCCCCATATAATCCCAAGGTACTTGTGTAATTTCTTGGCTGTGATGGCTGGTGTACTCTTGATCTCAGTTGGAAGGCTTGGCAGTGGAGATTGATAGCAGTGCCTCCCTGCTACGTCCAAACTGTCAGCCTTAAAGGGAAGATTACAAGCTGCTTTGATGAGAACAGCTATAGCAAAAGAATCTTGCAAGTCTGGTGGCAAGATTCCTCCCTTCCCTCCCTCTTGGTTTATATTCAGGTGAATTGGGGAGGTATGTGGCATTTCCCTTTCTAAAGGCCCGGTTCCACTGCACTTACGGATGCAAAGAGGATGTAAAACGTTAAAAAAAGCTTGCCATCCATTGGAAAACGCAATGCATCCATTGTGTACACACTGCATATGTGTTTCATACGCTCTATCCATCGAGCATCTGTGTTAGGGATAACATTGTTCACCCTAACTGTTTTAGGTGAAATACTAAACTATGAATCATAGTTAGTGTATGCAGCTTTAAATGTAAAATAGCAATTGTGGGTGTGGTTATGAAAACCATATAAAAGTAGCAAGGCTACAGCTTGCTCTCTCTCTCTCTGTCTTTGATGATCCATGATTACTGCTTGGGAGCAAGACTGCATTGCTCGAACGGGAGAGACAACGGACTGATTTATATGAACTGACAATAGGATATTCTACATGGACTTTGCTAACTGAATATCCCTGAATGGACTGACTACATGGTAAATGAATATAGGACTGTTTTTGACTATGCTATAAACTTATACTGGAATAAAATATATTCTTGATAGCACAAGCGTATCTGTTATTTTTACTGTATGTTAATAAACATACAAGCTTAGCTCACTCATTTATCTGTGTGCCTATCTGACTAACGCTGCACATTCTGTTTAGCTTGTCTACCTAACCCTGGTTGGGGAACCCAGGCTTAACAATCTGTCCACTGCAATTTCATCCACGCAAGAAGTTTTGAGCTGCACAAAACTTTGTGAACGGATGAATTTTCTGCCGCATACGATGTACATCCACGACATATCCGGGCAACAAACGTTCTATGTCCGTTATCGTCTGTTAAACATCCGCTGTATCCTCTCTGCATCCTCTGGCCATCCCCTCAACTCACATCCGCTGCAGCTGAAAACAGAAAGAGGGAGGAAACAAAAGGTACATGGAACATCTACACAGCGTTAGTAGCATGGAAATAGAAAGGATATAAGCGTATGCATCTCGTATATAAAGTATTCAAAATGGAAAAAATGTTTGTATCTGGGATGTATCTCATATATTTAGGATGTCTGGAGTATGTCTAGAGTATGTAGAAGGTCCCATAGTGGACAACCAATATTTTCTATAAAAAGGGGGAGAAAATCATCTGGATTGCTGGGATGGTGGACCATACAGTCCCACTATGGTTGCACTGGAGGTTTATCTATCCCACAACTATCCTTATCTATCCCACAAGCATGCAAAGGCTTAACCATTTTTTCAAAGTTTTCACCAACACTTTATTAAGTAAAAAAAATGAACCAAGTAAACTAAGTGTCTTAAGCAAAGATAACCTTTATTAACTTTCTTAGGTAAATTTTATGACTTTATTAAATAAGCAAAATGAACCAAGTAAACTGTATTAAGTGTCTTAAGCAAAGATAAACTTTCTTAGGTAAACTTTATGACTGTATTAAATATGCAAAATGAACCAAATAAAGTGTCTTAAGCAAAGATAAACTTAACAAGTAAACAACTCAGTCTCTGACACTATTCTCAGTCACTCTGAGTCATGTCCATAGTCTCAGCTGTTAAGCGGGCAGGGACTGTGGAGGTGGCTGTGGCTTGAGTGCTGGTCTAAGGCACCATTGGGGTGCTTGGCCCCAAGGGTACAACAGGTGGTGGTGTGTTCAGGAAGCTATCCGAGAGCTGACTCAGTCCCGTGAGGTTGAGAGGCTCTTCATCAAGGACTTGAGATGTCAGGCCCAATACTGATGACAGATTGTCCATTGATGGGCTTGGCTGTGGGGTGGAGGAAGGAGGAGTGTAGTGGGGCTGTCTGGTCTGCAGCTGGGTGAGGAGTGGCGTCTGTGGCATGCGATGAACCTGGGCCTGGACTGGGAAGTTCTGCTTCTGCTGTGGGAAGTCCTGGTAGTCATAGCCTTGATAGGTGAGGGGCTGTTGAAAGCTGTGGAAGGGCTGTGACATCGCCTGGGGCGGAGGAGCAGACCTGGACTGGGTAGGAGCAGCTTCAGCTGGGCCTTGAGGGTTGTGCTGTGATCTTCTGCTTCATCACCTGGTACTGGGCCTCGGTCAGGTCCCTCAGGGTCTGGCTCACATAGGTGATGAAGGTGTTCTGGCCCGAGGATGCTCTGTCCAAATCGACCAGCTGAGAGAAGGTCTGTGCTGGTCTTCATTGTGTCCCTGATCTTCAACAGCACACTGTGGTCCTGGCCCTCCAGTCTGCCTCTCTGCCTGCATCCTCTGGGGGTGGGGGTGGGGGTGGGGGTGGGTTGGCCTCTGGTGGCTGCTGCTTCTTCCTCCATTTGTGACAGCAGGGCATCATCCTCCACAGGATCCTCCAAGTTTGCCGGCATGGGGAGTGCAGCTGTCGGGGGGGGGTCTCTGCTGTGGGGCCCTCTGAAGATACCTCCTGGACAACGTAGCTGGCTCCTGGTTGGAAGAGGACTGGCTGTCTGTGGGCTGTCTGAGGGAGAGGGGCTTCAGAGGGGCTGCTCCTTGGTGGCGGATCTCACCCTCCAGGAAACTGCACTTGGCCATGATGTACATCTCCCAGACAGTGAGCTTGACAGCGGCCTGCCCAGATTTCTTGAGGTGTAGCTTGCCATACCAGGTGTGCATGTGCTTCCACCATCCAAGGAGTACTTCTGCAGTGTACCCCAGGCTCTCTGCCTTGTCTCTCCAAGCTGCCTGCTTCTTCTTGGTGTTGCGATAGAGTCTGTGGCCCTTTCTCCAGAGGTACTCGTTCTCCCTCAGCCATTCCAGCACCTCATCCTCATGCTCCTCAGAAACCTAATCTTCTATTTGTAATTCCTGTCTTTTGGCTGGTTTGGTATGTTCTTAATTGCTTGGCTTTTGTCTAGGGGGTGCTTTTCAATTTCTTTCATTAGATTTCTTTTCCTATGCAAGTTTGTTTTATGGCTGGCCTAATGTTCCCTTTGGGCTTTTTCCTTTCTGGGTGACACCACTGTCCTCATGAAGTTCCCTTTCTACAATCCCTCATTTATTTTTATTTCTCTAAGGTGTGATTTCTGATTGAATATCTTGGTATACTTGGTATTCTTGATCAATCTGGATCATCATCATAGGTGTACTGTTTCTCCCTCTCCCTTCTCCTTCCCTTGCCTCTTCCTCTGGCAGAGGCTTCAGCAGGGCCTTCAGGAGCTTGAGCAGCAGGGCCTTCAGCAGCAGGGCTTTGAGGGCCTTGGGGTTGGTCCACCAAAGCAGCAGCAGCAGCAGCAGCTTCAGAGTCAGTGCCAGGGGGTGGGATGCTGGTTCTGGCCTTCTTCACCTTGCCAGGGCTTGAACAAGTTGGCACGGGCTTCCTCTTGTTGCCTGACTGACGAACCATGGTGTTCCTGCAAGATGTGTGTGGCAGCACATCTCTTTTATATCCGCGGAGCTGATGCAATTCATACTCTCCGCATGCGCTTTGCATCCGATATACATCCGCACGGCATCCCCTTTGTTTCCTATAGGTGTCTGTGATGCATCTGCTTCATCCGCTATGCATCCGCCCCTTCCGCTATGCGTCCGCTTCGAAATTCTCCCCTGGAACCCCTTCGGAGGTGTCATTCGCTAGGCTTCCTATAAACATCCGTTTAACATCCCCGCTACATACTACCCACGTCCGTTCTTTTCCGTTCTTTTCTGTTCTGTTTATGCAAATTTTCACCACTTTTTGGAGCAGATGACAACGGATGGAGCCACCCCTGAAATTTTGCTCATCCGCTGTATCCTTTATGCATATGTTTTGCGTCCGTTGGCCAGTGGGACAAACCTTCACCCTACACCAAATATTGCAAATCTCTAAGGCTTCGGGGAAAGCCATCCTGGTGCCCTTTGTTCCATTGTCTGACCCACTTTCCTTCACTCTCCTGGAAGGATTTTCCCCTTCTCAGAGCAGAGAGATCACTTAAATAAGCTATCTCTTCCCAAACTGCTCTGCTCCCCTGAGAAGTTAATCAAGATTCTCTGGCTGGTTTGTGCTGCTATCTGAAATTGGCAAAACCTTAATAAGCTTCACCCTCCAGGCTTCCTTGTGTTGTCTGAAGTGACTTACTCTTGTAATCTCTTCCTCTCCAATCAAAATAAATGGAAATATTAATTTCCCATAGCAAATTATCCCAGAATGGAAATGAGATTTCCAAAGAATGGAGGAATGAAAAAATGGGCTGTAAAATAAAAAAGATCCTTTTTCCTAGCTTCCTGGTGAGATGAGTTCTGGAATGTAAGTTTCACCACCGTTTGGGCTCTTTAAGTACTCAGAGGTGATTTCTTAAATACTGTTATCTTTTTTCATGATTTATTATCTTCCTAGCATCTCCCTTACTGTTCTAGTTCTTTGGTATCCATCCGATAAATTCTAAATTATGTGTGGACACGCAGATTAATGGCTTGTCTAGTCTTTGTTGCTACTAGATGTTTGTTTTTATTATTGTTTTTTGCTGCCTATCTAGCCACAAGGTAACTCTGGGCAGCTTACAAGGTTAAAATCATGAAAGAACAGGGTGTAGAGGGGTAAGAAGGGATCCGCTATTGGTCCATCAACTATCTCCAGTGTGATAGTTCCTCATTGGGTACCCAAACCAATTGGCAGAGCCAGGTCTTCTGTTGGACCCAGGGTCTTCAAACTTGGCAAGTTTAAGACTTGTGGACTTCAACTCCCAGAATTCCTGAGCTAACATGACTGGAGGAGGAATTCTGGGAGCTGAAGTCCACAAGTCTTAAATATGTCAAGTTTGAAGACTCTCTGTGCTAGACTGTTGGTGGTTGGACTAAAATAGGTGCAGACCGAGGAGATTAGACTCTAGGAAATTTCTGCTGCAACCATGTCTCAAGGGCTCTCTCGTTGCCTCCTTGATGTCTGGGGACCTTTTCCATTCTCCTGTTACCTTGTTGGGAGACTGCCTTGCTAACTTTGCAAGGTTTCCTCCTGTTATCCTTAAGGCCTGCTCCCTTGCCTCTTCCTTCCAATCTTCTTGCATTCTGTTTTTAGGTCCCTGTTTTTCTTTCCTTTCCTTTCTTTTATCTTTTCTTTTCTGTGCTACCACAACTTATTTTCATCCAGATGGTTTTGAAAGGGCTGGCATACAGGGTAAGTCCCTGCCTTAGAATAAGGGAAGAGGGAGGTCATACTTGTTGCCACTCATCCTCCCTCCCAAATATTAATTGTTTTCTACTGTTTTTCATTGGAAACACTTGATTATCTAGGAATTATACAGATACATTTTACTTTCAAATATAAAATCCCCATGATACATGATTAAGCTCTTATTAAGCAGGTATTATCTTATCAGAATGCTATCGCAAGAAAATCAGATGAAAGAGGAGAGGAAGTGAAAAGAGCTGGGGGCTTTCCTGAGACATTGGAAGAATTCCCATGGAAGAATTGTTGGTAGTGTGGTCCCACGTGCTCTCTGAGCTTGGTGGTTTTCATCAGTGCTACAAGGGAGTGGAATTTGCTCTTATTTTTATATAATTAGTGGTTTTCCCTGTCAGTGCTGGTGGTGGTGGATTTGGTGGTTCCTTGATTAGATTGTTTACTAGTAGCTTGTGTGTCTGCAGTAGTAGTTCCTTGATTGGGGTATTATTTACTTGATTGTTGATTTGTTGTTAATCTTGGTCTTAATCTTATATAAGTGTTGGTTGCTGTTTTGTTTCTTTTGGGGCTTTTGCATTGTCTCTTTTGAGTGATCTGTAGATGTTGTTTCTGTGCCTGTTGATGGCTGATTTGTCTGAGTATCAGGCCCCCAGGAATTCTCTGGCTTCTTTGGACTTAGCTTGATCTAAGATTCCCACTGTTTCCCAGTTGAAACTGGTTGAGTCTGTCCCATGTGTTGTGAATTTAAGGATTTTCATTATGTCTTCTGACCGCTAGCTGGGGTCCATGGATGTGCTCTGCTAGTCTTTTGCCTGTTTGTTCTTCATAGAGGCTGTTACAGTCCTGACACTATATGTTCTAGCTGATTCATTTTTTTTTCCTTCTGGGCCACTGGGTCTTTTGGTTTACATAGGATGTTTGGAGGGTTTTAGTTGGTTTGTGTCCTACAGTGATATCATGTTGATTGTAATAACAGAACAATAAAGTTGAAGGCCTTCTAATCCAATCCCCTGTTTAGGCAGGAGATTCCATACCATTTTGGACAAATGGCTGTCCAATCTCTTCTTTGGAAACTCCAGTGAAAGAGCACACACAACTTCTGGAGGGAAGCTATTCCACTGAATAATTATTCTCACTGGCAGGAAATTTCTCCTTTATTCTAGGTTGGAGGTCTCTTTGATAAGCTTCCATCATTACTTCTTATCCTGTCCTCAGTGCTTTACAGAACAGATCAACCCTCTCTTCTTTGTGATGGCCCCTCAAACATTGGAAGACTGCTATCATGTTACTCTTAGTCATTCTTTTTGTTAGACAAGACATAGGCAGTTCCCTCAACCATTCATTGCATGCTTTAGCCTCCAGTCCTCTAATCATGTTTGTTGTTTCTGAGATCTTTCTGCTGCGTGGCAATATTATCCCTTTTGCAGCTTGTGTTGATTGTGCTATTGTGGGTTAATTGGTAAGGGACTTTGATAAAGTTGCATGAATATCCATTTTGTTGGAAGACATTATATAGATGCTGTATTTTTTTCCCACTGTTCAGGGTTGCTGCAGTGCGTTCTTACGCAGCTTCTCTTGTGGGAGGTTAGGTTGTTACCTTGGTAGTAGAGCACTTGGTGTGGGCAGTTTTTCGATAGATTTATGTTTCTAATTTGCCATCATTTGCCTTTGCTGCTGTCTAGGAAGGGGGAGCATGTTGTTTTCTTCTTCCCTGGTGAATTTTTTTCTTTTGAAGATGATGTTCATAGTTTCAGGTGTTTTCTCGACATGATTCTTTTTTATTATGACAAAGGTGTCATCTACATACTGCACCCAGACTTTGGGTCGGAGTCCTGTAGATTCCAGGTGTTGTAAAATGATCTCAGCAATGAGTCCTAAAAGCGGTGATCCCATGGGTATTCTTTGATATATTTGTCCAATAAACTTTGATATATTTGTCCAATAAACTTAAAGTATGCAGTCAGGCAGAGGTTGATAAGGTCCATGATTCTGAGTATTTCAATCTTGGTATATTTGGGTTAGGCCAGGTGTGCTATACAGATGGATTTGAAGATGGATTCTTTTGCTAGTTTTGGGTCTATGAAAGTGAAGAATGCTGTGACATGAAATGAGACCATGATTTCATCTTCATCATGAATTTCATCTTCATCTATGGTCAAGTCTTTGATCTTTTGGATGCACTGTAATGGGGAATTGATGGAGTATTTACTTCCCTCTGTGAGGTACCCAAGCTCATTTGTCAGTTCTTTAGCAATGTTATAGGTTGGGGTTCCTGGTAATTATACAATTGGCTGGTATGTTGTCATATGTATTTTGGGGGACCATAAAAGCGTGGTAAGATGGGTCCACTGCTTTCATTTGTTCTTCTTTAGTGATTTGACCCTTTTCTCAATCCGCTTGTCTAGTTTCTATATTGGATTGGTGTTCACCAGGATGTAAGTTTCTTTGTCTTCCAATAATTCTTTGACTTTTTATATATATTGTGATCTGTCCATGATCACTGTGGTTTGGCCTTTGTCTGCTGGTAGGATGATAATTGGTCCTAGATAACCAAGTATTTCTGATGAACACTTTTCATTGGTCCTTCTTTTGCTTTGCTTACACATTTATAGGCAATGTTTCTTTTAATTTTAGTTATCTTCCAGTGGAACTGGACGTGTCTTGTTTAAATGTCATAGAACACACAAGCCCTGGGGATCTTGCAAGAAGGCTTAAAGCTTTCTCCGTTTCTTTCGCCAACCATTCTTGTTATGTCAGATTCATTCATTGGATTCAGCATAGTGACAAGAAACAAAATGGATTTGTCAGGGTCACTGCTTCACAAAGTGAAGCATGACTTTGGTAGGCAATGGGGCCTATTTTGTAGTCCACTAATAAAGCGTCTGTGGGATTTAAAGTCTACCATCTGCTCCTGAAAACCTTTGTTAGCATGGAGTGATAATGCAGTTTGCATGCAAGATGTGTGTGTGTTGCCTTAGATGTGTAAAGAATTAATCTGATCCTCTATATTTATGAAGAAATTACAATCTAATTTACAAATATGCCAAGGATGACAATTCTCAAAACAAAGAGGCTTTTAAAAAATCTGTTTTAATCCAATCAATTAAGTGACAAATTCATCTCTGCACCTTTTAAAAATCATCCCATTTGCTTGAAAGTACAGTAACTTAAGAATGGTTTGGGTAGGAGAAATTCATCACACATCAAAGGTGATTGGTTAAAGAATGTTGAAGTTATTCAGAATGTTCTTTCTGTGTGCGTATGTGTGAGAAAGGAAAAAGGAATAAACATCAGTTCCTGCTCTGACAGTTTTAAGGCATACTATTTATATGTAAATGATTGTTGCCTTTAAATCCTAATTGTAATATAGAAAACCACAGATATAGTTGGAAGATCAGCTGGGGGTGCAAATTCATCTTATAATAATAATTTCTTTTGTTCCACCAACTCTTTGAGATATTTGCCTTTAAATATATGTCTTCAAACATATATTTGAAAAAAAAATTTACAGCTTAGACTTTTCAGCCTGATTCCCTCTAAATGTATTAGGGTTGTGGAATTCTGGAAGTTGTAGTCCCAACACAATTAAAAGGTGCCAAGCTGGACATAAATTGCTGACCCATTTCATTTCCTTACATTTATCCTCTCACCTTTTTTTAGTTTGCGTATTCAAAAGCACCTCAGCTTTTTAGGTGTTAATTTGCATAAATCATCATGTTCCTCCTATCCTAATTATGTCACTGAAGTTGGGCAGCCAGTACATTTCAATAAATACAATTATTGTACTCTGTTCATAACAATGTGAAGTCACCCATTGGTTTAGCTGATGTTGGCCTTAATACGTGTTGAGTTCTACCCAAGAACCTAGGATGTCATAATATATTGGTGTAGTATATGTGTAGCTCCAAGCAGCATAGCAACTGACAGATGAAAATTTTGTCAATGTGCAGATTTTCTAAAGGCTATCCCAAGGTTTTTTGGCTGATAACCACCGGGACCACTACAGCCTATTTATGCATAATCTTTCAGTTCTGATTTTCAGAAGTTGTAATTTTGTCACCTTCTCTGATTCATTGTTTTCTGTTTTATTACCCCCTGGTATTGCCTCACAAATTATCCACACTTCTTTTCAATCACATTTATATATGATGTGTTAATAAGCCAAAACTTTATCAGTTTGTATTCAGAAATATGACAATCCTTGAATCTGCTCATTATAACTAATGAAAGATATTGCCCAAAGAGTGAGGATAAAGAAATACTGTTTGTCACAATCCATGGTTAATTTATGACAAGCATGGTTATTGGGGAGTTGATGATTGAAGGAAAGATATATATTGTAGGCCAGGGGTCTCCAAATGTGGCAACTTTGAGACTTGTGGACTTCAATTCCCAGAATTCTCCTTAGCTGGCTGAGGAATTCTGATAGTTGAAGTCTACAAGTCTTGAAGTTGCCAAGTTTGGAGACTTCTGTTGTAGGCAAATACTTGAATAGCATTTGTAAAATCAGAGGTGGGTCTATATAGATCTCTTGTGTTCAGATTCTGCTTTGGACATCTCAGAAGCATCATGTTTTGGACAGCCATTTCAGATCTTCCAAGAGGGTTAATCTTTTTTTTTTTTTACATATTTTATTAGTTTTCAATAAACAAACATACACAAACAAAACACAAGACATCAAAACATCAAACTTCTTTTTGGAAAGCGGCTTAGTCCCAGGTTACATCTTTTTATACAGACATAGATTCAAAATTCATGCTCACTTTTTATCAAATTTCATATCTTATTTACCATTCTACATTTTCTATACAGCTTCTCCCCTCTTTTCACTCTCTTAATTCTATTTTATTTATTTCATCTCAATTTAAATCATTATACATATTTCTTTTGTCTGTTCTATTTCAATTTTCTATTATCTTTTCTTATTAAAGGCCCTGTCCCACTGCACTTACAGATGCAAAGAGGATGTAAAATGTTAAAAAAAGCTTGCCATCCGTTGGAAAACGCTATGCATCCGTTGTGTACTCATTGCATACATGTTTCATGTGCTCTATCCGTCGAGCATCCGTCCACTGCAATTTCATCTGCGCAAGAAGTTTTGAGCTGCACAAAACTTTGTGAATGGATGAACTTTCCACCGTGTATGATGTAAATCCGCGACATACGAGCAACAAATGTTCTATGTCTGCTTATCCTCCGTTAAACACCCACAGTATCCTCTCTGCATCCTCTGGGCATCCTTGCAACTCACATCCGCTGCAGCTGAAAACGGAAAGAGGGAGGAAACAAAAGGTACACGGAATGTCTACACAGCGTTAGTAGCACGGAAATAGAAAGGATGCGCAGTGAACGGTTTGCATCCGATATACATCCACGCGGCATCCCCTTTCTTTCCTTTAGGCATATGTGATGCATCCTCCCCTTCCGCTATGCGTCCGCTTCACAATTCTCCCCTGGAACCCCTTCGGAGGTGTCATCCGCTTCCATCCTCTAGGCTTCCTATGAACATCTGTTTAACATCCCCGCTACATACTACCCACGTCCGTTCTTTTCCGTTCTATTTATGCAATTTTTCTCCACTTTTTGGAGTGGATGACAACGGATGGAGCCACCCCCAAAATTTTGCTCGTCCGCTGTGTCCTTTATGCATACGTTTTGTGTCCGTTGGCCAGTGGGACCGGGCCTTAACACAAAATTTCTCCTGTAATCACTGATTGAAGTATGACACCTTTGAATCTTTCCCCTAAATTTAACACTTAAAATAATATATACTTTTCATTCTGATTCTGCTTAGTATATTCTAAAGCTACTTACTATATTATAAAATAAAATAAAAAAATAATAAGTTTCTAATATAATTACAACAATAATCCATAGCAAATTAAACTCTGTTATTAAATCCAGTTTTCTAACATTATTTCAGGTATAAATACAACAATACAATCTTATGTACTTTGCAGAATCTCTTTTTTAATCATATTTTTACCCACTATCTCTGAATAGATCTTGTTTCTTTACATCTTGTTTTAAACCTTTGTAACTTCTCTTCCCTTTTTCCCTTCCTTTCTTCTCCAATCCTATCTTTTTACCCCCTTGTCTCTTAATCTCCACCTTCTTGATCTCCACCTTCTGTATTTCTCTTTCCTGTTGCTTTCTAATATTATATCGATTTTTCATCTTATTTTTCCCTTTTTTGGTTGTCTTTTTAAATCTTAAATTCTCCATTCTCTTTCCCTTCTTTCCCTTTTCTTCCCCAGCTAAAATTGTTTGTTGATTAAAGATGGCTTCTTCTTCATCGCAATCTTCTTGTTCTTGTAGTTTCTGGTAGGTATAAATCGCTATTTCTAAAAAATGAAAAACAGATCCAGAACAGCTCTTCCCTTCTTGGTCCTCTTCCTTTAGCTTTTTAAATTCAATTTTCAGTTGATCAACAAGTAGTGCCATTGTAAAAAGTTTTTTTAAACAACCCAAATATTTTTAGTCTTTCAAATAGTAATTTCCAAAAAGCCCCAAAGTCACCAAGTAATCCAAATACACACAGTCTGTTTCATTTAGCACTTTCTTCTTTTTATATTTTCTCTTCCTGGGGTTATAGTTCAGTTATAATGCTCCAGTTGAAATAGATCTTTTAGAAGTTTTGTTACAATTTCGCTCTAATCTTGTAAATTCCAAGCAGCCTCCTCCAAGAAAATCTTAATGTTAGTTCTTTTCCTCTCCCTTCACACTTATAGCAAAAAAATTTTTTTTTTCAATGCTCAGAAATCTTTATTGTCCCCTGAGCTTCAATTTGTAATTTAATTACCTGTTGATGCCAAAATGGTTTTTACTGATTTCTCTATTCATTTGCTATCACCGTAAGAAAGGAGAAGTGAGAAAAAACAAACTTTCCCTTTTTACTTTCATTCGCCGCTTCTTCCGTCTTCATAGGGAACGATGTATCTTTAATAATACTTAAAGTCCAGGGCATTTAGATATTACTTGTCATCCTGGATAATCAAAAATTTTCACTTTCTCAGCTTCCTCCTACACATTCTTATCCAGATGAAAGCTTCTTTGTGGCGGCCATTACTGACCGCCGCTCCACCACTTTTGGAAAAGGGAGTTAAGCCAGCTGAGGAGTGGGGGTTGCGATTCCCCTGGACCCTTGCTGAATCTACCCTTTCTTCAGTTACCTCTACGGGGTAACTATAGCCCCCAAATCCAGCTGGATCAGGGGCACTCCAGCGGCGAGCGCAGCAGGAACCGCACACAATCAGATTCCTGCCGCCACCGAAGCCTTGCAAACCGGAAGTCCCCCAAGAGGGGTAATCTTATGTCCTACCAGAATGGCAACCACTCTTAGGAAGTGGCCATCAGATGTCCATTCCTGATCACAGTGACAGCAAAAGTTGAAATGTATCTTATATTGTCCTAACAACACATAGAATTATGTAAAAAAAGAGCAGAGCTTGTGTTAGGACGCAGACTTTCTCCCTTGGTCCCTTCCACCATTTTATTCCCCAGGCATCTATAGGGGCCGTTTCCTTATTTCCTTACATTAATATTCAACAGTGTTTGCAGTGGGAAGTTCAGCCAAGCTTTGCCTAATAATGTACATATTCTCTTACTAGCAAATTATAGCTGTCTCTAATTGAGTTGATTGTAGTCACCTAATAAGGGGGCAGACAATTTCACAAAGCTTTCATAAGAAATGCTTCGGGGCAGATTTTAAAGTGTCTGTCGGAAAGAATATGAGCTCTCAACATTCACATTTATACAAATTGCCATAGTCCAGCTCTTGGCCCTACTACAAGTGAAACAATAGGTGCCTTTCATATCATCTGGAAATGCTTTGGCTGCTTGATTGTGTTGCCCGAATCTGAAGATCAAAGCAGACAAAATCATTCTGCAGTTATCAGAATCTCTCTTGACGTCCCACATCCAGTTGAAAAGAAAAAGGAAGCTGCCCATAACCGATATCCCATACTTATATCTTTCAGTTGATCCTTTGACATATTTCTTTCCTTTAGTCAACATTTCTGCTATGGCTTGTGGATGCTGTGGCTTGTTGGTGAAAGACAAAACAGAAAATGCCAACATGATGCAGCTTTTTCTTAGTGTCAGAGTGGATTTGGTTAGATTAGATGCTGAGGAGGGTTTAGCCCACATATTAATTTTTCTACAGCTAGCCCAGCGCTAAAGCTTTATGAAGCCTGTCTTGGGGATCCAAGTGTGGCAGCTGGATTTTATTGCAGAAATGAAATGGGTTTGTTCTTGGAGATCATTTTAGCATCTCTAAGCTAATTGTGTAATCAGGGCTATAAAACAGTATAAGCAGTGTTAAATGAGTAATGTAAAACCATTCTCATGGGACATGAAAAGCCACAGGAAACTAATATTTTCAGCATCTGCCTGAATGAGAAGAATGTCAGAACATATTTTATTTCTGGGGGGGAAATATTTCAAGGAGTGGATGATCAAAGGACTGCCTCTGGCTGATGCCGAATGAATATTAGCAAGAGACAGGAGGACCTGAAATGAAAATTACAGTGATTGGGCCTATCTTCCCAGGAGAATCTGTAAGCATCCTATTTTGAAGTTGCTCAAGGTTAATTCCAAAACCTTCAGTCAGATATAGTTTGAAATTGTAACCAACTGCTATATAAGTGTAAAATTTTTGTCCATTAGTGTTGCAAATTGTTGCAGGTTTTCATTTATAAATACTGTTATTTGAAACAGAGGAAATGGGTGAAGAGGAATCTTGTTTGCTTGCTTTAGAGGTCATTAATTCCAAATCCAAACTATTTTATGCTTGTTTTAATTACTCTAGTTTAAGGCTAGCTAACTTTTTCATTCCCAAGTAAAAGAAGATGCTCTGTTGTAATAAGAATATTATAATATGAAGTTCAATCATCAGAATAGTTTAAGCTTAAGTCTGTAAACACTTAAATGGAGCAGAGGTTCTAGATTTGTTACATCTTGAGAATAATAGCTTAAGAGGGGAATAACAGATATGTATTATTTTATTTTATTTTATTATTTTATTTATTTTCTGCCCACCTTTTTTTTTTGAAAGACTCTATTGGCCG
This sequence comes from Laticauda colubrina, assembly GCA_015471245.1. Lineage (NCBI taxonomy): Eukaryota > Metazoa > Chordata > Lepidosauria > Squamata > Elapidae > Laticauda > Laticauda colubrina. The sequence goes on along the minus strand of BLBF01000055.1, from coordinate 18,737,456 downwards.
CTATTGGATGCTGTGCACATAGAATGCCACTGCTTTTTTCTCTGTCATTCTCGAATTCTGTTTAGAACAAGGAATCATGAATTTAAGAGTGTTTTCAGTGGGCCAATTACCCAAGAGATGGTGGGATCCTCTTCACTAAGTGCAATCTATGTCACGAGAGCTTTAATTTGGATTTCTGCATAGTATAGGTAGGAGGTTGACATGGAATGTCCTCTTCCAACTCTGTGTTCCGGATCTTGTTTCCTGAATAAATTCACATTTGTTAGTACAATATACTGTAGATTCAAAAGGAAAAAAATAACCAAACAGGATGACTTCACACAAACTTTTAAGATTAAAAAAAATCGTACCAAATTTAAAATTAACCAAATGTAGCATGTGTGAATATGGATGCCAGGTTCTTTCATTGATCTGGGAAAGCATGTTGTGGTAGCCTCAGCCTATATGAGAGTGTTTGTTTTTATATGGGAACATATAACATTTTGGTGTTCCTCTTTGACTTTTGGGCTTTTATGACATTATGATGCCTCTTATGAGTAAGTGCTGACTGACTCTTGCGCTATGACATAATGTTTACCCAAACATTATGGGTATGTCTTGGTTTACCCAAGTTGCTAAGTCGGAAGCAAGTTGACTACATTATAATTTAGGAATCAAGTTGCTATAAATGCAGAGTGTGTTGTTGGGAGAATTTGGCAACAGATATGCATTCAACTCCATTGGACTTGCTTCCTAGTAAGCATGCATAGGATTGGGCTGTAAGTAGCTGAGTTATCAATCTATTACTTGCAACTACGGAAGGAAGCCCTTTTTTGCATTTATTTTTCTTTTCACATTATTTATTCCTTTAGCAAGGCAGAGAATATATTGGCTTAGTGGATTGAAGTTCTAAATACATGCAAAAAAAAACAATAGATTGTAGCCTTTTTCACATAGTTAACAGGAGCAGAATGCCTGATGATGTGGACATTCCAGGTTTCTTAGCTCAATGAGAAGTGCAAAAATAATGCCCATGGGAACATCATATGCTCCTGAAAGCCTCTAGAAGGCATGAATCAAAAAGGAAATGATAAATTACATTTCTCCATAAATCTACTTTCTGAAGTGTGCTATTGATCCTTTGCTCAACCATTAATTTTCCCAGAACTTCATATTTGTTGGAGAAGCAAAGCAGTAGATTGCCGAATAAAGATTGCCCATGGGAAAGCAGTTGGAAGCAGCAATGATGTTATGTATGGGATAGATGGACAGATTACTCCATAATACATGATTTTAGGCATGAGCCTAGCCTTTTATTGTTTTCTTTGAAGACTCTAATTTTAAGGGATGCAACATGCCATTAAGTCTCTCTTACTGATGTTCTAAAGTACGCAGTTGCAATCAGAGCTAAGATGCTATATATTCAAATTCCTCTCAATCTGTCTCTTTGTTGTGGGGTTGAAGCACGGGTTGGAGGATGGGATAAGGAAGCAATAGCCAAGATTATCCAAACGAGGTAGGCGTAACATGACTTATATTAACAAGAATCAACAACCTGTCATGCAAATTTGACATGCTGTGAACTTATAGTTGGAAGGTTTTCCAGCAGATAGCAGCGAGAGAGCTAAAATAGGTGCTTAGGGAAATGCGTGTTAAAATATTTATATTTTCAGAAATTCAAACGTTTAAGCTTTGCTCTGTTTGTATTGGAATTCTTGCAAACATTTTAATGTTTACAAATCAATAACGAAGTTCATAGGTTCCAGTATCACACTGAGGAACAATATTATTTGCTTATTGCTTCAATTATTATGGGAACGAACTCCAGTTATTTTTTGAGAAAAATGCTGGAAATAATAACACATGCACAGATGTAGACAGTATAACACAGAGGGTCTGAAGATAATAACACATTTCTTCATTTGCCTTTGTTTTGGTTCTTTAATAAAAGGTGTTTTTCATGGGGAAGATTATGGGGGAAAGACCCATCATCTGCCTTGCTCATGTGCCTAATGTACTGTTCATCCTGTTCTCTTTTATGGCCCGAGGCTGTTAGTGAAGCTGGGTCAACACACCTTCCTCTGACACTTAACTGTTCAATAGCTTTGATGTTCCTGTGTCCTCAAGGTTAAGAGGATATGAGAAGAGAGGATAAGTGAAGTAGACACAAAGCTAGTGGGGTGGTGAAGGGGTATCCCTTAAGTGGGTAGCAGGCCAGCTCATTGCAAATGCATTTCCCCATCTGTAAAATTGTTCCACCCCACATCACTATGTGCATCAAATGTAGCCCTCCAAACAATGGGTAGATTGCTGTATATCACAATTTTCCATGACCTCCAGTTCAATTGGGTGACAGTGATTTTTTTGATTTTCCTGTTTAGACATTAGTGTTAATTTTGGAAGCTCTGCCTTCTTTTTAACAATTGCTTGTACTTTAAATTCAGTGCCCCACCCCCCATCTCCAAATATTTAATCTTATGCTAATTGCTTTCTTTCCACCTTTGTGACATCTTCAGATGTGGTCAAAATGCACTGAAGAAAGGAGACCAGTCCTTGGTCCTGCTAGAATCCTAACCATTCTTAACAGATGTAGGAACAATATTATATCAAGACTGCCCCATTTCTCTCTTGTCAGAGAAACCTTAACAATAATTAGCATGTCTATTTTTTACATTTATATCCCACTTTTATTATTATTTTTGAATAACTCAAGGCAGTAAACATACCTAATACCCCTTTCTTCTATTTTTGCCACAGCAACAACCCTCTGACATGGATTAGGCTGAGAGAGAATGACTTTCAAAGTGACCCAGCCAACTTTCATGCCTAAGGCAGGACTAGAACTCATATGTTGTATCTTACCTTTTAAAAATTGTTTTAATACAGATATCTATCTGTCTGTCTGTCTGTCTGTCTGTCTGTCTGTCTGTCTGTCTGTCT
>BLBF01000055.1:18705281-18734527 GCA_015471245.1 Laticauda colubrina | reverse complement strand
TCTATCTATCTATCTATCTATCTATCTATCTATCTATCTATCTATCTATCTAAAAGCGAAATACTGCTCATGCATCATTACAAAATCTCCAGAACCGTAAAGCCTACAAAATTGAAATTTGGTACATATGTTCCTCTTGGCTTCTAGGTGCTCACTAAGAAAGGATTTTTTGAAATGACCATGAAAACATGAGTATTTCGTATATTATTATTAACATGCTCTGATGCTAAGGAGTTCTACTTCCCCTCCCACCTGAAAAGAAATCTATTCCAAATGCAAAACAGAAGCAGAAGAGAGTAGTTTCAATTTTAGTTTCAGAGCAGCAACCAGTTTTAGTACAGAACAGTTGAGCTAAGCCATAGCCAGACTTCTTGCTGTCTCCTTGCTCACACAGCAAATACTGTTTCAGTTTTTCCAGACCAGTTTTCTCAACTCTCATTCACTGACAGGATGCTAGCCAGATGAATACCGATGGATGCTGGTAGGGAGAGGCAGATTTCTGCCCCCTCCCTTACTTTCCTCCCCAAAAACTAGAGCCCCTGTCACACTGCACCAACGGATGGAAAGAGGATGTAAAACGGAGAGAAACACTTGCCATCTGTTGATTAACGTGATGCATCCGTTCTGTACTCACTGCATACGTTTTGCTTCCTCTCTATCCGTCCAGCATCCGTTTATTTTATTTTTTTATTTTTTTTAAAGTTTTTTATTAATTTTCTACAAACAGACAAACATACAAAACATTAAAAACATCTATTCTCATATATACTTCCGGTGTATCGGTTGGTTCATCAGTTTTGTGCATTCATTTTATAGTGTCAATTACAATCATATTGCATAACCACTCATATTGTCAATCCATATTCTAATATTACTAAAAAAAAATAAAAATAAAAAAAAACTTTTTCTGACTATACCTTTAATCATTCATGCTTTGCGAGATAACAGTACTTCAAACAGTTTATTCTATAATTTATCATATAATCATAACAAATCAATCCTAAAAACTCTTCATATATATAATATTAATGCTCTATTATTGTATTTTATCATCTAACCATTGATAAAAAAAACCCCAAATTGCATAAAATTGTTTATCTTCTTGTTCTCTAATTTCAAATGTCAATCTACTCATCTCAGCACATTCCAATATTTTCTCAATAATTTCTTCCTGCAATGGCATTTTCTCATTCTTCCAGTTTTTAGCAAATACAATCCTAGCCGCTGTTAATACATTTACAATCAAATATTTCAAGTCTTTATTATATATATCAGGTAAAATTCCCAATAAAAAGATCTCTGGTTTCAAGTCTATGTGTTTCTTTGTCATTTTTTCCAACCACATGTGAATTTTAGTCCAATATTTTCTAGCATTCTCACAAGTCCACCACATATGATAGTATGAGCCAGGTATCTGATGACATTTCCAACATTTTTCAGATTTATTCTTGAACATTCTTGCTATTCTTGTCGGGGGAAGGTGCCACCTGTAAAACATCTTATACAAGTTTTCTTTATATGCTATTGACATTGTCATTTTATAATTTTAAGACCACAATTTTTGCCATTGCTCTAAATCAATTCCATATCCAAAATTCTTCCCCCATGCAATCATAGTTTCTTTAACTTGTTCTTCCTCTAGCTTAATTCCCAATAAATAACCATATAACTTTTTAATCACTTTCTCATCAGTACCCATCAATATCTTATCTAAATCAGTCTGTTTATCATAGAATCCTTCCGTTTTAAAATCTTCAAGATATCTTGAGTGTATTTGCGCATATGAAAACCAATTCATCCTTATACCTTGTTCCTCTAAATTTTGGATCGTTTTAAGTCCACCCTTTTCATCCAACAGTTCCCCATATCTAACTGTTTGTTCCTTTTTATAGATCATAGGATAGGAAAATGCTTCAATAGTCGATAACCAAACTGGAATTTTCAAATAACATTGTTTTTTTATCTTCTCCCAATTTAACCACAAAGACTCCCGTATATAATGTCTTCTGAAATACCCCTGTGTTTTAGTTCCCTTGTACCATAAAAAAGCATGCCAACCCAACAGTAAATCATGTCCTTCTAATGTCAACAATCTATGTTTTCTTAATGTTATCCATTCTTTGACCCACATCAAACTTGCAGCTTGATAATACAATTCCCAATTAGGCAGGCCAAAACCTCCTCTATTTCTAGCATCTTGCAAAAGTTTTAACTTTATTCTCGCTTTTTTACCTTGCCATATAAACTTCAACATAGTTTTATTTAAATCTTCAAAATAGTCTTTTCCAAGTCTAATTGGTATTGTTTGAAAGAGAAATAAAATTCTAGGTAAAATATTCATCTTAATTGTTGAAATTCTCCCTATTAATGACAATTGTAAATTTTCCCATTTCTTCAAATCTGTAATTATCTGTTGTTTAAGTTTAATATAATTATTCTCTTTTAATGTGCTACATCTTGCTGTCAAATATATCCCCAAATACTTAACCTTGTTTGTAATTTGAATTTTCAAAAGATCTGTCAGTTCTTCTCTTTGTCTCAATAACATGTTTTTTGTCAAAATCTTTGTTTTATCTTTATTTATTTTCAAGCCAGCCATCTCACCATATGTCTCTACCTTTTCCAATAACTTTGGAGCGGTTTCTAACGGGTCTTCCAGAATAAAAGCTAAATCGTCAGCAATAGCTTGTAGTTTAAATTCTTCCTTTTTAACTTTCATTCCTTTTATATTTTTATCATCTCTAATATTTCTATTCAACACTTCCAAAGTTAATACGAATAACAAAGGAGATAGGGGACATCCTTGTCTTGTACCTCTTCTTATATTAATAAGATCTGTAAATTCTCCCTCCATCATTACCTTTGCTGTCTGTTTATTATATATGGCTTCTATTGCTTGAATAAATTTTCTGGCAAAGCCCATCTGTTCCAATAGTAATAACATAAATCTCCAGTTCACGTTGTCAAATGCTTTTTGAGCATCTAGGAATATCAAAGCCATTTGTTTTTCAGGATGAGCCTCATAATATTCCAAGGTATCCAAAATTACTCTCATGTTGTCTCTAATTTGTCTCTTTGGTAGAAATCCATTTTGATCTGGATGGATAAAATTATTTAAATATTTTTTCAGTCTTTCTGCTAAGATTGAGGCAAAGATTTTATAATCTGCATTCAATAAGGAAATAGGTCTATAGTTCTTAATTTGCAACGGGTCAGCCTCTTCCTTTAAAATAAGTGTAATATAAGCCTCTGACCATGTTTTGGGTGTCATCTTTTTTAACATAACTTCATTCATAATTTCTAACAATGGAGTGTTCAATGATTCTTGAAATTTTTTATAGAATTCTGCCGGAAGCCCATCTGGACCTGGTGCTTTCCCATTATTTTGTCTTTTAAATGCTTCATTTAGTTCCATCATTGTTATATTGCTTTCTAACATTTCTTCAGTCTCTTTAGGTATCTTCGGTAAGTTAACATTCTGTAAATACTGTTTAATTTTTTTCTCATCAATATTCTCTTGTTTATATAGTTGTCCATAATAATCTCGAATAATTTCCTTTTTCTCCTTATTACCACAACAAACTTGACCTTGATCATCTATTAGTTTCAATATTTTTCTTGATTCCTTCTCCTTTCTCAGTTTATATGCTAACCATCTACCTGGTTTATTTGCATCTTCAAAATAATTCTGTTGAGAATTTCTAATTTTCTGTGCCAGTTCTTCTTTCTCTATTAATTCCATTTTATGCTTAATTACATCCAGTTTCAATTTAATATCTTTTTTCTGTGGTATTTTCTGTAATTCTTTTTCAAGTCTTATATATTCATCTTCCAAGGCCTTAGAGGTTTGTCTTTTCCTAATATTCTTTTTTCTTGTATAGTCTATTATCAAACCTCTTACATATGCCTTCATTGTATCCCAAACATTCTGTATTGAGGTATCTTCTTTTTTATTTTCTTTAAAAAAAAAGACCAATTCCTTCTCCATCCATTGTATAAAATCTTTCTCCTTTAAAATGGTATTGTTTAATGTCCATCTCGATCTTTTTTTTTGTCCCTTCCATTTAATTGTCATTGGACTATGATCTGCCCAAGTACTTATTTCAATATTTGTTTCTTGAATAGTAGATATTAATTCTGTTGAGATCCAAATCATATCTAACCTGGACCATGATAAATGTCTATTAGAATAAAAAGTATATTGTTTAGTTTTAACATTTCTTTCTCTCCAAATATCTTTTAAGGTTAGTTCATCTGTCATTTTAAAAAAAGATTTAGGGAGAATCTTTCTATTTTGTTTTGTTGTTGTTGTTATATAGTCCAATTTATTGTCCACAATTCCATTAAAGTCTCCCATCATGATTATGTTAACATAGTCCAGTCTAATTATTTCCATATGTAGTTTTTTATAAAACTCTTCTTGTTTATCATTCGGAGCATAAATTGCAATCAAGAGTATTTTTTTATTATTATCCATTATTTCCACCATTAATACTCTTCCATCTTCATCCGTGTAGATCAGTTTTGCTGGAATATCTTCTTTAATGTAGAGAACCACTCCTCTTTTCTTACATTGAATCAAAGAAGTAAATATTTCCCCTAATTTTGGCTATACTAACAAATGCTCATGTTGCTTTTTAATATGAACTTCTTGTAAGCAAATTATATCAAATTTTAATTTCTCTAATTTGTGAAAAGTTTTCCTTCTTTTAACAGCTGAGTTAAGTCCATTTATATTCATTATAATCAGTTTTTTTTCTTCCATGATTATGCTTTATATTTAGGTCTAACAGCTCTCGTAGCTCTCACTTCACGTTGTTCTTTACTGTCTACCTGTCCACCTACAACTCCTTTCTCTTTTTCAATCTCCAGTTGTTCCTCCAGAAGCTCAATTAATGAGATCTCTTTCTCTGCCTCCTCTTTTTTTCTTCCAAAAAATTCTGCATAAAAAAGTTCTGCTTTTTCAATCGAGTCAATTCTATGTCTCTGTTCTTGCCACGTAAAAATTAGACCTTCTGGTATCAGCCATCTGTAGTTCACTTCATTTTCCAGTAGCATTTTGGTCAAAAATCGATATTCTCTTCTCATCTCTCTCACTCTTCTAGGTATTTGTTTTAAAACTACAATCTCTTTGCTTTTATATTTCAATGCTTTTTCTCTTGCCACTTGTAATATTTGTGTTCTGATGGATTTTTTAGTAAATCTAATATGTACTTCCTTTGGTAGTTTATTTCTCATCGTATATCTTGTATAAACTCGGTATATCTCATCTACTCCGTCCATCATTTTTTCCTCAGTAATTTCCAGAAGATCTGCCAATATTTCTATCATTATCACAGCCAAGTTTTCTCCTTTTTCCTCTTCTATATTTTGAAATCTAAGATAAAATTCTGATCTTTCCATCTCCCACCTCAACATCCCATTTTTTTCTTGTTCTATCACTGTTAATCTAGTGTCAATATTTCCAATCTTCTCCTCTCTTTGTTTTCCTTCTTCCTCAATTTTTTGGAATCTCTCCTCATACTTTCCCATCATTTGTTTAAAATTTTCATCAGATTTCTCTATTTTTTTGTCTATGGTATCTATTTTTATCTTAATATCTTGAATTCCTTGCATAATCATCTGTAAATTTACTTTTTCTTGTTCCTTATCTTGCTTCAACATTGTCTGAATTGAAAGTTGTCCTTCAAGTGATGGGGAAGCAGAGGTAGAGGCAAAAACGCCAAATGGTTTTGGCTTCCTGCTCATTTTAATATTTCCAAGTCTTCAAGCTCTCTTTGACTTTAAATCCAGCTGGTATAGTAACCAAATATAGTCCAAAAAATCAAAAAGAAAAAAAAAATCCAATAGTAAAAAGCCCAAAACCAAAAAAGAAAAAAGGAAAAAGGAAAAAGAAAGGTCTTCAGGTTCTTCTAGACCCTAATCCAATTAAAATAAATGGAAGAAGCAAAGAAGCAAGAGAAAAAAAAAGAAAGAGAAGAAAAAAGAAAGAACTCTGAGGCTTTCCCTTTAAAATAAAAAGCAAGAATACTAGAGTTAAAATTAACCAAAAAGGCTGGCGAGTAGGAGTTTCAAAGGTATATATATATATATATATATATATATGCACTGTACACTGCACTTTATTTCTTTATCCAAGGCTCTTATTATGACTGTCTTCTCCAGCAGCTTCAAAGCCAAACCTCAAATGTTGAAATATTGATAAAAGTCCAAGAGAGCACCTGTAATAATATTTTACTGTATTCTCCCTCTATCTTATCACATTAAAATGTCCTTGAAAAGAAGCAGCATCCGTTTATTGACGTTTCATCTGCTCAGAAAGTTTTGAGTTGCTCAAAACTTTTGAGCGGAAAATGTATCCAATTCGTCCATTCTGCATCTGCTACGCATCTGCTAGGCATCCGTTCTGCATCCATTCTGCATCCGTTCTGCATCCGTTCTGCATCCGTTCTGCATCCGTTACGCATCCGCTGTGCATCCGCTGTGCATCCGCGCAACTCCATCCGCTCCAGCGGTAAACGGACGCAGGGAGGAAGCGGAATGGACGCGGAACGGATGCAGAACGGATGCCTAGCGGATGCAGCACGGAAACAAAGCATGTAAAACGGAAAAAACGTTCGCAGAGGGGACCTATCTCGGATATTAAGGATGCCTAGAGGATGCCTAGAGGATGCAAAGGGACACATAGGGGAAAACCTATACTGCCTATAAAAAGGGGGAGCAACTAACCTGGATCTCACTTTCACCTCTGCAGCCTTCATCTGACTCTTCCTCTTCCACAGCATCCAGTCATGTCCACCGTGGATCGTAACAAAGTCCTTTTGGCAGCCACCATCCTTCTGCAACAGTGCGAAGCCATCTACAGGCTCTGTGAACTCTACTACGGGAAGAAAAAGAGGCGGCCAAGAAGTGTCTGGGTACGAAGGTGGTTCGCCAGAAGAGCAGAGGACGGACTGTACAACAAGCTGATGGTGGAGCTGAGGAACGAAGACACTCGTGCATTCCAGAACTTCATGAGGATGCCTCCAGCCATCTTTGACGAAGTTGTGCAGCAGCTGACACCCAGGTTGACCAAGGCAAACACCAACTTCCAGCCCAGCCTGGAACCTGGGCTCAAGGTGGCACTGACTCTGCGCCACCTGGCCTCAGGGACCACCTACAGGAGCATGCAGTACAGCTGGAGGGTGCCACACAACACCATCAGCACTGTGGTCAGAGAAGTGGTGCAGGCCATCATTGAAGAATACATGGAGGAGCTCCTCCAGTGCCCCTCCACTGAAGAAGGATGTAAGAAAGTTGCAGAGCAGTGGTATCAGAGGTGGAACTTCCCCCACACCGTTGGAGCCATCGATAGCAAGCACGTGGCCTGCAAAGCTCCAGCCAACTCAGGGTCCTCTTATCACAACTACAAGGGCTTCTTCAGCATCATCCTCTTCGCCATGGTCGATGCTGACTACAAGTTCATGTACATCGATGCTTCAGGCAATGGGTCAGCTTCAGATGCCCAGGTATACAACGCCAGTCACCTCAAGGAGGGGCTGGAACACAACCTCATCGTGGGCTTCCCAGATCCAGGCCCCCTGCCCAACGACACGCAAGATGTGCCCTACTTCATCGTGGGGGATGACGCCTTCTCCCTCACAACCTACCTCATGAAGGCCTACACCTCCAAATGCCTCACCCATGAAGAGAGGATCTTCAACTACAGGCTGTCCAGGGCAAGGCGGGTGATGGAGAACTCCTTTGGCATCCTGGCCAACAGGTTCCAGATACTTCTCACCACCATGCAGCATCGCCCAGAGACCGTGAGGAGGATCGTGGAAGCTTGCTGCATTCTGTACAATCTCATGCGCACCCGCTACCCAGTCTTGCAGAACAGGCTTGTGGACCTCCAGCAAGGCAATGGGGACATGGAGCCTGGGGAATGGAGGCAAGGGCGAAACCTGATAGACACAGAGGATGTGCAAGGCCCCAACAGAGCCTCACATGAAGGGAAGAAGCAGCGTAACCTCCTAAAACACTGGTGCAACTCCCCAGCTGGAGCAGTGGAGTGGCAAGACAGGATGATAGATGATTAATGGATGCTTCCTTGAGGCTGTCTCATCACACGGATGAGATTGGGCCATGTATGTTGGGTGGGCATTTAATAAAGAGTTGTGTTTATGTTGACATGTGTGGATGATTGATTACATTATTATTGATAATAAAGGGCCAAAGGTGTGGCACCTGGGAGGGTGGACCATCCAGTCCCACTATGCTTGCACTGGAGGTTTATCTATCCCACAGCTATTACCCATCCCAAAGGTATCCCTGCCCATCCCACTGCTATCTCAACCCATCCCACTGCTATCTTAACCCATCTCACAAGCATGCAAAGGCTTAAACCATTTCTAAAAAAAGAAATGAAGCAAGTGTGTGAATCAAAACTAGACTTTATTAACAACAAGCTATAAGACAAAAATGAGTCTCTGGCACTCCTTTTGGTCGCTCAGTCTCAGGGGTGAAGGGTGCAGGTGCTGTGGAGGTGGCTGGTGCTGGAGTGCTTGTCTGATCCCCCATATCATCAGCTCCTCCAGAAGCAGAAGCAGCAGAAGCCCCAGCCCCAGAAGAGCGAGCCCGTGCTGCAGAAGCCCCAGCAGAACCAGAGTGAGGGCCAGGGGGCGGGATGATAGCCCTGTCCCTCTTGCAAGGGCTAGCAGAAGATGGCTGAGGCTTTCTGTTCTTCCCCATGGTTGTGGGGCTGCTGGCTGGCAGGGAGGCTGGCAGGAACCAAGGCTGGCAGGGAGGCAGGCACCAAGGCTGGCAGGAAGGCTGGCAGGCAGGCACCAAGGCTGGCAGGCAGGCATGAACCAAGGCTGGCAGGAAGGCATGCACCAAGGCTGGCAGGAAGGCTGGCACCAAGGCTGGCAGGCAGGCATGAACCAAGGCTGGCAGCAAGGCTGGCAGGCAGGCAGACAGCAAGGCTGGCAGGCTTGCAGCAAGGCTTGCAGGCAGGCATGCAGGCAGGGCAGGCAAGGCTGTCAATCCATCCGGCAGCAGGTCTTTCCTCTGAATGGTGACATGCTTCCGAGCTGCTTCCCTTATATCCGCGGGGCTTACGCAATGCATCCTCCCCGCATGCGCAATTAACGCTAGGCATCCGTTAGGCTTCCGCTATGCATCCGCTAGGCTTCCGCTCTGCATCCGCTTCATCCACTCGGCGTCCACTCTGCATCGCTGTATCCGTCCGCTTTGCTGAGGTCCCCTGGAAACCTTGCGGATGTGCCATCCGCTCTCATCCGCTTTCATCCGCTGGGCTTCCGTTCCGCATCTGCTTTCCACCCGCCCTGCGTCCTCCCCGCGTCCGTTCCTTTCCGTGTTATCCGCTCCGGTTATGCAAATTTTCGCCCCTTCTGAGAGCGGATAACAATGGATGGAACATTTTTCTCGTCCGTTGAGTCCTTTTTACTAACGTTTTGCATCCGTTGGGCAGTGTGACAGGGCCTTAAGCCCAACCACATAGTTTTGTAGCGAAAGGGAATCTAGTTTCTGCATATTTCTGGCAAAATGTTACATTTCTGGTTCACATTTTTTGCGCATCCTAGATTTACTAATAACAATTACCCTCTTTTCCCCCTTCCTAAGCAAAAGGGAGTCATTTCTGTTATTTGATATGCAGCATCTGGAAACATGAAATCAATATTTAGCACTCCCCCCCTCTTGAATTAACTGATTGATATGAAATATTTAGAAGACAAATATGCTTTCTAAATAAAAAAAAATAAAGGGAATGCATTTTACTTTTGGAAAATTATATATCTGCATTTTACTTTGTATTCTGCCAGTTCATTTTAATAGAATCTTCGGTTAGGAAAGAAAATGAAGATAATGGTAGTTAGAATTAGAAGATTTTTTTTCCTCTTTGGAAGAAAAAGCTCTAATTTTCTCTAAAAATCAATAAAAATGGGAACCCTGGGAGCTATTAGAGGTTTATATATCGCATTTTTAAATTGTGGGTTGCTGAATTCAGTATTATGGCTATAGACTATGATTCACCTGGTTTTATTCACATATCTACTTAAGCCAAAGCCAAACAGATCCCATCATGGCAAACGTAATTGTGGATCAGAGATATCTCTGCAAATGGATATAGAAAGCATCGCAGATGATGTCATGCACAACTTATCCCTTACTCATTGGGAAGGCAGTCTGAAGTTAAATTTTTTACTTAATTTGCAAAGTGGTGTTTTCCAGCTTTTTCACCACAAACTATGCTATCTGATCTGTCTGAATGACCTCATATCATACTATTGCATTGGCCACTTGAAGCTGCTGTAGGCATCTCCCCATGCTGGTATCCTGGTAAACCACTTGCATGGCCATTTGTTTTTTGGCAATTGCTAGGTCGAGACTTTCCCACAGTGCCACAAAGCCACCCTCTTATCCATGAACCAATCGGAGAGCAGGAAAGCCACAGAGGCAAGGATGACAATGAGGTGCCCATCATTCCACCCCAAAAAGATCCTCTTCCTTTGACAGAGGACCTAGCACCAAAAAAACAAAAAAAGTCCCACAGCCATAAGGAAATAGGATCTGCAGTTCTTCTGCCAGTTACTGGCATCAAAGGAGACATTCTCTATTTCTGGTGTAGACAGAACTTTTATTCTGCTTCACCCACTAGTCAAAACAGAAATAGAAAATGCAATTTTCTTTTCTTTAAGCAACTGACTTTATTCCTAGAAAATTATATGTGTTTTTGTACTACATGTAAAACCCAGGCACTGATAGCTGCTTTTCTTGACGGAAAATGAATGTTTTCTGACCAATATTTTCTAGCATGAAAAGATGCACTTGGAATTCCTAATTGCTTCTTTTCTTCACATTTTTGGAACCAGTAAATATGTCAGGTTTTGGATGATTAAAAATCTGTTGATCAACAGAATAGGTAAAATTTTAAAGATCTAAAGCCAGCTATTTTGTTCCTTTTTGTCAGTTAAGAACCTAATCTTCTGTCAGAAATAATATAAGGCCTGGGGCCAGTTTCATTTAGTGGCTTCCACTAAAAATTGCCATATAAATTTGGTGAGATATAGGGATTCTTTCAAATCCTCTCAGTCCCTCTCCCCCAAAATAGAACAGAAATGGATTCTTTGAGAACTAAGTGTTACATTTTAACAGAGTTGGATGGATGCAGGTGGAAATCTATAATTAAAAATCTGAGACAAGCTTTTTCTATTGTAGGGGAAAAGGTTGGTGATCCCTCCCCCCCCCCCTCCCTCCCTTCCTCCCTTCTTTCCCTCCTTCCTCCCCTCTCTCCCTCTCCCTCCCTCCCCTGTTATCCCTGTATTCAAAAGGAGAATAGCATCATATTAGACCAGAAAAATAATAATCTTTTTCCACATTCTCAGTACAGGTAGTCCTTGATGTACAGCTGTTTATTTAGTGACTGTTCGAAGTTACAACAGCACTGAAAAAATAATAATTTATGGCCATTTTTCACACTTATAACCATTGCAGCATTCCCCCCTAGTCACGTGATCAATATTTGGGCTCTTGGCAACTGGCATGTATTTATGACAGTTGTACTGTCCCAGGGTCATGGGATCACCATTTGTAACTTTCCCAGCCAGCTTTTGACAAGCAAAGTTAACAGGAGAAGCCATTGCTTAACCACCACAAAATTCACTTAACAATTATAGTTATTTGCTTAACAATTGTGATGAAAATATTGTAAAATGGAGGCAAAACTCACTTAGCAATGAACATTTTGGACCCAATTGTGGTTGTGAGTTGAGAACTACATGTAATCCAATTGATGGATCACTTAAATATGAGCCAGCAGTGTGCAGCAGCAGCCAAAAAAGCTAATACAATCCTTGGTTGTACAAACAGGCATAGAATCAAATGAAGGATTACAAAGCCTTAATGCCACACCTGGAATATCGCATCCAGTTTTGGTCACCATATTACAAAAAAAAATAAAAATGTTGAGACTTGGAAAAAGTTCAGAGAAGAGCAGCTAAGATGTCAGCTTATGTACCCAAAGCACCAGAGGGCAGGACAAAAAAGGATGGAAACTAATCCAGGAGAGAAGCAACCTGGAACTAAGGAAAAACTTCCTAACAGTGAGGACAATTAACCAGTAGAACAGCTTGCAACCAGAAGTTGTGGGTGCTTCATATTTTAAGAAGTGATTGGATAGTCACTTGTCTGAAATGTGGGTTGGACGAAAAGACCTCCAAGGTCCCTTCCAACTTTATTGTGATTGATTGACCTTTAAAAGTAAATTATTCCTGAAGGGAAACTTAAGTTTTTCTTTTAAGTAAGTGTAATATTTTAAGCAGACACTGCCATTTTTGTAACCTTCATCCTTAGTTAGAAATCTGAAATTTGGAGGTGTAGTTTATGGGGGTTCAAGCATTCTTAATCTAACCAACTGAGGCAGGGCTGTATTCTGACCTTCTTGTTTAAGAGTTATGATAATGACTCATTCAGTTTAAGCCACACGTACACCTTCTATTCCTATATTGGTTTTCTTCCTTTTGGTCTGAAATTAGTCAATCTTGCTGTTTGTTTTCCTGACATTTTCAGCCTTTGGTCTCCTTGATTCTGTCAAAACTATCAAAACTGGATCATGTGCCTTTCTGTTAATCCTGTCCTTGGTAAGTTTTACCTTTTTTCACATTCAAGCCTAACACTTGCAGATTTGTATTCTAGTTTCTTTTGCTGTTTCTATGGCAACTTTCATAGCAAGCTTCGAAGCTTGTTCTGCAGCTGTGCAGCAAGTCTGTGTTGTGATTTAGTATTTATTTATTCTCATCCAAAGCTTTGTTTAAGCAGTGTTTCTCAATCTTGACAACTTTAAATCATGTGAATTTTGACTCCCAGAATTTCTTAGCCAGCATGCCAGGCTGGGAAATTTTGAAAGTTGAAATCCACAACTTTTAAGATTGTCAAGGTTGAGAAACATTGACTTTAAGGTGCCTTTTCAAAAAACTGAAAAGGTTAAAGCACCAGACTAGAAAGCAGCAGCCATGAGTTCAAGTCCCATACTAGCCATGAAAGCCAACTGGATGATTATGGGCCAGTCACTCTCTCTGATCTCAAAATAAGAGAAGGAAGGTGTGTTGGATAGGTTTGCTACCTTGAGATATTTCTAAAAAACAATAAAGGTGGAATACAAATAAATAAAATTACTGTTGTGTTATCAAAGACTCAGCTGGCTGTTTAATATATCTTGCACTGGAACAACAGGAGGGCATTTCTGTCAGGTGAATCTGTGCTCCATGTAGCCTGTGTGTGCATGGAAGCGCATAGAGATTCATGAAGGTTTCTTCGCTTGATTTCAGACAATTACACTTCCATTGCAGTGTCACATTTCCCCCCGGTTTGATGCTCTGGAAAAGAAGAGGACCATTTCTGTCATTGCACTGCTCTCTAGAAGATCCTCCCTAGATTAGGATGGCTTTGAGTCCCAAATGTGTGAAAGGACCTGTTTGTGATTATGTTGACAGTAATGGATTATAATACTTCCTGGTTGCTGTTTGTATCTTAAATTCTTTTTGTACTACTAGTGTTTTAACTGCTTTCATTGTTTTTATGTTACTACACTACCCAGAGTCACTGGTTTGAAATGAGCAGCTATACAAATTGAATAAATAAATCTGTCTAGAGCAGCTTGAAGCTGACTGAATAGTATAATTTAATTTATTTTTTCAACTAGCTATAAGATGAAGCATTGAAACTTTATAGTTAAAGTTTCTCCTATTTAATCCATCCATTCATTAACTAATAAAAGTACAACATTCTGCAAAATATAGAAAAAACCCTAGGAATATAGTAAATTCTCAGTTCCAGTATGCAACATGTTAAGATGAAAGCCACATTTGATCAACTACTGACCAGGACAAAGCAGTTCACAAGATAAGGAGAAAAACTAATGTGGGTTGAATTATTTGAAGTGAAGGTTTTATTTCACTTACATTGAGTTTATTAAACACAGCAAGTATTCTAATATGTATGTGACAGTTACCCCTTCTATCTGATTACATTATAATTTGGTGGGAACTTCTGGAGCAGCCATTGACATCTCCCTCAAATTAAGCAGTTACAAAAACCCCTATAGTGATGCTTGTAAGCAACCCAGAATTTTCAGATAATCTTTTTAACTGCATTTGTAATTTCCAAAGCATTTAGCTATTCTGGAATGAGACTTTGTTAGTTCCAGCATTTCTCCATTGTGCTGAAATCAGCAAATTATTTGATAGCAGTGCTCTATATAGGATTGTGCTATATGAGAGCATATTTACTATAGCAATTTCTTTTTTTAAAGCAACATATTTATGGCTGTCTGGTATGGGAATCTATTATTTAGCCTGGTATCGCCACCTCATTCAACTGAGATATAATGTATTCATCTCACGAACTATGATCCATTCTACAAGCCAGCATTGTTTGGGTCCACATAACACATTGAGCCAGCCATAAAGTACAGGTAGTCCTTGTTCCATCTGGAAATAAGGTGCGCGAGACCGGGTTCCAACAAACAACTCTTTATTCAAATAGTAAAGTGACTTGTAACGGAACATTTGCCCAAGCTGCGGCAGCCCTTCTTATGGTGGCTTGCTCACGGCTTGTGGCCAATGACAGTTGTTTAAGTGTTCCCGCTGTCAGGCGGGCCAATCGGAATGGCGCTTAAGTAACCAATCCGAGAACAGCCTTTTCGGCCAATCAGTTTAAGGTATTTGGAGTCTACCAAGTTCTATACACAACAGTCCTTGACTTACAACAGTTCATTTAGTGACCATTCAATGTTACATCGGCACTGAAAAAAGTGACTTATGACCCTTTTTCACATGTTGCAGTATTCCCCATGGTCGTGTGATCAAAATGTGGATGCTTGGCAAGTGTTTTATAACTATGACGGTTGCAGTTCCACAGGGTCATGTGAACACTTTTTTCAAATTTCTGACAAGAAAAGTCAACTGATAATCCAGATTCACTTAACAACCTTATTACTACTTTAATAACAGCAGTTATTCACTATAACAACTGTGGCAAGAAATGTCATAAAATGGGGCAAAACTCGCGTAACTTTCTCATTCGGTAACAAAAACATTAGGCTCAATTGCTGGCATAAGTCAAGGACTGCCTGTATAGTCTTACAGTCAGAATGGCTAATATTTACTTGTGCTAAGCTAAAAACCAACCAACCACATTGGGAAGTTGCCATTTGGGTTTAATGTGAATAATGTGAATCCAGTGAGTTATAGCTAAAACAACAAAGCCTGTGTAAACACCCTATGGCTCAATACAAGCTGTGAATTTGTGTTGTCCTAGATGAAAAAAAAAAAGATTTACTCTTTTGTAAGAGAATTTGCAGGCCCTTCTGCCTCTTATCCGAATGCTCATTCTCAGCATTTGATGGGGTTTTTTCCCAGTCAGGGACCATGGGCATCTTTTGACATTTCTGCCTTAGATGCATCTTCAGGCCTCTAATTTTAGCAGTGGCCTCTGTAAACAAGATGCTGAAGTGGAATAATGGCAGCTGTTGGCCCTCCACCCACACCTCTCCCCCAACCACTTCTGCTGCTGCTTTTGCTGCCAGGAATCTTGCCCAGAAGGGTGTCAGGATTAACTGGCATTAGGCTGGCAATAAGGGGGGTTGGGTGAGTGGCAGTGATCTGCCTTCAGCAAGTACAGCGGGCAGATCTGTGTTTCAAGTGGAGACATGAGAATTTGGAGGAGAAACCCCGCTGAGGAACATATCCTTCCTTTATCCATTTTGCTGCACGCCTGTGCATTTAGTTTGTATTGCTACCCGACAGCTGGATTATGAATAAATATAGCCTGAACAATGAGAGGAAGGCAAAATTCAGAACAGCCCACAGAAAGCTTTCTGCTTGGAAGAAGCTCGCTCCTCCACTTGAGCTGAGCTCCTAAATTGGCACATATTAAGAGACACACGTCCTGGAATCTGAATTCTTGCCTCGCACTTCCTCCTGTTGTTCCAATTTTAAGTGGGCAATGCCAGCTGAGCCCAAGCTAGAAACCCGGGAAGAATGCTGCATTTGGAGGTGAACTATTAATAGCATATATATATCCTTGTCTCTATCTCCCCACCTCTCTGTTTTTTTCTTGAACTGAACCTCGAGAGAATGAGAGTGGGAGTGTTGGTACATCTAGTATTACTTTATTTTTATGTGCAAGAAACCCTTGTTTATTTTCACTGCTGGTTTTCACTTCTCAAGTAGCAGCATTTCTATCATGTGGGAGTGTATAGTTATTCCCTAAATAGCTTGTTGTTTTCTTTTGCCTCCTAGTTGTTTGTTTCTCTTTGTTAAATATTCTCCTAGGGAATATTCAACTCCAAGTGTTCTACAGTAGAAGTCTGGATTGACTGCGATCTATCACTTCAGTCCGTGAATGCTCCCACCTTCTCTCCCTTTATTCCCCTTTTCTTGGGAGTTTCCAGGGAATATAATGTACAGTGCTTTGACTGACCTTAAGACCTGTGCTTTAGGTTGGGGTGAGGAGGATGTACTATTGCAAACTTTCATGAAAGATTACAGTTCCCCTCCTTCTTGAGTTGGTGGCTCCATGTGGAATTTTAGGAAGGTGTTATGGGCACTATCAGAAAACATCTGATGGATTAAGGTTATCTTTTCATTAAATAATTACCATGGAGGATGTGAGGTGGAAGCAGATAAAAAACCACCAAAAGATTCAATGATCCAAGGAAAACAAGGTTTTATTCACGTGTCTGCAGAGACGGGTTCCCTCAGGCATTGAAGGAACACAGAGCAAAATTCAGGCAGCATTTTTATACCCTAACTGTCCGCCCCCTCGTAGGAGGGCTTGGCTCACATTCTTTCTGTTTTCAAATTGACACATATATTTCGAAGGTTCATACTAGCTCCCTATCTAGCAAAAGCAGTTACACGGTTTCTGACATCGCAGCACTTTATTACAGTTCCCCATTGTTCTAGCCTTATCTTGTTTTTTTCTCTTGTGCACAAACTGGAACACTTTCTTATTTAGCAGAGCTACTGAGTTTGAGACACACTTCCTTATTTAATTCAGTGGGTCATCCAACATGACTTCGGTTCTGCTCACAAGGAGATAACAGGTTCTAAGTTACCATAATCCATTCAGAGCAATTTTAGGAAGAGTGTGGTAGGTAGGTAGATATAAAATCCCCTCCTCCCAACTCAGATGCACCTATCCCTAATCCTCAACTCACAATCTTGTATTTAACTACTGTTCAAAGTTATAACAGCACCAAAAACAGTGACTTATAACTAGTCCTCACACTTGCAACCATTTTGTAAACAGAATTCAGGCACTTGGCAAACAGAATGTATTTACTATTGTTGCAGCGTCCTGGACTCATGTGATCACCATTTGGTACCTTCGCAGCAAATTTCAACAAGCAAAGTCAATTTTGAAAGCCAGATTCACTTAATAATGGTATGTGATTTGCTTAACAACTGCACTGATTCGCTTAACAACCATGAGAAAATATGCCATGACTCCACCATCAGCCTATCTCAAGGAACACAATTTTTTGTGGAATCTGACAGGCTTTCGTGCTATATGTAACCTTCATTTTTAATGGGCTTTTATGTCTTACATTCAGCGGTGTTCTTCTAACCCTGAGTTGCATTTTATTTTAATCCCTAAAGTTTTATTTTAAAATAGGATTCACAATTTGAAATTTGGGGTTGGAGAGTAATTCATAAAAATTCCATGATGTAATAGAGTATGCTTGCATCATTTGATTATTTGGTAGAGACCATAGGTGTGCTTTTTGGGGTTGAGTTGTTTCTTCTTATGTACATCAAATAATAGGTTGAATGCTTGGCCATAAGTAGATGCCATAAATATCCACCAGTAGTTATTACAGTTGTTACCTTACATCATATATAAATTATAGCATTACTATCAAAGTAGTACAACACACTGGCTAAGCATTTGCTGTGGGTAAGCAAACCTACTCATAGATAAAGTGAGATATAAACTTGTTAGATAAATGTGTGAAAGCTTGAAAAATGATGTGGAGGATAGAATGTTGGATTAAAATGGAGAGATCTGAGTTCAAATTCAGTTGACCAAAAAGCAGCCATAGCTCCCTTACACACCAATCTGTAATGGCATGTGAATATGGTCTTGGAAGGCATGGCAAAGTGACCCAGTGAAAGGAAGGGACTAACCTTACAATAGAGTAGAATTAGCTCATCTGACTGTGTTTCCTATCTGGTCTACCTCCCAATACTGAGTGAAATATTGGTGAAAAATGGTCATAATTAACTTTTCAATGCCATTGTCATTTCGAATGGTCACTAAAGGAACGTTGTAAGTTGAAGACTACCTGTACAGTAACATATTCCTAGAGGGTATGAACCTCATGCCCATCTGCAATTCTTGCAATCAGCTCTGTCTTTTCTCAGGATTAATTGCAGACAGATATTACATTTATACCGCTTTCTTTTTCCCTTTGAACGTCAAGGACTGCTCAGACTTCTTGTAAAGAGTTTGGTAACAACAATTCTCTCAAATTCCCTTTTTCTTTTCAGTTTTTGATTGTTCTTAAGGGCCTGTCACATAGGCCGACGGATGCAAAAAGTATGTAAAAAGGACACAGTGGACAAGAAAATGTTCCATCCGTTGTTATCCGCTCTCAAAAGTGCCCCAAATTTGCATAAACAGAGCGGACAACAATGGAAAGGAACGGACAGGGAGAGGACGTAGCCAGGATGTAAAGAGGATACTCCACGGAAGCCTAGCGGATGGAAGTGGATGGCACATCCGCAGGGCTTCTGGGGGAGCACAGCGAAGCGGACGCGCAGCGGAAGGAGCGGATGCAGAGCGGATGCCTAGCGGATGACGCGGATGCAGAGCGGACGCCTAACGGATGCCTAGCAGATGCCTAGCGGATGCAAAGCGTTCACTGCGCATGCGGGGAGGATGCATTGCGTCAGCCCCGCGGATATAAAAGGATGCAGCTCGCAAGCAGGTCACCATTCAGAGGAAAGACCTGCTGCCAGACACATCTCCAGCCAACAACCATGGGGAAGAAGAGGAAGCCTGTGCCATCTTTTGCCAGCCCTGGCAAGAAGGACAGGGCCACCATCCCACCCCCTGGCGCTGACTCTGCTTCTGCTGGGGCTTCTGCTGCTCGGGCTGACTCTGCTGGTGCTGGGCTTCTGCTGGTGCTGCTCCTGGTGCTGGTGCTGGTGCTTCTGCTGGTGCTTACTCTCCTGGCACTGCTCCTGGTGCTGGTGCTGGTCCTTCTGCTGGTGCTTACTCTTCTGGTTCTGCTGGTCCTGCTGGTGCTGCTCCTGGTGCTGGTGCTTCTGCTGGTGCTTACTCTGCTGCTGGTGCTGCTGGTGCTGCTGGTTCTGCTTTTGCTGCTGCTGTTGTTGCTGCTGCTCCTGGTGGTGGTGTGGTGGACCAGCCCCTAGAACCTCAAAGCCCTTCTGATGAGGGCCCAGAAGGCCCTGCCAGAGGGAGGAAGAGGCAATCACGCAATAGGGAGAGGAGGCAGTACTCCATCGAAAAGGAACATGAGTATGAGGTGCTCGAATGGCTGAGGAAGAATGAGTACCTATGGCGGAAGGGACACAGGCTCTATCGAGACACCAAGAGGAAGCAGGCGGCTTGGAGAGAGAAGGCAGAGAGCCTGGGCTACACTTTGGAGGTCCTCCTCGGGTGGTGGAAGCACATGCACACCTGGTACGGGAAGCTGCACCTCAAGAAGTCTGGCCAGGCCGCGGTCAAGCTCACTGACCGGGAGACCTATGTGATGGCCAAGTGTAGCTTCTTGGAGGGTGAGGTCCGCCACCGAGGAGTAGCCCCTCTGTCTACCCTCTCTCTCAGGCAGCCCACAGAGAGCCAGTCCTCTTCTGGCCAAGAGTCAGCTCCTGTGTCCAGGCAGGTATCTGTGGAGCACCCCACGATGGAGACCCCCCCCCCCGACAAATGCACTCCCCGTAACAGAGTGCGTGGAGGACCCCCTGACACAGTGGGAGCAAGGAGAGGGCGCTGACACCAGAGACCAACCCACATCCACCCCCACCTCCACCTCCACAGAAAGCAGGCAGAGAGCCAGACCGGAGGGGCAGAGCCACACTGTCCTGCTGGAGATCAGGGACCCCATCAAAGCAATGTAGATCTCCTCTCTCAGCTGGTACACACCGACATACCATCCTCAAGCCGAAAGCCCTTCCTCACCTACGTCAACCAGACCCTCATGGACATGTCTGAATCCCAGTACCAGGTGATAAAGGAGAGGATCATCGGTCTTCTGCACAACCCTCCAAGCCCAGCTGAACCTGCTCCGACCCAGTCCAGGTCTGCTCCTCCACCCCAGGTGATGTCACAGCCCTTCCAAGGCTTTCCACAGGCCCTCACCTACCAAGGCTACGGCTACCAGGAGTTCCAGCAGCACAGGCAGCCCTTCCCAGTCCAGGCACAGGTACATCGTACGCCACAGATGCCACCAACACCACAGATGCTACCGACGCCACAGATGCCGCCCATGCCACCCATGCCACAGATACCACCCATGCCACAGATGCCACCCACACCTCACCTCGCTCAGCTGCAGACCAGACAGCCCCACTACACTCCTTCCTCCACCCCACAGCCAAGCCCGGCCTCAGAACATCTGTCATCGGTCTTGGGACTGACACCCCATGTCATGGAGGAAGGGGCTCTCAACATCACAGGACTGAGCCAGCTCTCTGAGAGCTTCCTCCACACACCATCCCCTGTTGTCCTCTCGGGGCCAGGCACCCCAATGGCGCCTCAGACCAGCACTCCAGCAGCAGCCACCTCCACAGCACCTGGACCCTTCACCCCTGAGACTATGGGCACGCCTCAGAGTGACTGAGAAGAGTGCCAGAGACTGGGTTGCTACCTGTTGACTTGATCTTTGCTTGGTACATTTTACTTGGGTCATTTTGCTTTTACAGTTTGTTATTAATAAAGTTTATCTTTGCTTCACACACTTGGTTCAGTTCTTTTAGTAAATAAAGTCTTGGTGGAAACTTTTAGAAATGGTTTAAGCCTTTGCATGCTTGTGAGATGGGTAAGGATAGCAGTGGGATGGGCAGGGATACCTGTGGGATGGGTAATAGCTGTGGGATAGATAAACCTCCAGTGCAAGCATAGTGGGACTGTATGGTCCACCCTCCCAGCTGCCACACATATGGCCCTTTATTATCAATAACAATGTAATCATTCATCAACACATTTCAACATAAACACAACTCTTTATTAAATGCCCTGTTCATTGTAGGGCCACTCAACATACATGGCACAATCTCATCAGTGTGATGAGACAGGCTGAAGGAAGCATCCATTAAGCATCTACCATCCTGTCTTGCCACTCCACTGCTCCAGCTGGGGAGTTGCACCAGTGTTTCAGGAGGTTGCGCTGCTTCTTCCCTTCACGTGAAGCTCTGTTGGGGCCTTGCACATCCTCATTATCTATCAGGTTTTGCCCTTGCCTCCATTCACCAGGCTCCATGTCCCCATTGCCTTGTTGGTGGTCCATGAGCCTGTTCTGCAACACTGGGTAGTGGGTGCGCATGAGATTGTGCAGGATGCAGCAAGCTTCCATGGTGTTCCTCACAATCTGTGGGCAATGCTGCATGGTGGTGAGAAGTACCTGGAACCTGTTGGCCAGAGGCATTCTCCACCACCCGCCTTGCCCTGAACAGCCTGTAGTTGAAGATCCTTTCTTCACGGGTGAGGCATCTGGAAGTGTAGGGCTTCATGAGGTAGGTTCTGAGGGAGAAGGTGTCATCCCCCACGATGAAGTAGGGCAAATCTTGTGTGTCGATGGGCAGGGGGTCTGGATCTGGGAAGCCCATGATGAGGTTGCGTTCCAACCCCTCCTTGAGGTGACTGGCGTTGTATACCTGGGCATCTGAAGCAGACCCGTTGCCTGAAGCATCGATGTACAGGAACTTGTAGTCAGCATCGACCATGGCGAAGAGGATGATGCTGAAGAAGCCCTTGTAGTTGTGATAAGTGGACCCTGAGTTGGCTGGAGCTTTGCAGGCCATCTATGGCTCCAACGGTGTGGGGGAAGTTCCACCTCTGATACCACTGCTCTGCAACTTTCTTCCAGCCTTCTTCAGTGGAGGAGCACTGGAGAAGCTCCTCCAGGTGTTCTTCGATGATGGCCTGCACCACTTCTCTGACCACAATGCTGATGGTGTTGTGTGGTACCCTCCAGGCATACTGCATGCTCCTGTACGTGGTCCTGGAGGCCAGGTGGCGCAGAGTCAGTGCCACCTTGAGCCCAGGGTCCAGGCTGGGCCGGAAGTTGATGTTTGCCTTGGTCAACCTGGGTCTCAGCCGCTCGGTGGCATCCTCATGAAGTTCTGGAATGCACGAGTGTCTTCGTTCCTCAGCTCCACCATCAGTTTGTTATACAGTCCATACTCGGCTCTTCTCGCGATCCATCTTCGGACCCAGACACTTCTTGGACGCCTCCTTTTTTTCCCGTAGAACAGGTGAAAGAGCCTGTAGAGGGCTTCGCACTGTTGTAGAATGATGGCGGCTACCAAAAGGACTGTGTTACGAGCCATGGTGGAGATGACTGGATGCTGTGGAAGAGCAAGAGCAAGATGAAGGCTGAAGAGGTCTGCACCGCAGGGCTGCTGGACTGAAAGTGAGATCCAGGTGATTTCTCCCCCTTTTTATAGGAAATATAAGTTTTCCGCTAGGTGTCCTTTTGCATCCTCTAGACATCCTGCAGACATCCTAAATATCCAAGATACGTCCCCGAAACGAACGTTTTTTCTGTTTTAATGCTTTGTATGTGAGCTGCATCCGCTTTCATCCTTTCTATGTCCGTGCTACTAACGCTGCGTGTCCGTTCCGCGTCCGTTTCACTTCCTCCCTGTGTCCATTTTCCGCTGGAGCGGATGTGAGTTGTGCGGATGTGCAGCGGATACCTAGCGGATATAGCGGATGCGTGACGGATGTATAACGGATGTTCCCCGTATGCGTAGCGGATGTATAACGGACGCCTTGGATACTTTATCTGCTCAAAAAGTTTTGTGCAGCTCAAAACGTTTTGAGCGGATGGAATCTCTGTTGACGGATGCTGGACGGATAAAGAGGATGAAAAACGGAGGCAGTGAGTACAGAACGGATGCATCGCGTTAACCAACAGATGGCAAGTGTTTCTCTCCGTTTTACATCCTCTTTCCATCCATTGGTGCTGTGTGACATGGGCTTTAATTAAGGGGAAATTAATGAAGTTTTGAATTGTAATTAATTTAAATTTGATTAATTTAGGGGAAAGCATCATTTTAGTGTGGAAGCCTGTTTTGGCATTGATAGATTTCGGGGCTTTGTAACTAACAATTTTATTTTAGTCGTACTAATGTTTTGTTTACCCGGTCCAATTTTCAATGAGTCTGGACAATTCACAGACAGAAACAATAAAACAATATATTGATAAAACCAAAGATGGAACAAACCAGGCATGAAGCCACCCAGAGTCATCTTATAGGGAAGACCGGTGACATAAAAATTTACTAAATAAAATAAATAACCAAAGTAAAATATTACTCAGAAGAGGTGTCAACCACCCTTACCCAAGGCCTGGACAAGGACCAGGTCTTAAAGGCTGGCTAAGATACCTGCAAAGTGAGTGCTATCTGGTTATCCAGGAAAATCTCATATATTCATTCATTCAACACTTATTTTATGAAAAATAATGAACAGGAGAAGCATTTCCCAGTATCAAGAAAGTTTATTTATATTTTTGGTTTAATTGAGCATTTCTGTGTTGATAGTAACACCTGAAAACTACATGTATGTTGCTTGTATTTCCTTAATCCTGTGAAGTTCTTATGTTAACTGTCTAGCAGCATCTTAAAAATAGCTGAGATGTTAATGGGCAGTTACTGTTGAATTCTCTTTAATTTTCAGAAATCAGTAAAGGGGTAGGCAGATGGCTCCGTGTATCTATAATTGGTCTTTTTGGCAGGAAGCCTAATGTAACAGCTCCCTTTGTATTAATACAAGCTTAGCTTCAGATCTTCTCCCCCAAAAAATTCTTACATTTGCAAAATCTGTCACAGTTTGTAGTGTTATAAACATTTACAATCCTGAAAGGGTTTTCCTTGAGTGCATTGTGTGTACAACAATATATTCTCTGAACAAATAGACAAATTACTATTTTATTTCAAACCCAGAAGTATTATCTTTTAGAATATGTATTTCGTTTTCTATGTTTTTTTCTGGCAATCCTTTCCTGTTATTTATGTGCAGCTCAAAAGATCATTGGTTGCCCTCTGCCTTCCCTGGAAGACATAGCCAGGTCCCGCTGCCCAGGCAGAATCAAGGCCATCATAGAAGACCCCTCACATCCTGGCAATTATCTTTTTGACCTGCTGCCGTCTGGACAGCATTTTAGGTCAATAAAACCCCATACCACTAAACTAACAAATAGTTTATTTCCCTGGGCCATCCAAACAGCAAATAAACATAAAGTCATTACCTTATTAAGATGTGAAAAGATGTGAAATCTCAATACCCCATTTAGATGTATAATAACATATTACAGTACAATCCATCTCTTGTGTATTATACTCGGCAAAGCATCACAGTCAATGTTGGATGTATATTTTGTGTGTATTCGTAGATATTGTACTCTCTAATTGCAAATGGAGACGTGGGTACTCTATTTTTCTTATATTCATTTTTAAGTGCTTTGGTTTTATTGTATTGTGAACAGTTGCTGGGGTGCATCCACAGTTTCGTTGTACTTGTACAATGACAATAAAGTTGTTCTTCTTCATGAAGGCAAATCTGCATCAGGGGTTATTCTCACGCAGCCCAGAATGTTATGAAAAGTTTAATTGTATTGTTAGCATTGATCTATTGGCAATTAGTGATTTTTTTTCAGCTGTGGTTCAGAAACCAAGTTCTGGATATTAAGATTAGTGTTCATGTACAATCTTAAGCCATAGCAAATAGTTTAAGAACCAAGAAGTCAGATGTGACTTGCAAACCGTTATGTCTTACTATGTGTGAAGCAAATTATTTTAGGCTTGTTCAAGTCATGGTTAAATCATATTCATTTTCCATGAAGAGTGTTTCCTAATGGGTATTAGTCTTTCAGAGCATTGTAAATGTATAAAAGAGTCATTTTATAGAGTGAAATGGGCAGCATATACGTTTAATTATCTTCCAGAGATTTAAACTTAGATTGTGTCTTCTTAAAATGATTACATTGGATAGATTTGCACATTGTACTAAACTTTCAAGTAGCTTTTTTAGGTTGGAATAGTACAATAAATGAACTTAGTCACTGAAATCTGTAAACCATAGTTTAGGTTTAATCAGTTATTTGAACCAACTCATAATGGCTTGTTCAGTAAATTATACTTAAGACAAATGTGGTATAGGATAATGTGGAAATCCAAGTACAGTAGTGCTTAAGAGTTTGTGAACCCTTTTGAGTTGTCAATATTTATAACCTAAAATGAGATCTATTATCCATAAAGTCCTAAAGGTAGATGAAGAAAATCTACTTGACTATTGATCAGTCTTGCACATCAGCTTGGGGAGATCACAAAAATCCTTATGTGTGGGAATGGTTGGTCCACACCCTGCAAAATCATGGTTTCTAGCTCACCCAACACCCTAATTCCCCCCCCAAAAACCCATTTATTATGTTGTAAAATTCCTTGGACTTCAGCCCTTTGCCACATGGTCATGGCATTACATGCCCTCGGATGCTCCTTATGTTTGGAGGAATTCTGAACAGTGAAGTCAAGAGTACAGACAATGAGCAGCAGACATACAGTATGATAATGACAAAATAGCTGAACATATCACTTGCATTAATGAGTGAAAAACAAATGTGCTAAAAAGTAATGTTTCAATCAAGCCATATTCCTTGCAGGTCTGGAAGATATTATAGATCATTACACTCTATTAAAGTATATGATCTATAGCTATAATGCTGTGTTGTAAATCATGGCTGGATTCATGAAATTCTGCTTAACCAAAGTCGGCAAACCATAGATTGGCTTAGTATATTTTACAGATTTTGTTACCTGGGATGTGGAATGGGATATATAATGTATACCCATATTAATGGCATATATGTTCGTGGCAAAGTCTAGAAACACAAAATATAAATACATAAATATAGAAATAAAATTGGCCTGCATGCTGAAGTTTTAATTCCATGTCCTTGGAGTTCCAGGTAGGGATAGAAAAGCTCAGGTTGGAAATTTGGATAGCTACTATCACAGCTACGTAAAGAATATGATATGAGGAAGCTGCCAGTGCTGTTTCTTAGGATAAGATTGTAATAAAACTATTTTTTTTAAATGCTCGAGGTAGGTACATATGTAATATACAAATAAATCTATCTATTTATAACTAAGCATGTTATACAACCAATGGAATCACTATATTAACAATCTTTGCTTAGGAAGCATGTGGATTGTATGCCATTTGGCCTAAAGAAAAAGCTGTCTCCATTCTATGTATATTTGACATGGAAAAAAGAAAGACTTGAAGCTAAAAGTATATTACACCCTCTGTTCCGGAATTAGAATTCTGAAAATGTCAGTTCTGCCCTTACCAAAATCTGAACTAGCTTGCAGCCAGCATTCAAAACACACAGGGTTATGCATGGCTGAAGTCAATATGCTTGTACATGTGCATGAATGAAGTGGAACAATTGGAAATCAGGCATATGATTTGCACTGTAATGGAGCTTTTGGTTTCCCAGGGCAAAACACATTTTTTCACAGAGTTTCCCAATTTTTCTGCCGCAATAATGTGTGCTTAGATACTGTAGCTGCTAGTATGAATACCGTTGAAATGTTGAAATCATAGGTCTTCTATCTCTTTGGGGAATTGCTTCTATTTGTTAAGGTTGCTTTCATGTGAATGCTGTCTACAATTATGCTGGTGTTTGAATGTGCAGCTGTATGAAGATGAGGAAATTATGGTGTACTTGAGATGGACAAGGGTGCTAACTCAACAGAGATTGAGGGTGGCTTAATTGTCTCTGATGGATTTTATTTTCAACATAACATTTTTGTGATCAAGTAAGTGTAAAGATTACAAGGGACTTATTTATACACACATATGTAAATACATATTGCATGACAAAAAGGGATAACTTGCCAATGAGCTGCTCTAACACCTTCAATAAAACCGAGAATTTAAGGCTTAATGATGAATCTGTGTTTGAAAATATTTGGGACTCTTGTCCCTCAAGGAGTATTTCCAGGTCCCAACTGAGAATGTCTCAGTTCTGTGTAAAAGCTAATCAGAATAGAAGGACTTGTGGTAATGAGATCTCGGAGGCCCATAAACAGTTTTTCTCTTGTATTACCAACGTGATACTTTCTGCAGCGCAGGTTTATTATACTGCATTTTTAACCATCTATCCTTGCCTTTGGTTGGTTTAAAACTCAAAATGTATGGATAGAAATTGGCGCTGTTATTTTATTAATCTGGCTCCAGTTAAAGATAACATTATAAATTGACATTTTTGAGCTAGAAAAGCTCTCCCTGGAAATGCCTTTTTTTGTGAATTTGTGCCTTTCAATTAAGGATGTAGCCCTTTGTGAGAGATATACACACCTATCAGTCTTAACTATTGTGTCTGAGAAGGTTCCTGAATGGAAATTCACTAGAGGTGGCTTCTTTTTGCTAGATTCTGGCTAATTCACTAGAGATAGCTCATATTGGCGAGATCCTTGCATTGCACTTATTCATAATTGGTTGGAATTGAATCAGTGTGGCATATAAACCTAACCATTGTGGTTGATAAACATTGTGTTAGGTGCTAAAAGCCCATTAGGGCTTGTTCAATAAACCATGGCTAAAGCAAGTCCTGAGTATGATGAATCAGTTGCCAATTATTTGCTTTCAAACTATTTTCTTTGGGCATCTTTGGAAATATGAATTAAACTGCATTCTCTGTTAAAATTGTGTTAATGCACAGGAGAGGCAAAATGCTCTCTGGGAGATGTTAATGTAGATTGAAGGTGATAGTCTTTCGTTTTAGGCTGTGTTCTCAATTAGCCTGGTAGTTTAAAAAGTAGGTATTCTTCTGGATTAAAAAGTAGGTTAAAAAAAAAAGAATTTTCACTTTTAGGAAAGAAATATAACCATTTCCTGTCCCTTCAAAATGTATAAATTTGAAGTCTTGAGAGAGAAAATATATTTTATAGGTACATCATATAAATAATTTTGTTCCTTTTTCATTCCTTCTGTGTTCTAGTTGCTATTCAGAATTTTAATCAAGTATTTACTCTGCATTATAGTTTCACTTCCACTGCAGCTACTGAGTGTATGATATTGTCCTGACACTTACCATCACCATTTTATTTTCTAAAATTTAGTTGTTACAAAGATGTGCAGATTATTTGTCCTCTGTGTTCATTCAGGGCATTCTAGCTGCTTCAGGATCTAAATCATACCTATTTATATTCACTAATTTCAAATTTTAGTGTGAACTTCTGTTCTTCCTGAACATTTTTAACAAAAATAAAGACCAAGATACATTGGAGCTAGATCTGGGCATGGCAGAGGAAAGCAGATGTGATTAAAGCAAAAAGGGGGTGGATTAATATCAGAAAAAAAACCTACATCAAATCTGCCCACAGCTGTTTGTGTATGTGTTTAATATTTTATACATGCACACTCCAAGCATACCCGCTCCTGGGAAAAACTTCCTTTTTAAAAAGTAATTATTCCTACCCCCCCACTCCCCTGGTCCATTGTGACCAATATCACCCAGCCTTAAAAATAGAAAGCTTTTGTTTTTATCTGCCAAAACGTTTCCCCTGGCATTATTTCTTTGTTTATTTTTGATTAAATACTTAAATCATCTTTTGTTGTTGTTATTTACCTTAACATGACATCTCCTGGGCCAGTTCATATGATGGCATTGCCAACTACAGCAAAACCAGCTGCCAAATATAGGGAGGTGAAATTGATGCTTTTTCTTTCTAAACACATGTATAAATAATTTCCAGAACACTGGCTGCTGAGGATCTTCTTTGCCAGAAAGAAATGGGCTGGCCAACACTACCTTCTGTCATTTAACAACTTTCCTTGCCTAATCAGGGCTCAGACATGGGAAACTCTTTTGGAGAAAGCTATAATTTTCAGAAATGTCTCCTGTATTCCTTGATATATTGGAAAAGCTCACTGCTTCTTAAACAGAACACACCCCCAGCCAATCAGAACACAGCCAACCCCCC
>BLBF01000055.1:18684571-18705181 GCA_015471245.1 Laticauda colubrina | reverse complement strand
ATATATATATATATATATATATATATATATATATATATATATATATCTCACAATACAGAGCACAATACAGAAGCCTGATGATGGCAGATGAGATTCTGCCGAAACGTTGCTACAACTTTAAAAGCACAACTATAATGATGTGGGAAAATACCCGAACAAAGCTGAATACCATACATACATACACATACATACATACATACATACATATTTGTTTTCTTAAGTTTTCGCGGGTACTTACATGTATGCTGTTCAGCTTCTTTCGAGTATTATCCCACATCATTGTAGTTGTGCTTTTAAAGTTGTAATTTAAAGTTGTATATATATAAATATTATATATAGAGAGGGGGGGAGGGGAAGGAGGGAGAGAGAGAGAGAGGGAGGGAGAGTGGGAGAGAGAGAGAGAGAGAGAGAGGGAGGTGTGCTCACTTAATGGAGTGACAGTGGAAGTGGCCTTTGAGATGTTCCACTGCCTGACATGGATAAAACATAAGCCATTTGGAACAATGGCCTAAACAATTCCAAATTTGCTCTTTTCGTCACAACTAAAGATTTGCTGGAGAATTATCGGGTAGACTGAAGAACTTTTTATAACTCTGAAGTTATAAAAACTTCATTGCGGTATCTATTTTAGCTTCACTGGGAAGCTAGAACAGATAGCTTTACTTAATTCATTTGAAGAAGATTTTGAATGTATTGCACAAGCAGAAATCTTGCACAGCCACCATGTGACTTCATCATATGAAGTCACGTGTTCAGCAGAAGGCAAGTTAAGTTTTCTCTTCCCATCAACAGAGATTCATAGGGCAACTTGGTTCTTAATATGTGTTTGCACATGTCACTAACATTCATCGTCCTGTCTCTTTCATGAACAGCGCTAGACATACTACTGCACATTTCATAATCCATATTTCTCTGTTTTTCAAAAACCATGCTTATGTGTGTCTGCAGTTTTTGTTCATTTTGTTCATACATACCTTTTGTTTCTGTTATGTTATGTAGTCTTATACCAGTGGCTAGAAGCCGACCGCCATGGCAGGAATTCAGATACTACAAAAAGAACATCAGGTAAAAATAAACATTAAAAAAATGGGGGTTTGCTAATTTTACTTTCAAGCTTTCCATCTTTTCATTTGTCTTGAATTCCTTTAAATTCTATTCATTGATTGGTTACTCTAATTATTTTAATCAACAGCTATCATCCTTTTCCTGGGAGTTCTAAGTTAAACTAACAGCCATTTGCTTTTTGTTTCCTTCCCAGCCCTAAATACATACACACATTTTGCTCAGGGATTTTTGTACTTCATGCTGTTAAATGGCTTGCTTAATAATGGCCTATGGAAGCCACAATTGGCTGGTTCCCCATATCAGGCCCAACCGTAAACTCAGTTTTGCAAATTATAGTATTTGGGATTTAACACTTCAAGCCAAAAAAATAAAAAATATTTCAGCTGATATGAACCTATCTAATGTTAGAATTATGTGTTGTACTCAGTCACATTTGGGAGTTTTCATCTGGGCTGCTGATTTTTTCAAGGCTGAAACCTACAAAACAAATCATTTTGCATTGATGACAGTTGTATAGATATCCACCAAGCCCAACATTTACACTTAGTAAAAGGAGGAAGGAGAATATGTGGTGTTATATATTAAAATATTTAAAGTTTGCTTACCAGATTCCACTTCTAGTCACAGTACTAAAAACATAGCATTTTCATCATTTTTTAAAGTCCCTACAAAGGGTAATTAGTAGCAGCAATCATGTTACAAAGTGGAAAAGAAGCTGACCAGATAATGAAATACTCCCTAAAAAGAGCTTTGTTTGGCAGCCATAAGAAACGGTGAATGAGTTCTGAACACAGGGAATGTTGAGTGAGAATTATGTAAGGGCATGTCAAGCAGGAAGGTTTTATCTGTGTTGCCAACAAAGACTGGACTTATGGCTGGGCTCCAAGATCTTGGATGCAAAACTTGAAATGCCTTCTAGATCAGGGGTTGCCAACCTTTTGGACCACAGGGACCACCAAACTCATAATTTTAAATCCCAGGAACCACTAATCGGTTCTGTGGGCGTAGCCTAATTTGTGGGTATGGCTTGGTGGTCATGTGACTGGCTGGACATGGCTTGTATGTAAATATTATAAATATTGATATAAATATTGATATAAATATTGATATATATTTTTTATAAAAAAGAGCAACTTTTACCAAAAATCAGGCAAAGCAGGCAGGCAGATTGAGTTGCTCACAGAATCACAGATTCATTCAGAGATTTATCTATCTGCCATCGGCTAGCTCAGCCTGTCACATAAAATTTGTTTGCTAGCAAACTCACAAAATTAACTCACAACACACCATATATGTAAATATTGAATTTTTTATTTTAAAAAAGAGCAACTTTAACCAAAATCAGGCAAAGCAGGCAGATTTGAGTTGCTCACAGAATCATTCAGTGATCTATCTATCTGCCATCGGCTACCTGAGTTTGTCACATAAATTTGCTTGCTATGAGTCTGCACTGAATAATAGAAACTTCAGTCCTAAGGGAGGTATGGCTGTCCTTAAAAGCAGAGCCGAAGATCTAATGACTAGCTAGAAAGCAAGAAATCCAACCATTTCTTGCTTCCTAGCTAATCTAAATCTCCCAGCACAGAAGAACAGATGATAGTCAGAAAAATAGCAATTTAGCAGGCAAGCTTTCCAGGTAAGGAGTGAGTAAGTGGGGAGGGTTCCTGCAGGCCATGTGGGCGGTACAGCCTTGTGTTTCTGCACAGCCTGGATTAATTGCTTTGGGGGAGGTGCTCTGGGGGTGAGATTTCTCTGCAGCCCACCAAAAATTTTCACAGCCCACTGGTGGGCCATGGCCCACTGGTGGGCCATGGCCCACTGGTTGATGACCACTGTTCATCATAGCAGCCAAGAGATATAGTAACTGTTAGCTGTTTGCTTGCTATGTCATCTGTTGTTCAGTGGTGGGATTCAAATTGCTTTACTGCCAGTTCAGTTAGTGTGGCTTGGTGGGCGTGCTTCGCTCGCACGCAGAGGGTTTCCTACTGACCTCCTGAAATCCTGCATTCTTCCTGTGTTCAACAGCTGACACGCAGCAATCTGTTGTCCCGTGCAAAGCAGCTGAGCTTCAAAATTAGGAAATAAAGGTCAGTATGGAGCCAGGGCAGGAAGGGGGGTCCAGCAGCTGATCGTCCAAGTGAACCGATTCACTCACAGACGATCCTCAAAGGTACCGGTTCAATCGAACTGGCCCGAACCAGTAGAATACCACCACTACTGTGGTTATCTGAAGTTTTGCACCCCAGATCTGTTGCTTAGTTCAGGCTAAGTAATCAAGTGAAAAGCTTTATGAAGTCATTCTGAAGTAAGGCCTGGAAAACAGGTGTTTGTTCTTACAGCCTTAATAACAAAGAATTCTTAACATGAAAGAACTTGGATTACAGCAGTAGTCCTCAATCTTTCTGGCTCCAGGGACCAGTTTCGGAAACAAAATTGTCTTCCAGAGACCATGAGGGGAGAAATGATTTCGTGCACACAACCTAAATCCTGCGCATACACAGATGAAGCTTTGTTTACTCACCTGCTACTTGTGTGGCCCAGGGGTTGGGGACCCCTGGTTTACAACTTCAGCAAGAGTCTATGGAGATTCTATGGAGGTTATCCAGGTCATGGTTGTCCCAAAGGTGCTTTTTCAAGAGGCAACTGGACTTTCTGTTTTTTTCTTTGAAGACGTTTCGCTTCTCATCTCAGAAGCTTCTTCAGCTGATGGGAGAGCTCATCAAGATTTCTGTTTTTAGATTCTTTTGATTTCTTCACTGGATTTCCTCCCCATAGAGAATTTCTGGGAATAACATCTGTACTGCAGGCTAGCATAACTAGTGATCAGAAATTATTGGCATTGTTGTACAACAATATTGTCTAGGGCACAATTTCTCCATCATTGAACCAAGAGATGATAGCAAGTGATCACTTTTCCATAGATAAAAACCCTTGAAAATCTATGTCTATGGAAATTCACAAAA
Source organism: Laticauda colubrina (assembly GCA_015471245.1). Taxonomy (NCBI): domain Eukaryota; kingdom Metazoa; phylum Chordata; class Lepidosauria; order Squamata; family Elapidae; genus Laticauda; species Laticauda colubrina. Next base: position 18,701,153 of record BLBF01000055.1, on the reverse strand, counting down.
ATCCAGGTCATGATTGTCCCTAAGGTGCTTTTTCAAGAGGTAACTGGACTTTCTGTTTTTTCTTTGAAGACGTTTTGCTTCTCATCCAAGAAGCTTCTTCAGCTCCTAACTCTAACCCTTGAAAAGCTATTCATGCAACTACAGATCCCATAACAAAACAGATCCATAACATAATTACAAAATAGGAGCGCATTTATTCACACCACCCTTTATGCACAATGGGGAGGAGATTAATTTTTCTTTACTTAGTTTATATAAATTATAGCTTGCTCACAAAAGAGCACCTGGAACCCCAGTTAGATCATGGAATGAGATCCTGGGTTGAGAACAAATGTAATTGTACTTTGCTTCTTTTTGGATGGAAAAGCAAAGTATGGGTTACTTCAACCTACAGGATGAAACTTTTAGTCTTTTCTCCTTCTATGTGAAAAGGGAATACTTCTACCTATAGGTCACTGTTGCTCATTCTTGTAACTGCCAATAATGGTACATTGTGCCTAAATGTAGCATACTATGCTTTTTATACAAACCCCCCCCCCCCAAATGTAAGAAACAAAAGGCCAACTCCACTGAGAATAAGCAGATTCATTAAGATTTGTCTGCCATGACATACAAATGAAGTAGTTTTCCTCTGGAAAAAAAACAAATAAACTCAGGGATATTTTTATACCAGATATGTGGCAGACTGCATTTTCACAAAATTCATGACTAACTTTAATCCTAAATGAGTAGGCTGAGAAGAGCTTTGTGTTTTTAATCATATCTATCTTTGTGTTGTAGTACTGATGTCAGCCTTACTGATTCAGCTTTTTCAGAACAAACTTTTTAAGTCTTTGTGAGTAACATTGTTTAAACTGTTTAGGATATGACATGTTTAGGAGTATGATTAGACTCTAAGAGACCACACCTAGAATACTGCATCCAGTTTTGGTCACCACACTATAAAAAAGATGTTGAGACTCTAGAAAAAGTACAGAGAAGAGCAACCAGGATGATTAGTGACTGGAAACTAAAACATATGAGGAACGGTTGCAGGAACTGGGCATGGCTAGTCTAGTGAAGAGAAGGACCAGGGAGACATGATAGAAGTCTTCCAATATTTGAGGGCTGCCACAGAGAGGAAGGGGTCAAGCTCTTTTCTAAAGCGCCTGTAGGCCAGACAAGGAATAATGGATGGAAGCTGAACAAGGAGAGATTTAACCTGGAAATAAGGAGAAACTTTGTGACGGTGAGAACAATCAACGAATAGAACAGCTTACCCTCGGAAGTTGTGGGAGCGCCATCACTTGAGACTTTCAAGAAGAGATTGGACTCCCATCTATCAGAAATGATGTAAGGTTGGGCAGAGGGTTGGACTAGATGATCTACAAGGTCCCTTCCAGCTCTGATCATCTGTTATCTATTATCTAAGAGGATGAAAGCAGAAGTCTTTGTTTTTACCCTTGCTAGTTTCTTGGGGCTATTGGAAAACATTGGTCAGTATTAGCATTATCACTTTTAAAGTATGTTTTCTGAAATGGATTTGTGAAAGCAGCTACGGCTATAGTTAACCAGGATTCTCATCCATAGAAAATAATAGTAAATGGAAGCTTCAGGCAGACACTTTGCATCCAGCAGAACTGCTGGGAACCAATGCTAACTGTGCAATATGTGTAACTAGACAACAGAAAACTGATGAACGTGTGAAGGACTGCTTTTCCTTGTGATGCAACTACCAATAGCCATGAGAAACTAGCCATCTGCAAGAGAATTGGTGGGGGAAAGAGAGGAAAAGATTCCACCCCAATCCTATGATGAGAATGAATGCATGAATCAATGATAAAGGAGGCTGAGTAGGGATTGTGTTGTGTAAATTTGACAATCAACTTTTAGGCAATCCTATTCCATAAATGAGGAAAACTGCTGGTGATTATAAGGAAGGCCACTGAATGTTGCTCTAAGCTGCTTGGAAATTAAAATTAAATAAATGCATTCTTTTAGAACTTAAATAAAAGAATTCTTGTACCATTTGATTTAGCATCCAAGTGATTATAGCAAAAGTGCTGCTACATTTGGCCCCTACTGAATTTGATTTGTCTGGAGAATATCGTGAGAGAATTCACAATCTCAAACACTGAGAGAGAGATCTGGGAGAGATATCTATCTACCTTCCTGGAAAGGGTGATGAATTAAATTTACTGATGACGCACTAAATGTTATATGCACTATAAAAAAAAGAGAAGCACAAATTCGATAAACATATTTGCAAATCCATATTTGCATTACAGGTGTATTTAACAGGACATTTAATTTTTTTGGTGTAAAGTCTCTGAAATAACTTAATCATACTGTACGTATCTGGCAAAAGACCAATTTTTAGGTATTAAATATCAATCCCATGTAATTCCAAGACACTGTGGTCAACTGGGGTTAAAGTTAGGGTGAAATTAATATAACAAAGTCCTAAATAAGTGGAAAAGAGAGCCAATTTGGTCTAGTAGTTAAATCCAGGCTGGAAACCAGGAGACGTGTGGGTTCTAATCCTGCCTTAGACATGAAAGCCAACTGAGTGCTTTTGGCCAAATCAGACTCTGGCTGGGCTCAGTTAATTCCAACAAATCAATGTTCAGTTGCTCTGAAAAAGCGAAGCCTGCCCTGTGGGTGGGGAGGGGGGGAACAGGACATGGAACACTAGGGATGGGGGGGGGGAACCTAAATAATTGGAAAGGGGATTAATCTAGCTGTTGGTTTATTGCCTGCTGTGAAGAGCATCTGAAAAATGAAATTCAGTTGTTGGTTTTCTGTCTGCTACTGAACATCCAGCTGAGAATTTGCAGCCACCAGTAATGATTCATTGCCAATAAGCAGAGAATTCTCAAAGGCAGCGAAGGTCTTAGTATCTATTCAGATTAATAATGCAATTTTCCTTTCCTCTTCTGCTCCTACAATTTTTACATGTTTGCTGATAACGTGGAACATAGGCAAGATATGCAATCTTTCTATCGCTCTCTCTCTCTTTTTGCATTTAGAATTATGTCAGGCTATGCAAACTGTACATCCGTAATTCATGCTGCATTTTCAAACACTGATATTTAAATTTCTCTATTGTTCAGGTTCTGTGATTTCAGTAAAATTAATGTAAATACATGTCTTTCTACATATCAACTACAGTGCCAGGCTATCTACCTATCATATCTATCTACCTATCATCTCTCTCTCTCTCTCTCTCTCTCTCTCTCTCTCTCTCTCATGGCTGAAGAATTCTGGGAGTTGAAGTCCACAAGTCTTAAAGTTGCCAAGTTTGGGGACCTCTGATCTAGACAGTCATTCCAGGCAGCATAAAACTGATTTAGAACTCTGGGGACAAATATTGGACTCTCAGACTTCGCACTGAAACTCTAATTTGGGTCAGCCCCACTGCTTGTTTTTAACTGTCCAAACTGTAATTTTGAGTTATTCTCCACCCTAGGACTATAATTATGAAGCATATTTTACCTATTAGGTTATTAACTACAGGTGGTCCTTGATTTGAAACCATTTGTTTTTTGATCATTTCGATCACTAAAATTTAGAAACTGAAAAAAGTGACTTGCAATCCGTCCTCACGCTTATGACTTCTGAAGTATCCCCGTAGTTAAGGGGAAGAGCCGTGGTGGCCCAGTGTTTAAAATGCAGTACTGCAGGCTACTTCTGCTGACTGCTGTCTGCCTGCAATTTGGCAGTTCGTATCTCCCCAGGCTCAAGGTTGACTCAGCCTTCCATCCTTCTGAGATTGGTGAAATGAGGACCCAGATTTTGGGGGGCAAAATGCTGACTCTGTAGACCACTTAGAGAGGGCTGGAAAGCACGGTGAAGCGGTATATAAGTCTAAATGGTATTGCTATCAAAATTTAGGCACCTGGCAACTGACATGTATTTATAATGGCTGCAATGTCCCTGAGTCATGTGGTTGCCATTTGTGGCCTTCCCAACTGGCTTCCAATAAGCAAAGTCAATGGGGTAGGCCAGATTCATTTAACAACTGTGTGATTCACTTGACAAGCGCAATGATTTGTTTAACAACCATGGCAAAAAGGTAAAATTGGGTGTGGCTCACTTAAAACCATCTTCCTTAGCAATGGAAAGTTTGGTCTCAACTGGGATCATAAGTTGAAGATCACCTGTTGTTATGATATCAGGTTTTTTTTAATGCCTGATGCTTTCAATATCATTTTTAAAACAATATTAAAAATATGAAATAATATTTAAAATACTATATTGATAATATTTATCATTTAAAAATATATCTCCTTAAACTTGCATTAAGAAGTATCACTGCATGGAGTGGGATGAACATAGTATGGCTCAGTTTAATGATGGATTATTCCTTTTCCCAAAAAATTCAGGTAGGTTTTTTTTTTAAAAAAAAATAGACATAACAATATTTTCTCCTGTGGTCTTCGTTCTTTTTAACAAGGGATTGAACAAACTTGAAGTTTTCTTTGAAAATAATTGATTGACGTGATGATTGTTGCTTCTTAATCTATTGCAGGAGAAAATTTTGACCAGAGTCCCTTGAGAAGAACTTTCAAGTCGAAAGTCTTGGCTCACTATCCCCAAAACATAGAATGGAACCCCTTTGATCAAGATGCCGTCAACATGGTATGTAGAGAAACGTCTTCTAAAAGAGTTTCACATTCTAGTCTTCAGCTACTGCTCTTCTTACATATTTCAGTTCACCTGTATTTCCATTTCAGTCCTTAACTGAATAGGGGAATTTAATTAAGTGAGGAGGATTAACCCAAATTTTTCTATTCATACATACATTTATGCCCCAAAATTGGGCTGTAATCAAATGTGTGAAATCAATAATGGATTCACACTTCACTGTAAGTTACAGTATTTGTTCAGGTTAGCCTGACCATGGTTTATAGGTCAGCACTGAGTCGCCATGGGCGAATAGGCAGCAATATAAATCCAATAAATGAATGAATGAATGAATGAATGAATGAATGAATGAATGAATGGCTGTGAGGTCACTCTGTTGAGGCTTATCTCACTAACTGTCAAGGCTGTGAAATATCTCAATAAGTGAATTCAGTCCCTGTGTCATCTTCAGCCTGAGGAGAAGTTAGAACCATGGTTCTCCATCTTTTCTTCACAATGGACCCTCCCTTAAATACCTTTTGTGGTCATGGACTATGGCCACGGAAGCCCAAGATTTAAATCATAATACATGCTCAAGTCTTCATGGATCCCCTGGTAATGACATTGCAGCCCCACGCAGACCTCTAGTTGAGAACCACAGACTTAGAAAATACTTTCATGCAGCTAAGTAAAGCTAAAGTGAAAGTTTTTTCTGAACCCTCCCTCCTCAAACCTTTATTTCCTATGCTTTCTAAATTCCAGTCTTTTCCTTCAATAGGTTGGTATTTTTACATTTGTCTTAGGCTCAATACTTACAGCAATTCTACCACTGTGTAGTAGAAAGTTTGGAACGTATCATGCTTCTCAATGATATAACAACAAATGAAATATCCCTATGCTTCTCACTCATAATAAAAGCTCTTTATTCCTTATAGTATAGCTTGCCACAGTATCTGATTATTGTATACAGTCAAAGTATTGTGAATTCTTTAATAAGCTTACAAGTATCCCTCACAACCATGACTGAGCCCATAAGTTTGATTTAAAAGTCACAATGTCATAAACCATGTCACCACATGATTGTGCTTGATTTTATGACCTTTTTTTGTGTCATTAAGTTAATGTACCGATATAAAACAAATGCTGCTATCAGGCTCAAAAGACCAGTCCATCCATGAAGGTCCAGTTAAACTGATGTATTGCTACTCATAGTCTATGCACAGGAATCTTCTCGACTAACAGAACCTGCTTGGGATTAGATAAGGCAGAATGGAATTCAAGGGAGGTTGGATTTAGCTCACTTGTGGCTTCATAGAGATTCTAGGCTGATCTCTCTTTAAACTCTGCCATTAGATTCTACCATTTCTTTCCCTACGTATTCAGTTGTTAAATGAGCTCGTTGCTTGCTGTGGAGTATTTTTTGCTGGAAACCAGAAGTAAACAATGGTTTCTGGAAAAAATGTTGTAAATCACAGTCACATTCTTTGGGATACTGCAACTACCCATAAATACTAGTTGGTGTCCAGGCATCCAAATACATTAAGTTCGGATCATAGGTAGCTTTTTCAGGTCCATCATGACTTCGAGTGGTCACTATGTGACCAGTCATATGTTGAGGACTGGCTGTATATACATTCATGAGGAGTAACCTAATGTCCACCAAGGCATCATCAAGACTTCTGAAACTTTTATATTCTTAACTTTTAAAGAGATAATGACGATTTGTTAAATACCAGAAATCTTTTTTTTCTTCCTTTACTCAAGCTTTGTAATATTGTAACATGAAGGGTTGAGTGATGGAAACAAAAGTCTTGTGGAACATGAAGAGTTTTCTCTTAATATTAAGCGCTGAGAAATATTGCTCATTTCTTTCAGAATTAATATTGTTCTTACCTTGCATTTTTGTCTGCTTTTTATATTAGCGAGTGATTTTTTTTTTGCAGGAAACTGCTCAAATATTTTTAGGTTAATCTAGAAAAGCCTTCTGCTTTTACTATATGCTAATTGAACTGCAGATTGCAAAACATCAATAGAATGTTGTTTAATGGAAGTTAGCTAATGGAAAGGGAGCAGTTTCATTTTAAGAACTCCAAAACTCTGTTTTTCTACAGACTTTTCACAGTTGTACCACACATGTTTAAACTGCTCTTTTTGCATATGATGATGGCTGTATCTTGATCTTTGATTGGGCAAAGTGCTTCAGGGAATCCCTGCTGCATTATGGGGAATTGTTAGGGACTAAGATTGGTAGTTCTATAAGCACTTGAGCAGGTTACTTTCAATTTAGGTTTTGTTCAATGGTTTAAAACATTCATACACACCCAGGTGTATTCTTCAAGTTACACAGAGAATTCATTATGAATCCATTAGCTTGGAAACTGGCTGGTTCCCACACATTATAGTCTAATTAAGAGCAGAGAGGTTATCAAAATGTCTATGTGCTGCATCCTTGGTCTACCTTTCTCAGCTTTTGCTAATTGATAAGAGTCTGTCCTTCAGTTGGTGGCAAAAGTATCATCTCCCAATTGATCAACACTTTAGATCTGTACAAACTGGGTTTTCATTTGAGCAGTCTCATATTTTGTCAAGAAGCTCCAAGCAATTGAATAATTAGAGTGGAAAAGGTGCTTCAGATCTCTCGTAGTGGCTTCTTATTTGATGAAACCAACCCATTTGCTGTTGAGGGAAAAAATGGCAATGACATATTATACAATGTTCAGAATTTCTGTTGTTACCCTCCAATCCTGCCACTCCTTCCAGCAGCCTTGAGCATGATCCAATCTGGGTCAGTCACTGGGACTGGAAGTTCGGTCTTCTGAGCTTTCAGACTCGTGCTGGAACCCATCCTCAGGGAACTTCTCTCTCACCAGAATTCTGTCCCACATTTTGATGAGAGGAAAGTTCCCTGAGGATGGGCTCCAGTACAAGTCTGAAAGTTCAAAAGATTAAACCTCTGGTCCTGGTAACTGAATCAGATTGGATCCTACAACATTATCCTGGGACATGTATATTTGCCTTCATTTGTGAGCATTGAGCATGCTCATTTCTTTTTTCAATTGGGAATTTGTTGGGTTTCCCATTGTGGTTATTTTGAGAATGTTCCAAACTTGCTGATAATTCCTCTTATAACTGGTGCCATTTTGGCTACTAATGTTGAGCATTCAGTGGGTCAGTGTATGCATGGATGCATGTCAATCATACGCTAATAAACAGCACAATTTTTTTAAAAGCTTCATGAGACTTCCAAAGGTTTGGCAGCTTTGGCACTTGAAGTGTTGCTGTATTGAAACTCATGCTAACAAAATTCATGAAAATCTCCTTTCATACACTTTAACAAGTACATCAGAAATACTGTAGTGAACTCATGCTTTACTTTCCTCATCTTTTCCTCTTTTTTCATTAAATATTTCCAGAAGATTGTTTCCAAGAGAGTTTTATGCAGATTAGTGTATTTGTCTAATGATGAATTGGATTCCCTTTAGATATGGTGTTTAGACACATATTTTGAATTGAGATACAAAATATTTGCTACTATTAAATTATATGACTATGCCTATACTTTTAGCCTTAACACTGGGTGATATAATTAACATGCATGTAATATTCACATCCTTTTCAATTTTATATAATGCCCATTACTTGCTAAGGAAATAGGCTTTTTGTTAACTGTTTTCTTGATAAATCTGTAGCTAATTCACAAAGCTATAAATTAATTTTAAGAACTATGGCAAATTTCATCGCTACACAATTATGCAAAAATCAGTGGAGCTTGAGACTGGGAATTGTGACTTTAAGAATGTTGTGTTTAACCAAATGGGAAGAAAGTAGAGACTTTTTTTCAGCCTTAATCTCTTGTCAAAAAGCATTATTTGCTTTATCAAATAAGTACTATGTACAACACAGAGTAGGTTAAGACCCAGGCCTTGTCAACTGAAAAGTTGGCAGTTTGAGACCCAAGTACTGCATGATAGGGTGAGCTCCTGTTTCTGGCCCAGCTCTTGCCAACCTAGCAGTTTAAAAGCATGCAAGAGTGAGTAGATAAATAGGTACCAGTGTGCTGGGAACATAACAGTGTTCCATGCACCTCAGTGTATAGTCATGTCAGCCAGAGGACTCTGGAAGCTTCTTCAGACAACACTGGCTCACTCAGCTAGGAAATGGAAATGAGCATACCCCCTAAAGATGGACACAACTGGCCAAACCTTAACCTTGATAGATTTTTCAGTATAGGAATGGCTAATAGACATTACGATGCAGCTGACAGATGTATTTTTCTTTGTCTCTTCTCACAGCTATGTATGCCCAAAGGGCTGTCCTTCAGGACTCAGTCAGACTTCAGAGATCCCCAGTTCCATTCGTTCATCATTACTCGGGAAGATGGGTCCCGCACTTACGGATTTGTACTCACGTTTTTTGAGGAGGTCACGAGCAAGCAGATCTGCGCGGCCATGCAAACGCTTTATCAGATGCACAATGCGGAGCAATGCAACAGCGTTTGTGCCTCGTCATCATGCAGCATGGACTCTCTGGCCAGCAGCCTGGATGAAGGAGACTCCACGTCCCTGGCCAAAATGCAGCGCTGCAACTCGTATGACATCAACAGGGACACACTGTATGTTTCCAAGTGTATATGTGTCATTGCTCCCCTGCCTTTCATGCAAGCCTGCAAGAAATTCCTCATCCAGCTTTACAAAGCAGTCACTTGTCAGCAACCCCCACCTTTGCCTCTGGAAAGCTACATACATAACATTCTTTATGAAGTACCCCTTCCGCCCCCAGGAAGGTCCCTCAAATTCTATGGGGTTTATGAACCTATTGTCTGCCAGAGACCAGGCCCCAATGAACTCCCTCTCTATGACTATGCTCTCTGGGAAGCCTTTGAGCTGTTGGGCTTGGAGAATCTTATTCAGGTGTTTACATGCGTCCTCCTAGAAATGCAGATTCTTCTTTATTCTCAAGGTAAGTGGACTTCTCTTAACCTGACTGTGATTTTGAGTTTTTTTCTCATTTTCCAAAATACTGATGCCACCAAATGTAACATTGTGATGATATGGCTTTTATAGCACCACAATAAAGGGTGTTTTCATAAAGAGGAAAAGGTATTCTGATGTTTCGTTGGATGGAGGAAGATGGGTCTATGGTTTCTAAACGCTATCTCCTGTCTAGCAAACAAACAAACTTAATCAAGAAATAAATACTGAGGACCAGTGATAAATTTTGTCTCTCTTTTCTATGTATATAGATCTTTCCATAGCACACTGGATAACCTGGCATCATTTGCCTCCAAAATAGCACTAGCACTTAAGAGTTATATACCACTTTATAATCCTTTACAGCCTTCTCTAAGCTGTTTACAGAGCCAGCATATTGCTCCCAACAATCTGGCTTCTCATTTTACCGACCTTGAAAGGATGGAAGGCTGAGTCAACCTTGAACCAGTCAGGATTAAACTCCAGACTGTGGGCAGAATTTGCCCACAGTACTGCATTCTAACCACTTCACCATCAGGATTCCTTATATAGTGCCATATAGGAAGTCAGTCAGACAGACAGACAAGAAATCTATCAACTGAATGATGTGAATAAAGGGAGGGAAAGTTTGAACTGCCTACCATATGCCAACCACAGAGGTTTTTTGGCTAAGAAGGGATTTATTAATAAGATTTATTAATTATGGGTCACTCCTTACTGCAAAAATTACAACCACATCTTCCTCCTGTGCAAGATTGCAAAAAATAAATCAACTGACAGAGTCTTTGAAAGTTTCCAATATTACCTGCAGGCACAAGCTAAAGACAGGACATTGACACCAAAAGCAGTAACCATCTTCCAAGAAAGCTATAATTGTCTGGAAGTTAGGAAAATGATAAATATTTGATTTGATAAAATCAAATATTTATGCTTCAAATTTTTCTGGTTTTAAATAGCTTTGTGGAGACACCATACATATTTTGAAAGCAATTATCCCCGAGAGTGATTAGCTTCTTTAAAATAATTTTCCACATGGAAGTTTTCTTATGCCAATAAAGAATGTAATAAAATTTGTTGGATGGAGAAAGAATAGATTTTTCAGTAGTTTAGGAATAGTACTATTTTGAGACTGATAACACAGGTTTCTAGAGAGATGTAATAAAATATGATTGCCAAAAGATTGAGGTCGGAGGACAAATTAAATTGTTAGTTCTGCATATACACAGAATGTAAGCGAATCTACAAATAATCCAAAGAAGGAAATCGAATTTTCTGACCTTTTACTTTTTAAGTCTGTCAGCCCTCCAGCTAAACCAGATAGGAAACAGTACCAGATGAGCTAATTCTACATTATTGTAAAGCTACAGGAACAAAGTCTTGAAAGTCTGAAAATACAAATCTCCTGCTTTTTGACAGCCTGATTTCTTAGGGCAAGTTCTTGCTAAATCTCTTCTTCTGACCTTAAGTTACTGGGGGTTCCTCCCTCTCTTGTCTGAGGGTTCCCAAAGCAGCATATCTTCCTGCACCCCTCAAAATCATTCCCAGATAACATTACAAAGCCCTTCTCTGTCCAAGAGCATTTAATAACACCACCCCCCCAAGAACATTTTAATGATAGTATATATCAGGGGTCCCCAACCTCGGCAACTTTAAGACTTGTGGACTTCAACTCCCAGAATTCCTCAGCCAGCATAGTCTTAAAGTGTGGTGGTTCGCCGGCAACAGGTGCGGACGGCTGAGGTCTCTGAGAGCGAGGACTCGGATGAGGGGCCTGCGTGTGATGCAGGGATGGGGCCAAGACTATCCAGAGAGTGGATGCTTCCAAGCTTGTGGAGTCTGGCAGCAGTGATGCAGAGGACCCCAAGGAGCCTGTGCCCAGTGCGCGTGCGCACAGGGCTGCTCGAAGGAAACAGCAGCTGCAGCAGCAAGGATGACTCGGGAGTAAGGTTGCAAGGCGATGGCCCCTCTCTTAAGGAATAAAAGCCAGCCCTCAGAGGTGGGATTCTTTGCAGGAAGCAAAGAAGTTCTTGCACTTCAAGTTCTCGTGGAAGTTCGGTCTATCCTGGTTTGTTTTCAGAGACTTTGAATACTTCCTTGCACTTAATCTTGTGTTCTTGGCAGCCTTGCACAACCTTGACAGGGCTTGCTCTTATCTGAGACAATTATTTTTAATAGCGCTTTGCTGTGAATGAACAGAATTTACAGAGACCCATTAAAAAAAATTTACTTTTATCTATGTTTTGCGTTTGTTTGATTTGAACAAGGCTTGGGTCAGAATATAAAGTCGTCAAGTTTGGAGACTTCTGGCATATACCATTCCTCAACAGAGCTTCCAAAGCAGTTTACAAAACACAGTAATATATCTATGAAATATGATTACCAGAAGGTTTTTCCCCTTCCTTCTAAATACAGGTAGTCCTTCACACTTAGTGACCGTTACAACAGCACTGAAAAATGACTTATGACCACTTTTTACACTTACTTTTTACATTGTGGCCACCCCATGGCCATGTGGTCAAAATTCAGATGCTAGGAGGCAACTGGCTCATATTTATGACAATTGCAGTCTCCCGGGATCATGTGATTATCCCTTGCAGCCTTCTGCCAAGCAAAGTCAATGGGGGAGCCAGATTCATTTAAGAACCAAGTGGCAAGAAAGGTTGTAAAATGGGACAAAACTCACTTATGAAATGTGTCACTTAGCAACATAAATTTGGGCCTCAATTGTCATAAGTCGAGGACTACCTGCATATTAAACATTGTCCGATAATTAATAGCAGCAGCCACAATAGCAACAAAAAACAAAATGTTGCTTTTGGCCTGATAGTTTTCTCTTCCAAGAGCATTCTGAAATTTTCTGGAGTTCCTGTCCTGATGGAAATGAAACTCCTGGCCACTTCAGAAGCCAGTGCTCTGCTTTGAAGAACTGAGGTTCTGCAAAACCAGCAAATTGGATTTTTGCCCCAAATCATAGCAGGGGACTGGGGAAGTCTATGGGCATCTCTATTTTTCAACAAATGGTGTCTGATAGCAAGTATGGCATCCTCCTCCTCTTCTTCCTCCTCCTCCTCATCTTCCTCCTCCTCTTTAATACAGCAGGGTTGCCCTCTATATTTGAAGCTCCTAGAAACCCTAGCCCACAAACCAGGGGTATCAAACCTGCTCACATTACGGGCCGTATTGTGATGTTTCACAATGTTTTCTGCCTTTGCAGAGCTGGGGTGGACGTGGCCTATATCCTGGGCTATATCCAGCCCATGGGTCGCCAGTTTGATAGGCCTGCCATAAACTATAGGCCAGTCTTTCTCAATCTTGGCAACTTTAAGATATGTAGACTTCAGCTCTCAGAATTCCCCAGCCAGTCATGAGTTGAAGTCCATATATCTTAAAGTTGCTGAGAAACACTGCCATAGGCTACGCCTGGTGAGAATTCTGAGATGCGTAAAGCTGAGAAGGTTGATTTAGGATACTGTACTTGGTGGAGTGTATGTTTGGTGACTGACTGATAGGCTCATTGAAGCTGGAGTGCAAATCCATTATATTTAATGGAGAACTGTGGGAGACATGCACTTTTAGACTAGCTCAGAACGCGAGCAAGAAAGAAGGAATGACACTCCAGCGTATTGTCAATGAGAACATTACAAACTTTGGTTTCATTATTAATGTGCCTCAGGTGGTTGAGGAAGTCAAAATAGCGTTCTTGTTTTTTGCAAAAGTTTATTTTGTCTGGCTTTTACTGTTCTTGGGAAGGATTAATTAGGTTGGAATTAAAGAAAACTGTAGATTTCCAGGGGCCTCTTTCCTTGTCATTCAAATTTAAATTCCTGCATGAACGCTCATCAAACTGGTTTTTTTCATGCTGGAAACTTGATAATGTATTCTGATGTAGATCAGGCATAAACATGGGTAGCATATTTGAGAAATAAAGTAGTTTTATTCCTCATTAATGTTTCCCCAGCAGAGAGATAATGGGAAGTCATATAACTGGTGATGTGTGATATTTACAGTACGTACGTCTCAAATTGAACTGATCTATATTTTCTGATGTCATTGTTTAAAGCAGGGCTGTCAAACCCGTGTCCTGTGGCACAGATGTGTCACGTGCTGGCCACACCCACACCCACACCCAGTGTAGTAAAGGGGGGGAAAAGTCATCATATGATGCCGCTGTGACGATGTGAGTTTGACACCCCTGGTTTAGAGGCACCACTCAAAATCAGTTTTTGAAATAGTATTTAAATTATCTCTTTCTCAAGCACCCATTTTGAATGTTTTTCTTAAGTATTCCACTCATTTTATTTGGAACTAGAAATATAGACAAAGGCCTGGTGCTTAACTTCTTCTTGTCTTGTCTTCTTGTCTTCTTGTCTTTTATTCATGGGTTGTACTTGAGCTTAAACTGTGAGAATTGTGTATTCATTAATCAAAAATTACATTACTGTTATGAATATTTAAGTTTCAGAAAGTGGTGCTGTTAATACTGGTGACAGCTGCTAGTTCTTTGAATTTTGATTTGCCATAATCAGTTGGAATAAAATGCTGTCAAAATACTTGTGAAGAGAGTACTTTATGGAAATGGGTTTAAAATACCTCCTAAGGATTAACCTCTGTAATTAATTCTCATTCTGTCTTAAAGTGAATTTGCATGCTGTCTAAACATTTCATAGCTTGCTTTGAATGGCAGTTCTAGAGTTAATAATTTAACCCAATTTAAACAGGTTAGTAGGAGGTTAACCTACTACACATTAAATCAAGTCAATAAATACCTATTACAATGTGTATCCTGTGGATTTAAAAATTGCTTTGCAGTTGTCATCTGCTGGGCATTGAAATGCACATGAGATTTTGAAAGTAATGGTATTTTAGAGACAATTCTGTTTTGGGTTTCTTTGTTTAGACTATCAGCGTCTGATGACTGTTGCGGAAGGGATCACCACTCTGCTATTCCCATTCCAGTGGCAACACGTGTATGTCCCCATCCTTCCAGCCTCACTCTTACATTTCCTGGATGCTCCTGTACCTTACTTGATGGGCCTCCAATCCAAAGAGGGAACAGATCGTTCTAAGCTGGAACTTCCTCAAGAGGTAAACATTGCTTATAGCCCTTCATGGCTTAGGACCGGGTTATATGAGGGGACTGTCTCTTGCTGGTTATATCCGCTAGAGAGGCAAGGCAAGGAATGTTGTAGGTCCCGTCTCCTAAGGTGGTACAACTGATGGGATGTTCTCTGCGGTGGCTCCTTTCGTTTGGGTTATCATCCCCACAGAGATTAGACTAGCCCCCACTTTGACACAATTCTGTAAGGCCCTGAAGACTTGGTTCTGTCAATGGGCCTGGGAAACTCAGAGTGAGATGGAGCCGGTAAAATGCTTCATTTCACTCCTGTTAAGGGGTGAGGGGTTATTGGGTTTTTTTTTTAAATATATGCTGACTTTTTACTGTTAGTAAGCCACCCAGAGTCCCTGAGACTGAGTGGATGGCAAATAAATCTTCCGAATAAATAAATGAACAGCAGCATTTCCAGTACAAAGTTATGGTTCCCTGGGTGAAGACTTTGTTGGGCGTTCTGATTGTTTACATTGATGTGAGTGGAAATTCAAATATATCTTGTGAATGCAGAACAGGGAAGTGTCAACAATTAGATCCAGGCACTGTAATTAAAATATCTCCCCACTTCACTTTCCCAGGCAGACACACAAGAAGATAGGTAAGAAAATTTACTGCTGAGAAATAAGAGGCCATAGGTACAAGGACATCTTAACAGTACTTGTCCTTGTCCTCTCTGTATCTTTAGGTTTAAAATCCTGGGCCTCTTTGACTTCTGTTTTCTGAACCTTGAAGGTTTCTGCTATCTGTCTGCTTATAAAATGATATTCTGGCATAAAAATCAAAGCTTCCCATTTCATCAGCTTCAATTCTTACAACAGGTCAATTCTTACGTGGGTGTACCTTGGAAGGTGCAAGAAAATGAACTGAGCATGTTAAAGCAGGTTTGACATTTCCTAGGATTACAAGGTTCACTAAAGAAAGCAGTTGCTTGGTCTTCTAAAAAGATGCATCCATTTTCAGGTGTTGGAAAAAGGTGCTGTATATACAGATGAAACTCAACACATTACGCAGCCACAGTAAATAATTAATACTACAAGGAACTTGCTCCTCTTTGAGGGTTGGGAGGAAATGATAAAAAGACTTGCTTTACATTTAGATAAAGGTTTGAATAAAATCTGCATGCGTTTAGCATAGTTTACCATTTATTCTCCCCTTCATTTTTTTCCACCATCTACCAAGCTGAAAAAGAGGTCAGAGATGCTTGCTTTTGATTAGGTTTTTTTTTAAAAAAACCAACATATGCAAATTCTGGTTTATTTTCCTCCTATGATTTTCTTCTTGATCTTCAATTTTCAATTTGTCTGGAAGAGACAGTCCAAGGTTGTTGGTTTGCAAATCACAATAAATAAATCATAGAATGTACTTCTGTGGTTTGCACCATCAGCCAAATTAAATTTTAGAAACAGTTGTGTCTGTTTGTAAATAAAGAGCTATAGAAAACAAATGTTTGGTTGTAGTACTTGCTCTGAACAGTGGTAGTTGGGTTAAATATTACAGCCTCTGTCTTAAGGAATTATTTGGACTTTAATTTGCAAATCCTTGCAGTTATAGATTTTTTGCAGGATCCAATCTGAGTCAGTCATTGGGACCAGAGTTTTAGTGGATGGAAACTTTGATGGGGGGAAACTAATCAGGGAGAGAAGCAGCTTAGAACTAAGGAGAAATTTTCTGACAGTTAGAACAGTTAATCAGTGGAACAATGTGTCTCCAGAAGTTGTAAATGCTCCAACACTGAAAGTTTTAAAGAAGAGATTGGATAACCATTTGTCTGAAGTGGTGTAGGGTTTCCTGCCTAAGCAGAGGGTTGGACTAGAAGACCTCCAAGATCTGTTCCAACTCTGTTATTCTATTCCTATCCTATCCTATCCTATCCTATCCTATCCTATCCTATCCTATC
>BLBF01000055.1:18625400-18684561 GCA_015471245.1 Laticauda colubrina | reverse complement strand
TCCTATCCTATCCTATCCTATCCTATCCTATCCTATCCTATCCTATCCTATCCTATCCTATTTTCTATTCTTGCAAGCTTTTGGACTTGTGCTGGAGCCTATTCTCAGTAACTTCTTTCTCTCCAGACTATTCTGGTCCTTTTGATCAACTCATATTCGATCCTGCACCATTATCCTGGGGACATGTATATTGCCTACATTAATTTTTGTTGAAGTTGTTTTTGTATATACTGAGATTGCATCTTCTCAGATCAGTATATATGAGACACATCAGGTTAGGAAAATGCAACCAGCATCACAAATAAGGGGAAGAAAACTGGAGACTAAATTTAATAATGGGCTTTTTAAAGCAGCTTTCCAGTTTTTAATGTAGGAATGCCAGGAACCATTTGTTAAATTCTACCTTCATTTTCTTGTTAGGACCAGATGCTACTTCAGGGACTAAATTAAAACCACTTGTGCATTCGGGATAAAATTCTAACAGCTGGTCATAAGACACTCTTCAGGGTGCTACTTAGCCATCATCTTGTCATGAGATGCTTTTAGAAAAGATGATCTCTTCAGATTTTCCTCTTGGTTCAAATATCATTCTGCACTTTTGGAATATTAAGTAGGGTTTAAGAAGCCTTTTAAATCAACTCTTGATAGATGGTAGTCTATTTGATCTGAAAGAGGAGAAAGAATTATAGTACTGCAGACAATTTTACATGTCCCCCAAGGATTTTCTAATAAACTTGCAAATGCCTTTCTCTATCCAAAATAATAAGTATATTAATCCTAGAGAAATGAATTCTACATATAGCCTACCAAAAAATAACTTTGGAGTCTTTCACTGTTTAATAGTGTCTTTTAAAAGTATTTTTCAACATTTGAATGAAATGTTGGCTTTTAGTTCAAGCTATAATCCTTCCCACTCTTCTTAGAAGCATGTTCTCAAAAGTGGAGTTCTTTAACATAACAATGAAACATCCATTCAAAGGCTAAAAAGTATGAGTTGTCATTACCTTTATAAATATGTAGGTCTGATGCTATCCTTTTTCAAGTATGTTTCAGATTTAATTTCATTGGCTTTTGGGAGAAATAAACTTGCTTCAGTTCACTTAAAACAGGCAAATCTTGTAGTAAGTCACAGTGAGTTCAATCTAAAAAGAAGAATTAGTCTTTTCCATAGCATCCCTCTGTATCTGGGCTTTTACTAATTTTATCAAAGTCCTTAATATAGTTCACTCTTCAGTCCCCAACAGAGATTTACGTTTCAGAGAATATATCATGGTGACAGTTGGCTTTATTTTCAAGCAACAGCTTAGGCAGAAAATTTTGTTTCCTTTCTACTGTACTTACAAACTGTACTTATAAACATAAGCAAAGGTATTGGGCTAAATTGATCTTGTAAACAGAATAGCCCAGCATTGGTTCCAATTAATTTGAAAAAAGCATGAAAATATTTAATTTTTCATGTCCCCCAAGGATTTTCTAATAAACATTTTCCTTCCTATATTTCAGGTATTTTTGTTAATTTGGAGGCAAGGCAGAATGTTTCTTTCTGGTTTATTTAAAAATGAAAACTGCTTGTTCCATGGCACTTGTGGGTTATTCAGGGTCACATGTCAACTAGAAACTTTGGCTTGTTCTTGGCTTGTTTAGAGAAGAACAAGCCATAGCTCCCAATTAGTTGTACAGTTTAAATAAATCATAGGGATAAACAGGTTTATTTAGCTGCTTCAGGCATAATAACTGACATGCTAATTATCCTTAAAAAGCTAACATTACAATACTGGATTTACAATACTGGATAACTGATATCTTCAGAGCCACACAATAATGTCTGCGCTTTGCATACAAACACTGAAAGGTGTTCCTTTTGTTCCTTTTTGTGTTTTTGTAATGATCCCCAAGGGCCTAATGTAAACATATATTGAATATTGAATTTACTAATAGTATTTGCTTATCTGAACAGAAGATTTCATTCTAAATCCTTATATCTACATATTCTATTCTCAGTGTAAACCTATAAGAAATAAACCACCTCTGTTGTCAAAACGATTTATTTTCTCTTTTCCAGGCCAACCTGTGTTTTGTGGATATTGATAATCACTTCATTGAGCTACCAGAAGAGCTTCCCCAGTTTCCCAATAAGCTGAATTTCATCCAAGAAATCTCAGAGGTTCTCCTTCAGTTTGGGGTTCCCCTCAAAGGTCATCATCATTGTAGTGAGAATGCGGCCAAGTTAAAAAACCTTGTCCTTAACGACTTGGCCAATGACAAAAAGAACGGAAATGTGCCCAGCAACACCATCAACGTCTATGAGCTGCTCAAAGGCAACGAAACAATCGCCCGCCTCCACGCTTTGGCAAAGAGGACAGGAGTGGCAGTAGACAAAATGGCTATTACTACTTCTTTGGCAGAAAAAGAAATGGATCTTAAACGCCACAGTGATGAACAAGAACTGAAGGATTACAAGCTGAACGTCCAGCTCCGGGAGGTCTTCGCCAACCGCTTTACGCAGATGTTTTCTGATTATGAGGCTTTTGTCATTCAAGCGGCACAAGACAGGGAATCTTGGCTGACCAACAGGGAACAGATGCAGAATTTTGACAAAGTAAAAGAAGCCAAACTGTTTTTCTTTTAAGACAGAGGTGGGGAAAGATGGCCCCTTTATGACTTGAGGATTTCAACTCCCAGAATTCCTGAGCCAGTATCACTGGCTCAGGAATTCTGGGGGTTGAAATCCACAAGTCATAAAAGGGCCATTTATCCCACCCCTGTTCTAAGCTAATTTCAACCCTTATTTTTAAGATATTCAAAGCTCACTGTTAGCTCATATATTGCTATATTCAACCTTCCTTGAATTAAAAAGGATTCTAAGTAAGTCTATGGAGATTCTCAGTCATCCAGGTCATGGTTGTCCCAAAGGTGCTTTTTCAAGAGGCAACTGACTTTCTGTTTTTTCTTTGAAGGTGTTTTGCTTTCATCCAAGAAGCTTCTTCAGCTCTGAAGAAGCTGAAGAAACTTCTTGGATGAGAAGCAAAAAGTCTTTAAAGAAAAAACAGAAAGTCCAGTTGCCTCTTGAAAAAGCACCTTTGGGACAATTTTAAGTAAGGTTGACCCAGACCTTTGCCTTAAGTTTTTTTATTAAAGGCATACTACAGGTAGTCCTCAACTTACAACCATTTGTTTAACATCCATTCAAAGTTACAATGGCACTGAAAAAAGTGACTTTGACGGGTACTTGCACATATAACTGTTTCAGCATCTCCACATTCTTGCAATTAAAGTTTAGGTGCTTGGCAATTAAGATGTATTTATGACATTTACAGTGTCCTGGCTTCTTGTGAACATCATTTATGACCTTCCCAGTCAGTTTGTGACAAGCGAAGTCAGCGGGTATTTGCTTAATGACCACATGATTCACATAACAACTGCAATGATACTCTTAACTATGGCAAAAAGGTTGTATGTGTGACTAACTTTAACAACTGCCTTGCTTTGCAATGGAAATTCTTCTCCTAAATCAGGGGTCGGATGCTTCCGGTTTTGCCTAGTTTTACAGAACCGGTAGCTCTGAAGAGCAGCAGACAAGGAACCGGTTCTATGTCTACTGCTGTTTGACCCACTCACCCGCTGGGCTCTTACCTGTCCTTTATTTCCTGCTTTTTCAATCTCAGCTGCTTTGTGCAGCACAGCTGAGGATGAAAAAGCAGGAAAAAAGAGACTTTTCAAATGCTGCACACCTAACATAATCTGAAAAAGTAGTCATCGAACTGGCACTAAAACTGGTTGAATCTCACCCCTGTCCTAAATATTGAGGACTACCTTGTTGTTGGATACATCAACAGATCATCCAAATAATGTGACTTTGTCTAAGATAATTTCATGTGCACAGTTGGTTTGCAAAATGGGCGAGAGGAACTAGATTGGATAAGAAGTTCAGTCACATTTCTCTGAACTAAACTATTCTCTAAACTATTAGTTTATTCTCTAAACTATTAAATAGTTAAATAGAATAGAATAAATAGAATAGTTTATTCTCTAAATTATTCTTGATATTTTCCCCCTTTTGAAATTCAGCATTAACACAAGCCTTGTTCTCCCCTCCCCCCTCTTATTTATTAAATATTCATGGGTAGAAAGGCCCATAGGATTTGCAAAGAGGTATAATTCCACCTCTTTGTAGAAAATACTTTTATGCAGTTTTCCTGTGAACTGGTTCAGGCCCTCATTTGCTGAGGTATTTAGCCCCAGATATTTAGCTCCGAAGAAAGTTGTCTGTCTCTACCTGTTTACTGCCCATGATTGCATTCAGAGTGACAATAAAACAAGTTTCCTGCTCTCACCCAATTATCTTTTGAGTGAATTGAGTGGAGCATACCCTCCCTCTCCATTGTAATCATGCTTCTTATAGCCCACCAAATAATGATATGGTGACTGATGTGAACATAATTTATAAGAGAAATAACACGGGGAGATATCTCTTGTTTTTCATCTTCTTCCCTAAAGTTTTATGTATTCCTCATTCCAGATAAATCGTGGTGTGAAAATTTAAAGCAGATACAGTGGTATCTTGGCACTCAACTACTTTGAAACTCATTGAATTTTGTCCCAGTACTCCTAGTTTGTTTGGTATTCACTGCACAAACTAGAACTTGTTGTTGTCAGCTGCCTTGTGATTCATTACATTATTCCATATGGGGAAAAATTGTGGTATTCATCCTTTTTGGTACTCATTGTACCTCCCAGAACCAGTTAACGATGAGTACGAGGTACCACTGTACTGATTGGTAGATTTCTCAGCTGTTTTCTGCACAATGAAATCTAGCCTTCTATTGATTTTTCTCTATTGCAATTATCTTTGGTTATTGGACCTTGCATATGAGCAAATAATGAAATGACACAAGTATATTTAAAAATATAACGAGTTTTGTTTCATTTTGATTCCTCTCTCCCTCTCTGTAGGCTTCATTTCTCTCAGATCAACCAGAGCCTTACCTTCCTTTCCTCTCCCACTTCATTGAAACCCAAATGTTTGCAACATTCATTGACAATAAAATTATGTCCCAATGGGAAGAAAAAGACCCATTTCTGCGAGTGTTTGACTCTCGAATTGAAAAAATGAAACTCTATGTCAGGATTCCCTCGTTAAGAACATCGACATACCAGAAATGCACCACATTAAAAGAAGCAGGTATCAGTAGATTTTTTTTACATTAAATGACTTCTTTTAATAACTAGGAAAAATAGCCTTATTGTTCTTTGGAATTGTCTGAGTTAAAATATTGAGATTTTCACTAGTAATTTATTTAGGAATAGTAAATTTCTTTGTGTTTTTGTCCATCTGTGTAAAAGTATATTTAAGTCTCTTAAGTGAATCTAAAAATGCTCCAATGTCCGAGGTGAGCCTTGTTTATTCTAACATACTTTCTGTTTCTTCCTCTGTAAAGTTTTCTAGTGGGCTATCTGTCATTAGGAAAAGTTACTGCAACAAGTTTAACCCCCCAAAAAATCTAAAAATAGGCAGAATAAATTCAACTTTATTCTGCACAGGAGCTGCTGTTGATCTCCTAAGGCTGCAGAAGTGTATAGCCAGTGTGCTAATTTCAAATTTGGTGACTATTTTGCGGAGAGGTTGGGAAGATTAAAGAGAGAATTGAATATATTACATCATTCAAGTTGCAATGATGTCTTTTTAATCCAGGGATGGGAAATAAACATGAGTAAGGGTTCTAAGGGGTTAAATGAATTGCTCCCAGAAGCTAGCTATCAGTGATTACTGATTTTGATAGCAACAGTAGTTAATCAGTTGATTAATGGCAGCATTTCTCAACCTCAGAAACTGTGAAGAGGTGTAGACTCTTAAGAGGTATTGACTGGCTACGAAATTCTGGGAGTTGAAGCCCACACTTTTCCCCATTGCTGAGGTTGAAAAGCAATAAGTACTATATTTTATGCCATGTGGAAACTTCCAAATATCTTTCAAATACACCATCAAAAAAAGCACATTATAACAATTAACTATTGATAAACTGTGGCTTTTCTTAAAAGTATGATTCATATGGGAGGATGATTTTTTTTCGACAACTCAGAGCTATTCTATATTAAGATGAGGACCTCTACCATAGATCTTAAAATGCATGTTGTAGCTGAATTTTCACAAACTTCAGAAATTGCAGTTTGAGATCTTATAAGAGCTCAATAAAAGTTCATGCAACATACCAAAATTCTACTTTAAATAAATGTTGGAAGACTGTATACATTTAGGAGTACAATTACCATCTGGTTTAGCCATGATGATGAAACCAAATGGTTATGGGAGATTTCTTATGGCAGACAATTATTCTAAATAAATAGTACCTCAATAACTGATGGTCATAACTGATGGTTGGAGACTGAAATAAATTTTGAAATTTGATGATTTTCAGCAGCCTCAACTGAGAAAAAGTTGCATTTAAATTATTGGCTTTAAAATTATTTCCCCTTACACATTGTCTTAATCTAAGACGATGACAGAATTGAAGTGACATAAAGGGTAGCTCTAATTAGCTGAAGCTTTTTTTTATAACATAAATTGAGGATATTGAGGAAAGAGGTGGAATTTCTCTCTGTTGCATAGCTTCTAAATTTATCTTAAAGAACTCTCTGAGAGATGACCTACATTTTTCCCTTTGATTTCCCCAACTTCAAACTCTTGACCATCCAACAATCTTTAGTACGGCTTTTTATTTCTCTGTACAACCCCAGTGATTTATCAGGAATGAAGAAATTCCCCATACTTTCCTTTTTTGACATCTAGCTTTTCAAAAATTTTGAAGAGCAGCATCCATTAGTGGCTATTTTTTTTGTCTCTGAATGAAATGATACGATTATATCAGATGCAACAGTAGATTTCTCTGTTTAAAAATGGCTAAGCATTTCATATAAATTTGTTTATTGCTTTCAGCTCAGGCAATTGAACAACGACTGATAAAGATGGATCATGCTGCAATTCATCCTCATTTGCTTGATATGAAGATAGGTCAAGGCAAATACGAGCAAGGTTTCTTCCCCAAACTTCAATCAGATGTGTTGGCAGCTGGGCCTATCAATAACAAGTAGGCAGTATAAAGCATTTTATAATCACAGTTTGTGTATAGCAATATAATCATGCTATTTCCTTCATTTACTGGAAATATGGGAAATCTCTTCCTTCCCCCCAAATTATTCCACCTGGTGCTAGATACTGGATCTAGATACTGGATAGTCTAAATACTGGATCTATAACTCCCAAACCTCCCAGCCAACTATAATTACATTTACAATATATCTGGCAGAGGTTTTAGGAACACTATCTAATGTACTTTCTGCCAGTTTCTTGAAGAATATCCAGAAATCACAATGAGAGCATCCTCTGCCCTTACACAGTTCATAATAAGTAGCATAACTTATGTACTGCCCTTATGTAGATCGGTATAGAAGCTTATCTTACAACTCTTTCTGCACTGGCCGTTACATTCAAACCTTGCTAATGGAATAGTGTCAACAGATAGGGTTTCCAAATTTAGTCCAATGTTAAAATTTTAAGATTTCCATTCTTATTCTTATGCTCCTTATTCTGATTTAAAAAAGCAATTTAATTAAGCAGAACCTCATATCTTCATTTAGTCTTTTTCTCAATTGATTTCTAAGTGTTAGTTAACTTGGAGTAATCAGAAATGATTGCTGAAAAATTAAAATGATTAAATAAGATTGCTAATCTGCTAATCTCAGCTAATTATTCTGTAATCCTTTGTAATTACCTATAAAAGAACTTAAGTATTGCATGGAATACAATACATGTGGCAAAGTAATCAGAAACTATACATGAGATCAGATAACCTACCATTGTGATTTACATTTTTCCTGTACTTTTGTAAAGAAAAAAAAATTGGTTAAGCCTTCCTGTATATGGAAATAATTTTATGAATGAAAAACCACTGAGATAGGTTGGTCTAGAGTCTAGACAACCTTTGAGATTCTTTTAATCAGAGGTGGGCTGCTGGGCGTTTGCAGGGGTTCGGGAGAGCTCCTTGCTAAGATTCTGTGCAGTTCAAAGAACCCCCAAATCCCACTCCTAGCCAGCCCCGCCCATCCTGGCCCCCCCAGAGTCCTCATGCAGTCCATTTTGGATACAGGTAAGTGAGGAGCTCGGGGAGGGTGAAAAATGGGCCTCCTGGAAGTTTGGGGAGACTGGAAAAGGTCCCTGTTTCCTGCTTCCAGAGAGCCTCTGGAGTCTGAGGAGTCTATTTTCGCCCTTCCAGAGGCTCGAAGAAAGCCTCCCGAGTGGTTCAGGAGGCTGACTAGGCCATGCCCACAATGGCCACACCTACCCAGCAACCGGGCAGAGAACCCTTTGCTAAAATTTTTGAAGCCCAGCCCTGCTTTTAACTTTATGATTCCATTGGCTATTTTCTGAATTATTTCCTTCAATTTGTTTTTTTCTGGTTCATAATGTTGCCCTCCTGTGCAAATTCCCTTTCTGAGCTGTGAGATTTGTGAATAAAAAAGAATGTGATTTTCTCTGAAATGAGCAGGTATGACATTGGTTACAATTTATTCTCACTGCTTCCTTTCTATTAAATGATTGCAGTCGGTGGGTGAGTCGCAGTACTACTGCCCAGCGAAAGAAAGACCGTATTCGACAACATTCGGAACACATTGCCTTGGACAATGAGTTAAGGGAGGTAAGTGCTGAAGTTAAGAATGTATAAAGTCAGGGGTTTCTGTAAGCCTCAGTAATTTGTAGTTATATAATATTTTCCATACTCTGCTTTAATCACTTAATAATGTACAAGGAAGAACTTTCCATTCAGGTGTGTGTGTGTGTGTGTGTGTGTGTGTGTGAGAGAGAGAGAGAGAGAGAGAGAGAGAGAGAGAGACTGAGACTATGTGTGCCTTTATCTGTTTTTTCACTCCTAGCAACTGCCTAAGCAAGTTCCTGCAGTTTTCTTGGCAAGATTTTTCAGAAGATGTTTGTCATTGCCTTCTTCCTAGGGCTGAGAGAAAATGACCGGCCCAAGGTTATCATGCCTAATGCTGGACTAGAACTCATCAACTCCCGGTTCCTAGCCTGATGCCTTAATGACTACACCAAAATGGCTCTTGATTCATGACCAATGCAAAATACGAAATACATGCATAATTTTGTAATTTTAAAGCAAATTATATTGAAAGGGGGAAAATCATTATGCTAAACTAATTTTAAAAATCTGGAATGTTTGAATTGTTCTGGGTTTTCAACAGAAGAAAATCCAGAGGGATCTCTGAGTGTTATAAAGGGACAAATGATAAAAGGCTGATGATACTCCTTTCCCCTCACCTCAGTAGCTCCCAGCACAGCATGTCCTGTTGGGTGGCTATTGGGTAGTTTCACTCTGGCCTTCAGAAGGAGATGGGAGAAGAGAAATGGTTGCTCAGCCCTGGGCCAATAAACGGTGAAGAAAGAAGCTCAGAAGAGCCCCATGTTGATCTTGCTGTGGGTAAAAAGGGGGCAGTGAAGGTTTCAGATAGACTTTCAAGATTCTGTTATGATACCTGCAGCAATGGGGTAATATTTGTGGAATCCCTGTGTTGTCCACCTCGCTTGCCTTGAAGAGCTGAGACCATCTTCTCCATTCTTGCATCTCCTCTATGTCTTTCCTCCCACTGTCCCTCAGTCCTTGTTGCCATCAGAGACTTCTGCAGGCCCATCTCTGACATTCTGTCTACCTTTCCTTCTTTTCTTGTCCTGCCCTGGGTCTCCTTAGCTGTGACCAACATTGCAATGTATCATGTCCCACTAGTTCACTCATCGTTCCCTTCGATCCCATGCCTCCCCATAGCCATTATTGGTGTCCTTGGCTTCTTCCCACTCTTATCTCCTCCAAAATTACTTGTGCTCAAAACAATTGAGTTTCATCCCATATCTCTACAAAATAGTCCCACTTCCTCCCATGGATGGACCAGAACACTCCCCAAAAAACTGTTTCAGTTTAGGCATAGCTTGTTTAGAACCAGCTTTCCCCTGTTCACACACAGAATATTTGACACATCCCTTTGCATTTTAAACTAGAACAATTCCAAAAATTTTGACATTATTCAAAAATCCTCTCCAATAGCTTTTTTTAAAAAAATCAAATTTGGTCAAGAATATTTGGAGGCTAAAATACTCATAACACAATTTTGTTGCACTTTTTGAATGTGCTCCTCACTAGTTTTCATAGGAAACTAAGTTGATAGATGTCATGTTATTTAAAGTTAACTTATATTGGTTTACCAGTACAAGATAGTTAATCTTGTTATTGCAAGATCTTATAATGGAAAATGATGGAGATACATTCTTTCTTAAAACAAAAACTGGTCTGTACTTTTATTTTATTTGTCATTTTCTCACCTTCTTTAAAGAATATCAATTATAACCACAACCCTTTTCAAGCCATTGTTTGATTGTTCTTTTAGGTGGAATGAGCTGAAAAAAACATTGCTTTGTGTTGTTGTAAACATATTCCATGCTTTTTAAAATTTAATTTAATTTGTTTGCTTGTTTATCTGTGCTGTATTTATTCCCTGCCTTCCCTTTGGGATGTTTTTCCTTGATTCATGTGCAGCATGCATATTTCATCATTCTCTTTTTCTCTGTCTGCTGTTCTGCCATGGGTTCTGTTGGCCTCCTCCAAGCCATCAGAGGAGTTCTTGATTCGCCAGAACTCGATGGCATTCTGGGAGTGGGATCAGGGCCTGCCCCCTCCTTTACGGCCACCTAAAAAATCATTCTCTGAATGTTGCCTGGTACGTGCTGTTCTTTAATTTTGTTCTCCCCCCACCCCAAGAGCTGCTTCCTTAATCATGCTAACCACTGCTGTTTTATCTGGTAGACTATCATTCATTCCTCTGTGGTCATTGAAAGTGTGGTTCTGATTGGGCAAGTTATCCCCACAGCACCAGGAATCCCTGTTTTGTATCAGTATTACAGTGGTAGGAAACCATCAGATTCCTTTTCATGGGCTGGTGAAAAATAAAAACTTGGACTTCAATAGTGTAGTTATATGACTTTAGTTTTAATGGTCTTACTAAGGAAACTCTAGTAAGACAGCTACGCATATTTCTTGGGAATATGTAAACAATTGTATATTTGAAAGGCTGCCTCTCTTGAGAATCTCTACCTGTCCTGCTATGTTGGCTAGGTTGGATTCGCTCCAGATCCCCTCCATTCAGTGTCATTTGGAAGGACCTAGAAAATGAGCCTCTTATAGCTGCGCTTACCATATGGAACAGGTTCTCTCCTGAGTTATGGAGAGTCCCAACCTGTCTTGACTTCTGAAAGGACTTTATGGTCATGGGTCCAATCTGGGTCAGTCACTGGGACCAGAGGTTCAATTTTCTGAGCTTTCAGATTCATTCCAGAATCCATCCTCATTAAGGTCATGGGTTTTTTTCCCCTCAAGCATTGGGATGTGATGGCAAGTGAACTTAAGTCTTTTTTGTGTTTTTTTTTTAAGAGAGTACCATTATAGTGCTGATGGTGTTCTAGGGTGTTAATCTTTGTGCATTCATTGGTTGCCTAGGGTTGTTTTACATAATATAGATGGCATGCATTTTTTCAAATTAAAACACAGCATAATTTTCATCATAAAAATAAAACAGACATATTAAACTGCCAGACTAGTTTTCTATAACTCTGTATCTTGTGTTTTCATGTACACATATCTGCACACATACAAGTGTGTGCCATCCTGATTAGCTCTACATACTTTAATTATCCTGATTATAATATCAGCTGTTTTTTGTTGTTGACTTCTTACCTGCTGCTATTGCCACATCCTTGGTGATTATTTGATGGGCTTTCGGTCCCTAGAATTAGACATCTTCTTCAAAATCTATCACAGGGGTATCAGACTCAAGGCCCACGGGCCCTGAGTTTTATACCTGGAAACAGTGAAGGACTGGCTCACGGTGTCTCTGCCAGTGAAAACAGAGTTTGAACTCTGTTTTTGCTGGCAGAAAGTTGCAGGAAGCTATCACAGTCAAAAACAGAGTTTGGGAGTCTGTTTTCACTTGCAGAGCACTTGGGCCACCACAAGCAACTACGACATGGCTGGCTGTGTCCACCACACCATTCCCACCCCACAGTTTGAAGTCGAGCTTGCATGCCCCACCCCACCCCGAGGTCAAACACAACGCTGATGTGGCCCTCAATGAAATAGAGTTTGACACCCTTGGTCTCTCGCTCCTTGCCTCACCAGCTAGAGATTTTTCTACCTTTAAATTGAATTAGATATAGTCTTGTAAACAGTCCGTAAAGACAATATCACTGGATATTTACTCCAACTTATTCAATTAGAACCTTGCTTTGAATGGCCAACACAAATTCCCTTCCTGTTCCTTTTCTTTCCTTTTTTCTTTTTCTTAATTTGTTCGTTACAATGTTCTTTCATTTTTCCAGTTAGTTGCTGCTTGATATATTCAGGATAATTGGGAGGGGGGGAGCGTATAAACTATGGAATGCTGCTACAAAATTATGGATTATATAACATACCCTAAACTTAGGAGGAAGTTGGAAGTTTCGAACTTTCCCAATATTGATCTTTACCATCATTCAAATGATGTGCACTACCGTATTTCAAGTGATTTATACAGTATAGTACAACATTTTTTTAAAAAAACCTCATGAAATTAACATAAACATAATACAGTAATCAATTATAGAAGCAACTCAGATCTACTGTCAGCACCACAGTTTATTGGAACAATTTTGGTCTTTACAACATTGCCAAAAGTGAACATGTCAATGTGTTCCATAACGTGGATGCCACTACTGAGAAAATGTCCTCCCTTTGTTTCTTGAGGAGTGGAGACCTCAGCAATCTTTCTTGGGATGAATGCTCAGATCTGGCTTACTCTGGTCAGGAGAAATACTACTACTAGATATATCTGCCTGAACATGTAGGACCTTTAAAGATAAAATTAGCACTTTGGACAGGGGCTGGAGGCCTATTGGTAATCAATGCAGTGAATTCCACAAAGGTGTAACATTACTTAACTTGTAACTTCCTGCTATTGGAATGTTGCATTTTGGCCCCGTTGCAGCTGGAGAGTCTTTGGGTGGTCCCATATAAAGCATATTGCAGTAGCTGAAACATAAAGTGATGAGTACATTAATTACAGTTTTTAGGGCTTTCCAGTCCCAGGAAGCCTGCAATTAACATGCCAGCTAAAACCAGATGAAAGCTTGCCCCATATGCAAAAAGAAATCTATTTGCTATCTGGAATTCTGCTGCTGCAGATGGAATAGTTGTAAGACACTGAAGTCATTTTTTTGTGACATATGAAGCTATATAAATTAGATTAATAAATAAATCTGTGAAAACTGTAATACAGTTATAGTTATAGGGCAGGGAAGCCTTACAGACATTTCTGATAATCCTGTGGTCGTGCTGTCCATTCCTCTGTGTGTATTATGTGTGTATTTATTTAGGGACAATCAGAGGGGAGGGAGGAATCAACCATGAAGTTGATTCATGATAGCAGCGTCCTTAATTCAAAGATCAGAAAGGATGAAGGAAGCCAGGAAAACTTGAGGATTTCAGCCCCTGTTGAAAAGATGTTCCTGATCTCCAGAAATTATTTACTGAGAAGCAGGAGGTTTACTCTTTGAGAAGCATCACAGGGTTAGCCTGGTCTATGTGTTCTCCAAAGGCAGCCAGCAAAAATATTGATTGATTGATTGATTGATTACATTTCTACACTTCCCCATCTCACCTGAGTGACTCTGGGTGGTTTATAAATAAAACATAGAATACTATCAAAACCAGATAAAAAACAATTAAAAACAAAATTAAGAGGTAAAGTGAATTCCTTCAAGCAAGCAACCACTCCTAGGGGTGCATATCATTCTTAGGCCTCTCCTCATGCCAATGGCAAGAGCTAAGTCTTGACCCTCTTCCAATTACTTTGGTAATTGTGTATATATTGTATCCTCTTAAAAACAATTCACATTGTTCCCCATGTTATTCTTTGAAACATGTTTGCTTCTGCCTTCACATAAATGCCTTACATGAAACAAAAAAAAAAAAAACAATTTCCTAAAGGAATTTTTTCCCCAAAACCATTTTAAAAAACCCTTCTGTACTAGTATCCTCTGCTGCCAGCTTCAAATTACCACAATGTATAGTTATTACATTTTGGTACAAAGTTAATTAGGAAATTATATGAAGTTTAGCAGGACAGTGCTACCTGTACTGTTTTTTTATGTTCATTCATGTCATCTTTTCTTACTGGATTAGAAATACATGCAAGAAGCAAGGACCTTGGGGAAAAATCTCAGACAACCCAAACTCTCTGATCTTTCTCCTGCTGTAATTGCTCAGACAAATTCGAAATTTGTAGAAGGTTTGCTCAAAGAATGTCGAATGAAGGTAAGTTTGTTTTATGTATGTGTACAGGCAAAACATCCATGTTATAAAGTTAGATCATCTCCCAACCCACCAATGCTTTTTCATTTTGCTGTTCTGGGATTTTGAATTGAAGACCCTTCATAAATGGTCATCATTCCGCATTCTAGTGAGGGTCCCACTTCGTGGTTTACTTGGTATAACAATTCAGGTAAACAATTCAATAGAAATTCACATGGACAGAAATTAAAATATGATTGATTTATTGTTATCCTGTATCTCTTGAATGAACAGATCTGTATTGTTGGATATCATTTTTTTAGGGTGAGTTCCAAAATTTACATGTAAAATTACATCCGAAGATAGAACAGGATCATCCATAAAACCACAGAAAATTACGCATTCAGAAAGCATGAAAGCAGAAAACTTTCAAACTATTTAAAATTTTTAGAACAATAAAAGGGTTATTTACGTTGGTGCAGTGGTTAGAGTGCAGTACTGCAGCTACTTCTGCTGCCTGCCAGTTGCCTGCAATTCAGCAGTTCGAATCTCACCAGGCTGAAGGTTGACTCAGCCTTCCATCCTTCCGAGGTGGGTAAAATGAGGACCCAAATTGTTGGGGGCAATATGCTGACTTTGTAAACCACTTAGAGAGGGCTATAAAGCACTGTAAAGTGGTATATAAGTCTAAGTATTATTGCTGTTATTTCTGTTACTAAAAAAATAACATCATGATTCCAAGTGCATCATCCTGTTGAGAGTTTCCTAAAGATAGGGCACTCCATTTGATATAGTTGCCTTTTGACATTTCAGAAAAGGCAAAATTGAATTTAAGTTGAGGATTTTAAGCTTTGTAAATCACTTGCTTGTCTGCAGACCAAACGTATGCTAGTAGAGAAGATGGGCCACGAAGCAGTGGAACTTGGCCACGGAGAGGCCAACATCACAGGGCTAGAAGAGAATACACTGATTGCTAGTCTTT
The DNA here is from genome assembly GCA_015471245.1 of Laticauda colubrina. Taxonomy (NCBI): domain Eukaryota; kingdom Metazoa; phylum Chordata; class Lepidosauria; order Squamata; family Elapidae; genus Laticauda; species Laticauda colubrina. The sequence goes on along the minus strand of BLBF01000055.1, from coordinate 18,669,201 downwards.
GTGATTTACTGGAAAGAATTTGGAGCCATGGATTACAGATCAAACAGGTCAGTGACTTGAAAATTCAAATATGTTCATCTTCTGTATTACTTCTATATATTGCTTTGCCTAAAACATTCATTGTTGAATATCTCTTCCCATATCTTGGAAGAGGTTTGGAAATGTTTGAACAGCATAATTTGACTGATCCAGAGTCAAATTATAATTAATGATGATTCCAAACTCCAAATCAGTAAATGAAATTTCCAAGCAATCTCATGTAAATTTTGACATGAGGCTTCAGATTCTTACAATCTGGTATGGTTTTAAGTTCTATTAAAGAGAGAGATCCCATCTAAATTAAGAAGAAATTTCCTGACAGTAAGAGCAATTAATGGCTTGCCTCCGGAAGTTGTGGGTGCTCCATCACTGGAGGTTTTCAGGAGGAAACTGGACAGCCATTTGTACAGAATGGAATAAGATCTCCTGTTTGAGGAGCGGGTTGGACTAGATGATCTACAAGACCCCTTCCAACCCTGTTATATTCTGTGTTCTAATTATCTGTTTATTGTTATAAAAAGGGAAAATCTGCATTGTGGTCCCATTTAATTCAGTACCAAGAAAGAGAAGAGAAGCAGGAGCAGCTTGCAGAATCTCCAGGTGAGTATGACAGATGTTTGCAGGGATAATGTTCCAAGAACTATTAGCAGGACTATTAAGAGACAATGAAGGAAAAAGTAAATGACAGCTCAGCTTTGGGAAGGACAGAACCTTTGACAGAGAGTCTAGGTTGTTTCTCCCCCCCCCCAAAAAAAAAAATCCTTTTTTTTAAAATAATTGCTCTTTGGACTTGAAATAGTGGATTTAAACCAGGGGTGTCAAACTCAATTTCATTGAGGGTCACATCAGGGTTGTGTTTGACCTCGGGCGGCTGGGGTGGACATGGCCAGCTCAACGTCACTTGTGTCAGCGGCGCCTATGGTGGCCTGAGTGCTCTGCTGGAGAAAACAGGCTCCTGAGCTTCGTTTTGGCCTGTGATGGCCTCCTGCAACCCTCTATCATCAAAAACGGACATTGAATTCCATTTTCACGGGCAGAGGCACCGTGGGCCACTCCTTCACTGTTTCCAAGGCAGCTCCACAGGCCAGATCTAAGCACCCCATAGACCGGATCCATCTCCCCAGCCTTGAGTTTGACATCCCTGATCTAAACCATCTGATTTCTACTCAGTAACAAAATAATATCTTTATTGGTAGATGCATATTTACACCCAAGAATATAATGTCTCAGATGGTCTTGCATAGTTGCAGCATTTTAGTATAATGTATGTAATGAAATTTAAAAAGCTATTATTCTTGTAAGTTAGGATAAATGATGATTTTACTCCATCAAAGAAAATAGCACAAATCAAAGATTTACCCTACTTCTTCTAGGTACAAATATCCATTTAAGCAGATTTGTTGGCATGATTTCATATTTTTAATGCTCTCCCTTGCTCTCTGATTAGGAAGGTACAAATATTTGTCAGTTCGGAATGATAATGAGAGTTTGGGAGAGTAAAACAAAAGTGAAAGATCTAAGGAATCAATTGGGATTATATGACTGGAAAGAAAGTAGAGTCTTTTATTTTAGTCAGGAAGGTCAAAAATTCTTTTCTCACTTGTTAAATTGTATAAATATTTAAGTCTTTATCTGGTCAGAATGAATAAGTCTAACAAACTTACTGAGATCAGGGAGTCTTCTTATTTTACTGATATGAAAAATATGAGATGTAAAAACTGATATCAGGTTATACGTTCAGGAATAAGTTGCTTTTTTTCTATTTTAGCATTGTATGTTTACATTAAAACTTTTCTCAAGTGTAAAAATTCTTTGGAATAAATGTAGTTTGGTGCCAACCTTTGGCTTGCCCTGTCTAGCACAAAAAATACATTCTTAATTACTCCTAGTTAATATGTGGATGAAGTTCATCTGGAACAGAAAATAGACTGGGATGTCAAAAAGCATCATGGAACAAGGCAATGGCAACCTTCTGCAATACTGATATGAAAAAAAACCTACTTGTCAACAAAATCAAGAGTCAAGTTTGACTTGAAAAGATAATTTTTGACAATTCCCCTTGAAATATTCAGACGTAGCTCTGGATTAAATAAATCAGCCAACTGCCACAGCCAAGGATATTCTTTCTATGACTTAGTTCGGGTAGATTTCTCAAAGAGGCTTAATACTTCAGTAGATTTCTGTACTGAACATGTTATTAATAAATTAATAAATCTTCTCCTTGCTACCACTCTACAGTTGCTGTTGGACCAGAAAGAAGGAAATCTGACATGGGTCTTATGTTACCTACTTTAAGAGTTTCACTTATCAGTGATATGAGGTAGGACATTTAATTCCTAAAACTTTGGTTTTAAAGATTTATGCTTCAAATGGAAAAATAAAAGGGCTACTTTATGCATCAGAGCTTTATGACTGTCAAACAGTTTACCATGGATAGGTTTGTGAGTCTGAATAAAAATAATATGAGAAAGAAGTGAGACAGGATTCCTCCTTTCAGGAAATATTGTAAATTGGACAGTAATGGTAGACTAGGCTGGGACAACAGTTCAACCCTCCAGTTAATCATGTAGGACACCTAGGCCATTAATCACATCTGTCAGGTTAATATACCCATCGCAAACAGAACTCCAAGGCAATCCATTTCCTCAAAGAATAGGTTTATTTGTTGAAGTTTGCCGGCAGCTGGTACAGATGGCGGTGGAATCGGACAGTGGGGAAGAACGGGGACCAATCAGGGAGTCTGGAGAGGACTTGGACGAAGATCCTGCGTTCGATGCAGGGATGGGCCCAGGACCATCTTGGAGTGGGATGCTGACTCCAGAGCCTTCGGAGTTTGGCAGCAACGAGATAGAGGACCCAGGGGAGCCTGTTCCCAGTGCGAGTATGCACAGAACTGCTAGAAGGCAAGAGCAGCTGAGACAAAAGAAGTGACTTGGGAGTAAGGCTTGGAGGTGATTGCCCTTCCCATAAGGTATAAAGGACAGGCAAAGGTGACGAAACCTTTGCAGGAAGCAAAGTAGTTCGATTGGTTCAGAGTCATTCTTGAAGCTCTTTGGACTTCGGTTGGTTTTTTTGGACTTCAGTTGGTTTTGTTTCTAGTTCATTTGATACATCTGTTACTGGCAGCACTTTACAGAAAAGGAAAGGTGTGTGTCTATCTCTCGGGACTGTTTGAGATTTATTCCAACAAGGAATGAAAACAATTCCCAGCGTTGCAATAAATTAAGTCTTGTTTTTAAAATAAGTGTGTGCGTAATTACAGTTTAAGAAGTCTTGGTCAGAACATTATTCAGATACATCATCTAGGCACAAACTGGTGGAAAGCCAGCACTGAAGGTTCCCGCGCTTTCCACCACATTAAAAGTACAAATTTCTTGTTTTCTCAAAACAATAAATCACATTGTCCAATCAGGATACTGGCTGGTTGCTTGGCAACTTCTCTCCTCCTCCTCCTCCTCCTCTGGCCAGCCAGCCAGCCATTGGAATGTCTCTAACTTATAAGAGAGCGATGTTGTTTTGACTGAAAAACTCTTATCTATCTCTACTCTCCCCCTCCAACTCCAAATTGTGTTAGCCTGAAACCATGTAAGGATAACTCACAATAGAAACAAAAGCCCCAATGAAAAGGGATAGGACACAGGCAGGTCAGCTTCAGGTTTGACAACATCTCTGTTAGTGTAGTAAAGGCCCGGTCCCACTGCACTTACGGATGCAAAGAGGATGTAAAACATTTAAAAAAGCTTGCCATCCGTTGGAAAACACTATGCATCCGTTGTATACTCACTGCATACGTGTTTCATACGCTCTATCTGTCGAGCATCCATCCACTGCAATTTCATCCGCGCAAGAAGTTTTGAGCTGCACAAAACTTTGTGAATGGATGAATTTTCCACCGCATACGATGTACATCCGCAACATATATGAGCAACAAACATTCTATGTCCGTTATCATCCGTTAAACGTCCACTGTATCCTCTCTGCATCCTCTGGCCATCCCCTCAACTCACATCTGCTGCAGCTGAAAACGGAAAGAGGGAGGAAACAAAAGGTACACGGAACGTCTACACAGCGTTAGTAGCATGGAAATAGAAAGGATGTAAGCATATGCATCTCGAATATAAAGTATTCAAAATGGACAAAACATTTGTATCTGGGATGTATCTCGTATATTTAGGATGTCTGGAGTATGTCTATAGTATGTAGAAGGACACCTAGCAGACAACTGATATTTTCTATAAAAAGGGGGAGAAAATCATCTGGATCTCAGTATGAGTCCAGCAGCCGTGGTGTACAGACCTCTTCACCCTTGGTCTTCAACATCATCAATTGTTCTCCACCATGGATGATGACACAGTCCGTATGATAGCTGCACTCATTCATCACCAGAACCAAAACATGTTCAGACTGTATCAAGTTTTACACAGAAGGAGAAGAAGGAAACGTCCAAGAGCTGTGTGGGTCCTAGGATGGATCGTGAGAAGAATGGAGTTTGGACTGTATGACCAGCTGATGGTGGAGCTGAGGAATGAAGACCCTTGTGCATTCCATCACATCATGAGGATGCCACCAGCCATGTTTGACGAACTTGTAGAGCATCTGAGACCCAGGTTGACCAAGCCTCGCACCAACTTCTGTCCAAACCTGGACCCTGGACTGAAGGTGGCACTGACTCTGCAGCACCTGGCCTCTGGAACCACATACATAAACATGCAGTATGGATGGAGGGTGCCACACAACAGCATCAGCAAAGTGGTCAGAGAAGTGGTACAGGCCATCATTGAAGAATACATGGAGGAGCTCCTCAGGTGCCTCACCACTGAACAAGGTTGGAGAAAACTTGCAGAAGAGTGGTATCAGAGGTGGAACTTTCCTCACACCGTTGGTGTAACTTTCCTCACACCGTTGGAGACATAGATGGGAAGCACGTGGCCTGCAAAGCTCCAGCCAACTCAGGGTCCACTTATTACAACTACAAGGGCTTCTTCAGTATCATCCTCTTTGCCATCATTGATGCTGACTACAAATTCATCTACATCGATGCAATGGGTTATCAGGCAACAGGTCAGCTTCAGATGGCCAGGTATACAACGCAAGTGACCTCAAGGATGGGCTGGAACGCAACCTCATCATGAGTTTTCCAGATCCAGACCCCCTACCCAATGACACACAAGATGTGCCCTACTTCATTGTTGGTGATGATGCGTTCTCCCTCAGAACCTACCTCATGAAGCCGTACACTTCAAGATACCTCACCCGTGAAGAAAGGATCTTCAACTACAGGCTGTCCAGGGCAAGACGGGTGGTGGAGAACGCCTTCGGCATCCTGGCCAACCGGTTCCAGATACTTCTCACCACCATGCAGCATGACCCAGACACTGTGAGGAGCATCGTGGAAGCTTGCTGCATCCTGCACAATCTCATGCGCACCCGCTACCCAGTGTTGCAGAACAGACTTGTGGACCATCAACAAGGGAATGGGGACATGGAGCCTGGTGAATGGAGGCAAGGACGTAACCTGATAGACACTGTGGATGTACAAGGCCCCAACAGAGCTTCACGTGAAGGGAAGAAGCAGCGCAACCTCCTGAGACACTGGTGCAACTCCCCAGCTGGAGCAGTGGAGTAGCAAGACAGGATGATAGATGATTAATGGATGCTTCCTTGAAGCTATCGCATAACACTGATGAGATTGTGCCATTTATGTTGAGTGGTCCTACAATGAATAGGGCATTAATAAAGAGCTTTGTTTATTTTAAAATGTGTTGATCAATGAATAAATTGTTGTTGATGATAAAGGTCAATATGTGTGGCAGCTGGGATGGTGGACCATACAGTTCCAGTATGGTTGCACTGGAGGTTTATCTATCCCACAACTATTCTTATCTATCCCACAAGCATGCAAAAGCTTAACCATTTTTTCAAAGTTTTCACCAACACTTTATTAAGTAAAAAAAATGAACCAAGTAAACTAAGTGTCTTAAGCAAAGATAACCTTTATTAGCTTTCTTAGGTAAATTTTATGACTTTATTAAATAAGCAAAATGAACCAAGTAAACTGTATTAAGTGTCTTAAGCAAAGATAAACTTTCTTAGGTAAACTTTATGACTGTATTAAATACGCAAAATGAACCAAGTAAAGTGTCTTAAGCAAAGATAAAGTGAACAAGTAAACAACTCAGTCTCTGACACTATTCTCAGTCACTCTGAGTCATGTCCATGGTCTCAGCTGTTAAGCGGGCAGGGACTGTGGAGGTGGCTGTGGCTTGAATCCTAGTCTGAGGCACCATTGGGGTGCTTGGCCCCGAGGGTACAACAGGTGGTGGTGTGTTCAGGAAGCTATCCGAGAGCTGACTCAGTCCCGTGAGGTTGAGAGGCCCTTCATCAAGGACTTGAGATATCAGGCCCAATACTGATGACAGATTGTCCATTGACGGGCTTGGCTGTGGGGTGGAGGAAGGAGGAGTGTAGTGGGGCTGTCTGGTCTGCAGCTGGGTGAGGAGTGGTGTCTGTGGCGTGCGATGAACCTGGGCCTGGACTGGGAAGTTCTGCTTCTGCTGTGGGAAGTCCTGGTAGTTGTAGCCTTGGTAGGTGAGGGGCTGTTGAAAGCCGTGGAAGGGCTGTGGCATCGCCTGGGGTGGAGGAGCAGACCTGGACTGGGTAGGAGCAGCTTCAGCTGGGCCTTGAGGGTTGTGCTGTGATCTTCTACTTCATCACCTGGTACTGGGCCTCGAGCAGGTCCCTGAGGGTGTGACTCACATAGGTGATGAAGGTGTTCCGGCCCGAGGATGCTCTGTCCAAGTAGACCAGCTGAGAGAGAAGTTCTGTGCTGGTCTTCATTGTGTCACTGATCTCCAACAGCAGACTGTGGTCCTGGCCCTCCAGTCTGCCTCTCTGCCTGCATCCTCTGGGGGTGGGGGTGGGGGAGGATTGGCCTCTTGTGGCTGCTGCTTCTTCCTCCATTTGTGACAGCAGGGCGTCATCCTCCACGGGATCCTCCAAGTCCACCGGCATGGGAAATGCAGCTGTCAGGCGGGTCTCTGCTGTGGGGCCCTCTGAAGACACCTGCCTGGACAGTGTAGCTGGCTCCTGGTTGGAAGAGGACTGGCTGTCTGGGCTGTCTGAGGGAGAGGGGCTTCAGAGGGGCTGCTCCTCGGTGGTGGATCTCACCCTCCAGGAAACTGCACTTAGCCATGACGTACACCATGACGGACAGTGAGCTTGACAGTGGCCTGCCCGGATTTCTTGAGGTGTAGCTTGCCATACCAGGTGTGCATGTGCTTCCACCATCCCAGGAGTACATCTGCAGTGTACCCCAGGCTCTCTGCCTTGTCTTTCCAAGCTGCCAGCTTCTTCTTGGTGTCCCGACACAGTCTGTGGCCCTTTTTCCAAAGGTACTCATTCTCCCTCAGCCATTCCAGCACCTCATCCTCATGCTCCTTAGAAACGGTGTACTGTTTCCTCTCTCCCTTCTCCTTTCCTTGCCTCTTCCTCCCTCTGGCAGAGGCTTCAGCAGGGCCTTCAGGGGCTTGAGCAGCAGGGCCTTCAGCAGCAGGGCTTTGGGGCTGGTCCACCACAGCAGCAGCAGCAGCTTCAGAGTCAGTGCCAGGGGGTGGGATGCTGGTTCTGGCCTTCTTCACCTTGCCAGGGCTTGAACAGGTAGGCACGGGCTTCCTCTTCTTGCCTTACTGACGAACCATGGTGTTCCTGCAAGATGTATGTGGCAGCACGTCTTTCCTCTGAATGCTGACTGCGTGTGTGCTGCATCCTTTTATATCCGTGGTGCTGACGCAATTCATGCTCCCCGCATGCGCAGTGAACGCTTTGTGTCCGATATACATCCGCGCGGCATCCCCTTTGTTTCCTATAGGCGTCCATGATACATCCGCTTCATCCGCTATGCATCCACCCCTTCCGCTATGCGTCCGCTTCGAAATTCTCCCCCGGAACCCCTTCGGTAGTGTCAACCAGTTCCATCCGCTTTCATCCGCTATGAACGTTTGAACATCCGTTTGAAACGTTTGAACATCCGTTTAACATCCCCGCTACATACTACCCACGTCCGTTCTTTTCCGTTCTGTTTATGCAAATTTTCACCACTTTTTGGAGTGGATGATAACAGATGGAGCCACCACCAAAATTTTGCTCATCCGCTGTTTCCTTTATGCATGTTTTGTGTCCATTGGCCAGTGGGACCGGGCCTGGATGTTGCCTATAGGACCTGGAAGATCGAATTATCTGTGATTATTATTACAGGTGGTCCTTGCTTAATGGCTACAACTATTCATTTAATGATCTTGCCCAAAAATGTTGTAAAATCAGATCCAGTCACATGGGCGCTTTAACTTATGACCGTAACAACTTAAGACTCTGAATCCGGTCCCAATTGCAGTTGTAAGTTGAGGACTATCTGTCTTATCATCCCATATCAATCTATTCCAGAATGAAGGCCCCTTGAGCTGCTTTCCAAATGCTTCACCATGCTGCAAGTTGTTTGCAGGTAACACCTGTAAATGAATTACATCACCTCCCCAGTGTTTCTTTGGGCATTTTCTAGGTCTTTTAAGGTTAACTGGTAACCAATCAAGAGTTATTTTTGTGCAGTGTTGATCTGTTCATTGTGTAATATGTGTGGCCCATTGCCATTTCTGAAGGTCTACCTGCTTTGTTATGATGCATACTCCCTTCTGGTTGTGGAAGTGGATGTGTCTTAAGATAAACATTTTGTATGTATGCCATGAGTGTACGTGAAGAGATTTCCATTCTATGTAAGTATTTTGAGCTACACAAATACTCAGTTCATTTGAAAAAGCCCAAACTTCATATCCGCTTTGTCTCTGTCTCTCAAACAATGTTCAGTTTCAGTTCAGCTCTCTCAAAAGATATTCATGACCCAGATTCAAAGATATGATGGTCACGTGACTGCATTTTGGATGCTCGGCCGGTGGCCTACATGTACTGCCAAGTTCAATTATACAGTTGTAAGTTGAGGACCACCGGTAATTGTCGAGTTCTTTGAGAAAGCACATATGCACTGGTTTCAGTCATCTAGATCAGGGATATCAAACTCAAAGCCCATGGGGTACTTAAATCTGGCCCACAGGGCCAGCCTGGAAATAGCAAAGGGCCAGCCCACAGTGCCTCTGGCAGCCAAAACAGGGCACGAGGGCAGTGTGTGGCCCTCCATGCCCTGTTTTTGGCCTGGATGGCCTCCTGCATCACTGGAGCCCCCCATCGACGGCCTCCAGTATATGCCCCCTCATTCCCCATTTTGGCTGGCAGGGTGCTGCAGGAGGCGTCTGTCCCATCTCCCCACCCCAGCTGGCCCACAGAGGAGAACTACAAAGCTGATCTGGCCCTCGAAGAAAACTAGTTTGATACCATTGATCTAGATCCAAGCTAGTGCACAGGACGGTGTATTCAAAGCATCCTTGCCAAAAGCCTGAACATGATTATTCCTTCCCAGATTATAGCACCCTGCTGAGCTGCAGCATAATAGACTTATCATTGGCCAGGTCTGATCTGCTTCCCTTCCTCATTGCTTTGAGCATATTTATGCTTACAGCAGAGAAAGCAGAAGCCAGGAACGAAGCTTTTAGCTTTTTGAACTGAGGCTGCTAAGGCTTCTCCTGGGTGCCACTAATATTATTTATTCTCCCGTTGTCACTCGCTTGCTTGCACTTTCCTTGGTGGTATCAGGAAAATGATTGATGTCACCAAAGCTGTGCTTTAAATAGAACTCATCAAAGATCGAGGAGTGGGAAGTTTCAGCTTTGATGTTGTCTCTATCAAAAGGCTTTAAATAGTTACAAGTGAGTGTTTTTCATCACGAAGGGATCCAATAATGTGCTTGTCATATTTCTCAAAGACTTTTGATCACATGCCTGGTTGTGCAGTGTTTGTTGCCCCAAGAGCTGCTTGTCAAAAAACAGAGGGGGGGTTGCTTTGCAGGGAATCTTTGCAAGCACTAGAAGCAAGTCTTGTTTTATAGCAGCTTGGATGGTTATGTGAGTCACAGCTCAAGGAGAGGAGCTGTGGGAGTCACTAAAAACTACAAAAGGAACTGGGAGAAGATTATCTCACTCTTTAAATGGCTGGATGAATCAGAAAGGCTCATTTAACCTCTTAATTTCATGAAAGCAGTGGAGGGAACCACAGTTTGCATTGTTATTGTGTGCAAAAACTGATGAAGGAAGGTTGGGATAAGTTAATTAAGTGTTGACAACAGCACTATTTCCAGTGCAGCAGCAAGCAAGCTCTGCAATATATTTTTTTTTTTAAGTTTTCATACATTGTAATGACTTGCAGCAGTGTGGTACATGGTGGAACCCACCTTTGCTACAACAGTGCAGCAATTGCTGCAAGAATGGGGGCGGAGGTGGCATAGGGAGGTGCTAGGGAGGAAATTTCTTCCAAGCAGCACATATTCACTGCACCATCCCTTCCCTTTGCTCACTTGGTCTAAGAATGGGAATTGGGAGAAGGCGCAAAGAACCAGAATTGCAGGATCCATTCCGTCAAAATGCACTTGTTTTTGACTACACACAACTTTTGTTTGGTTTGCTTGCTTAGCCTAACTCTTGTTGTTGTGTCACTTGTCACATATGGGAGTTTTCCCTAAATATGCGGTTTTCAGGTCATACTTCTCCAGCTACAGGGCCATGGCTGAGATTCTGGGACCTTGAGGTTCACAGACTGTGGGGATCCTCTATAATTTTCTGCAGAGATGTTACTTTTGAGTGTGAGAGAAAACATAAGTTTTGCACATATCAGTGGATTTTGCATATATTTCAGTGGCTGGTTTGTTTCATTTTCTTCATTTCAATTTGCTTTCTAACTTTGTTTATTTTTTTGGGAATGGTTTCCCCAGCACACTGTACAAAGACTAAGCATGGTCTTTAAACTGAAAACATCAGCCCTATTCTCCTGCACAGGCCCAATGACCAAGCTTTTTCAGCTTACTAAGCTACTATTTCCTTTTCCATAATTTTTATGTTTACTCTGTCTTTATTATTTTTAATAACTCAACATGGCCAGTAAAACTAACAACTCCTTCTTTCTCCTATTATCTCCATAACAACAACAACTCTGGGAGGAGGGTTGGGCTGAGAGAGAGAGCGACTGGCCCAAAGCCACCCAGATGGTTTTCATGCCTATGGCAGCACTAAAACTCACAGTCTCCTGGTTTTTAACACCATTACCTCGATACCAAAGGAGCTCTACTATACCAAAGGGATGATAATTCATTCTGAGAACTCCCAAGTAGTCCAAATCTATAAGCCTTGTGTTCTATATATAAAGTGGGTGACTCCAAATCTACAAACCTGATTGGTCAAATAAAATAAACATTGGATTGGTTCACTAGGAACCAATCCAAAGAGCTGCAAAAAGGCGGCAAATCTAAACAACTGCCATTGGCTGCAAGCAGGCAAGCCAGCCTGTATAAAAGGCTGGCCTCAGCTTCAGCCAAGTGTTCCTATTTACTAACTAGTTGAAGAATAAAGTATTTGTTGTTGGAACCCGGTCTACCTCGTGTGTTTTCCGAACAAAACACTGGCGACGAGGATGGGATCGTCCTGAACGGAAAAACCTGCACGCAGTGATAAGAAGTCCAGATGACAACCAAGATGTCTGGAAACAACGCACCGCCCGCACCCTTCAATCCCAACGAAGAGGATTGGGATTCCTATGCTGATCGCTTCCAAATGTATTTGGAGAGCAATGAAATGGAAGACATTTCAGAGCAACGCAAGAGAGCTGTATTCCTGACGCACTGCGGGCCAACAGTTTTCAAGATGGCAAAGGCCCTTGTGAAGCCCCGGGACGTTAAACAACTAACGTGGACAGAATTGCAAAGACTCCTCAAAGCACACTACGCTCCGATGGTGTCCAACTTAATAAAGCGACACGAATTTTACCGCAGAGACCAGAGAGAGGGAGAGACCGTCGCCGATTTCATCGCTGCCCTTAGACAATTAGGGGGTGAGTGTGAATTTTTGAACATTGACGAAGCAATGAGGGATCGCATGGTATTGGGCCTGAGAGACTCGACCACACAGAGTAAATTACTCAACAAGCCCAACATCACCGTTACCGAAGCCATCGCGGAAGCCACAGCCGCTGAAGCTGCAAAAAAATCTGCCGTAGCCATGAAAAAGATGAACACACACAGCGAAGAAACACCAACCAAAGACAGAAAGCAGCCTGCCACCACAACCCACTACGAAGAGTCGGGCGAAACAGTTGAATCGAGCGAAGAAGACGACGAGGTCCACCGTTTGCTCACAAACAGAAAAGAGCGCGAAAGAAGAAATTGGTGGGAATGCGCTGGCTGCGGAGGAAACCATCCCCGAGCCGAATGCAGATTTCTCGATGCCATCTGCCGGCATTGTAAGAAACGAGGGCACATCGAGAAGGTCTGCAGGAACAAAAAATACGACAGCCCGACGAGACGCAGAAATTCCCCAACACGAGCTGAGCCTAAATGAGCCAAGAGAAAGTGGCAACAAGAGAAGCGAGCCAATACACACCAAACTGTCATTATACAGAGCACTCAGACGGAAAGAGGGAAGAAAATTAAAGTCATCGTGAAAATCGAAGGAAAAAACTGCAAGATGGAAGTGGACTCGGGGTCCTCCCTCTCCATGGTATCGTGGGACACAATAAAACAGCTAGTCCCAGGTATCAAACCCAAAGAATTGAAGAAGCAGCACCTAACCCTCAAGGACTATCAGGGAAACCAAATCCCTGTGGTAGGCATGGGACAATTCCGAGTCGCCTTTTCTTATCTTGTGCTGACCAGATCACAACACAAATTTTGTAGTGAATCATGTAGAAAACTAGGCTTCCCTTTTAAATTTCTCTTCTTATTTATAATTTTATTACCATTCCCTACATACCTTTAATTTCACTGCAAAGAAACTCAAGATGGAGATTCTGAGTCACACAGAGTGGTGGTATGCTACTGGTTCGGTCTGGTTTGGTAGTTAAAAAAAGCCTCCGAGGATCAGCTGAGAGGAGAAAGAAAAGTGGAGGATCAGCCCTTCCACCCACCTCTGCACTTTTATTTATCCTCTCAGCTGATTGGTGCTGCAGGCCTCAGCTGGTGTGTGGAAAGGTGCACGTTAGGTGCGCGTGCACATGTGTAATCACCAAACCAGTAGTGGTACAGGTAGGATCTCACTGCTGGTCACACAATTTGTTAATGAGCAGAAAGGACATTCTCTTGATTCTTATTCCATGACCTTGAGGTTTCTCCAGCCTTACACTTAGAGTCAATTTTTTTTCTGTAGTGTGGAAATGCTTTCCAATAGATGTTAATTGTGCTTCTTCTTTTTCCTGAAGGCACATTCAGAACATGAGTGAAATAAAAACTGAAGTGGGTCGGGCTCGGGCATGGATAAGACTGTCTCTTGAAAAGAAGCTCTTATCCCAACATCTCAAGCAGCTCCTCTCTAATCAAGCTCTGGCAAAGTAAGTTCTCCAAGGTTGGTCCTTCTAGAACAGTGGTGGCTAACCTTTTTGGACTCCTGTGCCAAAGAATGTGAGCGCTCGTGTGCCAATACCCAGAAGGCAATGCATGCACCCACACACACACCCTGACCATGCATGCGCAATTCCTCCCCGCAGTGCTCCCTTACCTGCACTACACCTCCCAGCTGATTTTCAACCTTCCGGAGGCTTAAGGAAAGCTTCTGCAGCCTTTGCAGGCTGAAAAATAGACCCGTTTCGTCACTTCCCTTATTTCTGGAAATACCGGAAATGACAAAAGAGGCCTATTTTTCGGCCTGCAAAGGCTGCAGAAGCTTTCCTCAAGCCTCTGGGAGGCCAAAAAAGGCCTCAAACGGGCCAAAAATCAGCATGCACAGTGAGATAAGTTTGTTTGTGACTCGTGTGCTGGCACAAATGGCTGTGCATGCCAGTTGTGGTACGCGTGCCATAGGTTCGCCATCATGGTTCTAGAATCTTCATTTCAGGTAGCAATTGGATGTGAATCTTTTCCAAGAGAAAGTTACTCAAAGTCAAAGGGGGGGCTTCGTACAAATTAAACAAATTAAACAAATTTGTGATTGCATACGAAGCCTATCTTTAATTCATACTATCAGCCTCAACCAGCATGGCAATTAACTCTTCATTCAGTTCTAAATTATGAGACTGAAAGACAGAAAACTTGACTGGCCTAGAATTGAAATGGGGAGAGTTTGAGTTAGATTTTGTTACGTCACTGAGATTCTTGAGCTCAGAATTCTTTTGATTCTTTACTCTTTGTTCGTAAGATATTTCTTACTCCCTGCAGGAAACTATACAAGCGGTATGCCTTCCTGCGTTGTGAAGAAGAGCGGGAACAATTTCTCTATCACCTTCTTTCTCTCAATGCTGTGAATTACTTCTGCTTTACAAGTGTCTTCACTACCATCAGTAAGTAGGGATAAAAGGCTGACTGTATACTTCCATTAAAAAACCTGTAATCAAGCCACCCAAAGGGAATTATCTGGAATTTTCTGGGAATTATCACAGGATAATAGCACAATGTATGTTATGCTACATTATGTTATGTTACAACTTTCCCAAACTGGATATTTTCCAGCTAATATGGACTTCAACTCCCAGAATTCTCAGCAATGGACCTGCTGGGAGAGAATTGAAATCTATAAATTTAAAAGATTTACAATTGGGGAAGACAGTTTAAGAAGTGGCCAAATTCATATTTTGTTTATTTAGCAATAACTAATAATATAACTTGTTTAATAATAATATAAATTATCATTACAATATTTAAATGCCTAGTAAATGAATTCTATAGCATATTTCATAGTTGCCCAGAGTCATTTAGTTAAGATGTGTGTCTATAGAATTTGAATGAATACATAAATAACACAATAAAATCAGAATAAAAAAGAAATGCACAATATAAAATTATGTACTTTTAAAATAATGCATAAGGAACAGAAATATATCTTGGATAAATAAAGTGTTTAAAATATAGAAGAATATGCACATCTTAGTCTAGAGCTGCAAAGCATGGTGAAGTCAGGGGCCGTTCCTGATAAATCCTCATCTTCCTACCAACTCCCAAGGTTCAGAACATGGGTGCATTCAAGAACTTTATCATATACTTATGGAAAAGGTCTTTTGCAGGACCCAAGATCTTTAGATCTTCGCAAAAAGGCAGGTGACTTCCAGGATTTTGAATGGTTATATGGTATTTTCACTCTATTAATCAATAGACTGTATTAATTAATGGTTCCAAAGTAGTTTAAATCATGCTTACATTAACCCAAAAACAAATGTTCTAGACTATAGTCTTTTGAATGGTGGGTTTTGTTCACCAATGGAACCCTGTTATCCATTGTAATGTCAAGCAACAGGTATGAATTAGAGTTGTGGTACAAAAGTTTAGTAACAGTTATTCTATTCCAGATTATAACTGGCCACTCTGCTGCTAATCTTGAGGGTGTGGCATGTCTTAAGGAGAATAGTACTAGATTTGAGGTGGACCGTGGGGTGGCTGCGTGGAGCATTTGAAGAGCACTCTCCCCAAATGGTTGACTTGATAGTGGTGGACATCATAAAATTCTTATTTTATCAGACACCAGAGAATCCCTTCAGGATAAATGTTGGTCCAGGAACCTTTTTTGGAAATTAAGATTATACGGTTTGCTTTGGTTGCAGCATGCTAACATCACTTTATGTGCTTAAATTAAAAAGAATTTGAAAAATAAAAAAATAGGTGTCCTTGTATTTACCTAACAGATCCTAGAGTCCTTAGAGTTCCTTGTTTATATTTATGGACACCCTTTGGAGGAAACCTTCAAATTTCTAAATATTTCCATTGCCAGATTAACTTGCTTATTTTTGAAAATAAGTAATTTTTATCCTGAAGCTATTTTAATTGCTGCTTTTAGACTGATATTTTTGTTGTTGTCGTATCTGCTATTTTTCCATTTCATCCAAACAGCGAATATTTTTTACATTAACAGATGGCAGGTATTGATAAAATAATTAAATAAAACACTTTGAGAGGAAAAAACATATTGGATCATATAAAACATCCAGTTACCTATAACATTCTAATAGATGGCTCACGCTAATTTCAGTCCATGTTAATTTTAGTCACGTTTGTGATTATTTTAAGTTTAGGTTCATGTATTTATTTTCTGGCCTGCTTCTACAACAGACTCTGGATTTTTTTAAAAGTTACAAATAATTCAGTGAAATAACCTTTTAGTAGATCATAGTCCTCTACCTCTCTCCACCTCCCATCTCACTCCAGGTTCTGTTTTTTTGAGCCAAGAATAATATTACAAAATAATATCTGAATAATGCCTTCTGATCCATGGGTTGCCTGGGAAATGCTGCTTGAGTTTTTCTCTTTAAATGTGACCAAGCAAAAGAGGTTTCATGGTCTGAACAATTAAAAGATTTTTTAAATCTAGATACTATGGAATCCTGACATAATATGTTTTAATTTTCTAGGTTTTTAAAATTTATATATTTTTTAAAATGATGTGTATCATACTCATTTCCCTGAACTTAATATATCAGGCATTGAATGATCCAGGATTTCTGTCTTTTTCACCAAATCTGCAAGTGGGTTTAGGCTGAGTCAGAGATGTCACAGAGCCACTGTTTGAAAGTCCCTTGGGCCAAATCCAGCCATCTGGTCACAGCAAAGATGGAGAGCTTCTGGGAATCAGCATAATGTCAACCATATGGCCCTGGTTTGCTATCGGGGTGGGGTTTTTTTTACAAGACCTGCTGATTTACAACCACTTCATACATACAGTGTAGTTTCCAGTCATTTTTGCATGATTCCCAAGACAATACGAACACTTCAAATAGCACTGTTGATGTATTTATCTACCCAATTCCTGAATGATTCTGTGTGGCTTGTAAAAAAAAAAAACCATATACAGGAAAAACACAACGAGCCAGAAGAGTTCTAACTATCAATAGAAAAAAACCAAAAGCATTGGGAAGGCGGAGCCTCCTCGCTGACGGACCTTAGATCGCGACTCTCTGAGGCTATGTTCCGTGCTCTTTCATTGGAGAGCCTTGATTATTACGATTAGGGGCTGAAGCTGTCTTGGGGGGGCGGCGTAGTAAGGGGAAGCCGCAAGCCAGGTTGAGGGGAGCCACATCTCTCCTCCTGGGCTTGGTCTTTTTCCCCCCTGAAGACAAATGCAGCTGTGGTTTAAAATGGCCACCCTGAAGAGGAGGACTCAGCTGGATTAAGCTTTGTGCAGGAGGGAAGAAAGAGGTGGATAACATCTAAACCGGGACAACTGGGCAATACAGCTAAACCAAAGTACCCCGGGATTAAGGTAACATGAAATTTTTCAGAAAAGAAAAGTGAGCAGCGAAATGACAAAGGGACAGGAAAAAAAAATAAGAAAATATTTTTGACAGCTAAGCGGGGCTTCAAACCGAGAAAGAAAGAAGCCAGGACTAAAGATTTAATTAAATTGAATGAAAATATTTTGGGAATAAACAGGCATAAAATAAAGCTGGACTTAAGATTGTCAAAAAATAATAATGATAAAGTTTACAAATTGGAGACTGGACTGTGCTGGAATAATGAAGTTCGAAAAACCCTAAACAAAAAAGTAGGGGTAAAAGTGAAGACTTTGTATAATGGAGAGTGCCACCTTTTGACAAAAACTTGAGCTCAAACAAAAGGGAAAGCACCCTGTTTCTGAATGAGCTTGTGTGGATATAATGCTAAAGAAATATTGAAACAAAGTAAGAATCTTAAGCCCATGTCACACTGCACCAACGGATGGAAAGAGGATGTAAAATGGAGAAAAACACTTGCCATCCGTTGGTTAACGCAATGCTTCCGTTTTGTACTCACTGCGTCCGTTTTTCTTCCTCTCTATCCGTCCAGCATCCATCGACTGAGGTTCTATCCACTCAAAAAGTTTTGAGCTGCTCAAAACTTTTTGAGCGGAAAATGTATCCAACGCGTCTGTTCTGCATCCGCTAGGCATACGGGGAACATCCGTTCTGCATTGTCATCATCCGTTACACGTCCGCTACATCCGCTGCGCATCCGCGCAACTCAAATCCGCTCCAGCGGTAAATGGACACAGGGAGGAAGCGGAATGGACGCGGAACGGACGCGCAGCATTAGTAGCACGGATGGAGAAAGGATGAAAACGGATGCAGCTCGCAAAGAAAGCATTTTAAATGGAAAAAACGTTCGCAGAGGGGGCCTATCTCGGATATTAAGGATGTCTAGAGGATGCCTAGAGGACACAAAAGGACACATAGGGGAAACCTATATTGCCTATAAAAAGGGGGAGCAACTCACCTGGATCTCACTTTCAGACCAGCAGCCCTGCTGTGCAGACCTCTGCAGCCTTCATCTGCCTCTTCCTCTTCCACAGCATCCAGTCATGTCCACCATGGATCGTAACACAGTCCTTTTGGTAGCCACCATTGTTCTACAACAGTGCAAAGCCATCTACAGGCTCTTTCAACTGTACTACGGGAAGAAAAGGAGGCGGCCAAGAAGCGTCTGGGTCCGAAGATGGATTGGAAGAAGAGCAGAGTACGGACTGTACAACAAGCTGATGGTGGAGCTGAGGAACGAAGACCCTCGTGCATTCCAGAACTTCATGAGGATGCCTCCAGCCATGTTTGATGAAGTTGTGGAGCGGCTGACACCCAGGTTGACCAAGCAGAGCACCAACTTCCGGCCCAGCCTGGACCCTGGGCTCAAGGTGGCACTGACTCTGCGCCACCTGGCCTCAGGGACCACCTATAGGAGCATGCAGTATGGCTGGAGGGTGCCACACAACACCATCAGCATTGTGGTCAGAGAAGTGGTGCAGGCCATCATCGAAGAATACCTGGAGGAACTCCTCCAGTGCCCCTCCACTGAAGAAGAATGGAAGAAAGTTGCAGAGCAGTGGTATCAGAAGTGGAACTTCCCCCACACCGTTGGAGCCATAGATGGGAAGCACGTGGCCTGCAAAGCACCAGCCAAGTCAGGGTCCACTTATTTCAACAACAAGGGCTTCTTCAGCATCGTCCTCTTCACCATGGTCGATGCTGACTACAAGTTCATGTACATCGATGCTTCAGGCAACGGGTCAGCTTCAGATGCCCAGGTATACAACGCCAGTCACCTCAAGGAGGGGCTGGAATGCAACCTCATCATGGGCTTCCCAGATCCAGACCCCCTGCCCAACGACACGCAAGATGTGCCCTACTTCATCGTGGGGGATGACGCCTTACATTTCCAGATGCCTCACCCGTGAAGAGAGGATCTTAAACTACAGGCTGTCCAGGGCAAGGCGGGTGGTGGAGAACGCCTTTGGCGTCCTGGCCAACAGGTTCCAGGTACTTCTCACCACCATGCAACATCGCCCAGAGACCGTGAGGATCGTGGAAGCTTGCTGCATCCTGCACAATCTGATGCGCACCCGCTACCCAGTCTTGCAGAACAGGCTTGTGGACCTCCAACAAGGCAATGGGGACATGGAGCCTGGGGAATGGAGGCAAGGGCAAAACCTGATAGACACTGAGGATGTGCAAGGCCCCAACAGAGCCTCACGTGAAGGGAAGAAGCAGTGCAACCTCCTGAAACACTGGTGCAACTCCCCAGCTGGAGCAGTGGAGTGGCAAGACAGGATGGTAAATGCTTAAAGGATGCTTCCTTCAGCCTGTCTCATCACACTGATGAGATTCTGCCATGTATGTTGGGTGAGCCTACAATGAACAGGGCATTTAATAAAGAGTTGTGTTTATGTTGACATGTGTGGATCAATGATTACATTAGTATTGATAATGAAGGGCCATAGATGTGGCACCTGGGAGGGTGGACCATACAGTCCCACTATGCTTGCACTGGAGGTTTATCTATCCCCACAGCTAATTCAACCCATCCCACAGCTATCTTAACTCATCCCAAAGGTATCCGTGCCCATCCCACAGCTATCTTAATCCATCCCACAGATATCTCAACCCATCCCAAAGGTATCCCTGCCCATCCCACAGCTATGACCCATCCCAAAGGTGTCCCTGCCCATCCCACAGGTATCCCTGCCCATCCCACAGCTATGACCCATCCCAAAGGTGTCCCTGCCCATCCCACAGGTATCCCTGCCCATCCCACAGATATTACCCATCCCAAAGGTATCCCTGCCCACCCCACTGCTATCCTTACCCATCCCACAAGCATGCAAAGGCTTAAACCATTTATAAAAGTTTCCACCAAGTCTTTATTTACAAAAATAAATGAAGCAAGTGTGTGAAGCAAAGATAATCTTTATTAATAACAAGTCAAGTGTCCAAATGAAGTCTACAGGTAGCCACCCAGTCTCTGGCACTCTTCTCTGTCACTCAGAGGTGTGCCCAGTTTCAGGGGTGAAGGGTCCAGGTGCTGTGGAGGTGGCTGCTGCTGGAGTGCTGGTCTGAAGCGCCACTGGGGTAACCGAGAGGACAACAGGTGACGATGTGTTGAGGAAGATCTCAGACAGCTGGCTCAGCCCCATGATGTTGAGAGCTCCTTCCTCCATGCCATGGGGTGTCAGTCCCAGTACCGACGATAGATGTACTGAGGCCAGGCTTGGCTGTGGGGTGGAGAAAGGAGCAGTGTAGTGGGGCTGTCTGGTCTGCAGCTGGGTGAGGACTGGCATGGGTGGCATCGGTGGCGTGGGTGGCATCGGTGGTGTGGGTGGCATCGGTGGCATCGGTGGCAGCAGTGGAACAGGTCCGATGAACCTGTGCCTGGACTGGGAAGGGCTGCTGCCTGTGCTGCTGGACCTCCTGGTAGCCATAGCCCTGGTAGGTGAGGGCCTGTGGAAAGCCTTGGAATGGGAGGCACATCACCTGGGGTGGAAAAGCAGACCTGGACTGGGTGGGAGCAGGTTCATCTGGATCTGGAGGGTTGTGAAGCAGATCAGTGATCCTGTCCTTCACCACCTGGTACTGGGGTTCCGCCATGTCCGTGAGGGTCTAGTTGACATAGGTGAGGAAGGGCTTGCGGTTGGAGGATGAGGAATCTGTGTGCACCAGCTGAGAGAGGAGACCTATGCTGCTCCTGATGGTGTCTCTTATCTCCAGCAGGACAGTGTGGCTCTGCCCCTCCTGTCTGGTTCTCTGCCTTTCTGTGGAGGTGGAGCTGGGGGTGGATGCGGGTAGGACTGTGGTGGAAATGCCGTCTCCTTTCTCCCACTGTGCCAGGGAGTCCTCTATGCGCTCCGTAGGACCAGGAACACGAGCAAGACCAGGAGCACGAGCAGGACCAGCAGGACCCGCAGGACGAGGAGCAGCTTCAGCAGAGTAAGCACCAGCAGAAGCACCACCGCCATAAGCAGCATCAGCAGTTCCTCCAGAAGCAGCATCAGCAGAAGCACCACCGCCATAAGCAGCATCAGCAGCTCCTCCAGAAGCAGAATCAGCAGAAGCACCACTGCCAGAAGCAGCATCAGCAGAGTAAGCACCAGCAGAAGCAGCATCAGCAGAGTAAGCACGAGCAGAAGCACCACCGCCATAAGCATCATCATCAGCTCCTCCAGAAGCAGAAGCAGCAGAAGCACCAGCCCCAGAAGAGCAAGCCCGTGCTACAGAAGCACCAGCAGAAGCAGAGTGAGGGCCAGGGGGGTGGGAGGGTGGCCCTGTCCCTCTTGCCAGGGCTGGCAGCAGATGGCTGAGGCTTCCTCTTCTTCGCCATGGTTGTGGGATTGCTGGTTGGCAGCAAGGCAGGCAGGAAGGCTGGCAGGAAGGCAGGCAGCAAGACTGGCAGGCAGGCTGGCAGGCAGGCACCAAGGCTGGCAGGCAAGCAGGCAGGCTGGCAGGGAGGCTCGAAGGCAGTCTGGCAGGCAGTCTGGCAGCAATGCTGGCAGGCAGGCAGACAGCAAGGCTGGCAGGCAGGCAGACAGCAAGGCTGGCAGGCAGGCAGATAGCAAGGCTGGCAGGGAGGCTGGCAGGCAGGCAGCGAGGCTGGCAGGCAGCAAGCCTGGCAGGCATGCAGGCAGGCTGGCAAGGCTGGCAGGCAGTCGATGTGTCTGGAAGCAGGTCTTTCCTCTGAATGGTGACCTGCTTCTGAGCTGCCTCTCTTTATATCCGCGGGGCTGACGCAATGCATCCTCCCCGCATGCACAGTGAAAGCTAGGCATCCGCTAGGCTTCCGCTCTGCATCTGCTTCATCCGCTAGGCTTCCGCTGTGCATCCGCTTCATCCGCTCGGCATCCGCTCTGCATCCGCTGTATCCGTTCCACGTCCACTTTGCTGCGGTCCCCCGGAAGCCTTGCGGATGTGCCATCCGCTTCCATCCACTAGGCTTCCGTGGAGCATCTGCTTTCCATCCGCCCTGCGTCCTCCCCCTGCCCGTTCCTTTCCGTGTTATCCGCTCTGGTTATGCAAATTTTTGCCCCTTTTGAGAGTGGATAACAACGGATGGAACATTTTTCTCATCCGCTGTGTCCTTTTTACAAACGTTTTGCATCCGTCGGCCAGTGTGACAGGGCCTTTAGAAAGTGAAAGCAGAACCAGAATAAAGAAAAAAGCAAGCAAAGACTGACTATGGGATTGATTGATGTTTTTGGTATAGACCTTTGGCTGGAATAACTGAGAACTTTAGAAAATTGAAAGAAGGAAAATAAAAGCGTTTTGGGTTTTTTTGTGGACTTTAACAATCATAAAATATAAGAGTGTGTAATGATGATATCTCTTCGGGAATTAAAAATGGAACTTAAAAGTATGAGAGAATTACTACAGGAAAGAGGCAAATCATTTTGCTCTGTGTTTGAAAAAATGTAAATGGTGATTGAAGAACAAGAAGAAAGAGTTTCAGAGGAGGAGGAGTCGATTCAAGGAGAAGACATTTAAATGGACAATTAACACAAAGAACACGAAAAAGAAGTGGGGAAAGAAGGAAGGTTAAAAAGTTGAGATTTAAGAAGGCAATCAAAAGGGGGAAAACCTGTGAAGTCGGGAAAGGCAGAAAGACCCAGCAGAAAAGGGGAAAAGAAGATATAAAGAAAGAGGGATATAAACTAGAATGAGAAAAGATATGGGGAAAAGAGGGGGAGGAGAAGCAGTAAGAAACAGGGGCATGAAATAAAGAAAGACTGAAATAGTAAAATGTTGAAAAGAAATTGTTTTTTCAGAGATAATGGTTGATGAATTAAAAAGGGGATTCTGCAGGTTGACAAGGGGTAATAAGAATATTTCTGTGATTAAAAATATTTTGAAAATAGGGTAATATAAATACTGATAACTTTTATTAAAAATTAAGGAGGGAAATATGCTGCGGAATCCAAATGAAAAAATGGAATGATTATTTTTGTAACTTCTTAAAAATAATGGTTTATTAGGAATCAAGATGAGGGAATAAAGGTATATTTTAATCATTGAGGTGTCACACTCAAGGCAGTAAAAGGGGGTATACCTATACTTGCTTTTTTTTTCTTTTGTGTTAAAATCTGTATTAATCTAGAATTTATAAAAAGAATGTGTAATGGAAAGGAAATATGACAGACTAAAGAACCAACTAAATTAGTAAGTTAATATAGACTATTAAAAGCAAGGAGAGACATTGGTAACCTTTATTATTATTATTATCATTATCATTATCATTATTAGGCAAACACATTTTGTTTATCTTTATTTTTAAAATAAATATTAAAGGATTATATTTAAAATAATTGAAATGAAACAAAAAGATGTTTCGATTGAGATTAATGAAAAGAGGCTAGAATTAATGTTTGTTTCTCTCCTTACTGGTAATTTGGAATGGAAAAGGTAATAATAGAATAAAATATGCATATATGAATGTATAATTGCTGTCATATTTGCATGTAAAGGTGATGACCTGGAAATATGTTGTCCATTAAAAAGAGATTTTTGTTTTTAATGTGAAAAACTGAATAAAATTTGTTAAAAAGAAAAAAAGAAAAAAACCAAAAGCATTGGAATTCTGCAACCACCTTATCCTGAGGCCTGGGAAAACAAACAAGTTTTAATTATTTTATGTATGACATTAGCGGTAGAAACGACAAATCTATGGAGGAGATGTGTCATTCCAGAGGGCAGGCACTGCAGCAGAGAAGACACATTTCCTAAATCCCACAAGGTGACATTGTTTTAATCGACAGGAGCCTGAATGCACCAGTTCTGCTTGTGTCAGGCCTTAGAGGTGATCCAGCCAAGAAACCAAAACCATTAGTACAACACTACTTTTATTGTAGGGTCACAGTAACTGAGTCTGCAAGCACACATATACCCTCCTCGCCTTTACTTTCCTCGGACTCCTCTATGGAGGGTCCTTTTCTATGATGCTTTCCATGCCCACCTCCTTTCTATGGATTGAAATATAGGGAGTCCTCAACTTATGACCACAATTGAGCCCCCAAGATTTTTATGTTGTTCAGTGAGAAATTTGTTAAGTGAGTTTTGCTCCAAGAAAAAAAAAATTCTTGCCAATTTTTAATGTAATGCCAGGGGAGATGTAGACATGGATAAAAATTGTTCTTTAAACTTGTGCCAAGAGTGAGACGGGTTCTCTCTGCAGATGCCTTGAGAGATTTAAGGGGGTATTGCTAAGAGTGTGACAAGCAAGAATGAAACCCATAGAAAAGAATCCAGTGTATGGTTTTTGAGAGTGCCTGTCTTAATTTCCCACAATGCCCTGGAATGATATATTGGTAGCATTGTGAGAAAATTTGGA
Organism: Laticauda colubrina; assembly: GCA_015471245.1. NCBI lineage: Eukaryota > Metazoa > Chordata > Lepidosauria > Squamata > Elapidae > Laticauda > Laticauda colubrina. The sequence continues at coordinate 18,644,486 of BLBF01000055.1, read as the reverse complement.
AGGCAACTGGTACAACTACCTTCCTGGTGCTGATAGAAATACTTGCAGCTCGGGGATAATGGCAACAGCTTAAAAGTGACACATCTGAACCATGTATTGCACTGAGATATACATTTGTATTACATATCTTACAAATAACATTTATTTGTGAGCATCATTCTGTGGTAATATATACCTTAACCTGCTGCTATGGAAACGGGACAAGAATGACTTTTTTTTAAATTTTGGGGCTTGTTTGTTTGATTTTTGCCTCTGATTTTTCCAGTTTTCTAAAAATAAAAATGACATGAATCTGCATAAATTTCTAAATTTATCTGTCTTCCCATTTTGGCTGTGTAGTAACAGCAACATCTAGTGGATACACATGTTAGCATACAATAAAAAGACAACGATTTTGCTGTGCAAGATGCATCCTTTCAGCTAGCCAAGTCATGCTGATGTTATTTTCTCTTCTGTGCAGAATTCAACATCCCTGCAGGGAAGCTTGGTTTCAATTTGTTAATTGTCCGCTTTTCCAAACTTAGCCTCACAAGTACCTAAGTACTGAATATGCAAAATGACATTTAAAACTGTTTAAACCATTTTAATGTGCACAATAAAAAATAAGTAGTTTAGCTAACTTTTAGAAGGTTACCTCCAAATTTAACTTCCAGGAGGGAGGTTGTTCTGAAGTACAGAGGCTGTGAATGAAAAGCAGCATCTCCTTGCTTCAGCCCAGCAAAATCTCATGATGATGGGACATCACCAGCAAATTTCCCCAGAACTGAAATCTTAGGATGAGTCGGTTCTGATTTGAGAGGACAGTTCTCCAGGTACAAAGGTGTAAAGCAGAGTTCCCCAAACTTGACAACTTTAAGACTTGTGGACTTCCACTCCCAGAATTCTCCAGCCAGCATAGAGCAAGTCTTAAAGTTGCCAAGTTTGGAGACCTCTGGTATAAAGGCTTAAAAAAAAAACAGCTTAAAAACCAGCACTGTGAATTGCACTGAGAAACCTATTGTCAGCAAGAGAAGTGTAATTATGCTCATGGCTATGAGTGCCAACCAATTGAGTGCCACAAATGAGTGCCAACCAACAATTCTGAATTGTTGCTTCTGAGCAATTTTCAAAGGTTATATATCATATGGAGTAGTTTCATTTCAGTAGTCGTAGTAGTGGTTGTCTAGACAAGTGACAATAAAAGTTTGGGTCACTATAGCAAGGTTCTCTTCAGACAGGTTTAGGGTACTGATGAACGGTTTGGCATAATCTGCATATTGATAATGTACCTCAGCTAGATCTAGAAGCCGCTAGAAGACAAATGACTCTTCTAACAGCTTCTTATAAATGTTAAAAAGCACGAGAGAGAACCAAATACAAGGAATGTATTGGATGGTGGTGATAAAATGTTATATATTATAGGGAAAAAAACTGACTAGCCTTGGATCCTGAGAGAAAGAGCACTCTTTGTGAACCTGCTTCTCAAAAATGTGTGACTAAAACTCCTGTTTAAGAAGCCTATTTGCTTTTCAGAATATGAGCTACTTTTTAGCATGTTTAGATGATATAAAGTGTTTTTCTCCTCTCTTTAATGCTTGGGCTGCCTCTAAGCAACACTTTTCTGATTTTAAAATGTGTGGCTCACACATAACAGAAACCTTAAAATAAAGTGGTAGGTAGCTTTCCATTCAGAAAAACAATTTAATAGGAATGTGTCAAGCAATATCCATTAGCAATAATACTTAAATGCAATATATAAGTTAGAGCCTTGAGTACAGGGAATCCTTGATTTTCAACCTTCATTTAGCAACCATTCAGTAGACATTCAATGGCATTGAAAAAAAATAACTTATGACTAGTATTTACAATCTGTCATGCCCCTGGTGGAGACTGACTCTGAGGGAGAGGAGGAACAGCCGACAGAGTGGAAGTGTGGCTCCAGAGATTGTGGAGGAGGCTGAGAAAAAGGGCAGAGGCTAGCTGGGCAGTCAGAGGAGGACCCAGACCCATCCCCTCCATCCTAGGGCATGCAGGGAGGAGAGAATAAGGAAGACACATGGTCTACTGGGGAGGAAGGGGCCTTGATCCTCTTCATGGGCTGCAGCTGTAAGAACTGGATAAGAGGACGGACATGCGTATGGGTGAGTGCTGGAAACAAAGTGTGGAAATATCTCATTTGTTCCTCTCTGAGTTTGGCATCCTTCCCAGTGTGTGTTCTGATATCTGTGAATATCTTCAAGCCCTTATCTTGCCTGGTTTGTGTTGTTTTTTACTCTTTATAATTTAAACAGCATTTCCTCCTCCTAGTAACTGCTTGTATGAGACTTTTTTGTCTCCGGTCAAGGATATTTGGAGCTTGGAAGCAAAGTGAAGGAATAAAAGGGGCTTCACCTGTTTTTTGTGACTGTGCTTATTTTGTATCCCAGCCTGGGTCATCACACAATCACTATAGCATCCCCATGGTCACCATGATCTTAGCCAGTCTCGCGGGTGGCAAGTGCCACTGATACACCATTTTATAGAGATTATCTTTGTACGAGGCTGACATAGTTAGTTTGTAATGATCAAAATTCAGGCACTTGTCAATCCGCTTGCAATCTGTGGCTGCTATTTGCGGCCTTCCCAGCTGGCTTCAGACAAACAAAGTCAGTGGGGGAAAGGGAGATTCACTTAACAACTGCACGATTCACTGAACAACCACAGTGTTTCACTTAACAACAATGGCAAAAAAACATAAAATCAGGTGCAATACAGTTAACCATCTCGCTCAGCAACGGAAATTCTGGACCCAGTTATGGTTATAAGTCAAGGATTAGCTATATAGGACATGGGGCAAAATGAGGGTGTATTTGGATAACAGTTACGTTGTCTAGATGCTGTTCTAATTTGGGCTTTTTTTGCTGAAATTGCAATACATTAGTATTTCTTGCTAGAAGCTATATTTATGGCTGGCTTCAACAGACTTGTAATTATCATCGTTTTGCTATTACAGTGATTCCATATAGAACTGTGATTATCCCCATTAAAAAGCTAAGCAATGTTATCACCACATCAAACCCTTGGATTTGTGTTTCTGGAGAACTGGGTGATACTGGCATTATGCAGATTCCAAAGAACTTGTTAGAAATGACCTTTGAGGTGAGTTCAACATTGTGTGCTTCCTTACCTGTGACAGCAAGTGTGGGATTTTTGAGTATCTGCAGAAGGTGCTTGTTCAAAAACCTGGGATAAACTTTTTGAGCATAGCACAGCATTCCTTTCAAAAACATGCACAAATGTGTGCAGCATTGTTGGTAGGTAAAGAAACATGCTTGCTGTTCAATAAACCCTTAGTACCTCCACTGTCATATGCAATAGAACAAATTTTATCCGGCCCGTTTTCCTTTTTTAAAGGTTTGGCAATAAAGCCTTTTTTAAAAAAAAGTCCCCCCCCCCCACATCACTCATAACATGATATTCTGGTGATGTTTCATTTCCAGAGTTGCATTAAGGATGTAAATCAAATTCGTAAGAGCCTGAATATTATTGTCATATTATTTTCTCATAGCCTTGACAATGATTTGTCTGATCATGTCATTGTAGCTTGTATAACAGCTGGAATTCTATAAGAGTGGCATATTTTTATCTTATGGTTGTTGAGGAAAGTACTTGGCATATAAAATTCAACCCCAGCCTGAATCTACCCGTCATATTTTTGTGTGTCTTCATTTTTATCAGAATGAATTTGTTCATTCTGATTTTTTTTAAAAAAATTGTATGACAGGTGTCCACTTCCCTGCCTTTTATTACATCAGGTAATAAAGGGTTTCAAATGTAGCCTTATTTTAGGAAACTGTTTTTAGCCTTAGTCTCCCCCGTATATGAAATATCCACATTGCTTCAAACATAATGCTTTCGGAAGCCTGATTTCACACATTTAGCTATCAGTCAGCAAAACTATTCAAGTGTGCGTGTCCATCATTTGGTATTATATTTGTTTATTCTCCTGGATGGCGAATGGCTCTTTGTATGAATTAACTGCTTTGTGCTGGAAGTGACATTTGCTAAAACAAAATTCTGTCTGTCTCATTGGATTTTAGCAATCCATACAGTCATCAAACAATGGATACATATGTGAATAAGACCACAATTGCTTTGTTCTCTTAGACCATTCATTTGTAATATACATTCAAGCTTCATCAACCCAACTTTTTTTTTAAGCAAAAAAAAAGCAGGGGAGGGGTGATTTTTGCCTATTGTGTATACGAGAAGCACAATTAGGATTTAAATGTTCCCCCTCCTTTTTTTTTCCTTTTCCTTTACAGTGTCAAAACCTGGGAAAGCTAACCACAGTTCAGATAGGACATGACAATTCTGGACTGTTAGCCAAGTGGCTCGTGGATTGTGTCATGGTTAGGAATGAAATCACTGGGCACACCTACAAGTAAGCACGGAAAACACAAATAAATCATTTCTAAATGGCCACAGATTCAACTTCATGTTCATGTCCTTGCAGTGTCAGCATAATAGGATATGATTATTTTCATGTATAGGTAGTCCTCAACTTACAACCATATATTTAGTGACCTTTTGAAGTTACGTTGGTCCTGAAAATGTGACCATTGTTTAAAGCAAAAATTAAAAGTTTTTATTGAGTGGTTTTAATGTTCGCCAGATTGTAATCTCAAAGTAGATTCTAATTGTTCAAAGAGAAAATAATTATTTGTCCAGTCTGGCAGTGCTTTATAAGAAATCTGCAAGTTTTCAAGTAGAAAAATATCCTTTTCTTAATAACAGATCCAAAAAAGGCAAAACCACCACCACCAAGCATTCATCTACTAATAGAAAGTCAAAAGTTGAACCGAGCTAGACCAAAATCAGACAAGAAAATTGAGCTCTATAAATCAGATTTACATTCTGTACAAACATTTGTATTTTGTTTTTCTTGATTATATTACAGCTATAAAAGTTTAAAAGCATTCTCTGCTCTGAAATTTTTTAAAAGTTTTATCTTTGTAGGAACATTGTGCTTTGGGTGAGTGGGGAAGAGTGAGCATTCTCAGGAAGCACAACATAGCTAGAAAAACACTTCAGTTTCTATGTTGCTTAGCCAAAAACCAGCCGAATTCCATATCCCATTATACCATAAAGCACCATTTATCTATGTATACAATATTCAAACAATTCTAGGAAATCAGTTAATTTGCAGAAGAGTTGATACTGCAAATAACTTCTCCCTTCTGGCTGTAGGAGTCTTCATGGCTAACATATATATTGAATCTGCAGTGATCTCAAACTTATGAGCTGACCAGAAACTGAGAATGTGATATGCAACACTTGCATGCAAGATGCTGTGAAATTAATCCTGTCTTGGCAAGAACACAGAACTCAACTGCATCTTCCTTTCTCCCTTCAGGTTCCCTTGTGGAAGATGGTTGGGAAAAGGTGTTGATGATGGAAGCTTGGAACGGATACTCATTGGAGAGTTATTACCATCATCATCCGAAGAAGATCTGGGGAAACAGTGCCGGACTCCACCTCAACAAAAATCCCCAACTATGGCCCGGAAATTGAGCATCACTTCCCTCACCGGGAAGAATATAAGTACGAGTAGCTACCTTCAGTAACAGCTTCTTGCATTGATATTAGGCATACAGAAGTTATTGGGGGAAATCTGTTGCCAAAGAAAGATAAATCTTTAGAATTTTAGTAGACTTGGTGCTACACATATTAACTTTTCCCACATGTAGTAGATACATAAGGATCTTAGCTGAGTCAGCCAAATTTCTATTAATTCAGAATCCTGTTACTCTACCAGTATCAGTTACTCTACTCTACCAGACTTTTAAGCTTCACTGAGCTTTTAGTCCAGGTGTTTTCAACACTTCCCTGCTCTAGATATTTTAATTCTTAAGTGACATCTCATACATTGCAGCCAGAATCTGATGATATTTAGGAACTGAGATTTTTCAAACACGTGTCCCTTCTTTTATATAAAATTAGTTCTAATGGACCAAAATTTTCTTAGGTTGGTCTAGTCCCAATTTCTGAAATACACATTTTTGTTATTTTTAATGTTATGGAGAATATAAAAGCATTGATTTTTTTTTTAAAATCAAGTACCATTTTTAAAAAAGGAAGAAAGCAAGTAAGCAAGCAAAGAAAGGCTACCTGAAGCAATTATATTTCTTTGAGAAGTTCACAAGCCTTTGAGAAGTTCACAAGACAGCTGTAATGCTGTCCTACTTATTGTTGTTTCCAAACAACTGACATTCAGGCACTCAACTCTGTGATGACGGATGTCACGATTGGTGGCTATTGATCATTTTGCACTCCATAAATACAGTGCATATTTTACAGTTGTCCAAATTGTCTATGTAGGTGCCTACTATTTAACAGTAATAATGAAAAAAACAATGTGATGTGCATGATGCAGACCCCTGCCTTTCATTCTACCCTCAAGCCAAACACTGGCTGCAAAGCCATAAATGATATTTTGGGCCATGATATCCTGACAAGGGTTTGTCACTTGCCCTCCATTGAAACCTACAGTATGGTTGGCTGGCATTGCATCTCATAATAGTGGACCCTACCTATGCCATCTTTCAAAATCTCCTGGCTGCTGTGCTTGAAGTGCTAAATTTAAAGTCACTTCTCAGCAAAATTGAAAGTGTATATCTGAGAGACAAAGGCAGTGCAGCGCTCTGGTAAATTATTGAACTAGAACAGTGAGACCCTGATTTGAAATTTGGTTCAAATCAATCCTGGAAATTCTTGAGATGATTTTTGGTCAGTCACTTGGTGACTTCCCTCCCTCACCCTCCTGTCAACTAAATCACAGATTTGTTGTAGAAGTAACATTGGAAGAGAGAATACTATATGCATCACGGTTTGGTCCTTGGAGACATATAAATCTAATGAATAAATCACTTACTGTTTTATTTCTTTCAGAACCTAATGCAGGTCAGATCCAAGAAGGCATAGGGGAAGCTGTGAACAATATTGTGAAACATTTCCATAAGCCTGAAAAAGAGGTAGTCTCTTAAACATTTGATGTAATAGGGCACGTTAGCAAATAACTTTAATGGCTGGTGAAAATGTTTTACAGGTGGGCAGAATGATATTTATTTTATATCACATCAGATTCATCGTCCTCACAAACCATGAAGTCCTTTACCTCATTTTATTAATACCTTATTAGATATTTGTTATATAACAGTGATCCTGCAATGTAAATTAGACAACTCCATGTATATAGCATACCTACACTTTTATATATCTGAAACTGGCTGGCTGAAAGTATGAAATTTGCTTCAACTAGTACAATACTCCAAGATGCACAAATCTTCCTATTGTTTCAGCCCCAGCTACTTTATGCATTATGAGGAGCTTCAAAACAGTCACAATGCTACTTAGAGTCCCTAAACAACTACAGACTTTGGTACAAGTTTTGGACGCTTTGTTATAGGGGCCTTTAAACCAATGGAAAATATATACTCTAGTGCAAGCACTTCCCATTCTCAATGAAATGTGAACAAGCATTTTAAAACAAGGGTTGTGCCATCTTGCAAACAATTTTCGTTTTTCAGAAACATCAGGGGAGGGTGATCAAAACACTTATGACAATTGTGTTCATGCAACTAAAGCCCTGTTTTTATTTACACACACAGTCACATATCTCATTCGGTTAAATAAAATATTACCCAACAGGATGTCCACAACATTGGTTAAAAAGCTCAAGATGGGAGCAAACCACAGAAACAACTTTTGTGTCTGTTGTGTTGTTAAGTTACCTTCTTGCTTTTTTGGACTCCTCTCTATAGTCACTCTTTTGGAGTGCTGTGATTACCACAACTGCAGACACTACAATTTTACTTTGCTGTAATAAATTTGCTAGTCTTTTAAGATACCAGAAGGTAATGTTACCCCAGATCATCCCAGCAATAATTGCCCTTGGAAAAACTGCCTACCTCTCTTCTACATCTTCTTTAGAAAACAAATGTTTGGAGAATTACACAGTGACATTTAAGCCTCCCTGATGTATCTCCTCAACCCTGTGCACCAAGGAAGGATATTCTTGGAGAACACTCTACATTTCAGAATGAAAACAGACATAAACCCTTGTTTGTTCTGGGGCCTTCTTTATATCCGTTGCATCACAAAAATCTTTTAAAGTTATGCATAAAATGGTTAAATGGGAAAAAGAATGGTCTATAATTGGAAATGTACCAAATTAAGAATATGAATACTGTATGTGAAAATCTATAGAAGCTTATCACTATTCTGTTTTCATGAGCCTGTGAAAATAAAGGTTCAGAAGAAAGTGGTAATACAACATTTCTGATGTATATTTTGAGCCTTTCACTTTTTTTTCCTTTTTCTGTAAATGCATGCTTTCTTTTGCTTAGTTGCCTCTCCTGAATAGGTGAAAATGAAGAGATGCTACCTTACAGTTCAGCAATGCGTTATTCCAGTTGCAGCAAAACTCTATAAATATTTCTGTAAATTTCTGAACAAGATCATTTTTTCTCCTTCTGTAGCGGGGAAGCCTTACCGTTCTTCTGTGTGGGGAAAATGGCCTGGTAATGGCATTGGAGCAGGTTTTCCACCATGGTTTCAAGTCCGCACGTATCTTCCATAAGAACGTCTTCATTTGGGACTTCATAGGTAATGTACTGCTTCTTTAGTTCAGTTGGGCTCTGGGTAGTAGAGATCCATTGGAGTAGGTGGTGCTTATGGCTGAAAATAGCTAGGGCAGGGGTGTCAAACTCAAGTGGGCCAGATCTGGGTAATTAAATCTGGCCCATGGGGCCAGCCTGGAAATAGCAAAGGACTGGCCTGCAGTGCCTCTGGCAACCAAAATGGGGCATGGGAGGAGATGCAACCTGTTTTCAGCCTGGACTGCCTCCTGAAGCACATTGCTGGCCAAAACAGGGCACAGAGGGACCCACGCAGCCCCCACACAGCCCATTTTTGACCTGAACGGCCTCCTGCATCCTGCTTTGGCCAGCAAAGTGCTGCAAGAGGCACCATCCCGTCTCCCCTTTCTATCCCCCCTGGCCCGGCCCAAAGAGGAGAACTACAATGCTGATCCATCCTTCAAAGAAATCCAGTTTGACACCCCTGAGCTAAGGCAAGCTTACTGTCAGCAGCTGACTTTGTCTATTGCACCATGCTAAAATGTGGAAAGTTTGGCTGGTTGTTGTTTGGTATGAATTACAGGTAGTCCTCACTTAACAACTGGACCCTTGATGGCCATTAAAAGTTATGACCGATCCCAAAAAAATCACTTACGAAGTTACTACAACAGTCACCCCAACCACACCGATGCAATCATGTGATTGCTTTTCAAGCACTGGCTCAGATTACAAGTGGTTGCAGTATCCTGCGGTCATGTGACCAGAGTTTGTAATGTTTTTTTGCTGGTTTCCCACATTTCTGGGAAAAAAAATGCTGATACAGGAGAATGGATTTGTTTAACCATTATATTGTTCACTTAATGGCCAGGATGATTCGCTTTAGCATCATAGTAAAAACAATTGCAAAATCAAGTCAGCTCCTGCAATGATTCATTAAGGACCACAACAACTTATTGTCCAAAATTCCAGGCTGAATTATGGTCATTAAATAAGGCAACCATAGTTTAGATCAAGGGTCCCCAAACTTGACAACTTTGCTGGTTGAGGAATTCTGGGAGTTGAATTCCACAAGTCTTAAAGTTGCCATGTTTGGAGACCTCTGGTTTAGATCTTAATTCAGAGACCACCATCTTCAATTCTAGAACCTTATTGGGGGCTTTCCCCCCCCCCCCAGCCTTCCCACCCAAATGTTGGTGATGTCTTTGAAACCTTTTTTTTTTTTAGTAATGGGACTTTTAAAGGTGGGAATGAAAGCAGTTTTGTTAGAAGAGACTGTAACTCAGGGTTAAACTATGGGGTCCTTGGAACTCTCTGATCTTAGTTGATTTCAGAATAGCCAAAATGAGCTATTTCTGAGCTAATCCAGTTGTTTTTTGGTGACTGCTCTGGCTGGGGTTTCTTCCCCCACTACAAACACTGAGACTGAAAGAGAGTCATGATGGAGACAAATGGTTTAACTGTTCCCCATACTGTACCCAGAATCTCTCCAAATCGCTAATATATCCTGTGTCACAAACCCTTTGTTTAAACAGGTCTGCCTTTGCAGAGTGATTCTTAATTTACAGTTCCAGTGTCAAATCAGAGAATGCAGAGATTATGTCTGCAGTAGATGCCTTAAGGGTAGCAATTAGCTCCAAATCCATGGCTACAGTGTCTTAATACGTTAGGAATGCATTTATGGACCTAAATTAGCTGTGGCTCTAGCACTGACTTTGCTGTCATTCATAACATTCACTCCATACCTAACTGCAAAAATGTTACTGTAACTTTTCCTTACTTAATAAGCATTTGCAAAGTGATAATTGGCACAAATAAAGTCTTGTCTTAATGCTGGCTTGCTAGCTAGACATTCGAGGTAATGCTTAAAACGGAACTGTGCTCAGCTACATAATTGCACAACTAACATATATTGCAATAATCTCTTTGAATTGGCTGCAGTACTTCCATTTTTTATAGTACAGATGGTCCTCGACTTACAATAGTTAATTTAGTGACTGTGCAAAGTTACAATGGCATTGGAAAAAGTAACCTATGCCTGTTTTTCACAGTCACGATCTTTGGAGCATCCCTAAGGTCACCTGACCAAAATTCAGACACTTGGCAACTGACTCATATTTATGACCGTTGCTGGGTTCCAGGGACATGTGATCCACTTTTGTGACCTTTGACAAACGAAGTCAATGGGGAGGCCAGATTCACTAAAGCAGGTTGCTAAGATATCAACTGCAGTGATTCACTTAACAACTGTGGCAAGAAAGGTAGCAAAATGGGGCAAAATTCATTTATTTACTTGATTTATATTGCCGCCTATTCACCTATGGTGACTCAAGGCGGCTTACACAATGTAAAACCATATTTAAAACAAAAATATATAAATAAAAAATAATAAAAACTAACAAAAAGAATCAAATTAGTAAAGTACAATAGAACAAAATTTGGAAAAAAACCCAGATGTTTTACTTAACAACAGAAATTTTGGGCTTAGTTGTGGTTGTTAGTCTAGGATTTTATCTGAAAATAAACTCAAGGGCCTTATATTAATTTCTCTTCAAAATTTTTGAGTTGGGTGAAGGGTCAGAAGGAAGTACCGCTGAGTTCAGTGGAAATATACCATGTGCCTTCAATTCATTCCTCAATAAATGTGTTGAGTAATTGAAAAAAATTCAGAAAGGCAAGAGGCAGGGACTCTATTGGAATACTATTTTTTTAATCAAGTGACTTTCCTGGATAAAATACCAAATTCACTAAGACACTGTTTGTTCTGTGTTTGGTGACTTCATTCCCTCTTTTGTTCATGTTCAGAAAAAGCTGTTGCCTATTTCGAGATGACTGACCAGATTGAAGACAATGAAGACAATGTCCTTCTTCAAAAATCCTCTCGCAAAACCTTTTGCCACTACGTCAGTGCCATCAATATTGCTCCGCGGAACATAGGGAAGGATGGCAAATTCCAAATTCTTGTTTGCTTTGGAACACGGTATGTAGACATAAAACATAAAAGCGTTTTAGAATGCTATGCACCGTGGAATGGTGTTGAACGATGGAGGCCAAAATTGGTAGCTGACTAAAACCATTATCCATTCATGATCTGTTCATCATTGCCTCCAGAAGTTGTGAATGCTCCAACACTGGAAGTTTTTAAGAATAGACTATAGAACCATTTGTCTCAAATGGTATAGGGTTTCCTGCCTGAACAGGAGGTTGGACTAGAAGACCTCCAAGGTCTCTTCCAACTCTGTTATTCTGTTCTGTTCTATTATCTCTCAGTTCATTTACTCATAGAGTAATGAGTATAATGGTGTCAGGTTGGAGGAGGGCATGCTACCAAGCCACCTTATATTCCTGGAAGAAAAACAGATTGTGAGTCTTTCAAAGAAATATATGATTTTCTTAGTACAAGCCAATGTCACAATTGTCAAATAATTGTTATCTTTGCTTATATTTATTATTAATATCTACCTTTTATCTGTTTTACATATCTACATATCTATCACTCTCTTAGGAAATCTCCCATGTAATCTTTTTTCAATCCTTATATCTATTTTCTAACCATGCCAAATTGAGTAATAATCAGATTCTTCTTTTTCCCTTCATTTTTAGTGTGAGCATAGCTATTTCTGCGCAATCTGCTATTTTTTTGTAAGACTAATTCTACTGTTGGAAGAAGTACAAGCTAATGTCACAATTGTGATAAGTGGTGACTTGCCTAGGACTTCTATGGCATCCTTTAAATTAGGATTTTGAAAGCAGGGTGTTTTTTTTTAAATAGGCTTTTTCATTTGATTTTTCAAATGATAATCTGTATCTAACCTCTATTTGCCTTTTCTAAAACATATCATTTAGTTTGTTACCTTAAGGGTGTCAGAAATAATTATTGTATTTAATATAAAATCAGTAATGCGTTTTGTTGTCTTAAGTTATCATATATTTAGACCTCATTAGGAAAAATAGATTTACCTTCAAAAATATAACCATCCCATGTGCAAAAAATAGTCTTGTGTCCATGAATACCTGTTCTTCCAAGGGAGGAAAAATCCAGGTGTCCTATCCAGATACACAGAAACGGTTAAATGCCCTTTATTTCCTTGAGAGAACTAAGAGTTCAGTATACTGGTTGGAAAAAAATATTTCTTGCCACTGTGACCAGATGATAGAGATGAGCAGAAGATAGAGAGCCAGTTTGGTCCAGTGGTTGAGGCTAGAAGTGGGAGACCGTGAGTTCAAGTCCTGCCTTAGCTGTGAAAGCCAGCTGGGTGACTTTGGGCCAGTCACTCTTAGCCCAGCCAACCTCATGGTGGCTGTTATGGAGAAAACAAGAGGAAGAAGGTGTGTTGCATATGTTTGCCACCTTGAGTTTATTGAAAAAAATAATAAAGGCAGGATACTAATAGTTGAATGAGTGATAAATGCAGAGGGCAGAGGCACAACAAAGACAATGTCAGATAAAGGAAAACTGAGCATGGGGCAGGAACGTAATCTGAGTAAATATCTAAGATATAACCCTCCTTAATTCCCACAAAGAGAAAGGGAGGGAGGGGGAAACACATTTTACACTTGCAAGTTTCTGTTACTAAAGATTTACACCAGGGGTATCAAACTCGATTTCATTGAGGGCCACATCAGGATTGTGTTTGATCGGGGGGGGGGGGGGGCAGCTCAACATCAGTCGAGAAATGTCAGGGGCTCTGCCAGTGAAAACAGGCTCCCAGGCTCCTTTTTTGGCTGCAATAGCCTCCTGCAACCCTCTGCCAGAAAAAACGGAGCTCCCAAGTTCTGTTTTCGCTGGCAGAAGGCACTCCAGGCTGATCCTTCACTGTTTCCAGGGCAAATCCACAGGCCAGATCTAAGCATCTGATTCAGCTCACAGGCCTCGAGTTTCACATCCCTAATTTACACTAAAAGTAGTTCTGATCTACATAAAGTTGTATCCCTAGAATGATCTACCTTGAAAGAATGATAGCAGCAGCTGCTCTTTTCCTTCCCTGTATTACCAAAATGCAAAAAAAAGGATGGATAAATAATACAAAAATAGCATTTATTGGTAAGCCATATGCATTTCAGCCTATCTCTAGGTTTTCAGGCAATTCGTTAATATGTTATTAGCAAAAACAGAATAAAACAGAACAAAATTAATTCCCTGAATGCATTACAAAATCTTCCAATGGCTTCTTGGCATCCAGTCTTAAATCATGTTTCTAACTACTTTAGATGTAGCTTGGCAGTCAGGATTTATTTTTTTTTATTTTTTTGTTTAATTGAAATCCATTTTCCATCTTATGCCAACAATAGTCACACCTGATACAACTTGTGATACTTTTCTCTACAGGGACCATTTGCTTGCCCAGTGGATTCCGTTACTGGCGGAGTGTCCTCTGCTTAGTCGGATGTATGAAGAAAACGCTCTTCTGCGCGATCGCATGATGGTCAACTCCCTCATCCGAGTCTTACAAGCACTGCAGGACTTCAACATTGTCTTGGAAGGGTCACTCATCAAAGGGGTGGATGTGTAACCTTGCAGGACAACTTTTGTCTCTCCCTCTCACACTTTCTCTCCTTTCCTTGGCAAATGAAACATACCGCATGGGCAGAAATCTGTAAAAATGCAATTGTTTTGGTGATCCTATCCCGCTCTGTGTGTAGATCGGCATGTTGGTAAATGGGAAGTGGCTGTGACAAGACTTGCACATGCCTTGTATTTTTACTCTGCCCCAATGCTGCAAAGGAGCTCAGCTACAGTATCATAGTTTTCAAATGAGAGGTTTTGTACAAAAGAGTATTTTCATGTGTTGACTGTGTGTAAATAGGCTGTCTTCCTTTAGAAATGCTAATTTTTTTCTTAGAATCAGTGTTCTAGAGCCAGGGGTGAGGGGAATGTAGCTTAAAATAACTTTGTAGGGGAAGGGAAGAAGCATTACTTACGCATAAGGGGAGGGAACTACTTCATGTTGTAAATATTGTACAAATGTAGTGGGGGGGGGGGGAAGGAAGTTGTGTTGCAAAGGTAGCCACTGCTGAACCTCTTGTGTGAGTCTATGTTGTTTGCCCCTTCCCCGTATGTTGATCTCTAGTTATGCCATTTACTGTAGATTCAAACTTTTTTTGTCTGTGCACTGAATCATCTCCAGGACATAGAGATTCTTCATCTTCCTGATGGATCTTGTCCAGCTCAAGGAATCGGGTTTTTTTTAACCCTGAGCAATCCTTGTACCACAAACAGGAAGATGTTTTAGAAATTTTGCCACTGGAGATTATAACAATGGAAGAAAAACAGTATTATAATTGTGATCATTAATTATATTTTCAGCTTCCTCCATTTGCTCATTTTAGGCTCACAATGCTTCTTCTATATTACTTTCTTAAAAGACTAGAAAAAAAAATTGGAAGAAATGTGATACTTTGCCATTAGCAATTTTGGTAGAGTTCCTTCAAATAATTTTGGAAAAGACTGCAATAAGCCATGCTTCATTTTAAACCCTGTTTGTTGTATTAAGTTTGAATTAGCCTTGCAGAAGTGCAAAACAGGCTTATTTATCTGGTTTGTTTATTTTTCTGTTCTTGCACTGTGCCGATTGATTTGGATAAAAACAAACCAGGAATAAGCCAGGAAAAAACCATACCATGCAGGCTTATTCACATTCCAAACCACAGTAAGAGTAATAAAAATACCCTAAATTAACCACCATTTAGCCCCCAACTCACTCGCATGTAATGACAACCCAAAACCAAATCATAATGCATTTAAGCAACATATGCAACTCAGCTCATAAACCCATGTCTATTCTCTCTCCTCTCCTGTATCTCGAAAAGTTTGCACATTTCTTATTATATTGGACGACTTTCCCATTTGATGGTATGCTCATATTCTGCTCAGATTCCTGACATGAACAACCTTGCTGCAAAAATTGTAGATAAGACCCCACCCACATCTGGTTATTATGTAGAAATGGCTTTCTAAGCAGAAAAGACTTAACATTGAAAGCCAGTAAGTTACATTACTGTTCTTGTGTGGTTTGGGAACTAGTTCTCCATTGCTCCTTAACACATCATTCAAAGATAAGGAACATATAGTCACTGGGGAAGACGCAATGGTAGCATAGAAAATGGACTGAAATGTAATTTCTCCCATGTAATCCTAGCACTCACAGGTTACCCCGGGAGTCATATACAAGCGCATACAATTCATCGCAAGGGAGATTTCACAAGCGGAATGTGAAACTGGCTTTTGAAGGCCAACAACCTCAAATCCAACTGGGAGTTGTAAAAAATATCTCCACATAGCTTCTGCAGGAAGAAAGCAAGAGTCCAATTATTCCTTATTATGAACTTTATCCCAGTGATTGGAAACAAGATCTTGAAATACCACAAGGAACTCCAGGTAGAGTAATATTGATGTTGAGCAGGTATGTCTATGAAATGGCATATTTGTGCAATGAGCTAAGATGCAATCCTAATTAAAGCTGATGAGAAGGATATTATATCATTTTTCCTTATTTGATATGCCTGTACTTTTCACAATTAAGCTTTTGAAAATTCAGCTCTTGGCTTCAACCTTCCCATAAGCAGAGAATAATTGTAATTTCGTATCCAGTCCCCACCTTACCCCGAAGAGACAGATTTGGACTGTGATTCTATTTAATCTCCATTTCAGCTTTTTATATTTTTGGACCTTTTGTTTAATGCCTCAAAAATGGGGATCTAGACCCAGGTGCAGAAAAGGATCCAGATGGAGAAAAGGAATAGAGGCTGTCAAAAATACAGATGACATGTTTTGTTTTTCTGGATGCCAAGGTTTGTTTTCAATAGTATGGCATTTGAAAAAAAAAAGGCTAATGCTACTTGGGTGACTCCATTCCAGATGAACCAGGAGCGAACTACATTGCTGAAGATTTCTGCCCCATTTTTGCATCTGTGGGTCTTGTTTGTAAATCCTTTTCTGCTGACAGGATGTAAACAATGTTAAATGCATTATGCTCGAAAATCACATCTTCCCTCATGTCATGCTCAGTATCTTCCCTGACATAGTTTTCTGTTTCACAGCATATGAATGGTGTGCAAGGAACATTATGTACAGTATATTCTTTTTAGGCAATAAAGTACTGTATAACTATGTAGTATTATTACAGCCTTGAGGTATTTTTGAAGCATGGGATTGAGCTCTAAATAGACTAGTCTGTTTGATGACTTCAGGAGTGCAGTTTTTGGTGACTTCTTACCTATAGCGTGCAACTTTTCCCCTCCTTTAAACAGGTAGCACTGATCACTTGGGCCTGAGTGATTTGGTCTGTCAAACATTCAGAAATCATGAAAATGTACTTCTCAAAATGGCGAAGATTACGCTTTCTAAAATTTAGCATATCCTATTCATATCAGTGTTAACCGGTTATTCGTTTATAGAAGCTGAATATTTAAAATTACCAAAGCTTTCTGTTAACTTAAAAAGTAAAAGGAAGAACGCTATGTTTTTTCTAGTATTGCTATGCTAGCATAGTTTTAAAAAAATACCAGAGAAAACAGAATACAATTGAGAAGTGGATTAATATGTAACCATAATGAAATTGTTTTATTTGCAAACTTTGCCACTGCAACCCATTTGCTCAAAAGCTAAGTTTCACTGTGTTAAATGGGACTTACCTCTGAGTGAAAAATTTGGGGTTTGTGCTGTTAATTGTCTCTTCTGAATATGTTTTAAGAATATGCTTGTGGTTATTTCATTGATATACACCTTCCTCCCCAAGCAAGTGTCTATCACAAAAGGAAATGTTGTGTGTTAAACTTGAAATGTACAAAATACCTGGTGTACTTTCTAAATATTTCATTTTCCTCAACCATTGTTTCTTTGGAATATGTTGCTATTTTAGCTTTCACATTAGCAGATTAATCAGGATTGGATAATATTCAGGAAATGAATATTGGTTGAAAAGTATTGTTATTTCAAGCACTTTAGCATACATATCATAGACTGAAGCGGGTTTGTTTTTCTCCAGGGTTTGGATTAAAACGAAATGCAGCTTTTCATGCAATGGTCTTTACAATTAAAACTGTGAGAATAGCAAAATGTGTCCTGTGCAATTTGTTACAAAAGAACAAAAAAAGAAACCAGAAAAATAATGTATTTTCTGGGAATTCTGAAATATTTATATCATTACCTTGGCAATACACAAGATCAAAACCAGTAAAAAACCTAATATGTAAACATCTGGTGACATTACAGGAAGACTGTCTAGAAAACCTGTTCTGGATTATTTGCTGTTGATCTGATGAAGAGGTATTAAGTCATGCAACATATGTACAATTCATTTGAACAGTCCACACAGCGATAATACAGAAATTACTAATGACTTGTTAACTTTGGAAAAATCAAATAATGGATAAGATAGTTATTGAAAGCTTGAAATTTACTGCAGGAAGGCAGAATATTTAAATATTTAAAGTCTTTAACTTCAATCTTTCTAATGAAAGACTTAACATGGTTAGTTTCCACATTATGTTAAGCTTGCAGGGCCGGCGCATTGTGCAACAAGGTCATAGGATAAATAACATTGGGTTTGGGTTAGGGACTTCTGTCCTCACTGTGAGTTTTTTTGGGGGGGGTTGCACGAAGGGAGGCTCAACCAATCTCATTGTACATATGTACTCAGACATATGGTAATAAAAATCTGTTTATAACTGGTTTGTTGAAACTAATTCCATAGGGCTTCAACAGACACAAAATGGGTAGATTTAAAAAATGTGATCAGCCACAGCCCAACATATTATGCATGAACCAAGCCGTTGTGTTAATGCAGTTTTACCATTTGCCATTTAAATTACCATCTCTGAAGGATGTTTTCTGTTTTCCTTTTTCCAAATTTATCCCTTGCCAAGTTCCAGTTGCTGATGGCTGTGCTTCAGCTCATAAAACAGGCCATTTGCATCCATTTGCCCATAAACACAGAAGAGCTTTGAATGAGCTCATATTTCAAAGCTGACATGTGACTGATGGGTGTTTTGTAGGGATTGTGCCCTTATAAAATAGGTAAGGTGACATTCTGCAGGAATGACCCGTCTTAATGCTTAGAAGAGACATTATCTGACATTACATTGACGAGACAATGGAGAACAAGCACATTGTCAGAATTTTTTTAAAATTATATTTTAAACCTAACTTGAATACCATTTCACTGAAAATACAACCTACCTTGAAAATAGAGTCCTAACTTGATTTTTATGTGTGCGACCAAGATAAGCCCTACCCCAAAATAAGCCCTAATTAAGATCCTGCCTTGGTTTTTGTGCTAGGATTGGAACTTTGGTTTATTCTATGAATTTTATTATATTTCTTTTGGTTGATAGTCATTTATGTAAGATGGAATTTCTAATTAATATAAAAAGCATATGTTAATGTTCATACACATTTACTGCAGTCCCAAGCATGCGTAGCCTAATTTTAAAAACATATATAAAAGCCTATTCAGACAAAAATGCATATTTGATTTTTAATATATATATA
>BLBF01000055.1:18502363-18625000 GCA_015471245.1 Laticauda colubrina | reverse complement strand
TGCTGTTTAGCTTCCTTCGGGTATTATCCCACGTCATTGTAGTTCTGTTAAAGTTGTAGCAACGTTTCAGCAGAATCTCATCTGCCATCTTCAGGCTTCTGTATATATATATGAGTAAAATACCATTCATGCATCATCGCAAAATCTCCAGAACCGTAAAGCCTACAAACTTGAAATTACACATTATGATGCTGAGGAGCTACTCCTCCTGGCCACCTGAAATCTGTTCCAAATGCAGAACACAAGCAGAGAAGTTTCAGTTTTAGTTTCACAGCAGCAACCAGCTTTAGTACAGAACAGTTGAGCTAAGCCATTCCCAGGCTCCTTGCTGTCTCCTTGCTCACAGAGCAAATACTGTGTCAGTTTCCAAATAGCTCTCAACTCTCATACACTGACAGGATGCTAGCCAGATGAATACCGATGGAAGCTGGTAGGCAGAGGCAGAATTTCCCCCCCTTATTTTCCTCCCCAAAAACTAACCCTGATCAGAAAAACATGGGTATTGGGCGAGTTATTTTATAAATACCTTAAGGCAGCCAACTTATCTAATCATCCTTCCTCCTCCTATTTTCCTGACAATAACCTTGTGAGGTAGGTTGGGTCTGAAAGATTGTGACTGGCCCAAAGTCACCCAGTTGCTTTCATGCCTAAGGCAAACTAGAACTTAAAGCCTCATGGTTGCTAGGTCAGCACCATTCACCACTACACCAAACCGGCTCTTAAATTCAGCAGAAAACATAGACAATCCTGCTTACACTTACTTATGTGCTAATTTATCATTAACAAGCTTTACACAAACACATAAAAACACAGTTTCAATGCTATATGGCATTTTAAAGCACATTTCTATGACCGTATTGAAAGATTTACGAATGTGCCTCTGTGAACAGTACAGCATCTCAGTTGATTTTGTTTTAAATTCGAGTTTCAGTTGATTGCCTCAAAAACAAACTCAGCTTAGAAGGAGATGCATCTTTTAATAGAGGTTCTCCACTTATGCACATATTATTGTTTATAGCTTGACACGGATGTAAAAAACAAACCTCCACTGAGAAAGGCATCAGCTGTCCTTTTTATACATGTAGAAAGTTTCAGCGTGGCTAGGTATCTTCTGCCAAAATATGGCTATGGTATATTTATTACCCGGGCTTACAGTACAATTTCTTTCCTCACTCAAGATGCTACTGCAATTCTGGATTGTAAACAAGAAAATTACACATTAAAGGAAATACAATAATGAGAAGCATATGTGAAAATAAATCTGCAACTGGAATGCTTACTTAATCAGATATGGCCTCTATTTGCTTTGGGGAAACTGAAAGTCAGAAGACCACTTAACAGTTAAAGCAGAGCAATTTGTTCTGCATAGCTACATTGCCAGAATTGGGAATTAGTGGGTCTGAAAAAGAAGTCACATTTCCAATTCTCTCAAGTATATCAAGGCTTGATTTAAAATCAATGAACTTTTAAAATCCGTCCAAGTCAAACAAGTTGATGTATATTTCCTGAATCAGCTATGCATGATTGCATAAACAACTCTTAACAAACTTGCAGCTCCATTAAGTTACTCAGACCTCCATTCTATTTACTTCATTTGAACGTGGTTTACTTAAAGATAAAAGCCTCTCCTGCTGTGCATTTTAAAAGGTACCAGAATTGTTTCTGGAAATTGATGCCACATAACATTGCTGCAGTAGGCAGAAAAATGAAATGTAAAAGTCCAGTTTGTTAATGTACATTTAGATTAAACTAATAAGACTTGTAGACCAGAATTCTTCGGCCAATGGAACTGAAAAAATTCCCAATCATAGTATCAAAAAGAAATTTCCAGAAAAGTCTTATTGTCACTTGTATTTGGGAGCCATTTAGAAAGGATTTAATTTAATGTTAGGAAGAATACATAGGCAACAGGAAGTCAGTGATAGTCATTGTGAGACAGAGCTGAGTTCACTCAACAACTAAATCATGGTTTGTGTGCTCAAGGTTTGTGGAATAAACATATTGGTAGGTTTGCACCCCAGGTGATTAATAAATCATGCTTTACCTAAAACAGTTCAGAGAATATGCTAAACCTATGCCAAACAAACCGCATAGTTCCATGATGGCGAACCTGTGGCACACATGCCACAGGTGGCACGCAGAACCATTTGTGCTGGCATGTGAGCCTCAGACAAACTAACCTCACTGAGCATGCTGGAAAATCCAGATGATTTTCGGCCTGTTTGAGGGCTTTTTCAGCCTCCCAGAGGCTTGAGGAAAGCCTTTGCAGGCCGAAAAATAGGACTGTTTCATCACTTCCTGTTTCTGGAAATTCCGGAAGTGATGAAAGGGGCCCATTTTTCGGCCTGCAAAGCCTGCAGAAGCTTTCCTCAAGCCTCTCAGAAGCCAAAAATCAGCTGGGAGGCACAATGCAGGTAAGGGGCGGGGGGGGGGGGAGGGATGGGGGGGCGTACGTATTGCCTTCTGGGTGCTGGCACATGAGCGCAAGCACAAAAGTGTGCACACAATTTTTGGCACAGGAGCCCAAAAAGATTAGCCATCTCTGGCATAGTTAGTATATTGTGTGAACTCAGTAATTTACCTAGTGGTTGAAAAATCTGTTTTGAGTGCCAAAGCCCCCAGATTCAAGCTTTGAAAAAGTCACTAATGTGGAAACCCTTCTGAACTGTTAGGTGATTCACACAACAAAGGGGACCATAAACACAGCTTCTGAATTGGGCAAATGCAACACAAAATTTAGTTGGTCATACCAAATATTGATTTGATTTTATTTATTTTCATTTATTTATTCATTTAGTTCATTTATTTTCCATTTTGTTAACTGATCAAAGTAAACTATTAACATAATAACAGAATTGGAAGGGACCTTGGAGGTCTTCTAGTCCAACCCCCTGCCTAGGCAGGAAATCCTATACCATTTCAGACAAATAGTTGTCCAATCTCTTCTTGAAAACTTCCAGTGTTGGAGCATTCACAACTTCTGGAGTGCAAGTTGTTCCCCTGATTGTTTCAACTGTCAGGAAATTCATCCTTACTTTTATTAACACTTCTATTTCTGAAAGCATTCTTAATTTACAGCATTTTTGCACAACTGCCTAACTAAAACTTTTTGCACAGTATTGTATGTACCTGCACGTATAATTAGATTTGCTTCCAACAATGAGAGCAAGATAAGAAGTTCGTATTCGTCTAGCTTTTTCCATGCAATTCAAGGTTTTAAAAAAAGGGGTTGCCCCCCAAAACGTTACCTCTTATAGGAGCGTCCAAGGAGGAGCTTCGCCTTGTTTTTCAAACCCCAGTTTCCCACGCTAGATTTTTCCCTGCGACAAATAAATCAGGTTTTCTCCAGGAGCCAGGACTACTGAGCAGGAATGCCTCGTAGGCTCAACAGGTGCGTCCAGAGCAGTCTGGAGGAGTCTCCTCTCCCCATGGACAGGTATTATCTATTCGGGAGAAATGGAAGACTTCCTTTTTGCAGAAGCAGCTTTCCTCGCCTGAAGGAATTCTTGCATTAACCACCAAGGGCAACATTCCCAAATAATATCCCCAAAGCAGCGGCCACCGGCCTCGCTCACCTTGCCCCAAAGGTACGTGCCAATTGCTCGAACGCTCCTTTCCCCCCACCTCCAACCCACCCCCAGTCTTTCCATTCGTCCCCGACGTCGCCTACGTCACAATGCCGAAGACCCTCCCCTCTGCTTTTCTCTCCCCGGCTTTTCGCTCGGCCCTTTTCTCCCTTAAAAGGACAATGGTAACGCGTATGCAAAACAGCTCGATTGAGAATTCAGGCCGTGGGAACGGCGCATGCGTACACCGACTAAAAAGTTAAACCAATGATTCCAGATCTTGCCTGCTCTCCAGACGCAGCAGCGACCAGACAAGGAAAGTGGCGTGGAGCGGACCCGGGGCAACCAAACCGCGGCACGCACCACCACTTCCCGCGATCGGTTTGTTGGAGGTGAGGGGGGTTCGGCGTGAGTCGCTTCGTCTCGGTCTCTGCTCGAGGGAGCGGTCTCGAATAGGGATTCTGGCTAGTTTTGCGTCACGCGTGCAAATTGCACTTTTCGAAAAGCGAATCCCTAGGAAAACTCACGGATGACTGAAGAAAATGCTTATTTTTAGATGGGAGGATTGATAGAAGGTATTGTTATCTCTACTTTGTGGGAGGTTTGCATGCGCATCATTGCGGAAAAGGATGAATCGGAGTAGGAAGAGGTTGATTGCATTGTTGTGAGCATGTGGCCAGTGACAACGACTTTTTTTTTTCCCCCTCCGGAGAAAAAACAGTTGGAAGAATGCCAGTGCTTTGGAGACCAAACTGCTGGGTACAGTCCTGAAGGGAATTGTGTACACTTTAAGAAGTAAAAACTCCATTGGACCCATTAGGATTTCCTTTTCAACTAAATTGTAGAGTGAATGTTTTCATGGAGTTAGCGGTTTCCACCGTGATTGCGTGACGAGAACCCTCCGGCTTCATTTAGTTTTAGTGGGTAGTAAAACTCCTTAAAAACAACTTTTCGAAATCGCTTTCTCGAAAGCTCTGAAAATCAAGGGAAGCGGGAAGAACTGCATCTTTTTTTCTGAAAGAGCAACAATCCCGGGGAACACGCACCAGGGAACCAAATCATATCGGAATGATGGCAGCCACCGTTTGCTCATTCGGGAGCGTTTATTGGTCGGCTGCAAGCGGCCAGAGCAGCGTGGTCCATTACAACGATGGACGCGGCGTTAGCGACGTGGAGAGAGAAGCAAAGCGGGACGGGGGGTGTGTGTGTGGGGGGGGGGGGAGAGAAGACAAGGCTTTCTTTACAGGTTTTTCTCTTCGGGATTCTTCAACCCGGAGCGGAAAGTTCGAATTCAGAACCGATCCCGATGCCAACGTTCCATCTCGAACGCTTTCCCGGCACCTTCGAAAATGATACACCTGTAGACGAGATTGAAGAAAAATAAGATGCGAGGCGGGGCAGAGGAAGCGAATGGAAGCCCAGGGGAGGGGGAGGGGGAGGGGGCGTCAATCTGCTTTTCTCCAGGGAGGGTGAAAAGCAGCCGGGATGGGAAGGCCGGTGTGAAGTGTGTTTTTTGTTTTTTTGTTTTTTACACTCCTGATCTGCGAAGCTCGACTTGTGGGTTCGGTGATTTGGGGCGGAGGGAGGGGAAAAGAAGCCCCCGTGGGTTAATTAATAGCGCCGCCTGATGTGCTTATTAGCAGGTCGTCACTTTTTTTTTTTTTTTTTTTTTTTAAAGGGTGCGAAATTCTTATTTAAAAAGATTTCCCAAGATTTAGCTGGTTGCAAAGATTTGCCTCATCGGTCGCCGGAGCCGAGTGGGTGGTGATCGCGATGTGGGGAGGCAGAGTCTTGCCATCTTCAAAGCCCCAACCGGGTTGGAGAACCAACTCCCGCGGACGGTCTTTGCAGATCCCGCTTCTCTTATTAAAAAAAAAAAAAAAGAGCCTTGTCGCTGCAAAACCTCTCCTTGTGCGCGCGCGCACCAAACACCCACACCAAACACACCCCAAACGCCACGCCGGGAAAGGCGAGTGTTTCAGGTGAAAGGGGAACTGGCCCTTTTCCCACCTTCTGGGGAAGGCGAACAAAGAGCTGCCGTGAGCATTGTGGCTCTCGTGCTTGGCGAGCTGGGCCGATCCTCGAACGCCCGCGCCCAATTCCCCTTGATGCGGACCCTCTTGAGGAGAAGGGCCGGGGAGGGGGCGAGCCCCGCGCGGTGCGGCCGCGCCTTCTGAAGCGCGGCGGCCTCAGGACTTTTCCTCTCGGAGGTTAAAAACTTTTTCACGGCGGTGCGCACCGTCGCGAGGTACCACGTTGCGTGCAGGGCAGAGAAGAGAAAGAGGCGTGTTTTAGGTGCTCGGAGAGCAGGAAGCGGCGCCTCCCGACGGATGGGAAGGGAGCGGTGGGCACGGCACCCTCGAGCGGGTGGGGAGGGCGACCACGCGGGACCATTGGATGGTGGGGAAACTTTCGGGGCTGCGCGAGGAGGACGCGGGTCTTCTTCGCTGGCTGTTTGGGGCTCCGCGCGCCTCGTGGCGCCTGTTGAGGGAAGGTCTTCTGGTCGAGCTGGCTTTGAAGTCGGAACTGTTGCCATGTTTGAATTACGTCAGGGCAGAGCCATGAGGAGGAACCAGTTCTGGGTGAACAGGGAGACCGCGCGCGCCTTCGCCCGCCAGCTCGCTATCCGCGCGCCCACCTACCCACCTTCACAATAAACTCTTCCCCGCCATCCCACCCCCAGGTAGTTGGCACGGAGGTTAGTGGGAGATCTTCAGCGAAGGGCCACGGAGCGTGATGGAATCGGGACGCGGGAGCAGCCCCCCTTTCCATCCCTTTTGTTCTGCGGCAAAAGCCCGGGAGTAAAACTTGAAAGCGCAAAAGTCGGCCAACGATTTCGTTCTCTCAACCGGGTTGGCTAATAAAAAGCGCATTTTGGCTTGTTTATGCCACTCTTGGCTGGGTCAAAAGCCCCGCCAGTGAGTTCATTGGGCGAATCGAGATCCGCTTAAGCTGAGGTCAGTTGGGATGTACAAAGATGGGGGCACCCTCCCACGCTGGGAGAAAACCCGAGAGCCCTGAATTCTGGCTTGTTTTTTCCCATTTCTTTTTCCAATCCAGTCCAAAGTAAGCCCTTATTTACACCAGGTGCTGGTGATCCCTTTCCCGTGATTTACTAGATGCTAGAATCTCAGGGAAATGGGTGTTATTATCAGAAACCCTGTGACAGTAAATATGATCCATCTCTCTCCTTAAAAAAAGTTATTGAGACTCTAGAAAGAGTGCGAAGAAGAGCAACAATGGGGGGACTGATGGTTAAAAAGTTCAAAGAACAGTTGCAGGAATTGAAGATGACTAGTTGAATGAAAAGAAGGTCTGGGGTGACCTGATAGTAGTTTTCCAATATCTAAAGAGCTGCTACAAAAAAGGCCAGCCTGTTCTCCAAAGCACTTGAAGACAGAAAAAAGAAGCAGCGGATGGAAACTAATCCAGGAGTGAATCAACCTAAGAAATAACTTCCTGTCAGTTAAAACAATTAATCAGTGGAATGGCTTGCCTTCAGAAGTTGTGGGTGCTCCATCACTGGAGGTTTTTAAGAAGAGATTGGGATAACCATTTGGCCAAAATGACATAGGGTCTGCTGCTTGAGCAAGGGGGTTGGACTAGAAGACCTCCAAAGTCCCTTCCAACTCTGTTATTCTTCCCCCAATAGCATTTGTGCAGTCTAGGGGACAAATGTTTTACATCCCTTTGAAGCCACTGAGGCAGTGAGTTGCCACTATTTGGCATTAAAACATGAAAATGGTTGAAAAGAAAATAGGAAACCTCAACATTGCACATACTGGGAAGAGAGGACTGAGAGAAGCTTTGCAGCTTCCCTGTGGGAATCTTGTCTTTATTTCTGCAGTTCCCTCCCTATCCCATCATTTTGTCATTATTAATCAAATCATGCTTGAAGCAACCATAAAGTTCTGGGTATCCATCCTAAAACTTTGGGGCAGTGATTGATTTGGGCAGGGAAAGGAGTGAAGAGGAATATCATTCCTGTATTGCAACTTATGGGAACCCTTACTACTTCCTGAGTTTTGCCTTCTTTTAAAAAAGATTTGGTAATGCAGATCTTGATGAATACAGTTCCTGATGCTTTGTGATTTGGCCTTTCCTGGGGCTGAAGGATGGAAACCTCTGATTTTTCATTGATGTGCTGGGGTCTGTTTTGAAAAGTAGGTCAGCTTTGGCAGAGGTGGACACAGATGGGTGGTCTTTGTTTAAGGCAAATCCTGCTTGTATGCTCTGGTGTGGCCTTTCTCTCAGTTGCAGATACTGTTTTTATTGCTTCCTTGCTTGGAAATGCCTTTCCACTTCAGTCATTTTGAATTTATAATTTCTCCTGTCCCTTAAGGGCAGTGATGCATATTAAAGGCAAAGAAGGTTGAGAACTTTTGAAACGGCATTGCAAGCATATTTTTTCCCATCTCAATAATGTGGGTGTTCCACCTTGATTGGCTCGTGTTTAAAACCTTTATCCCATTTTGTTCAGCATTTCTGCATGCACGTTGATGGTGCAACAGCAGCATATTCCTAAAATACCTCTGATGGTTGCAGCCATACACGTTTTAACATAAAATAACATGCATTGAATTCATCTGCTCAAATTCACATGCGAAGTCCTCAATTCCAAGGAAACAAATTACATTTGCTCAAATTCTGCTTTTTTTTTACTTCTGCACCTCACATACCAAATTATAACAATTATTTTAAAGCTGAAATCCTTCCTTCCTTCCTTAGATGAACAACAACAATAATAATATAAATTTGAGTATAACAATCTTTACCAAGTAATTACAAATGCCTTTTTTGGTCATAAATACAAAAATTTGTTAACAAAGTCAGGGAATCCAGGGGAGTTTAGTGATTGTTGCACTAATCTTTTTTCCATAGTAACTTTAAGAAACAAATTATCTTTTGGTGCCTGAATTCTAATAGCAACAACCTTGAGACTAAAGAATGCACTGTTGTGAATTCCAAGGCAAGGAGATAATAGCTTGGAAGTAGATCACCCAGGCAGTTTTTCTTGGTAGAGAAATCATAATGAAGGCTGATGGTCCTTGCAACACAGTATGTGTGCCAAATACACAACTCAATAACATCTTTATTATAATTTTTTTATCATTTTACATGGTCCATTTTTTATGAAAATAAGCTGCTTTGGCTTTGAATCAATATTTTACCAGAATTGCAGTGCCTTAACATATACTGAAATGTACACAGGAGTTTAAATAAAAGCATTCTGGATTTTATGGCCTTGAATGTACCTTAGTGGTGAAAACTATGGTGAAGGAACACATGGGTTACACATAGGAAGTATCAGGTTCAATCTTGGCATCTCTTATAGGGCTGAGAAAGATGCACTATCCTGCAGAGATGCATCTAAACCAGGGATGTTCCAGCCTTGGCAACTTTTAAGACTTGCAGACTTCAACTCCAATTTAAGACCAATAACATCACACACATACAGTATTGGTTCTCAGACCACAAATTGGAAACCACTGCATAATCCTGTCATAATGTGACTATCTTTTTCAGCTAAAAACGAAATCTTTGTTCCTCCTATATATATAAAACATTCTCCTGGATTCTGTTTTACAATTCTTTTCTTGGGGATGATAGTTTTTATACAGTATGTCATTCTACAGCAGCAGGAAAAGGACCAACCTTAAGCAATTCAAGTAAAAGTCCAAAAATAGCAAGTGGGAAATAGAAGAAAAGTAGATCTTAAGGACTAGCAGCTTAGGTCATTTGAAATGAAACTATTGTCACTTGCTTGTAGAAAAAAGGAAAAGACTAAGCTAGCCATAGAATCTGGAAATTTCTGACCACCATTTTGTGGTTTATGGAATTGATTGTTGCGTATTCACATCATACGGCCTGACACTTAAGATTCCAGTTGAGTACCACAATTTTTCTAGTGTGAAAAAGAATTTGCGTATATGCACAGTGCACTAGCGTGGTGTTATTTCCAGTTCCTTTGACAGAATATCTATTCCAGTGGTGGGAAAAAAAAATATTTGATATCTTTTGTACCTGGACTGAAAATGAATGTCTTTAAAAATGTTTGCCATAGTTTTACAAGTGGTGAAGTGAGAAGGGGTGTTGTGCTACAAGTGTGGCTCTTTAAACTAAATGTACAGGAATTGCTCTCATCCATACTGTGGGAACTGAATTCGTTTCACATACAACAATGCTGAACTCATCTAAGAAAGAAACCCTGAACAGACCCATTGAGTTAGAAGTAAGTCCCACTCTGTTCAGTATTCTCAGGGATCCCTTGCATTAGATACAGTCAAAGAAGGACAAATGTTTTGTCTTCAAAGCCTCCCGCCTATGAGGAATTCTCCATGAGATGGGAACCTTGCTCTATTGCCTGAAAACTCCAGCAAGGGGGGGAGTAAATTCCTGAGTTAAAAGGCTGCTTGTGAGATTAGTTGAAAATGCCCTGCTGGTTTATTCTTTTGTACATTTTTAAAATCCCGGAAGGATGGGTCCTTCTTGATCCTGTCTAGTTTTGGGATAAAACAAGAATCAATAAAGTGCAAATCTACTGCAATCTTTGTAATGGCAGAAATAGTTTCTGACTGTTATGACATGAAGCACCTTGCAGTTTGTGGATGCAATATTGAGTTTGCATAATGGGTGGGTTTTACAATATTGAGTTTCACATGGGTGGGTGTGAACTCCAGTATATAATTTTAACAGGGCAATGAAAATACATGCTTTTCAGCTCTGTAAAGTTTTTGGGGAGAGAGGGTGCCAGTTAAAATACTGATGAGTTATTTTGGGATGCAAGTTTGTCCACCTGTTACTCTTTATAAAAGCTCCCATATGTTTTCACACCTGGATGTTTCTGTCACAACTAGGCTGCCAGGGAGGTACTGTGGAGAATTGAAAATATAAAGATAAGAATGTGCCTTTTCTGCATGCCAAAGTTGGACAGATTCTTGTGGCTAAGAAAAGAAAAGCACATTATTTGAGGTGGGGGAAGGGAACCCCCTGCTTTAGGACTTTACACAGATTTCCTCCCTTCAAAATGGCAGGAAATCGGCCATCACATTCCGCCCTTTTGGGTTTTTAATTTTTTTTTGCTTTAATATCACTTTGAAGTCTAGAGACTCAGCAGAGCTGAATTAGTATCACTTCATTCAGTAAATTGTAAATGATCAACCACATTGGGCTGCAGTTAATGGTGGAGGGTTTTAAGCTAGTGGCAAGAGAATTTTAAGCTCCTGTCAGTCCTCCCAGGTAAGGCAGATAGGAAACAGAGCGAGACAGTTAATTTCTACTTTATTGTAAGGCTACATTAACAGAATCTTGCAAACTTCCCTCTGCCACTTTTAGCTACTTGGTCAATTAGGGTGCATCCTTCCTGAG
The DNA here is from genome assembly GCA_015471245.1 of Laticauda colubrina. Taxonomy (NCBI): domain Eukaryota; kingdom Metazoa; phylum Chordata; class Lepidosauria; order Squamata; family Elapidae; genus Laticauda; species Laticauda colubrina. Next base: position 18,614,066 of record BLBF01000055.1, on the reverse strand, counting down.
TTTCTTTCTCTGACCTTTAAAGCCCCTGGAGGCTCCTGCCACTCTTGTCTGATTGTTTCCTAGGCAGCATCTCTTCCCCTTGCCCCCCCCAAGGTCATCCACTCATTCCATTACAGGCAATTTGGGTTATTAAAAGTAATCTTGGAAGTCAAATGTATGTTTAGTATTGATGTTCTACTTGCTTTTCATTACAAACAATTGAACAGATTTTGAAGAAAATCCTCCTTTTTCTTGAAATAGAAGTCTGCTTAATCCTCATCCTGAAATTGAAAGCTTCAACAAGAGGCTGACCCTGCTTTCAAGTTAGGAAGGGATGGTAAATGTTTCTCTTTAAAGAGTTTCTCAGTTGCTGTCTAGCATGTTGGGGACTGCACTGCTTATCTATGTTTAATATGTCTAGGAAAGCAAATGCAAATTAAAAAAAAAGATTTTGAGAGGTTACATGTGCACAAGTCTCAGGTAAAAGGACTAAATTTAAAATTAAAAAGTTGACATCTTTATCATCATCATTATTAATTAAAAGTTACCCAAATGTGCCAAATTTTGCATGAGGACTCATGAGATATTGTCTTTTTAATATGACACATACATTAATTTTCAAATTTTTGTTATTTTTGAATTCACAACATCTATGATGGTGCCATTAGCTGAAAATATCTCTATTTTTTTTTTTTAAAATATAAATACAAGTAGTCCTCAATTTGCAGGCATTTGTTGAATGACTCTTTGAAGCTACAACAAAGCTGAACAAAGTGACATATGACCTGTCCTTGCCCTTATGACTGTTGTTGTGTCTCCTCAGTAGCATGATTAAAATTGAGCACTTGGCAAACAGCATGTATTTATAATGGTTGTAGCATCCCAGGGCTGTGTGATCACTGTGTGTAATTTTCATAGCTGCCTTCCAACAATCATTGACAATGGGAAAGTCAGCAGGAAGTTGCAAGTCAGAGTTATGTGATGTTGTGTTTAATAAACTGTGGCAATTTGCTTAATGACTACAATGGGAACTGATGAACTGCCACTGTAGGATGGGTGTGGTCATTTGATTTTATGACCGCATTGCTCAGAACAGAAAATCACTCAGAACCACTCAAAATCGTGGTTGGTAAGTGAGGATTATCTGTGAAGGAAAGGCTCTGTAACTTGCTCAGTTGCAAATAAAATCAGGGAAGCCATTGTTATAATCTTATATGAGTGTACCTCTAACACATTTCCCCCTACCTTTCAGACGTCTTAAGACCACAACTAACAAAGTTACCAGGCTGTAGCATAGCTTGGTTGGAAGCCTAGTCAGCATAGCCACTGGCATCCAGCACAATTTGTTATTCTACTTGCCTGGTATTTTTCATATTTATGGGGCTTCTTCAGCATGCCAGACTGAAATTATTTGTTTATTGCCTTGTTTATACTGTGTTTCCCTAAAAATAAGACCCTGTCTTATTTTTTTTGCCACTAAAAAAGGCACCAGGTCTTATTTCTGGGGATGTCATCCACTGACTAACCTCACTTGTGCCCCCTGGCCTCCTTTTTGCTGTCAGAGGCCTTCAGGAACTTCTTCTGCGACCAGCAAGGCTTTCCTGAAGGGCTCTGCAGCTGATAACAGAGCTCAGTATCAATCGGGAGCTTTGTTATCAGCTACAGAGGCCTTCAGGAAAGCTTGCCAGCTGCAGAAGAAATGGGCCAGCAAGGCAGGTGGTCGGGGTGTGCGAGTCTAGCTACAACTGTCCAAAGTAGGGCAGCTCTTCCATCCCATCCTATCTTAATTTTTACCCATCTACTCTGAAGTTGACGTGACCTTAATTAGGGCTGATTAGGGTAGGTCTTATATTGGGCACATGTGTAAAAATTAAGATAGGACTTACTTTCAGTGTAGGTCATATTTTTGGGGAAACAGGATAGTTTAATTCCTACAATGCATTATAGGATAATTTTTCTGGGCATTTATAATTTACTAATACACTCTTTCCATTGCTCTGTACACAGAGCCCACTCTGCCTTATCATTTTGCTAAAATGAGTGAGCATACAGATAGTCCTTGACTTACAACCATTAGTTTAATGACCATTCAAATTTACAACAGCACTGAAAGATGGTGATCATCAGGGGTGGGATCCAATCGGTGTAACTACCGGTTCGGTGACGCATGCACGCTTGATGCGTGCTACGTGCAATGAACAAACTGCTGAGCTGCCCAGACAGCTGAGCAATGCTGCATGCAGATGTGCAGCATTTGAAAAAGCACTTTTGTTCCTGCTTTTTCAACCCCAGTTGTGCCATGCAAAGCAGCTGAGGTTGAAAAAGCAGGAAATAAGGGACAGGTAAGAGCCCGGGCAGGCGGGTGGGCCAAAACATCAGCAGACACAGAACCGGTTTGGTGTCTGCTGCTCCTCAGAACTACTGGTTTTATAGAGTCTGACAGAACCGGTAGAATCCCACTCCTGGTGGACATGACCATGTGCTTGAAGCTTTGGCTCTCTTTTGTATGTTGTACATGTGAAAAGGCACAGTTCGATTTGTGCAGGAATAACCAGCAATCCCCACGTATGCTTCTGTATTTAGTTTCTTAAATCTTCCAATTCAGCACAGAAAAATGCTTGCGTCTTAATTTTGCTCTCCCCCAGCAGACATATATCTCTGCCTCTTTAAGTAAAGAGCCCAGGAAAGAATAAAACTACCTTGATTGAGATTGGCCCATACATCTTTATTTTCTAACATTTAAAGAGTGAACTCTGCTACTAAGTTCCTCCTCTTGTTTGGCGGGAGGAATTTGCATCAAATTATTCCAACATCAAAAGAAAGTTGATTCCGGGGAACTTTCTGAGAAATGTCAGTCTTATAGTTTATTTACTCTTTTTCTGGAAAAGGCACATGGGTCTTTAATCCCCCTCCCCCAAACAGCAGAACTGTGATATCAAACATCTGCTTTAGACTCCTTTAGAATAAGGATTTCGGTTTCTGCTTTTGCTTATGAATCTCAGCTCAGGGACATGTTCTATAAATATAACAGCCATAAGAGTAAAGTAGAAGAACTTTAGCCAGTGGTATTTGGAGAGCAGGTGATTGTTGAGAATTTCCCTTTGCCTTTTCAGTATCCAGTGCTACATTTCTTTTCTCTGTCTTGTGCTTGGTAGAACTGGGATTCACCAGGGCTACAATTACTGTTGTGGCCTTTTCCTGATTCAAAGCATTACACAGAATCACAGCTTCCCACTTCCATTGTTTCTGAAGGAATAAAAGGGTTCATTCTGGTGTGGAATGATAATTATGTAGATTTCTTTTTTTAAAAAATCCATTTTCAGGGCCAAAATTCACTTTTTAAGATTTGAAAGGAACTGTTGGAAACTTTTGTAAAAGAATTTTCAATGTTTTCAAATTCTGTTCGGAACAAATAAGATCCAGTCTCAAAGTTGGTAAACCAGGATTTCTCCTTTGTCCCATTCTGGACAACAAATTTCTCCTTTGTCCCATTCTGCAGAATCTTCACGAGAAAGATAAAGATACTTTTGAGTCAAGAGCAATTCTTGCTGACTGGTCCCAGGTACAAATAGTCTTGGACTTTTCAGCAGTCCATTGAGTGACCATTCGAAGTTACCTTGGCACTGAAAAAGTAATGTGACCATTTTTCACACAACCTGTTGCAGCATCCCCATGGTCCCCTGATCAAAATTCAGATGCTTGACTACTGGCTCATACTTAAGACAGTCATTGTCATGCCCCTGTCGGAATCTGATTCGGAGGAGGAGACCAAACAGGTGACAGGGAATGGGAGTGTGGTTCTGTTGGCTATGGAAGAAACTGGGAAAGGGCACAGTCCGTCTGGGCAGAGCAAGGAAGAAGTGATTCCCCTTCATTAGCTGCAGCTGGGAACACAGTGTTTAAAAAGGAAAGCTGTATGCAGCAAGTTGTTGGGAGCAAATTGTGAATTTATCTGGTATTGTGGCTTATCTGTGTTCCTGGCGTCTTCCCAACTTTGTGAGTGTTGCTGGGCTTTCAAGTCTGAAAGTCTTTCTCCTGCCCTGTCAAATTAATTACTGCAACTTTGTTTGTTTTGATTTTTAGTTATAGTCTGTATGTACCTTGTTTTGGACTGAATTTTCTACAGTTAAAGGCTGTTCCTGGGAAAGTTTTTCTCCAGCTGAAGGTTACCTGGACATTGGGAGCAAAGTTGGAGATAATAAACTGACTCTTCTTGCTTATTTGACTGTATCGCCTTTGTGCCATGCCCCGGGGTCATCACAGTTGCGATAGCCTGGGGTCATGCGATCTTTTGAGACCTTCTGATAATCAAAGTCTTTGGGAAAGCTAGATTCATTTAACAACTGGGTTACTAACTGTAGTGATTCACTTAATAACTGTGGCAAGAAAAATCATAAAATGGGGCAAAATTCACTTAACAGCCATCTCTCTTAGCAACTGAAAATTTGGGCTCAATTATGGTCATAAGCTGAGGACTACCTGTAAACTTCTTAACAGGATTCTGGAGGTGTTTTGTCATGGTTGTCTTCTGGAATGTCTTTTTCAACTTCCCAAGCTAACCTGGAGCATTTTATAATTCCTGCATGTTTCAGTGTGGCTTCTGACCAGAATTGGTTTATCCTACAGTATTCTAGTTTGGTACTTTCTTTCGGTACGTTTTTTTACAAAGCTCTTTTCAAGAGTATTGCAGTTTATTGCACCTTCAAACATTTTGTTATTTGCACTTATTTCTCTTGTTTGGTATTGGAGAATAAAATTGGATTTTTAAAAATGCAGCTCATGGGAAGGAGGGAGGTCTCCTTGAAAATCAAGTTCTTTTGCTTGGACTTTGTGACTTTGCATTTGCTGCTGATGAGTGTGGAACCAAATTAGTTTATTTAAACGCTCCTTGGATGTCAGGTTCAGAAAGCTTTCATTTGCAGCATTCAAAATCAGAGAACCTTCACTCAAATAATTCATTAACGGATTCTTATTTTAACTTTAAATTCAGTAGTATTTTATCTTTAAATGCATAAGTGATGGCTGCAAAATCATATGGAAAGTTGGGGGTGTTATCATGGAATTTAACAAGTAGTTTTCTCCATAGCTTTCTTTTTTTCCCTCATTGGTAATAACTCTTTTGTGTAGAATGTACATCATTTGCTAAATTAGTACCTTCTCAAATTGTATTCAGATTTTTTTAGCTTTGTCTTGGATTAATGTTGGATTAATAAAAAGATGTTGAATAAAAAGAGGGAGTGGACAATTTAAGTCAAATAATGATTTATAACCAAATGAAGCCTTTGTTTCTTGAATTTTTCCAGCTTTCATCTCTAAACTTAGTACTGTTGAGTTCTGGAAAGTAAGTCTTTTACTGAGTTCATGTTCTCTTTGAACTAACTATGCCACTGAACAATAGAGCTGCTGATTGATACCAGAGGTGTTGCTGCTGTCATAACTGGGAAAGTAGAATAGATGTTGAGCAATGACAGTTTTTATGAAATTGTGGCTTTTCAAAAAACAGCAGTTAGGACAAGAGTCTTCAAACTTGGCAAGTTTAAGACTTGTGGACTTCAACTCCCAGAGTTCCTGAGCTAACATAACTGGGGGAGAAATTCTGGGAGTTGAAGTCCACAAGTGTTAAAGCTGTCAAGTTTGAAGACCCCTGAATTAGGAGGACTGAAGTAGAAGGTAAGAATATCCAGTATAATGTAATTCACCCACTGATGGCTGCTTTAAAACGTATCTGTTTGAAAAAAGGATGAAGTATAAGAAAAAATTGGAGAAAAGATTGAAGCAAAGACAAGTGGGTGAAAACAAGATCTTTTACCATGCTGGAACGCATCCTGTTTGGAGATTCTGTCTGCCTGTGTTATTGTTAGCAAGTACTACATGACCAGTGGAACAAAAGGCAACACTTACTCCTGCTCCCTTGGAAGTTAGACAGACTTGGCCTCAATCAATTCTGAAAGTAGAAACCTCTTGCAGGCACTGATTCAAGGACACAGCTCTTGATAAGCTAGTTTTATGGAAAGTACTAGAAAAATCCTTAATGAAGACAGCCAACAGCTGCACAATGAAAGCTGCTCTCTGGGGGTGGGGAATATAAGAACCATTCTTTCTCCTTGCAACTATTTGCTTAGTGGCTGTTCAAAGTTACAACGGCACTGAAAAATGGGACTTAAGACCATTTTTCACACTTATGACTTTTATAGCACATGATCAAAATTGTGTGGTTTGGCAATGGGTTTAAACCATTGCTGTGTCCCTACGTCATGTGATTACCTTTTGCAACATTTTGACAAGCAAAATCAATGGGAAAGCCAGATTTTAACCATGTACTAACTTAACAACTGCAGTGATTCGCTTAAGTACTACTGCAAGAAAGGTTGTAAAATGGAACAAAACTTAACAACGATCTTGATTAGCAATGGAAATTATGGCCGTATGTCAAGTACTACCTGTACCTAGTTTTGGAATGATATTATGTGATAAACCTGACTAGGTTTACATACTGGACTGAACCATAATGTGCTTATTTTGGTTTTTTCCTTTGTGCAAACCTAGTCATGGTATCGTCAATTTACTATCAGCCCTTCCAGGTAAACCAGATGGGGAAACATGATGACCAAATGAACTACTATACTGCAAGGCGACATTAACAGAATCTTGCAAGACTAAAAGAACAAACTTGCTTCATTAAGGCAGGTCCTTCCTAAGTTTCTTTCTGATTATTCAGCCCCTGGAGGCTGCTGCTTCTCTTGTCTGATGGTTTCCTAGGCAGCATGTCTTCCCCTCATTCCCCAAGGTCATCCACACATTCCATTACAATGTGTAGTTGAAGATTAATGAAACGGATCTGGTGAATTTAGCCATCCTCCTGGGTGAATCTGATCCCTAGAATGAGCCATGAAAAAGCTCTCCCCTTGTGGAAACTGGCTCATGAAACTGCTGCAGTGGATCTTTCCTCCCTGTATTGTATCATAAACTTTTCCTGGTTGCAACTTAGAGGGTGGGGGATCAGCTTAATTCTTAATACCCACTCAGCATTTAGAAAGCTAATAGGTGCTTTTTAACAATAGCAGCCACCTCTGATGAATGTAAACCCTTGTGCCACGGAACAATCCATCCAAAATCTGAAAAAAGCTTGTTAGGTGGAAGATGAGATGGTAAGACGTGTCTAATTTAATCTTATCAACAATACTGTTCTTTCAGTATTGTTGCATGTATTGTATGAGGTGGGCTTCAGCCGGTTTGTGCCAGTTGGCGAACCAATAGTTCTGACAATCAGCTGGCCCTTCCCCTTCCAGGAGTCCCCACACCACCCGTTTTGGATCCCAGGTAAGTGCAGGGGAGGTGGAAAACAGGCCTCCCAGAGACTCGTGGAGGGCAAAAACAGGCCTATTTTCAGCCTCCAGAGAGCCTCCAGAGCCCAGGGAGGTGGAAAAGGGCTCTCCACAGCCTGCTTTCATTCCCAAGATGGTGCAGGAGGCCGACCAGGCCCTGCCCACCATGGCCACGCCCACCCAGCAACCAGGCAGAGAACCAATTGTTAAATTATTTGAAGCCCACCACTGTGTATTATTTAGTATTTTGTTTTATTGTTTACCTTCTTGACATTTTATTTATATCCTTCCTTTATTATTTTCACAAATAACTCAAGACAGCAAACTTTTCAGCACACCTTCCTTCTTCCATTTTCCCCACAATTGCAACCCTGTGAGATGAGTTGGCCTGAGAGAAAGAGACTGGCCCAAAATCACTCAGTTGGCTTTCATGGCTAACACGGGACTTGAATTCACCATCTCTTGCTTTCTAGCCTGATGCCTTAGCCAAATCATGTTGTCCTGACAGGACTAACAATCTAAAGTAAAGTAACAGCTGTTAAACCAAAACCCAGTTACTATTACTGCAAATATGATTTCTGTAATAGTATTTGGAAAAGAACTTATTAGGAGACAGGAAAAGAGATGGTGCCCAGGGAACCATCAAATAAGAAAAAACATAGCCCACAGCTAGATAGTGGGTAGCAGAAGAGACTTCCTCTTTTCTCGAGCTGTTAAGGAGATGATAGAAGAATTGTTCTTTCAAACTTGCAAATTTCTGTTAATGTAGCTTTATAATAAAATATAATTAGCTTATCTAGTTGTGTCTCCTTTCTGGACTACCTGGTAAGGCTGATAATTTCTTAAAAGACTTTCCTTTTCCATTATATTTTAATTTTGTTTCCTGCATGTAGAAAGAATGTGGATGAATTAGTCCCCAGAAGTCAATATGATGGAATGATGAGAGTTTCAGGTTATCACATCACCCATACCGAGAAGGCAGCACTTTCCTTGTTTCATGCGACTGTTCATGAAATATCCTCATCCCTTCACTCCTCCAGAATAGATGTGATTGTTAACCCCCTTGCCCATCATTTACTCCCTGCTTGTTTTCAGCCTGGCAGATAGATCTGTCCCCTTCTACAAGGCAGGTGGTGTTCTTCATTTTTGTTTTTGGCATTCAGTCTTATGTCATAGGTCACCTTGTTAACATGTCTCATTGCATTTCCTGTAACGTCCTTTGCCTTGAGAGGAAGGGCGGAAAAAGCTGCCAGTGTGATCCATAGCGATGAAGATGGATTTGAGACTTTTGCCTTTATGGATGGGCGGTTGTGATAATGCTTAATTTAGAGCACTTGCCGAGCATTTTTTGATTGTAATGCAGAGTGTCAGTTGGCAGAAGAACTGGAACTGGAGGAGATTTCTTCTTCATCTTTTCACGGTGTTCTCCTTGGGGTTTGTTTTTTTTAATCTCCTTTTTTTTATTTTAGCTCAACCTCCCCCCTCACCTTGTTACCCCTGCAGACTAAAGGAAGAACGGAACAATGTTTGGCTTTCACAAACCAAAGATGTATCGCAGTTTGGAAGGATGCTGTATTTGCAGGGCCAAGTCTTCAAGCTCCCGTTTCACAGACAGCAAGCGATACGAAAAGGACTTCCAGAATTGTTTTGGGTAAGAAGTGCTGCAATTCCAGTTAAAGTACCTTTGCCTAACGTTGGGGCTGGGGCTATGCAAAGGGGAAATGTTGAATGCAGCGCATGGAGTTCCTGCAACATTACAGATGCCACATGTTTTGCGTTTGGCAAAGATCTCAAGGAGAAATTTGTCTGTTGCTGAACATAGGGAGGTTTGCTTCCGGCTAATTATAGCATGGAAATCTGGAGGATAGATGCAGCCCCCCTACATGCATTTACAAATACTTGGCAGATAAGACCTGTCTGTGTGGGAAGAAGGGCAAGGTAACCGCTTGAAGGACAAAGCAGTAATACCCAGCTGGCTGAAATTTGGAATATCACATCCTTGGTTTCTGAGTTTGAAGATTGGAGGGGAGGATGTTAGAGGGCTCAGTAACCTTGTATGAGCCAGATAGGGCCAGGCACTCATTTGTACTCCACAAAGTGATTGCTCTGGTGCTTATGTAAAGCATTCTGTAAATCACAGAACCACTCCTTTTTCCAGAGGGCAAATTAATCTCCCACAATGTTCTGTTTTATCCCAGTGAGGCATTTGTAAGGTCCAGGGGCAATCCTGCAACAAATAAAGAGTAGAGCCTAGTGCTTTGATCTGCTAAACATTTTTTCCCTGAATGGAGATTTTCAGTCATCTGTGGTTGTCCCAAAGATACTTTTTCAAAAGGCAGCTGGACTCCCTTTGTTTTTCTTGAAGACGTTTCACTTCTCATCCAAGAAGCTTCTTCAGTTCTGACTGAAGAAGCTAAAGAACTGAAGAAGCTTCAGTGGGAAGTAAAACATCTTCAAGAAAAACAAAGTCCAGTTGTCTTTTGAAAAAGGACTTTTTGGACATTTTTTTTCTGATTTTCTACCTTGTGTGTAGATTTTGGAGAACACCATAATAATAATAATGATAAGAAGAAAGTCAATCTTTGCTTTAATGTGTTGTTAAAATATAATGGCTATTTATTCCAAAGGTGGGGAGACACCTTTGCTTAATTTAATGTAATTATCTTAAAGTACATTTTTTCAAGTGATCCCAACAGAGCAAGCTAACACAAGATATTGATTTGAGTTTGGAACATTGCCTCTTGCAGAAAATCAAGCCATCTTTGTGTGTGTGTGTGAGAGAGAGAGAGAGAGAGGGAGAGAGAGAGAATATATGTGCTTTCCCTTGCTGATTATGTGCAGTAATTGACCTATAATCTTCTCTTTACAGTCTGCATGAAGCTCGCTCAGGAGATATCTGCAATGCTTGTGTACTTCTGGTGAAAAGGTGGAAAAAGCTGCCAGCAGGATCAAAAAAGAATTGGAATCATGTGAGTTCCTGAACTGTCATTATGATATGATTTATATTTTTTTTATTCATAGATATGGATGTTCGCATTCAGGTATATTTCACCCTTCTAATGTATATGCTTACGCATTGTTGCAAGAAATAATTAACAGTTAAAGCCAAGGAAGATTCACTACTTTAAACAGAAAAGGCAGTATAAGTCAGAAAATAATCAGTTATTTAATGTGGATGCAATAGATCAGTGTTTTTCTTGCTGGCTGGGGGGAATCCTGGGAGTTGAAGTCCACCCTTTTAAAGTGACCAAGTTGAGAAATACTGTACTAGATGATTTGTTTCATAAGATAAAATATACATGTTGTGCAGAATAATATCTTACTGGTCATATCCTGCAAAAAGTAAAGGATTCTCATCAGTTAGTAGGCATTTCCTTTCTCTTGAGGATTTCTCAACCTTGATAACATTAAGCTATGTGGACTTCAGCTCCTAGAAATCCAGTGCTGGCTGAGGAATTTTGGGATTTCATCTCCACACAATGCAAAATTGCCAAGATTGAGAAATATTACTCTAAAGAAGTCTAGCTGAGCTGATAGAAAATTATCAGAGTCCTCACCAAATCTTCATATATTAAGATTTTTAAACGTTATACCTAATTGGTTTAAAACATAAACCCATGTATACTAGTAATACTAGTAAAATTAGGGGACGTAGTGGCTCTGTGGCTAAGATGCTGAGCTTGTCGATCAGAAAGGTTGGCAGTTCAGCGGTTTGAATCCCTAGTGGCGCGTAATGGAGTGAGCTCCCATTACTTGTCCCAGCTTCTGCCAACCGAGCAGTTCAAAAGCATGTAAAAAATACAAGTAGAAAAATAGGGACCACTTTGGTGGAAAGGTAACAGTATTCCATGTGTCTTCAGCATTTAGTCATGCTAAACATGATCACGGAGACGTCTTCGGACAGCGCTGGTGCTTCAGCTTTGTAACGGAAATGAGTACCACCCCCTAGAGCCGGAAATAACTAGCACATATGTGCAAGGGGAAGCTTTACTTTTACCTTTTATACTAGTAAAGTACTTTATCTTTCTGACTGTGACTTAGTAGAACTATTTTGAATTTTACAGAAACTTGTTTTACAACATCCAGGAAGAAATGGCAGATTTTATGTTTTATATAATCTGTTTGTAATATCTCTAGCCACCCAGAGTTGCTTGACATATACATTTAATATGTGGCATTTAAATAAATGAGAGAGAGAGAGAAAGAAACAGAGATAGCAGGAAAGAAGGAGGTGGGAAAGAGGGAAAGGTGGTCGATAGCTTTGTATCCAATGTATGTGTGGCAAATAAGCATGTGTGCTAAGCATATGCATAGTGGCTGGGTTCATACAACAACTAGTGAATCCCATTTTAGCCAAGTGAAGGCTGTTATTTGAATGGAGTCTCTGTGTTAATAAGAGGGCTACATTCAAGTTGCCAAATAAATCTTTATTGAGACCCTTTTAGGGCAGTTTTTCCTTTCCTGGCATTCAATCACATCAAGACTGCAGCAGTCAGAATTGGTTAATGATTGTCAAGCCTGCCCAGACACAAGAATCTAGTCACCAATAGCAGTAACTGTGAGAGGGATCTTGGAGTCTTACTGGACAACCAGCTAAATATGAGCTAGCAGTGTGCGGCAGAAGCCAAAAAAGCCAATGCAATCCTAAGTTGCATTAACAGAGGGATACAATCAAGATCAACGGAGGTACTAATACCACTCTATAAAGCCTTAGTAAGACCACACCTAGAGTACTGCATCCAGTTTTGTTCACCACATTACAAAAAATGTTGAGACTCCAGAAAAAGTACAGAAAAGAGCAACCAGGATGATTAGGGGGCTGGAGACTAAAACATATGAAGAACGGTTACAGGAACTGGGTTGGGCTAGTCTAGTAAAGAGAAGGACCAGGGGAGACATTGGATTGGACTGCCATCTGTCAGAAATGGCGTAGTGTCTCCCGCTTGGGCAGGGGGTTGGACTAGACCTACAAGATCCCTTCCAACTCTGATTATCTGTAAGGGATGATTTATCCTGCTATTGTTACCTACACACAAGAATCAAGTCAACTAACCATCAGATCAATTAAATTGGTGCTAGATAAGGGTCAATGGAATTTAAGAATTTAAGAGGAATTTAAGAGGGACTAGACTTGGACTGCTTCTGGCAATGTAACAATTCTAACATGAAGAGTGTTTAATTGCACATACACTCCAACTGTTCTCCTACATGATGAGGCAATGCTAAGAATTGAGAATTTGGCATCAAACACCCATGGAGTATATAGGGTTGGAAAAGGCTGCTTGAGGGGCCACACTGGTGGATCTTTAGTTAAGGAAGAAAACCGGAAACTTTCCTGCCACTATTGGCAATAGAAAGTTGTGATTCACACAGCCTACAGTGAACATCTGTTTTGAAATGTAGTAAAACTCCTCACTTATGAGTAGATGCATGTCCTGTCTTCCTACTTGAAACATGCCATATCTCAGGTATGAAACTGCTACTTACTCCTCACTCTTGTACTTTTGTTTTTGACAGCATTTATATGCTACCTTTCCATCAAATTCTGGGCAGTTCACAACAGCAACGACACATCAATAACTTCTCCAAACCTGCATGAAATTATAGGGCCACAATTTCTCCTGTGGCTAAAGTTCCTTTGATAGATAAAACCATAAAATTATAACTCTCAGGGGCAATAGCAGCCAACTTTTCTTCAAGCAGTCCTGTAAAAACTGGGCAAAAAAAGACATACTTTACTTGTTTCCAGATTGCCGTTAAAGAGAGAACCGTTCTCAGTCCAGTAGCCAGAAGATTCCATGAGGTTTTTTCCCCTCTGTATTGTCACCTTCTGGATTACTAAATCCTGCACAGTAAATCCTGTTCAGGAAGGGCAGTCTCATAATAACTGAAGAATTAACCCATATTAGACTTTTGTCAGCTCTGCAAGGTAGGCCTGATTAAGGAACCAATGCTAATACATCTCTACCAGTAGAAAAGGCATGCTTTGGGTCCCATCATCCTGATTATTCTGACCAGCAGACTCCAGGAGAAGGGCCTTTTCTGCTGTTGCCCCTGCCCTCTGGATCATCTTGCTTTCCCCACCCCCAAGATGAGTTAGCCCAAAAACTCCTTTCATAAGAGCCTAAAGATCTGGCTCTGCCAGACTTGGGGTCCCAATGAGGGAACAGCACAATGGAGGTGGTTGATCAAGTAACAGCAGGTTCCCATCTACAGCCATTTTGCCCCACATGTAATTAAACTTTAATAATTGGTTTCAACTTATTTGTTTTAACGTATATGGATAGATAGATTTTCATGATAATAAGCTGCCTAGAGTTCATTTGTGGTAAGATGTACGGCCAATAAATTTTAGAAAGGAGGAGAGAAGGAGAGAGAAAGGATAGGAAAGATCAGGATTACTTTTATTTTACAAATATAGCAACAGAACCTTACACGTCTGAATGTGCTTCCTTCCCTTCCTCTCTGTTTTGAACAAGGGCTTGTCTGAAACATTTTCATAAATTATTTCCTTGGGCTGGACTTAGGTCCTATTTATCTGACCATTATCTTGGTAGCTGCTCTTCCTCTTGTCCTTCAAGGCCATTCCTTACTCTTTCTACAGCTTTATCAGTAATTGACAGTACTTGGATGTCTACTGAGGCCTAATCCAACTTCTCTGAGGTAGATGCTGAACCAGGACTGGCTGATCAGTAATCAAGCAGCCATATTTTGAACCAGCTGAAATTTCTTAGTCATCTTTGTTAGGGATAACATTGTTCACCCTAACTGTTTTAGGTGAAATACTAACTATGAATCATAGTTAATGTATGCAGCTTTAACTGTAAAATAGCAACTGTGGGTGTGGTTATGAAAACCATATAAAAGTAGCAAGGCTACAGCTTGCTCGCTCTCTCTCTGGCTTTGATGATCACTGATTACTGCTTGGAAGCAAGACTGCATTGCTCGAACGGGAGAGACAACAACGGACTGATTTATGTGAACTGACAATAGGATATTCTACATGGACTTTGCTAACTGAATATCCCTGAATGGACTGACTACATGGTAAATGAATATTGGACTGTTTTTGACTATGCTATAAACTTATACTGGAATAAAACATATTCTTGATAGCACAAGCGTATCTGTTATTTTTACTGTATGTTAATAAACATACAAGCTTAGCTCACTCATTTATCTGTGTGCCTATCTGACTAACGCTGCACATTCTGTTTAGCTTGTCTACCTAACCCTGGTTGGGGAACCCAGGCTTAACAATCTTCAAAGGCAGCCCCAAGTAAATCCCATTTTAGCAATTCAGACAATAATCCCTGCTATAAATCTAGATCAGGGGTGTCAAACTCAATTTCATTGAGGGTCATGTGGTTGACCTCGGGGTGGGGGGCATGCATGCATGGCCGACTGGGTGGGCAAGACTAGCTTTCTCCCCAAACGGCTGACATGTTTCCTTTTCACACTGGGTAGACCTGGCCGAAGCAACACGGGCTTACCCCCCTTAAATTTTCCACGACAGCCCCGCATACCGGTTTTGTGCCTTGAGTTTGACGCCCCTGGTCTAGATGATGGTAAGAACATGGGGCTATTATAATATTTCAATTCCTCAGGTAAAGTAATGCTTCAAAAGAGAAACTAAACATCAAGCTGTCTTTCTGGGTTCTGCTTCCTTTTTTCTTTCACATGTTTAAAGGGGGCTATTGATTTTCCCACTCACCCTGGATCCAGCCTGCAGGATGCTTATATCTAGCCCACAGATCTGGTCCAGAAATAGCAAAGGATGCCCCACTCCACCGCAGCCCATTTTTCGCCTGGATGGCCTCCTGCAACACTCTGCTGGCCAAAACGGGGCATGGGGGGGTGGTTCCCACACCCGGTTTTGGCTTGCAAAGTGCTGCAAGAAGCCATGCAGACTGAAAACAGGCTGCAGGGGGCTCACCGTGCCCTGTTTTGGCTGGCAGGGTGCTGCAGAAGGCATCTGTCTTGTCTTCCCCCCCCCCCCCCCCCCCCAAAAAAAAAAACCAGCCATGAAGGAGAAGTATAATGCTGATCCAGTCCTCGAAGAAATTTAGTTTGACACCCTGATCTCGGTGCTTGCATGATCCAAGACCTGATTAGCTTTGACAAGATTTCTCATATCTCTGCTGATCTTTCTTTTTGTGATCATTGGACTGTAAGTTCCTCAGGGTAGCAACTCCCGGGGATAATTGAAACAGCTAGTTAACCTCACAGGAGCTTTTCAGTTGGCCACCTCAGACTTCCCAAGTAAAACAAATAGATCTGCGCCTTGTAGTGTAGCTCATGCTAAGCCAAGATTGGTGATCCAGTATATTCCTCTTCTACTGAGTAGCACACAACATGCCTAGAGCTGCTGCCATTCTAGCTTTGTCTCTACCTGCCTTTATTGTTAGTATGATTCACAGGAATCTAACAGGTTAAATAAACACGAGAAAGGTGGTGACAGAGAGATGTATGAGAGATTGTATGAGCCACAACAAGTCTGACTTGAACATTCCTAATTTACAGTCTAGTTCTCAAAGATGAAGCTGCTGTAGGTAGACCATAACACTCCTGATTGTGGGTTGTGGCTTGAGTGCTGCTTGTAATAAATGTCTTTCTATATTGGGGTGAATAGGTACAGCAGGAATGATAACAGGTGGTTCTTGATTAAGGATCACTTGTTCAGCAACTTCAAATTTAACAACAGTCCTGAACAAAGGATACTTCCAACCAGTCCTTGGAAGTTCTGGCCATTGCAGCCTCCCTGCAGTCATGTAATCTGGGTATTTGGTAACTGACCTGGACTTCTCAGTGTTGCAGTATTGCAGCCATACTCGGCTATTGCGATTTGCAGTCAATGAGAAATCTAGCATGAAATCACAGTTGTGGGAGGTCTTTGCTTAATGACATGTGATGATTTATTTAAGGCTAGGTCCCACTGGCTGATGGACACAAAACATATGCAAAAAGGACACAGCGGATGAGCAAAATTTTGGGGATGGCTCCATCCGTTGTTATCCGCTCCCAAAAGTGGTGAAAATTTGCATAAACAGAACAGAAAAGAACGGATGGGGTAGAATGTAGCGAGGATGTTAAGCGGATGTTCATAGGAAGCCTAGCAGATGACAGCGGATGGAAGCAGATGACACATCCGAAGGGGTTCCGGGGGAGAATTGTGAAGCGGACACATAGCAGAAGGGGCAGATGCATAGCGGATGACGCGGATGCATCACGGATGCCTAGAGGAAACAAAGCGGATGCTGCACGGATGTATATCGGATGCAAAGCGTTCACTGCACATGCGGGGAGTGTAAATTGCATCAGCTCCGTGGATATAAAAGGATGCAGCTCGCACGCAGTCAGAGGAAAGACGTGCTGCCACATACATCTTGAAAGAACACCATGGTTCGTCAGTCAGGGAAGAAGAGAAAGCCGGTGCCTACAAGTGCTAGCCCTGGCAAGAAGGACAGAACCAGCATCTTACCCCCTGGCACTGACTCTGAAGCTGCTGCTGCTGCTGTGGTGGACCAGCCCCAAGGCCCTCAAAGCCCTGCTGCTGAAGGCCCTGCTGCTCAAGCCCCTGAAGGTCCTGCTGAAGCCCCTGCCCGAGGGAGGAAGAGGCAAGGGAAGGAGAAGGGAGAGAGGAAACAGTACACTGTTTCCGAGGAGCATGAGGAGGAGGTGCTGGAATGGCTGAGGGAGAACGAGTATCTGTGGAGAAAGGACCACAGATTCTATTGCGACACCAAGAAGAAACAGGCAGCTTGGAGAGACAAGGCAGAGAGCCTGGGCTACACTGCAGATGTACTCCTGGGATGGTGGAAGCACATGTACACCTGGTATGGAAAGCTACACCTCAAAAAATCCGGGCAGGCCGCTGTCAAGCTCACTGACCGGGAGATGTACGTCATGGCCAAGTGCAGTTTCCTGGAGGGTGAGGTCCACCACCGAGGAGCCCCTCTGACACCCCTCTCCCTCAGACAGTCAGTCCTCTTCCAACCAGGAGCCAGCTACCCTGTCCAGGCAGGTGTCTTCAGAGGGCCCCATGGCAGAGACCCCCCCCTGACAGCTGCACACCCCATGCTGGAGGATTTGGAGGATCCCCTGTCACAAATGGAGGAAGAAGCGGCAGCCACCAGAGACCAACGCACCCCCACAGCCAGCTCCACAGGATGCAGGCAGAGAGGCAGACTGGAGGGCCAGACCCACACTGTCCTGTTGGAGATCAGGGACACAATGAAGACCAGCACAGAACTTCTCTCTCAGCTGGTCCACTTGGACAGAGGATCCTGAGGGACACCCTGAGGGACCTGCCCGAGGCCCAGTACCAGGTGATAAAGGAGAAGATAACAGCACTTCTGCACAACCCTCAAGGCCCAGCTGAACCTGCTCCTACCCAGTCCAGGCCCAGGTTCATCGCACGCCACAGATGCCACACCTCGCCCAGCTGCAGACCAGACAGCCCCACTACACTCTTCCTTCCTCCACCCCACAACCAAGCCCATCAACGAACAATCTGTCATCAGTCTTGTGCCTGACATCCCAGGTATTTGATGAGGGGCCTCTCAACCTCACAGGACTGAGTCAGCTCTCTGAGAGCTTCCTGAACACACCATCCCCTGTTGTACTCTCGGGGCCAAGCACCCCAATGGCGCCTCACAGCAGCACTCAAGCCACAGCCACCTCCACAGTCCCTGCCTGCTTAACAGCTGAGACCATGGACATGACTCAGAGTGACTGAGAATAGTGTCATTTTGGGTCATTTTGCTTTTTTAATAACGTACAGTTTACTTAAGACAGTTAATAAAGGTTATCTTTGCTTAACACACTTAATTCAGTTTACTTGGTTCATTTTGCTTATTTAATAAAGTCATAAAGGTTACCTAAGAAAGTTAATAAAGGTTATCTTTGCTTGAGACACTTGGTTCATTTTTTTTACTTAAAGTGTTGGTGAAAACTTTTAACAAATGGTTTAGCCTTTGCATGCTTGTGGGATAGATAAGGATAGTTGTGGGATAGATAAGGATAGTTGTGGGATAGATAAGGATAGTTGTGGGATAGATAAACCTCCAGTGCAAGCATAGTGGGACTGTATGGTCCACCATCCCAGCTGCCACACATATGGACCTTTATTATCAAGAACAGTTTATTCATTGATCAACACATTTCAAAATAAACAAAGGTCTTTATTAATGCCCTATTCATTGTAGGACCACTCAACATACATGGCACAATCTGATCAGTGCTATGCGACAGCCTCAAGGAAGCATCTATCATCCTGTCTTGCCACTCCACTTCTCCAGCTGGGGAGTTGCACCAGTGTCTCAGGAGGTTGCGCTGCTTCTTCCCTTCATGTGAAGCTCTGTTGGGGCCTTGTATATCCACAGTGTCTATCAGGTTTCGTCCTTGCCTCCATTCACCAGGCTCCATGTCCCCATTCCCTTGTTGATGGTCCACAAGTCTCTTCTGCAACATTGGGTAGCGGGTGCGCATGAGATTGTGCAGGATGCAGCAAGCTTTCACGATGCTCCTCACAGTATGTGCCTCACGCTGCATGATGGTGAGAAGTATCTGGAACCTGTTGACAAGGATGCCCAAAGGCATTCTTCACCACCCGTCTTGCCCTGGACAGCCTGTAGTTGAAGATACCTCTTCACGGGTGAGGTATCTTGAAGTGTACGGCTTCATGAGGTAGGTTCTGAGGGAGAACACGTCATCACCACTGATGAAGTAGGGCACATCTTGTGTGTCATTGGGTAGGGGGTCTGGATCTGGAAAACCCATGATGAGGTTGCATTCCAGCCCATCCTTGAGGTCACTTGCATTGTATACCTGGCCATCTGAAGCTGACCCGTTGCCTGAAGCATCGATGTACATGAACTTGTAGTCAGCATCAACCATGGCAAAGAGGATGATACTGAAGAAGCTCTTGTAGTTGAAATAAGTGGACCCTGAGTTGGCTGGAGCTTTGCAGGCCACGTGCTTTCCATCTATGGCTCCAACAGTATGGGGAAAGTTCCACCTCTGATACCACTCTTCTGCAAGTTTTCTCCAGCCTTGTTCAGTGGTGGAGCACTTGAGGAGCTCCACGTATTCTTTGATGATGGCCTGCACCACTTCTCTGACCACTTTGCTGATGGTGTTGTGTGGCACCCTCCACGCATACTGCATGTTTCTGTATGTGGTTCCAGAGGCCAAGTGCTGCAGAGTCAATGCCACCTTCAGTCCAGGGTCCAGGTTGGGACGGAAGTTGATGCTAGTAGGCTTGGTCAACCTGGGTCTCAGACACTCTATAGTGTCGTCGAACATCGCTAGTGGCACCCTCATGAAGTGATGGAATGCACGAGTGTCTTCATTCCTCAGCTCCACCATCAACTGGTCATACAGTCCAAACTCCATTCTTCTCACGATCCATCCTCGGACTCACACAGCTCTTGGACGTCTCCTTCTTCTCCTTGTGTATAAAAGGTGAAACAGTCTGAACAGGGTTTGGTTCTGGTGATGAATGAGCGCAGCTACCATACAGACTGTGTCATCATCCATGGTGGAGAACAATGGATGATGTGGAAGACCAAGACCAAGGGTGAAGAGGTCTGTGCACCACGGCTGCTGGACTCATACTGATATCCAGATGATTTTCTCCCCCTTTTTATAGGAAATATCGGAAGTCCACTAGGTGTCCTTCTACATACTGTAGACATACTGCAGACATCCTAAATATCCGAGATACATCCCAAATACAAACTTTTTGTCCGTTTTAATCCTTTATATATGAGATGCATACGCTACATCCTTTCTATTTCCATGCTACTAACGCTGTGTGGACGTTCTGTGTACCTTTCGTTTCCTCCTCCTTTCCATTTTCATCTGCAGTGGATGTTAGTTGTGAGGATGGCCAGAGGATGCAGAGAGGATACAGCGGATGTTTAACGGATGATAACAGACATAGAACGTTAGTTGCCTGTATATGTCGTGCATATACATCGTACGCGGCGGAAAGTTCATCCGTTCACAAAGTTTTGTGTAGCTCAAAACTTCTTGCACGGATGAAATCTCAGTGAACGGATGCTCGAGGGATAGAGCATATGAAACACGTATGCAGTGAGTACACAACAGATGCATAGCGTTTTCCAACGGATGGCAAACTTTTTTAACGTTTTACATCCTCTTTGCATCCGTTGGTGCAGTGGGACAGGGGCTTTAGCAGTAACCAGGAATTATAATCATTAAGCAGTGTGGTGACACATGCCGTTGCATTTTATTATCACATTTCTTAGTGACAGAAATGCCCATCCCAAATACCGTTATTTAGTAATGACTACTTAAGTTATTAAACTGTCAAATTTCAGTTTTGTTCAAGTTTCTAGCCATTTCTCAACTTTACCTTAATTAATTTTTTGTCCATTTTGGATATTATTCTAACTTCCTTACAACTTGTATGAAAATGGGGATATATTTTTAAACATCTCTTATTACATCTCTTATATTCTTGAAAACAGTCTTTTCTCCAATAATGCATTGGGTGGTGTTTACGTTAACATAAAATTATACATTTGATGAACATTTTCCTCATCTATACCTATGCCTTTATTACATTGGAAATTATAATAATTGTGGTTTGGTTGAAAGTTAGTTCAAGAACTACAAAATCACCTACCATTGTTTTCTGCTATAGAAGAAAATTCAAACCTGAAAGTTCCAATTTATATATTAGCACCGTTCACTCTTTTGTGAAAATCAATCTTTTTTTCTTAAGTAGCATTTATGTCAGGATTCTGGCAGTTACCCCAATTAAATCATGAATCTCGAGCCAAACTTCCAAAACTTAAAAGGATTTATTGGGAGTCAAACCGTCCAGCATTACCTGGGTGTAGCCAACTCTGAGGCACATAATTCATTGTCACTCTTGACCCTGATTTTCCCCCACCCCTTGGTGTATTGTAATTCATCTTCTCCAATGGGGTACATTCATAGCCAAGAGTCATCAATCATTCCAGTTAGAATTTTGCATGGCAGAAACTTCAGTCACCTAGTTACTATCTTTGAAAACATTTATAGAATGTGGTTTTGGTTTGCAAGCTGCTGCACTGCACTGGCAGAATCCAAAGGCAGAACAAATTCTGAATAAAATATCACAATTTCCAACTGTTTAATTTCTTTGGTAAGTACCAATCACAAACTTTTATTGACACTAGGGTTGGATAGGCTTGATTAAAAAAAAATCAATTTTCCTGCTTTTTCTACTTTTTAGCTTTGGAATCTAGGTTTTTTTTAAACTTCAAATCAGCATATTTTCCCATTTTTAAAAATGTATCTGTGTAGGCCTTATTGTTCCTGATGGTCCTAAGATATCCTATTGCCTTTCTATAGGTGGTAGATGCAAGGGCTGGACCAAGCCTTAAAACAACACTGAAGCCAAAGAAGATGAAACCTCTACCTAGTAACAGGATGAAGAGCAATCAAATCAGCAAACTTCAGAAAGAGTTAAAGCGACACAGTATGTTCTGTTCATATTGATTTTTTTATCTGATGTGGGCGGTAGGGTTAAGACAGCGGTTAAGACATTGGGTTTTTCAGCTTGAAATCCTGCAGCCAAGGTTTAAGACCCACGTGCCTCAGCTTCTGCAAATCCAGCAGTTTGAAAGCATGCAAATGCAAGTAGATAAACAGGTACCATTTTGGTGGGAACGTAACAGCGATCCACGTTGCTGGTCACATGACAGCATGAATATCTTTGGAGAATGCTAACTTAATGGCTTTGAAATGGAGACGAGCATCGCCCTAATAGTTGGCAACAACTAGTGGAGTAAAATCCACAGGGGTTCCTTACCTTTCTCTGGTGTAATAGCTCAACTATATGTTCAGTCAGGAAGGAGGACTTTCAGTCTATTGATTCTTGATATTTAATAGTCAGTCTCGGCTTTTACATCTTGCCTTCAGAAGTAGGTTCACCATCGTACGGTGTGTGAATTTTATTTAATTTGTCAAATTATTTTTGTACCCAAGTGAGACAATTGCTGGAGGATATTTGAATATTAGTGGTTCTCATGACCAGCCTCAAAAGTTTCTGAGCAAACACAATCTGGCTGATTTTAGAGATAATGCCTGTTTATTCAAAACCATTATATATAATTTATTATACAAACAGTAGGTGAACAATAATTACTCACTATGCCATATTTGTGCTAACCACAACAAATCTGGTGAGAAAAAGAATAATACAGTATGTTTGAAATAACAATTTTGTGTTTACTATAAACGGTTTGGTCTTTCTTAAAATTGTAAAGTTCAGATTCATTAGATTAGGATTAAATACTAGTAGTTTGAAGAAAAATCAGGAGAAACATTGCCTTTGTGGTTGCTATAAGAAATGAAAACTTCCTATATGTTGCATTAAAAATATAGAGAGAGAATCTTAATTTTTCTTCATGTTATGTTGCAAATGAAAATTAAAACAATGAATAATCAAAGAAGTCTTCAGTCCATCTTTGATAAATATTTCTGAGTTTAAAACTGTGTTACATAGAATAAAACTTTGATTTAACAGAAATTTGCATCTGGATCTCTTATGGATGAACTGAATGTTATATCTGAAGTAAATTGGACAAAATTGGACAATCATTTGGTGACTAAAAGTGATGTTCAGTCCAAGTATAGTTCATTTGCATTTATTGATTTGATTTACGTCATTTTCCTAATAACATATCTGCATAATTGCATTATTATACAAATGACGTTAAGTTACACAATGTTAAATTCAGATTTAATGGATATTTGGGAATAACAGACACTTCCTCTCCCTGAATGGTGCATTAAATTTATTTTAATGCAATTATTTCCTTCCTTCTTATAGACTCTGATGCTCACAGCACTACCTCAAGTGCCTCTCCAGCCCACTCGCCTTGCTATAGCAACCAGTCTGACGATGGTTCAGACACTGAGATGGCACCAGGTTCAAGCCGTACACCTGTCTTCTCCTTTTTGGATCTTACATACTGGAAAAGGTGAAAATGCCCCATTTGTGAATTTGTGTACCCTATTATTCCTAGTAGGATCTTGAATTGTTTCTCAAACTCAAGCAGTGAATGAAGATTGATGGATGGATGTGTGCAAACATAATTTTAAAAGAAGAGAAATTGATGAATGCAAGACCATACCTCAGGGGTCTTCAAACTTGGCAAGTTTAAGACTTGTGGACTTCAACTCCCAGAATTCCTCCAGCAGTCATGTTAGCTCAGAAATTCTGGGAGTTGAAGTCCACAAGTCGTAAACTTGCCAAGTTTGAAGACCCTTTCCATACCTGAAAGGGACTTGGAGGCTTAGCTTTAGACCAGCAGTCCCCAAACTTGGCAACTGTAAGACTTGTGGACTTCAACTCCCAGAGTTCCTCAGCCAGCTCTGCTTTCTGGGCGTTGAAGTCCACAAGTCTTAAACTTGCCAAGTTTGGAGACCTCTGCTTTAGACAAAAGAGAAGGTAGACAGAAGAGAGAAACTCAGGAAGAGAGAAGTTAGAAATGCACATAATTGCATAAAATGTCATCTTAATTACAAGGCTCTGCTGCTTCCGTTCCCTCAGCAATTAGACAGCATTTGCAGACAGCTGATGATTCAACCTGGTGTTTAAGCAAGTGGGTAAAAGTAACTGGATATCATGCAGAGCATGAATCGGATCACAAGGCCTGTTGTTGTCTTAAGAGTAAAATTCTAAGTCTTCAGGCGACCTTTTTCTCCCTTTTCAGTATTAATCCTTTCTTGGACAAGAGTGATGGATGCTGTTGACAACAGCCAGCAGGTGTATTGATCTGCAAATATCCTTCATGCTTTAAGATTAGCTAGTGCTGCATGCTCACGTCAGCGGAAATGCTTGCTAAGTCTAGCAAGGACCAGTTCTCTGTAAAAAGAGTTGGGGATTAGGAAGATATCCGAAATGGGTGGGTTTTCTTGCTGCACAATACAGGTAGTTCTCAGCTTACAAACAGTTCATTTAGTGACCATTCAAAGTTACAACGGCATTGAAGAAAGTGACTTAAGGCCCTTTTTCACACTTAGGGCCTTTGTTGCATTCCCTCGTGTTCACATGATCAAAATTGGCCACTGCTTCATACCAGCTGGTCATGTGATCCCCTTTTGCAACCTTTTCACAAGCAAAATCAACGGGGAAGCCAGATTCACTTAACAACCGTGTTACTAGCTTAACAGCTGCAGCAGTTCACTTAACTGTGGTAAGACAGGTCATAAAATGGGGCAAAACTCACTTAATAAATGTCTCACTTAGCAACAGAAATGTTGGGTTCAATAGTGGTCATAAGTTGAAGAGTACCTGTAAGTTAATGGGAACTTTCTTACACCTGGAGAGTACCTTGAAGTCCATGGCAATTGTAGTGGTCTGCTGGCAGCCTGCAGAGATGGCAGCAGAGTTGGACAGTGGGGAGGAACATGGGCCAGTCCAGGAGTCTGGGGAGGACTCGGACAAGGGTCCTGCGTCCGATACAGAGATGGGGCCAGGGCCATCTGGCAGTTATGTCCTGACTCCAGAGCCTCCAGAATCTGACAGGAGTGAGGCAGAGAAAAAAGGGGAGCTTGTTCCTAGTGCACGCATGTGCAGAGCTGCCTGAAGGTGAGAACAGTTAAGACAAAAGGGGTGACTTGGGAGTAGGGCTTGGAGATGATTGGCCCTCCCATAAGACATAAGGAAGGAGCAAAGGGACAGGAACGTTTGCAGGAAGCAACTTTGTTTGCAATGTTCTAATTCAACCTTGAAGCTCTGTGTGGACTTTGTACTCCGGTTTGGGTTTTTACAGTTAATTTGGCACTTTGGTTGTTGGTAGCAATTCAAAAGAGATAAAGGTGGATGCTTATTTCGAGAGACTGTTTGGGGCTCATTACAGGCCGGGAATGGACAGAATTCCCAGCATTGAAATAAAAAGAGAGTTGTTTGGACTAAGCATGTGATTAATTATGGTCTCAGGAAGCCTTGGTCAGAACAACAATGTGCACTTCTTAATCCCTTGGAGTACCTTCCATCTATAAGACCAAAATTTGGTTTCCCACCAAGAAGACACCAAAAATGTAGCGTAGGCCTAAACAAGCTTGGCACAGTTCTAAAACAGACAAAATTGTACTTAATTCCACCAAACTTTGAGGGATGGACAGTACTGGCAGTGCACTTCATGGCTGAATGTAATGCTTTTAGATCAGGAGAAGAAGGCTCACAGAGTCATCATTTTACTGAAAGTTAAGAGTTGTTGCCTTTGATTAAAAAAAAAAAACACATCACACTGATACAGCCTTTTGTTTCATTTGGAGTGCTATAAACAAGTAAGATCTCCAAATAGAATGTTTTATACTTATCTAATTATGACTTTGAGCAGGAAAACAGCATGGTGTGATGATTAAGTTGGTGGCCTGGGAGGACGGTTCTAGATAGTGTGTACTCATCGGGGGAACCAGCTGGGTGACCTTGGGGCCTTCTAAAGCTTTAATGAGACTCAGGCTTTGTGAGAAGCTGGCTAACAAACAGTGCTTGTTTTGATACAGCATGCAGGCACCATTGTTGTATGTATCATTTCATTTTGCATTGATGCTTTCAACCATGTGTGTTACCCAGAGTTGATTTTGCCAATTGCCATGTCAACACAAATAAACAAGCACATATGTAAACCACGTTGATGGCTGTACTGTCAGAACTAGGCAATTGTAGTGAAAAAAACACACATGTCCAGCAACTTTGCAGGAAAAATGCTCAGGAGAAAAACAGCCGTTTATGAATGGAACAACTTTTAAAGAATTTTGCTATAAGTCTGTTTAGGTCATCCCCTCTTAATAAGCACAATTGGGACCCACAACTCTACCACTAACCAACAGGTTGATCTCACATGACCGCAACTTGTGTTTCTACTGTTGGCTTCTCCCTAGACTCTGCATATCCATAGGCACCCAGTTGGTAATCATGTGGCCATACGATGCTGCAATGGTTGAAACAGTCATCAGTTGCAGTGCACCCAGATCTTCATTGCATGGCCATGAGGACCCTTTGATGGTTGTGCAAGTGCAAAACTGGCCATAAAATTACTTTTAGAGTACCACTGTAATTTCAAAAGCTGCTAAACAGGGCAGTTGTTAAGAGAACCACTTATTACTCCAATAGTTATCCGTCTTTCCCTGAAAATAAGAACAGGCCTTATATTAATTTTTGCTCCAAAAGACACATAAGGGCTTGTTTTCCAGTTGGGTCTTATTTTCGGGAAAGTACTGGGCACATAAATTATTTTTAAATTATCTTTAAAATATGGCCCTTACTCTGCTGTTGTTTAGAATAATCCTAAAGATTTGGTTCTTTGGTGAGAGTGTTTATTGTGCTTGCCATTTTTTTTAATCTTTACCTTTTATGCCTTATTTTATTGCAATTTCTGTTTTGGATTGTTGTAATCCATCCAGAGGCAGCAAAAATCTGGTGAGATGCAAGTTTAATAAATTATACAAGTAGTAACAGTTTGATTTGTTTTCCCCCTGAAGGCAGAAGGTTTGCTGTGGAATTATTTACAAAGGCCGCTTTGGAGAAGTCCTTATAGACACCCATCTCTTCAAGCCCTGCTGTCGTAATAAGCAGCCTGCCGCCGAGAAGTCTCCACCGCCAGTTCCTCCATCCTCCACCATCCCCAATCAAGAAGAGTGGTGACTTCCTTAAAGAGATGCAGAGGGAGACAGATGCGACCTCTTCTTCCATCTGTTGAAGTGGCCTTCCTTTTACTTTGGAGACCTGCTATGCTGCCAAAAGACTTTTATTTTTATTTTCCTTCGAACTGTCTGAAGATTTTTTTTTAACTGCATCGATTCTACTAATTCAGAGTCCCTTGGTATCTTTTCAGAAAAAAAGACTAAGAAATATTGGCCACATGGTGAAGCTGAACGCTGCTGTGTGTCATCTTTGTTTAGCCTCGTTCCCACCCTAATGACTGGAAGGCTGGTGACCATGTGGAGCAGGGGTGATTGCAGCGTATGGTTAAAAAAAAAAAAAAGGATGGAGGCTGAAGTAGTGCAATCAAAGCTCTGCCTCTTTTTATGTGTAACATTGATTTAAAAAAGGAGAAGTTTTCAATTGCATTATTAGGGTTGCCATCTTGACTTTTCTAATCATACTCTGCACACATCCCTGATACGGAGTATATATACATTTGTCATCAGTTTTCCTGCTTGGCATAATAAATTTTAGGTAGCCATTTTTTTTGTCTCTATGAGGAGAGGAATGATTTACTCTAAGGTAGTCTTCCCCAGTGTAGTGCCCTTCAACTATTCTGCTCTTCCAATTCGTCGTATTTGGAGCCTTTCTATAGCTGGGAATTCTGCTGTAGTTGAAAGGCTTGTATTTCCAGAGGATGATGCCATGTTAATAAAGCAGAGCCATGGCATGAATTTGGAAGCTTGTATAAGACTTCTCTACCATGCATATGATGTAAAGTTTGTGGAGTTCTTAATTCTTACTACTGATGCTTCAGCAATGATGAAAGATGTTTCATTCGAGTTAGTATTTTTGGATAGGAAGAATGAACTGACAGTGGATGCATTTGACAGGCAAAACTGGTATGTGTGAAGGTTGATCAGACCAAGGGGTGGTACCACTATCTTAAATCATAATTTTCCCCACAAACAAGATTGCAGGTAATTTATACAGAGAAACAATTTCTTCATAATATTTTGGGACAGGTACGGGCAACATGTGGTCCTTTAGCTGTTGGATTGCAGGTCCCAACATCTTTAACTGTTGAGCAGATTGGCATTTGACTGCAGTAGTTCAACACCTGGAGATCCATATATTGTTTATCAAATAGAAAAGTCAGTAGAAATGTTTTCCATTTGCATATGGATTGCACAGCAATATGATGTAAACACAGTGCTATGATGACAAAACCTTTAATTACCAAATAGGTTTCTCTTGGTATGATGCTACAGTACCTTACAGGTATAAAACTATGTCCACTTTTTCAGAGTGGGAACAGTTGTCTATTATCCATTTGTAATACTAATTCTTAAAATGGCCTGTAGGCTTAGAACCATACTGCATATGTTAGTAAGTTCTTCCTTTTGTTTGAAAACTTCAAAGGAAAGCCATGTTGACCAAAATTCAGGTTTCTCACACCCTCCTCTCTCCATATTGTTGACTTATTTGTTATCCGAGTCAGGAACATTCCAATACTAATGTTTCCCACCACTTCCTTGAAGATGCTTTCTATGCCATTTGAAAAAGGAAAATTAATATTTTGAATTATATCCTCCATAAATGTTTATAGCAACTCATGGCATTATTCTTATTTCCACACTGTAGTTCAGCCTGACTATTGGGTGGAATCAATTATTAAGCAGGTTTGCTAGATATGACAGGAGCCCATGTACCAGCCTTGGAGAGGTTGAATTATGTAATATATTCTCTTAAAATATTTCACAGATTGACTGAATGCCTGCAGAGACCCACTTGTACATTCATGCCACCTAGACATAGTAAATGTTATTCATTATTCTTGAAACTTTGTCCCAGCTGCTACCCTCCTAAAATTCTCATTTGCCCCTCCTTATCCAGAAGTGCCTCCAACTGTTGTAGCTCATTCTTTGCCCAGACTTCCAATACAGAGCTACTTAGTTAACATCCCTAATGATTACCCCTAATTTGATAACAATATCTCATGTCTCAAAAACTTGAAAAACAAGTTATCTGGTTTCCCTCCAACATCCCCTTGCGATCCCCTTTGGTGACTCCCAAGTTCCTAAACATCCCACCATTGTTTTCAGGCAATATTACTGTAATTAATTATTGTACAGTTCAGTAAGGCTCTTATGTCAAACTTGCTTCAGAAATAGGGTAAACTGAAGCACTATGATTCCTGGTTTTTTAATTGACACTCTGATTACCCAGGAATAGCTTTCTGTTAAAATGTGGCTGCTTTTTGGGATCAAAATAATGGCTTCCCGGTAAGAGTTCTGCTGCTTTTGATTTGATTCTGCAGTGCACTGTTATAAATGTGCCTGGGTTGTTGTATTTTTAACTGAACAATGAAATTTTAGTTGCGCTATGTCAGACAAATATGAATATTAAATAATGTCTTCCTATTTTTATAGGGTATCCTTAATTGCCTTTCTTCTATCTCTATCCCCTGTTGTAATTAGGAGACTTATTCTAAAGGGAGGATAAAATAGTTTTTTCCCCAGACTGACCTAATGCCTTGGCAGTTTTGCTGGCTTGGTAAACTCTGAAGGATGCGTGTAGGCGTCTTGGTTATCTTCTTCCTGTTGGTTTCTTGGTTGATGCTTACTCTAGTCAATATTGGTCAACATTTCTGTGCATTTTCAATTACAGTATGAATTATATGAAACTATAATATGGATCATCTCTTCTTCTGTATTTATTTATTTATTACTACTACAGCAGACTGTTCCTCCCTTTCCCTCTTCCTCGAGTAGTAATGCAAGATGAATTGTGTGTAGTTATGCACTTTGTATCAATGTAGTAGAAATCTATGGAATCTGTTTTTATACTTTTTATATTGTTCATACACTTGTAATCCAAGCTTTTTTTTTAAACTAGGGCAACAAGCAAATAAATAAATGAATAAATAGATTTATCTAGTGGGGCAAGAAAGTGTATTCTTTCCAGTTGTTGATTTTAGTGATCTCATGGGTGTCAGCTATTTTGAAAAGTGAATAGAAGGCACGAGAGAGTTACTATGAAGCTTGCTCAATTTAATACTCAATACATGTAGTCCTTGACTTACAACAGTTCATTTAGTGACTGTTCAAAATTACAACAGCACTGAAAAAAGTGTCTCATGAGCATTTTTTCCACACTTACGACCATTGCAGCATTCCCATGATCATGATCAAAATTTAGATGCTTGGCAACCGACTCATATTTATGATGGTTTCAGTGTTGTGTGGTCACCTTTCGCGAACTTTCGCAAAGTCAGTGGGGAAGCCAGATTCACTTAACCGTGTCTTTAACAACTGCAATAATTCACTTAACTGTGGCAAAAAAAGTCATAAAATGGGTGAGAATTCACTTAATTGTTTGCTTAACTTTAGTCTTGCTTAGCTTTGAGCTCAATTGTCATGTGTCGAGGACTACCTGTATTCTATATATTGATTCATAAAGTGGAGATTTGAATATTTTTGTGGGGAAGTTGTGTGTGGAGGGGGTCTCAATATTTTCCAAGAGATGATCAAGAAATGGCAGGCATGTCATTAACAATCTTGATGGCTATTTGCAGTGCTATATTCAGAATTGTAGGCTGCATGTGTTAAACCAAGGTTAGGGTAAACAGTAGAAGAGAGTTTCTGCATGCACCTGGCCCCTGGAACTCTTAATGTTGGAACGGACAATCTTATTGACCAAATAAAAAGCCAAAGGAGTTACTACGATCTCTCAAAAGGTGCTTTTTTCAAGAGGCAACTGGACTTTCTGTTTTTTTCTTACGTTTTGCTCATAGCTGAAGAAGCTTCTTGGATGAGAAGTGAAACGTCTTCAAGGAAAAACAAAGAAAGTCCAATTGCCTCTTGAAAAAAGAACCTTTGTGGCAATCATGACCTGGATGACTGAGAATCTCCATAGGCGTTCTTACGATCTCATTTGCCTTTATAATGTTTCGTGGAGAATCCTGTTCACTGAAGTAGTTGGCAACTACCCTGCATAATATAAAGAACTTCTATTTAGGAGTAGTATCAATCAACTACTCGGAGATCATATAATCTGTGTTGATATGCTATCTAATATTGGTGACCAATCTCAGGAAT
This sequence comes from Laticauda colubrina, assembly GCA_015471245.1. NCBI lineage: Eukaryota > Metazoa > Chordata > Lepidosauria > Squamata > Elapidae > Laticauda > Laticauda colubrina. The sequence continues at coordinate 18,582,987 of BLBF01000055.1, read as the reverse complement.
GGAAGGAACATTTTGACCTTGCTCAGTACAGGAATTGAAATTAAAACATCTTTTCATTATCTATGCAACTTCTATATGAATAAATCTAATACAGATGTGGGAACTAATTTTTGGTATTCAAATTGCTATTATTAGAACATTTTTTATCAAAGATGGTCGTGGACAGCATTTTTGCTGATTCTGAAATGAAGCTAGGTTTACAGTGGCAAAAATTGGGGAGTTTTCCTTGAGCAAAGTTCTTGTTAAATGTTCCTGTTCCCAGTTTTCCATTTTCATTAGTAGAAATTGAACCCATTTATTAGTACACATTTTGACTCAGCAGGAATGTCTATGGCATATAAGGATCAAACTTCTGCCCTCCTTACTTGGTGAATTGCCAGTGCTAAACATTGATTCAGAACTTGAATTGTTTGCTTCCTTGGATGTTAAAGGAGAAAACAGTAAAGGATGCTGTTTCTACTGAATACAATGATTTGCAAGCAATCTGTGCCAACAGTTTTATGTATTCCTCAATTCTGAATTTGTTCCCTCAAGAAATACTGAAATTACAAAACAAAAACCCAAAACCAGTGCCTTGAAAAATGGTTGTAAGTTGCAATGGAAGAACTATCAACGCTATGAGTATTCGTGTCTAGAGAATACTGGAATAGTTCTGATCTGGCAGCTAAGCTTTATTGCTTTATTTCACTTTCTATTTATGCCCTTGTTTTTCCTATGAAGTTTCATAGAAGAGACAAGAAATAATAAGGGCTATCAATGCACATACTGCATTTTCAAAACAGGTGCCATAGTTCTCTTAAGTACACACTCTTGTTGCCTGCATAGCTAGCAAGATCTGCCAAACAAAATGGCTCACAGAACAAGCAGAATGAAAAAAATCAGCCCTGTTTTATATGGCTGCTGCTGTTTCCTAAAATTACCTATTCACAATTATTTCAATTCAGAGCTTAATCTTCAGTATCAGTGAATTTATCTGTCAAACATTTTTCAGATGTAGAGAAATATGAACTGATAAATTCTGGAATTCTGGGTTGAATTGAAGTCCATCCATCTTAAAATTGCCAAGGTTGAGAAACACTGCTGTACTTCATCAGGGTCACTGTCAGAAGATTATATGAATATGCTCTAATTCAGCCCTAATTCATAGTTGGATGGGAGACCATTTCAGCTAGACTGAGGAGCTGAGGTGCTCTATTTTTAATATGATTTGGAACCAGGTGGTTTCCAAGAACCACCAGATGGAGCAGTTTGCATAAGAAATTCCCACTGTCTCCATATTGTTATAAGGAGAAAACATATGGGAAATAATATTCAATGTACCAGTAAAGGAGAATTATTTGTAGCTCAGGGTTGAAATGAGAGGTCCTTGGTGCTCTCAGATTGATTGTTTTCGTGCAGGTGTTTCATTACCCAAACTGGGTAATAAATATTACATTTAATTATGTAATTAAATAACTGGCATGATGGCTCAGCATTTACGATCTTCACACATTTGTTAAGTGAATCACTGCAGTTAATAACATGGTTGTAAAGTGAATCTGGCTTTCCCATTGACTTTGCTTCTCAGAAAGTTGCAAAATATGACGCCACCATAAATAAGAATCAGTTGCCAGGCTTCTGAATTTTGATCACATGACCAATGGGTTGCTGCAACAGTCGTGTGAAAAAAGGTCATACCCAGAGGTGGTATTCAGTTGATTCGAACCGGTTCTGGCATGTCAGTAGCGGAATTGCTCCCGCCATTTCCTGCCCTATATCCTTTTTTTTAAAAGCTCAGCTAATTCATGCAAAGCATGCACTAAGAACCAGTAACGCACGATTTGGAATCCCACCACTGGTCATAGGTCAGTTTTCAGTGTTGTAATTTCAAATGGTCACTAAATATAAGTGAAGAGCTACCTGTCATTCCGTTGTACCATGGACAATGCTATCAAAAGCTGCCAAAAAGTTAAAATAATAATGGAGCTCCTTCCATGAGATAACAAGCAATTTTTTCTCCTGCTGATAAAACAACTGATTTTGCCACCAAAGCTGGTTATTTGGGGTGTCTGCTCCCCCCTTTTTTTAAAGGGGAGACTAGGTGGGACCCAAGGTGACCATCAAATGATCCTACCCTCTGGAGAAGATCATGGCCCCGGAGAAGAGTGGGGGGTCTTGATGGCTGCAGATCTTGGTAAGTAAGGAGCTCAAATCAGGTCTGGTCTCTTGCCGTCTTTTCAGCTGTTCGATTTTTTTTTTAATGTGCCTGGGTTTTAATTGCATCTTTGGAAGCTACTATCTCTTGATTCATGACTAGTAGACTTCTGACCTATTTTATAACTCCTTGCTGGACTTTTAAAACTTTTTTTTGTTCTTTTACTGTTTACTATTAAATTCCAAATGATTTTCATTCAGCCATAAGGCTATTTGCGGTGAAAATATATTCCCTTTGGCAGTAAAAAGGTCTTATATTTACAAAGGATTATATTAAAATTTTACTCTTTCTAGTTTTTTTTAAAGAGCTTTTATATTTATTTTTTAATTTTTGATGGGAAAATTTCCCTTTCTTTAACCCCAGGTGTGGAGGGAGAAGCCTTTTCCTGGGCTACAACTTATCTGCTTCTCTTCTCCTTGTAGAAAGAACAGTGTGATTCTCAAATGTCTCTAAAAGGAGACAAAATATTATGGAAAGCATTTGAAAAAAAGAAAGCTCTCGAACAGGTTTTATTTGAAAATGTAAACAAAAAATCAAGAGGATCAATAACAGTTGCGTGATCTCAACATGATGTCCAAACGCAGTCAAGAAGTAGTTAGACTTGGTTTGCAGCTTGATGAATTGGAACCTGATCTTTGCTGTCAGATGTGTAGAAGAAAGTACTTGGTTTGAAAAATATAGATTTGCCAAAATAGATTGAAAGGAATATGAATAAAAGAAATTCTGAAACAATGGAATTGATGAAGGATGGACTGAACTTTCTTCGTAAGAGGAATACTGTGTTATTAAGGAGAATTTTTCAACAATGGATAGTACCAAGATTTACAACAAGAGATTTATCAATTTTGGAAATGAGATGCAATTGTTGGGAAAGTTCTCAGGATTTCATTCTTGACAAATCAGAGATAACGATTGGGGTGATTTGTGGTTAATAAGAAGCCAGACAGGCTTTCTATGAATAAGTCACAATAACAAACGGTTAACAGAATGCCTTGAACTTTATCTGTGCTGTTGTTTAACCTTATTAACTACTTTTTCTTTCATATATGTAATATATGACAGGTCAGTTGGGCTGAAAATAAATGCTGCAGCTTAAGGCCCAATCCCACTGGCCGATGGATGCAAAACATATGCATAAAGGATGAGCAAAATTTCGGGGGTGGCTCCATCCGTTGTCATTGCTCCAAAAATTGGCAAAAATTTGCATAAACAGAACAGAAAAGAATGGAAAAAAACGGACAAAGGTAGTATGTAGTGGGGATGTTAAACGGATGTTCATAGGAAGCCTAGCGGATGACAGCGGATGGAAGCGGATGACACATCCGAAGGGGTTCCGGGGGATAATTGCGAAGCAGATGCATAGCGGAAGGGGCGGATGCACAGTAGATGAAGCGGATGCATCACAGATGCCTATAGGAAACAAAGGGGATGCCGCACAGATGTATATTGGATGCAAAGCATTCACTGCGCATGCGGGGAGTATGAATTACATCAGCTCTGCGGATATAAAAGGATGCAGCACACATGGAGTCAGCATACAGGGGAAAGACGTGCTGCCACATACATCTAGCAGGAACACCATGGTTCGTCAGTCAGGAAAGAAGAGAAAGCCCGTGCCAACTTGTTCAAGCCCTGGCAAGGTGAAGAAGGCCAGAACCAGCATCCCACATCGTGGTACTGACTCTGAAGCTGCTGCTTCTGCTGCTGCTGCTGTGGTGGACCAGCCCCAAGGCCCTCAAAGCCCTGCTGCTGAAGGCCCTGCTGCTCAATCCCCAGAAGGCCCTGCTGCTGAAGGCCCTGCCAGAGGGAGGAAGAGGCAAGGGAAGCAGAAGGGAGAGAGGAAACAGCACATCATTTCTGAGGAGCATGAGGATGAGGTGCTGGAATGGCTGAGGGAGAATGAGTACCTCTGGAGAAAGGGCCACAGACTCTATTGCAACACCAAGAAGAAGCAGGCAGCTTGGAGAGACAAGGCAGAGAGCCTGGGCTACACTGCAGATGTACTCCTGGGATGGTGGAAGCACATGCCCACCTGATATGGCAAGCTACACCTCAAGAAATCCGGGCAGGCCACTGTCAAGCTCACTGTCCCGGAGATGTACATCATGGCCAATTGCAGTTTCCTGGAGGGTGAGATCCGCCACCGAGGAGCAGCCTCTCTGACACCCCTCTCCCTCAGACAGCCCACAGACAGCCAGTCCTCTTCCAGCCAGGAGCTAGCTACCCTCTCCAGGCAGGTGTCTTCAGAGGGCCCCAAGGCAGAGACCTCCCCGACAGCTGCACTCCCCATGTCGGCAGACTTGGAGGATCCTGTGGGGGATGACGCCCTGCTGTCACAAATGGAGGAAGAAGCAGCAGCCACCAGAGGCCAACCCACCCCCACCCCCAGCTCCACAGGACACAGGCAGAGAGGCAGACTGGAGGGCCAGGACCACAGTGTGCTGTTGGAGATCAGGGACACCAGCAAGACAAGCACAGAACCTCTCTCTCAGCTGGTCCACAGCGACATACCATACTCGGGCCGGAAGCCCTTCATCACCTACATGAGCCAGACACTGAAGGACCTGCCCGGGGCCCAGTACCAGGTGATGAAGCAGAAAATAACAGCACTTCTGCACAACCCTCAAGGCCCAGCTGAAGCTGCTCCTATCCAGTCCAGGTCTGCTCCTCCACCCCAGGAGATGTCACAGCCTTCCACAGCTTTCAACAGCCCCTCACCTACCAAGGCTACGACTACCAGGACTTCCCACAGCAGAAGCAGAACTTCCCAATCCAGGCCCAGGTTCATCGCACGCCACAGACGCCACTCCTCACCCAGCTGCAGACCAGACAGCCCCACTATACTCCTCCTTCCTCCACCCCACAGCCAAGCCCGTCAACAGACAATCTGTCATCAGTATTGGGCCTGACATCTCAAGTCCTTGATGAAGGGCCTCTCAACCTCACGGGACTGAGTCAGCTCTCGGACAGCTTCCTGAACACACCATCCCCTGTTGTACCCTCGGGGCCAAGCACCCCAATGGTGCCTCAGACCAGCACTCAAGCCACAGCCGCCTCCACAGTCCCTGCCCGCTAAACAGCTGAGACCATGGACATGACTCAGAGTGACTGAGAATAGTGTCAGAGACTGAATTGTACTTCTTTGCTTAAGACACTTTACTTGGTTCATTTTGCTTTTTTAATAAAGTCATAAAGTTAAGAAAGTTAATAAAGGTTATCTTTGCTTAAGACACTTGGTTCATTTTTTTTACTTCATAAAGTGTTGGTGAAAACTTTGAAAAAATTGTTAAGCCTTTGCATGCTTGTTGGGTAGATAAGGATAGTTGTGGGATAGATAAACCTCCAGTGCAACCATAGTCGGACTGTATGGTCCACCATCCCAGCTGCCACACATATGGACCTTTATTATCAATAACAATTTATTCATTGATCAACACATTTTAAAATAAGCAAAGCTCTTTATTAATGCCCTATTCATTGTAGGACCACTCAACATACATGGCACAATCTCATCAGTGTTATGCGACAGGCTCAAAGAAACATCCATTAATCATCTATCATCCTGTCTTGCCACTCCACTGCTCCAGCTGGGGAGTTGCACCAGTGTTTCAGGAGGTTGCGCTGCTTCTTCCCTTCACGTGAAGCTCTGTTGAGGCCTTGTACATCCACAGTGTCTATCAGTTACGTCCTTGCCTCCATTCACCAGGCTCCATGTCTCCATTCCCTTGTTGACGGTCCAGAAGTCTGTTCTGCAACACTGGGTAGCGGGTGCGCATGAGATTGTGCAGGATGCAGCAAGCTTCCACGATGCTCCTCACACTCTCTGGGTCATGCTGCATGGTGGTGAGAAGTACCTGGAACCTGTTGGCCAGGATGCCAAAGGTGTTCTCCACCACCTGTCTTGCCCTGGACAGCCTGTAGTTGAAGATTCTCTCTTCACGGGTGAGGTATCTGGAAGTGTACGGCTTCATGAGGTAGGTTCTGAGGGAGAACACGTCATCACCACTGATGAAGTAGGGCACATCTTGTGTGTCATTGGTTAGGGGGTCTGGATCTGCAAAACCCATGATGAGGTTGCGTTCCAGCCCCTCCTTGAGGTCACTTGCGTTGTATACCTGGCCATTTGAAGCTGACCCGTTGCCTGAAGCATCGATGTTGATGAACTTGTAGTCAGCATTAACCATGGCAAAGAGTATGATACTGAAGAAGCCCTTGTAGTTGAAATAAGTGGATCTTGAGTCGGCTGGAGCTTTGCAGGCCACCCATCTATGGCTCCAACAGTGTGGGGAAAGTTCCACCTCTGATACCACTCTTCTGCAAGTTTTCTCCAGCCTTGTTCAGTGGTGGGGCACTTGAGCTCCTCCACATATTCTTCGATGATGGCCTGCACTACTTCTCTGACCACTTTGCTGATGGTGTTGTGTGGCACCCTCCACGCATACTGCATGTTTCTGTATGTGGATCCAGAGGCCAGGTGCCGCAGAGTCAGTGCCACCTTCAGTCCAGGGTCCAGGTTTGGACAGAGGTTGGTGCTAGGCTTGGTCAACCTGGGTCTCAGATGCCCTACAAGTTCGTCAAACATGGCTGGTGGCATCCTCGTGAAGTGATGGAATGCATGAGGGTCTTCATTCGTCACCTCCACTATCAACTGGTCATACAGTCCAAACTCCATTCTTCTCACGATCCATCCTTGGACCCACACAGCTCTTGGACGTCTCCTTCTTCTTCTGTATAAAAGTTGAAACAGTGTGAACAGCTTTTGGGTTTGGTGATGAATGAGCGCAGCTATCATATGGACTATGACATCATCCAGGGTGGAGAACAATTGATGATGTTGAAGACCAAGACCAATGGTGAAGAGGTCTGTGCACCATGGCTGCTAGACTCATACTGATATCCAGATGATTTTCTCCCCCTTTTTATAGGAAATATCGGTTGTCCGCTAGGTGTCCTTCTACATACTCCAGACATCCTAAATATATGAGATAAAATCCCAGATACAAACATTTTGTCAATTTTTAATACTTTATATATGAGATGCATATGCTTACTTCCTTTCTATTTCCGTGCTACTAACGCTGTGTAGACGTTCCATGTGCCTTTTGTTTCCTCCCTCTTTCCGTTTTCAGCTGCAGCGGATGTGAGTTGAGGGGATGGCTAGAGGATACAGAGAGGATACAGCGGATATTCAATGGATGATAACAGACATAGAACGTTTGTTGCCCGTATATGTTTGTTGCCTGGATGTACATCGTCCGTGGCGGAAAGTTCATCCATTCACAAAGTTTTGTGCAGCTCAAAACCTCTTGCGCAGATGAAATCGCAGTGGACGGATGCTCGATGGATAGAGCGTATGAAACACGTATGCAATGAGTACACAACGGATGCATAGCGTTTTCCAATGGATGGCAAGCTTTTTTTTAACGTTTTACATCCTCTTTGCATCTGTAAGTGCAGTGGGACCAGGCCTTTATAGATTTTGGACCTGCTTTTTTTTTGGGAGGGGGAGCTATTGTTACAATAGATCTGTCAGTGTTCATCTAGGGGTATAATATGTGTTTTTGTCTTTTGTACTTTTTAATACATATTTTGTCATGTTCTTGTCTAGTTTTGTCTTTGTTAAAAATTTATTTTGTATTTTGTATTTGAATCTTCTGAATAAAATAAAATTAAGAAAAAAATATCAGCAAGGTTATACTCTTTCCCACAGCTATTAGGGTGACTAAAACCAATTCCATGCAAAAGCATTTTCATCTAATAGCTAAGGCAGCAATAAAGCGGCAGGAATGTTAGTGCTTAAGAAAGGGTCAAATTCCATTTGATAGTTTTCTCCACCTCCCTTATAAGTAATGCCTTGCAGAGGCAAAAACATTGGGACAATTTATTTTAGGGCTCTTTGGATTATAACCTATAACTGGATTATAATCCATTGTCTGGATTAGAACACCTGCCTTTCATTTAATTTTCAAAGAAGCAGGAACATATTCATGCCCATTTTGAGAATTCAGACAGGTAACTATCCTGTGAACTCTTGGTTTACCTAAAAACCTTAAAGAGCAAAGTTTTGGATCCACTGAATGGACATTTGGCAGCCAAAAAAGCTAATTTAACCTCTCCTTAAATATATATATATGTACTGAAATTCTGATTACTATAACCCTTAATTGGGTGAAATGGTGCTCCACAGAGCAACATTTTTTGAAACCAAGGTATCTTGAGTGGGCTAATTTACAGAATGGGCCCAAAATTTGGGAAGCAAATTATGTGGAATTTGGCATATTTTATGAAACAATATATAACATAAAATTATAAAACAGTTGATGACAAAATATAAACTCTCATAAAACATTTCCTATGCTGATGTTTCATTATATTATACAATTCAACACAGGCTATTTTCAAGGCACATAAATCTCTGGATGGATCCTAAATTTTCCAGTAGAGACAATACATTACAGACTCTGTCATTATGAAGGCATTAAGGAATCTGATAAGGAAATATTTCTGAATCAAATGATCCAATGAGTCCACTAGTAACACTTTAAAAGACATTCAGAAAAAGCAGAAGAGATTATACTGTCATTAAACCCATGAAGCCATTTCAAGGACAAATATTTTATTTGCAGAACATTCTTAGTATTTTCACTAAGTTATTTCTCGGCAATGCTCCAATTAATTTGAAGATTGCAAAAAAAGCATCGTCTGATGATAATGAACAGGTATACTGGTATATTCTCCTCTCAAAAGATCCTTCTAAATTTAGGTGACATGGAATGAAACATATATTTCCCTTTTTTCTGTCTTGGCTTCTTCTCACACAAGCAAGACAAACTGGCCATTGTATTCACAAGCAAAAAATAAAGAAGAGTCATATATTGAAATGAGATCTTTCTGTTCGTGGGGGGAGGGTCTTTCAAATATAAATACTGGATCAACTAAGTGGTTGCTAGTTATTTACTGTACATTACTTGGACACTGGATTTCAATAAAATTAATCACATAGAGATTATGTGATTAGAAAAATGTCACCAACAATCCTCCCCCCCTTCAGCAAGGTTACTTAGTATCCTTTTGGCAAATATTCTCAATACAACTCCATCTATTTTTGCAACACATTAAATCCATATTAAAAGATTAAAAAAATGTATCCAGTCCTCTTCCGGAAGAGAGTCAGCTCCTGTCTCTAGGCAGGTGTCTGTGGAGCGTGCCACGACGGAGAACCCGCGGACAGCTGTTTTAACCGTGGTGGACTGCGTGGAGGAGCCTGACGCAGTGGGAGAAAGGAGACGGCACTTCCACCACAGTCCAACCCGGATCCACCCCCAGCTCAACCTCCAAAGAAAGGCAGAGAGCCAGACAGGAGGGGCAGAGCCACACTGTCCTGCTGGAGATAAGAGACACCATCAGGAGCAGCATAGATCTCCTCTCTCAGCTGGTACACACCGATTCCTCATCCTCCAACCGCAAGCCCTTCCTCACCTATGTCAACCAGACCCTCATGGACATGGCGTAACCCCAGTACCAGGTGGTGAAGGACAAGATCACCGATCTGCTTCACAACCCTCCAGATCCAGATGAACCTGCTCCCACCCAGTCCAGGTCTGCTCTTCCACCCCAGGTGATGTCCCTCCCATTCCAAGGCTTTCCACAGGCCCTCACCTACCAGGGCTACGGCTACCAGGAGGTCCAGCAGCACAGGCAGCAGCCCTTCCCAGTCCAGGCACAGGTTCATCGGACCTGTTCCACTGCTGCCACCGATGCCACCGATGCCACCCACACCACCGATGCCACCCATGCCAGTCCTCACCCAGCTGCAGACCAGACAGCCCCACTACACTGCTCCTTCCTCCACCCCACAGCCAAGCCCAGCTTCAGTACATCTGTAATCGGTACTGGGGCTGACACCCCATGGCATGGAGGAAGGGGCTCTCAACATCACGGGGCTGAGCCAGCTGTCTGAGAGCTTCCTCAACACACCGTCCCGTTATCCTCCCGGGGCCAGGCACCCCAGTGGCGCTTCAAACCAGCACTCCAGCAGCAGCCACCTCCACAGCACCTGGACCCTTCACCCCTGAGACTGGGCACACCTCCGAGTGACCAAGAGGAGTGCCAGAGACTGGGTGGCTACCTGTTCACTTTATTTGGACACTTGACTTGGGTCATTTTTCTTTTACAGCTTGTTATTAATAAAGATTATCTTTGCTTCACACACTTGCTTCATTTATTTTAGTAAATAAAGTCTTGGTGGAAACTTTTAGAAATGGTTTAAGCCTTTGCATGCTTGTGGGACGGGTTAAGATAGCAGTGGGATGGGCAGGGATACCTTTGGAATGGGTAATAGCTGTAGGATGGGCAGGGATAACTTTGGGATGGGTTATACCTGTGGGATGGGCAGGGATACCTTTGGGATGGGTAATAGCTGTGGGATAGATAAACCTCCAGTGCAAGCATAGTGGGACTGTATGGTCCACCCTCCCAGGTGCCACACCTATGGCCCTTCATTATCAATAACAATGTAAGCATTGATCCATACATCTGAACATAAACACAACTCTTTATTAAATGTCCTGTTCATTGTAGGCCCACCCAACATACATGGCCCAATCTCATCAGTGTGATGAGACAGGCTGAAGGAAGCATCCTTTAAGCATCTACCATCCTGTCTTGTCACTCCACTGCTCCAGCTAGGGAGTTGCACCAGTGTTTCAGGAGGTTGCGCTGCTTCTTCCCTTCACGTGAGGCTCTGTTGGGGCCTTGCACATCCTCAGTGTCTATCAGGTTTTGCCCTTGCCTCCATTCCCCAGGCTCCATGTCCCTATTGCCTTGTTGGAGGTCCACGAGCCTCTTCTGCAAGACTGGGTAGTGGGTGCGCATGAGATTGTGCAGGATGCAGCAAGCTTCCACGATCCTCCTCACTGTCTCTGGGCGATGCTGCATGGTGGTGAGAAGTATCTGGAACTTGTTGGCCAGGATGCCAAAGGCGTTCTCCACCACCCGCCTTGCCCTGGACAGCCTGTATTTGAAGATCCTTTCTTCACGGGTGAGGCATCTGGAGGTGTAGGGCTTCATGAGGTAGGTTCTGAGGGAGAAGGCATCATCCTTCACGATGAAGTAGGGCACATCTTGCGTGTTGTTGGGCAGGGGGTCTGGATCTGGGAAGCCCATGATGAGGTTGCGTTCCAGCCCCTCCTTGAGGTCACTGGCGTTGTATACCTGGGCATCTGAAGCTGACCCGTTGCTTGAAGCATCGATGTTGATGAACTTGTAGTCAGCATCAACCATGGTGAAAAGGACTGAAGAAGCCCTTGTAGTTGAAATAAGTGGACCCCGACTTGGCTGGAGCTTTACAGGCCACGTGCTTCCCATCTATGTCTCCAACAGTGTGGGGGAAGTTCCACTTCTGATACTACTGCTCTGTAACTTTCTTCCAGCCTTCTTCAGTGGAGGGGCACTGGAGGAGCTCCTCCAGGTATTCTTCGATGATGGCCTGCACCACTTCTCTGACCACAATGCTGATGGTGTTGTGTGGCACCCTCCAGCCGTACTGCATGCTCCTGTAGGTGGTCCCTGAGGCCAGGTGGCGCAGAGTCAGTGCCACCTTGAGCCCAGGGTCCAGGCTGGGCTGGAAGTTGGTGCTCTGCTTGGTCAACCTGGATGCCAGCCGCTCCACAACTTCGTCAAACATGGCTGGAGGCATCCTCATGAAGTTCGGGAATGCACGAGGGTCTTCGTTCCTCAGCTCCACCATCAGCTTGTTGTACAGTCTGTACTCCGCTCTTCTCCCGATCCATCTTCGGACCCAGACACTTCTTGGACGCCTCCTTTTCTTCCCGTAGAACAGTTGAAAGAGCCTGTAGAGGGCTTCGCACTGTTGCAGAACGATGGTGGCTACCAAAAGGAGTAGGGACATGGATGGTGGCTACCAAAAGGTTACCAAAAGGATCCATGGTGGAGATGACTGGATGCTGTGGAAGAGCAAGAGCAAGATGAAGGTTGAATAGGTCTGCACAGCAGGGCTGCTGGACTGAAAGTGAGATCCAGGTGAGTTGCTCCCCCTTTTTATAGGCAATATAGGTTTTCCACTATGTGTCCTTTTGCATCCTCTAGACATCCTCTAGACATCCTTAATATCCGAGATAGGTCCCCTCTGCGAACGTTTTTTCCATTTTAAATGCTTTCTTTGCGAGCTGCATCCGCTTTCATCCTTTCTCCGTCCGTGCTACTAATGCTGCACGTCCGTTCCGTGTCCATTTCGCTTCCTGTGTCCGCTTTCCGCTGGAGCGGATTTGAGTTGCGCGGTTGCGCAGCAGATGCCTAGCGAATGTAGCGGATGCGTAACGGATGATGACGGATGCAGAACGGATGTTTCCCGTATATGTTGCGGATGTAGAACGGACGCGTTGGATACATATTCCGCTCAAAAAGTTTTGAGCAGCTCAAAACTTTTTGAGCGGATGGAACCTCAGTCGACGGATGCTGGATGGATAGAGAGGAAGAAAAACGGACGCAGTGTGTACAGAACGGATGCATCGCGTTAACCAATGGATGGCAAGTGTTTCTCTCTTTTTTACATCCTCTTTTCATCCGTTGGTGCAGTGTGACATGGGCTTAACCTAAAAGAAAGGTGACATAGAAATGTAATTATTTTTTAACTCCCCCAAAAGATATTTTTCTGGATATTACACATGGCTCCCTTGACTATGGTACATGGAAGAAACCATAATTTCTGAATTTACTTACTGCACTGAGTCGAAGTACGATTTACTTGGTTTTCCTAGAATCAAAGAAGGTAAGGATTGGAAAGGACTTTGGAGAGCATCTTGATTAATATACTGCCCAGGCAGGATTTTTCTATTTAATTACTCCTGACACATGAATAGCCAACCATTCTTAAATATGTATAATGAAGGAGTCCTTTGCCTCCTGAGGCAGTCTGTTTCATTACTTTATAGTTAGAAAATTCCTCATAATTTTTTTTCCTTCCAGATTTTTTCTGGTTGATTGCTTTCCTCTGAACATGTTATAGTTTGTCTATAGCCTACATTCTATACTTCAGTTGATGCAGTTGTAGGAGTATATTTCCTTGTTTTGCAAGCTTATATTCAGATACCAGTCAAATTTACTCTGTTTTTTAATTGAAGGATAATGACTAAAAAAAGAAAAAAATTACTGCTAAATAATACTGAGCACATAATAAATGCTATTGGAAAGATCTTTATATTGTTACTTTACAAATTAGGATTAAGCTTTGTAGGACTAGTTCGAGATGCTGACCCAGAACTGAATGGCAACTAGAACTTTTGTAAGGCAAAGACCGAGAAGATTAACAAAGGGAAACTCACAGTTGTATTTTCTAATTCCTCCTGGAAAAACAATATAATGATGTTCAAGCTGTTCTTTGTACCCCTGACAATGTAGGCCTCTGTCACGCTTGTTCTGAGTAAGTGCTGGACAGTTTTGCAAATGCAGCAGCATTCTCTTTTGGCAGGCCTCCATTATACAGAATAGGAAAATAACTCTTATAAATGTAAGGCATGCAGAACAACTTTTTTTTGACTATTTGACAAAGGTACATCAGACTGATAACTCATTGATAAAGCAATACATGTCATTCATTGCTGGATGTCACAGAATAGTTAAAATGGAAAATATAATTCCTTGATCAAACAGATGAACATTAAAAAGTCCTTTTTTAAAAAAGTGAAAATGTGAAGGTTTCATCCTTTAATAAACTATCATGCAAACTTCAGCCAAAACTCTGACTATAATTTGTGAATGCATGGCAGAAACAAAAAGATGATGTGTATTTGGTGTTGGTCTTAAAATTTTAGACTGGCTATGCCTAATTTACCATAACCTACTCTTTAGAGCTAGTGGATGGCAGTTTTTTTTACTTCCCACCTAGCATTTGAATACAGAACTTAAAGTTTAATACTTTAAAGTTGAACAGAACATAAATAGATGAACATGTTACAGCAGTAGATACCATTATTAAAATAAATAAGCAAAATGCTTGCACTTTTTCCTTTTTTGACAATTAGATATGATGGTAAGCTTATCACATTGCTTATTGCATCTTTATGTGGTTAAAACAAGTTTTTAAAGAAAATTTTCTACTTTTGTAAAGTGTTAAATAAAATCTTGTTGCCTATGGTTTGCAATTTCTTTGAAAATAATAAAGACATTGCAACAATAAGAGGAAATTTTTTTTACAGCTTACAAAAGTATAGAATTCTTTATTCACTTTTACATATTCAAATAATGGTGATAATTATGTCAAGGGCAATGGTTCAAATTAATTGTAATCCCAGTAATAAAAGTGACTATCCATACAGATTAGCAATTTGTAAGCTGTTTAGAAAGACGGGTGTTCTGTATGGAACTTGGTAGGTTTCAAGTACTTCATTCTGATTGGCCGAAAAGGCCACTTACAGATTGGAAGTGGAAGCCGCCAAACGGCAGGAAGAATTAAATAACTGTCATTGGCCACAAGCCGGTAGGCTCGCTGCTATATAAAGGGCTGCCGTGGCTTGGGCTATGTTCCGTTTCTTTACCTAGCGGTTTGAAATAAAGAGTTGTTTGGAACCCGGTCTCACACGCTTGATTGTGGTCGATGCATATTTGAACTGGTTGGAAGTCATTCTCATGGCTTCCACAACCACCGAGGCTGTCATGAAACAGCTCAACAAACTGTTTGCGATGCATGGGCTACCAGATGTACTGGTTTCGGACAACGGGCCTCAGGTTACTGCCTTGCAGTTCAAACAATACCTGGCTGCCCAGGGTATCCGTCACACCTTAACTGTGCCGGCCCATCCGGCTGCGAATGGCAGGGCCGAACGCATGGTTAGGTATACTAAGGAGGGCCTAGAGAGAATGGAGAAGGGGGACGTGCAGGACAAACTCAACCGACTCCTAACCTTGCAACATATTACCCCTAGTAGCAAGCTGAACCACGCTGAACTGTTGATGGGTAGGAAGCTATGGTCCTACCTGGACAGGTTACACCCCACCTACACATGGGACAAGCCTCCCGACTCCTCCAGCAAATACCGTACCTTCGAAATTGGTGACC
The DNA here is from genome assembly GCA_015471245.1 of Laticauda colubrina. Classification (NCBI taxonomy): domain Eukaryota; kingdom Metazoa; phylum Chordata; class Lepidosauria; order Squamata; family Elapidae; genus Laticauda; species Laticauda colubrina. The sequence continues at coordinate 18,567,718 of BLBF01000055.1, read as the reverse complement.
TAGTCTATGCCAAGAACCTTACCGGGGACCCTCTATGGCTGCCAGCCACCATCAAACAAGTCACAGGCCCCCGGTCCTACCGACTAACGCTAGATGATGGGAGGGAATGGAAGTGGCACATAGACCAGCTTCGTTCCCACAATCTCGAAAGAAAACCCGCCGAACCAAAAATAATAAATTTCGACGAAAAAACAACCAAGGGGGGAGGAGTACAAATAAATAAAAAAGGGAGAGATGAACCTCCCATAACAAGACAACAAACTCTGCAAAATGACAATCTAACCAAACAAAAAGAGCATTCACAGTTAGATGAACCCCAAGAAAGAAGTCCGGGAACAGGAGAGCGAAGCGAGGCCTTCCTGGAAGGTGGCAGCCAGGCCAGCTCAACCAACCCGGCCAAACCAGGAGGGGGCGGCGGAGCCATCTCAACCGGCCTGAGAGACTCAGGCAGGAGCGGCATGGCTGACTCACCCTTCCAGGAGGTTCCATGGAGAAGGTCGAGAGAAGCAGCGATCCCGTCCGAACCGCTTAAAGACCAAAACAAGACTGAGCCGCACAGGTCAACTAGAACTAGGAAAAGCCCCACTTACCTGCACGACTACGTCACCCACGTTGGACTGAACTAAAGGGGGAGGGGTGTTCTATATGGAACTTGGTAGGTTCCAAGTACTTTATTTTGATTGGCCGAAAAGGCCACTTACAGATTGGTTTGCTAGGAACCAATCCGGGAAGCCGCCAAACGGTGGGAAGAATTAAATAACTGTCATTTGCCACAAGCCAGCAGGCTAGCCACTATATAAAGGGCTGCCACGGCTTGGGCTATGCTCCGTTTCTTTACCTAGAGGTTTGAAATCAAGAGTTGTTGTTTGGAACCCGGTCTCATGCGCTTCTTTCCAGACGGAACAACGGTGAACAGACAAACTAGCATGATTTTCTCGATTGTTGGCCTTAAGTTTTGTTACAACTTTATGAATACCTGATGCAGAAAACAAATTTATAATCATTTTAGTTCAATTAATAATTGTATTCAAACTCATAACTCTCTTAACTAAATGGCTGCCTAGTTATGAATATTCACACACAATCTATTCATGTTTACTCAAAAAACAAAAACAAAAACCCAACCACCATGACTGATTTTAACAGAGTTTCGTTTTAGGAAGATGGGACATGGTGGCTCAGTGACTAAAACATTGAGCTTGTCGATCAGAAAGGTTGGCAGTTTGGTGGTTCAAATCCCTAGTGCCGCATAACAGAGTGAACTCCCATTACATGTCCCAGGCTTCTGCCAACCTAGCAGTTCAAAAGCATGTGAAAATGCAAGTAGAAAAATAGGGACCATTTTGGTGGGAAGTAACAGCGTTCTGTGTGCCTTTGGCATGAGACGTCTTAGGACAGCACTGGCTCTTCAGCTTTGAAACAGAGATGAGCACTGTCCCCTAGAGCCAGGAACAACTAGCATGTATGTGCAAGGGGAACCTTTACCTTTATTAGTTTCAAGAACCATGATACAGGATTATAGTTTTAGTGTGGTTTTCCCATCAATGTTAAAAATAATTAACTTATATGATAGCCATACTAAGCTTTTATAATAAAAACTAATTACAGCTTCTAGCCAGACATATTTTTAGAAGTAACAAGGGATAATTTTATTAAATGTGAGGGAAAGCACAGATGAGGTTTTGGAATGTGATTAAAGACCACAGTCCAATTTGCCTCTCCTCCAATCTGGATATTATGAAATATTTAAATAGATATTTGATGTATTGGTATTAAAAAATCTTATTTTTCTAATTGTTCCTCGCTCCTTCATTTTAGAACAAAATTAATGAAAGTTAAAGCATACAAACTTACTAACTAAAATAAAATATCAAAATTATCAGTTAAATTAAATAGGTTCTTAAAAACAAATGACCAAGAAACTCATAAGGTACAAGCTCACTTACAAAGATTACAGCTTGTGTTCATGCAGCAGGCCTAACCAGTTTACCAAACATTTTAGCAAAGCATGTTATGAATATCGAACCTCTTTAGTTAGCTTATATTCAAATGTCATGCATAGTCTGGAAAACTGGGATATTTGAATTAACGAACAATTTTTTTTATCCTGCCATTTTGTTTTACTATCATGCAATGCAAAATTTAAGAGAGATATTAATCTTAGCTCTTTAACAAAGAAGGAAAGGCTGCAACCCTACAACCTTTACTAATTTAACCAGGGTTTAATTGATTACCTTGGTTCTTAATTTGTGGGGCACAAATTAGAAACCCTATTCTAGGTTAACACTGCAACTTTAATCTTTTTTATGTACTGCAGCAGAGGCACTTGCAAATAATTCGTGTAATGATTGCAAATAATTCTCTTCAAACATGTTTTCAAACTTCATTTATTCATTTTTAAAGGACTAATTTGTTTTCTGAATAGACCTGTCTTTTCTCCAATAGTATAATTGTTGTTGCATCATTATAGATTTACAGCTTCACATATACTGCTCTAGAAAAATGAAAGAGGGAAGTACTCTCCTTTTGATATATTTCAAATAATTAGAAATGTAAACAAGAACATTTATGATTCTGATAAATATTCAGCTGACTCACAGATGCAAATATCAATATGGATATTCTTTAGAGAAAAATGGCAAATAAAGACTCTAATTTATGATACTCTTTATGTGTATGACTGCATTCCTATTCACACTAGTAATACTATTACTAAATTTGCAGATACAACAGTGGTGGGACTCATCTCCGCAGGGGAGGAAAGAGTCTGCCTATTGAGATGAGGTAGACCGGTTGCTTTCATGGTGTGGAGACAATAACTTGGTTCTCAACACCAATAAGACCAAGGAGCTTATAGTGGACTATAGAAGGAACAGATCAGACATCCAGCCCTTACTTATCATTGGTGACCGAGTGGAGCAAGAGGCCAGTTTTAAAATTTCTGGGTATTACCATAAAAGAGGACCTGACCTGGGGTGCTCACATTGCAGCACTGGTCAAAAGGGCTCAGAAGATATACTACCTGAGACTTCTCAGAAAACAACGACCGAATGAAAAACTGCCGGTGACCTACCGCTGCACCATAGAAAGCATCTTAATTTACCGCACCTGTCTATGGTTTGCCAATTGCATGGTGGCACATAGGACAGCACTCCAGAGGGTTAACGTCATTGCCCAGAAGATCATTGGTTGCCCTCTCCCCTCTTTGGAAGAGCTTTATAGATCCCACTACCTTAAGAAAGTTCAAAGCATTCTCAAAGATCCATCTCATCCTGGGCATCCTTGTGTGTCCAATCACACTTGGCCAATAAAGAATTCTATTCTATTCTATTCTATTCTATTCTATTCTATTCTATTCTGTTCTGTTCTGTTCTGTTCTATTCTCACATAAAAGTGACTCTGGGTAGTGTACAACACTTAATTAAAAAGCACTAAGTACATAAAAACAAATAATTTATAACATAATTATAAAAAGGTCACACAATTACCACAGAAAGGGAGCAATCACAAAATTTCTCCAGTCCCCTGGGACCCTCAAGCTGTTAAGTCTTAAAATGCAAACAGATTTTCCACTAAACTAGAGCAATATAACTAAGATAACTAAGATTGTTTCAAATATTCATTTGAGAACAAATTTCTATGCTATATTGACCCCCCAAATAACCTCCTGAATTCAGATTATAAAAAATATTACCTGCTTAAAAAGTAAATAAATAGGAGTTTTAATTAAAATGGTTTAGAATTGTGTTTCTTAAAACATTTTTCTCTCAGGACCCTTTCCCATTGTTAAAAATTATGGTCACCGAAGATTTGTTTGTTGGGATGTTTATCAACATTTCCTGTATTTCCTGTATAAGAAAATTAAAATTGGTATGTTCACTACCACTATAAATTCTCACAACTATTTGGTGGGATTTTATTATATTTTTCAACATAGGTTGGCAAATAATTTTGATTTCATATATCTGAAAAGGTTTTGGGGGGATCCTCCAGGGGTTCTTGGATTACACTTTGAGGAACACTGGTGTACCGAAAAATGGATGTAGAACTGTGACAAAAGGATTGCAAGTTCTCTTCTGGTACCAAAAACAAATCTGCAGTGATGAGAGAATTAAACCAGAGATACTGTGTTGTGTGAAAACTTTGGGTCAAGTCAAAATTAGTAAAAACAAAAATAACATAAGCCACAATCCTGCTCAAGAACACTCCAGTGTATTGTGGGGGGAGCATACGCATTCGCATGCAAGAGAGAGCCAGAAGCAAAAAAAAATCCACAATACCTATGTAGCGGTAAATATCTACTGGTATTGTTCACAATCCAAATCTAGTAGATTTTCACTTCTGTGTGAAGTAGACCTATTTAAGTCATGGTTGTTTTAGCAATAACAAACCTAATCGTCATGGCACAATTTATTGAAGCAGAATCCAGTTTGCAAACCACAGTTTCATTCCTATTACACTAAATCAAACTATAAACAACTGCATTTTACTAAACCAAGCAGAACCTAGACTATTTAAGTGCTCCTTACAAAGATTTACAATGAAAAAGCAGCAATTAGCCAGTCAAGATTTCAGATTAACACAAATATTCAGCAAAGTCTCTGATCAGCTTCTGAAAAATCTTCAGGTTTTTTAATGATACCCAACAGTGAGTATAATACTTAACAGTAAGTAGATGCAGGTTAGCAACCACAATGAAATGGGCTTCTTTTCAGTAGAGACCTAATCATGAAAACTCCTCCCTTCTTCCCCTATTCTTTTATTAACTCCTCCTCTCAGCTGGTTCCTCCATTCTTTTCCTATTTGCTTCCAAACAAGTAAAAACCATGAAGGCTGGGCAGGTAGGTAGAAGCTAGTTAGAAGCAATTCTATCTGGCTTTCTACTTTCATATTTTGCTGAAAAGCTGGAATCTCTCATCTGGGTCACTACTTCATGGCTCTTGGGTAAGTATTTGTTTCTGGGGAAGGGCTGTTGTGTACAAACTGAACTAACTGCAGGCTTTTTCAAGAATTAGAATAACAGTTTTTCTACAGTTTGAATGTTCACCTGGGCAGGAATTAAAAAACAAATTAAATTCCCTAAAAACATTAAAATGAGACAAAGTCGTCACATTTAAGTGCTTTTTAATTTCTGGTAAGTTACTCTAATGTAATTTAACTCAACCTCTGAAATGATAATGGACTGGTAATTCTTGATAGTGGACTAGTAATTGATAAAGAAATGAATTTATTTATTTCTGGAAAAGAAATGATAGTGGGCTGGTAATTCTTAAAAATTTAAAACTAAAATTTAATTTTAAATTAACTTGTAATTATAAAATATTAAAAAAATGGATTAATGAAGCTTGGAAAATAGCATTTGGGGAGAACGCACATGGCACACACATACACACACACACACAGAGATTAATCCTTGTATTTTCAATTATTCTTTGTAGTGGCTCTTTACACTGCTTTTATATTTGTACTAATATGAATATAAGAGCATATTTGCCAAGTTATTCTTTGGCAAGAGCATATTATAATTCTTTTAGAGCATGTTCTCTGAAGACAAATTTTGCCTTTCAAGTTTCCTATGTGGAAAAAAAAAAGCAACAATTGTATAATACCAAATATAATGGTATAAAATCAGGGGTTCCCACAACCGGGGATGCGAAAACTTGGGTTTAGAAGTTTCAAAAGTATACTGTATATGTATAATTATATGCATATAATTATTTTAAGGGGTGTGAGAATATATCAGAAGTGTTATAGGGGTAAGGGGTCTAAAAAGGGTTGGGAACCCCTGGTATAAAGGAATGCTTTTTTTAAAAAAAAAACACCTCTTAGATACCAACGAGGGTCAAGCTCTATGGCCTGAGGACTCCTAATCTTTGGTCACCTGTCTTTCTATAAAATATTCAGTATGGATTATGGCAGTTAAACCTCGGCAAGTACAGTATAAAAAGTACTTAGTAACAAGAGCCGGTCTTAAACCAAGCAACTTTAAAAGGCAGCCGAGCCGGCATGCTTTAAGTAAAAATCCCTTTAAATTTAGGAGGCCTGATATCTGGCTACAGCCCTATAGGATTGAACCCACATCATACAATAACGCTGAAACGGGGGGGGGGGGAAGTGGCCCCTAGCGAGGGGAAATGTTGCTTGGTCTGATGAAGAAACAATTCTAGGTTTGCAACAAAAATTGCAGGTAATATAACTTTGAAACGAGTAAGGAAGAGCAGGGGCCCGGGGGGGGGGGGCTGCTCATTCCTAGCGCCCCTCCAAATTCAGTTCCTCCAAAATCGTTTCGGTTTGTTTATTTTTTCGGTGCATCCCTGAACGTAGCTCCTTTTCCTTCCACGAGAAGCGAGGCGAATTTGCGTTTTGCCGGCTTCCACACGTTAACATATGCGGGCGCACGGATAAGCCAAAACTATTGAGTCTGCTGGCTCATCGTTTCTGATAACACGCCGCTCTATTTTGCAAACCGCTCGTTGTGCCGGATGGCGCCGACCCAGCCAAAGGATGCTCTTTCCCCGAACCGAACTTGGTGTGCGAGCGGGTCCTTCACCCTATCGGACCCATGAATAACCGCAGCGCCGAATTTCCCTCAGCGCGGTTTAGAGCCCCAGCGTTCCTTCGCTCCTCCCCCCCCCGCCCCACGGTTAACGGTCCATCCAGTCACGTGGCGAGGCCCCGAATGCCGGAGAAGGCGGCCATGCGGTTGCTGGGGTGGGACAGGGCGGTCGAAGCCGGTTAGTGATTGGAGAGTCGTCGGCTGACCTTCCGCGGAGGCCCCGCCCCTTTCGTAGCTCCGGGGGCGTAGGGTTTATAAGCGGGGACGCGAGCGTACGGGCGGGCTTGAGTTGCTTTGGCTGAGGAGGTGAGTTGGTGGTGGGGGTTGGAGGCGGGACGGGTGTGAGCGGGACCGGTCGGGGCTGTGATGCCGACGTATCGCGGAGCCTTGGGGGCGCCTGTTCTTGGCTGACCGAAGGATGTCGAGGGAAGAAGAGACGAGCCCTGTCACGGTCCCAATTCGACGAAGGGATGCCTCGGGAGCCAACAACATGGACGGCTTTGAGCGGAGCATGACCCAGCGCTGCCTCGTCACTAGTCCCCGCCAAGCTGTCTTGCGGGCACTGAAGGAGGGTCCCCTCTTTTTTCCCCCAGCTCTGGCAGGGATGGAACTTCCCTGGCTTCTCTTGTTGCCTTTACCTGCTTTCCAAAAAAAAAAAAAAAAACCCACAAAAAACCATGGGAGATGGGCTGCGAATTGATGTCTCCACCGTTTTTCCTGGGTGGGTGGGTATTAGACTGATGCTCCTTTGGAGAGGATACTTCCTAGGAAGTGAACTCGGGAGTCCCTAGTAGGCTTTGGATGAGCTGGTGGAGCTGCCTTCCTCTTAATTACCTTTAGAGGAAAGGACTGCTTGTTTCTCCTCTTTGGAAAGAAGGAAAAAATGCTGATTGGTTTACCTTTTACTCCTCTCATCATTCCACTGGATGATGGTATAAACATTTGTAAAATAGGACTTTAGTCTTCAAAAGCGCACTTGCACACATGCTTGTACTGTATATGCCCAGAAGCATGCACACAAGTGCACACATGCATACAAAGGTACTCCCAATATTTGGTTTCTTATGTATCGGAGGGTTTCTGTCCCTTTGGAAGTTTGTATTTTTATTTCAAGGGATGCTGGTGCAGTGTCGCCTTGTTCTACCAGGTGCTAACTGTCAGTGTTAATTCGATGCTTCCCTGGTCATCAAACAAGACAGGAAGGGCAAAGGTTTTGCTGCTTTCTCTGCCCTCTCTGTCTCCCTGTAGGTTGCTGCGAACATTTCATTCCAGATCCTGTGTTTTTAGTGCATTGAACAAGAGCCTATGGGCTTCTTAAATATCTCTGGAATTTTAAAGAAAAAAGCATTTGGAATTGAATTCTGTATAGATGAAGCCATGGTGTGTTTTTGGCTTGGTGTGAATTGTGGATGGTCCTTAGTGGGTATGGCTGTTAGCACTTATACTAGGACAATAAACAGCAAATCAGGAGAAATTGAAATGTGAAGAATGTTGGTTCTTCTAGGACTCTTGATTAAGGAGCTATGAAGTTTGCAATTCCTTCACGCTGAAATGCCATAGTGAGTATCCTTTGAGAATTTCTAAAGTGATGCTTGTATTCCGCATTTAAAGGAGAACATAGTTTGTTCCTTGAAAGTTCTGTGGTTCTGGAAACATCTTTTGCATTGCAGTGTATTAGGTATTTTCTCTTGAAGGCACAGAGCAGATTGTTACTTGCATATTTATGCCAGGCTGCTTGCTTTAAAGATGCTGTGAGGGAGGGAAAGAGCTCATCAGTACCAGTTTTTTTGCAGCCCTAGCCGTTCCAATGGTGCAACTTTCACAGTCCCCCCTCCGCCGCCCTTCACCTTCATGCCACTCTGAGGAAGGGGAAGAGAAGAGCATGAAGCCAGATAAGCAGCAGGTGACTCAAGGTCCTCGAGGGGATAACCAGCCTCCCATGAGCCCCCTTCAGGCAGCTTTGAATTCTGCATCCACAGCTTCTCAGGCATACGAGACTTACATTGATAACGGACTTATCTGCTTGAAACACAAAATTAGGAATATCGAGAAAAAGAAGGTAGGGATATTTTTCTAAACTAATAAAGTGCTAGAAATAATATTGTAAGACCATAATTGCTTTCACTGTATAATCTACCCTTGCTTATAGATTTGGAAAGCAAGGTGCTCAGGGGAAGTAATTTTATTTACTGCTTATCAAAAAAAATAATTTGCTCTATCCAGAATAAGTGTATGAGTAGTTACTTTTCTTTAGATATTTGCGGCTTTTAAAAGAAATTTTAAGATGGACTTTACATTTCATTTTAAGATAGCTTTGTGACTACAGAGGAGTAGGTTTTAAGTAGATATGACATACATATTCCTTTCTTTACTGTGACTTTTATTATACCACAGTCCCTTGTAATAAAAAGTATAAGTTAAGTTACATTGAATTATTGTGTAATTTCTGTGCTGTCAGTATAATGAAACCTGCCTGATTGGAAATAACTTAATGCTCCATTAATCCCTTTCTTTCTGTTGAAAAATTGCTTTACAATATAACTGCAAGAGATTTGAATTTAAATATGTTAAAAGGCTGTAGTTAGCTGTAAATATATATATTATCTCTAAATCACAATGGTGCTCTTGATATTCTAACATTTCTATTCATCAATAGTCCTAAAACACTGTTTCTGTGTTTGGAGAACTGCTAGGTCATATTAGCTCTGTTTGCAATCTCCTGTATAGAGCCTGACTGCAGCAATGAATTATAAAGGGTACTTTTTGATTTATTGTTTCACTGATCTCTAATGCAGTGCACTTAAATATCTGGTATATTTTCCAAAGATGTCAGATTGAAAGTTAACCTTTCAATATGGTAGCAATGAATGTTGCAATTAATGGTGTTTGTGTGGTTCAAGCTTGGCCTGTGTCTGAAGAAAAAACTTGTTCATACTTGTTTGACTTATGTTTGCAGCTCAAGTTAGAAGACTACAGGGATCGTCTGAAAAGGGGGGAGGTCCTCAATCAAGATCAGTTGGTAAGGTTTCTGTTTTTATACCTCATTTTTATTATTTTATAAACTTTTTTTACAGCTACTCTTGATCAGTTAAATGGCATGTGGTAGGAATGCCACATGTGCATATATCTAGCTAGCTAGGCTAAATTCCTGCTATATACAGAGTGTATATAGAAAAACTTGGGGTTCTTTTTGTTAAGACTTAACAAAATATAGGCTTTAATAAATAAAATATGATAAAGTTTAACACTAAAGGGAATAGAAGGCTTCTGGGAAATGAAACATGTTCCTTTCAGTGAAACTGCATCTTTCAAGTTCCCCCACCTATAGCCTATAATTTACTTTGGACTGTTGATTTACTTTAGCCAGTTGATAAAGGGATAAAGTAATGGTACTAGGTTCAAACCATGCTAATCAACAAACTAGCCAATAACATTTTAACTTAGCATGTTTGTGCAAACCATAGCTTATACCTCTTAGATATAAAAGCTGTAGATATTGTCAGCAGAATGGACCTGTCTCACCTGCTCTTTACAGCCTTCTCTTATTTCCTGTAGCATTGTCTGAGTACCTTACAATATAGCCAAAAATGTTTCTGTATTTAGAGATTTCCAAATATAAGGTACTTGAACAAATTTGGTTAATCTGTATGTATTAGCAAAATCAATTGCCATGATCTTTCAAATAGTACTATAATGCAGACTTTTATAACCTGGGAGCCTTCCCAGGTTATTTGGGATCACAGCTCCTAAAATTCCTCAAAGAACAGCAAAAAGTAATCAAATATGATGACACTTGGAAGGTTCCATGGGAGACAGAATTAATGTTTTGGTGAGAGGAAATTGATGCTAAGGATTTTCTGAGTGGCGTTTGAAGTACTTTAAATAATTTTAGAAGGAGTCATGGTAGATCATACTTGCTCATGTAATTTGTGCAAATAAAAAACACTGATGTTTTAAAGTGTATTATCTTAAACATACTATCTAGTTGACACTTTATGAATTGCTTAGATGCTGGGGTGTTTACCTGCATGTGGTCCTAGACAGCTAGTAATGCAACCCCACAAGATATAAAAAAGGGAATGTTATTTATATTAATTGTATTATACATTTTATATGTGATCCAATGGCCAAGACAAGCCAAAACGTTAGACAACATGCTTTCAGCTTAATTTTTCTTTTACAAGGTTTCTGCTTAAATGTTTGGAACTTGATGCCATGCAGAGTCTATTTTGAATTCATAATAGTGATACTGGCAGAAACAAAGTTAGGTATTCAATAATCTGAAGTTTTGTTTCATGTACTGTTGCAAAATAGAGAGTTGTGGCTGATTTAGAACTGAGGTATAAAGTTGAATTAGAAAGTTTTGGTTAATACTTCTTGGGTTGGTTGTATATTGCTAAAATTACAAAAGCATATTTGAATAGCAATGATCAAATTTAGACATGCAATCCAATTTGCATTATTCCAGGTTCCAGGTTTGCATTATTCCAGGTTCTACTATTAAGTTAAATATTTAAATTTCTTTTAAATATTTGGGTTGGTTTATTTAGCTGGTATGAAATAGCTTTTCAGCTACTAGGAGGCAACATACAAATTGGTAAATAAAAACACAGAAAATGTATGCAAAAACTAAAGAAACAAATTAGGATTGCTGGTGTAATAATCATGCATTGTTCAAAACAAAAAATGGAGGAAATCAATTATTGTAATACTCTTGATGTATTTAAGGGTTACCTTGGAGATATCTGCTATACTACAAATAGAAATAATTATTTTAAACTGCAGTATAGTCCTTTGAAAAGATACTAGTTAATTTTTAATATTTAGAAATTTTTAACACTTTTTTGTTTTCCCTAACAAAATTTTATTATAAAGTTATTTTTAAATTTTATGTGATATATACTCTTAGTGCTGTGTTTACAACAATGTCTATGTTCATGTGAGTATCTTTCAACAATCTTTTATTTAAATAGTCACAAATGTCATAATTCTTAAAATGTCACTTAATCCTCCCTAAGACTTAATGATTGTTCCTTAAGTTTATTTTTTATAAAAGTCAGCCAAAGTCCTCTTTCATGTTAAACATGTTATAACTGCTTGGGGCTGTTTCAACACTTTAACATGATGTGGAAACCTTAATGATAAAAAAATATTCATGTTTTAAAATATAAATCTTGTCCAAATCAAAATATGAAGAGTATTTATTCTGATCGATATGAAAAATAGAATGCTTGTTTAAAATTAGTCAGAATGCTGTATAAGCAAATAAATCTTGACCAAATAAAATTGGCTGATTTTTTTACTTGTGTTTCATTTGGAGTGTAAGCCAGGGGCAGAAAACATTTTGTTTTAATATGTGCATTTTGCATAGTAAAATTGAATTAGTTTTTTAATCCACCCAAATATGCCAGACATTTTATTTGATGTGTACTTCAAGATCCATCTCAGTAAACCTAGATGCATTTTTAAATGAATAAAACCTGACTAATTGCAGGAAGCTGTTGAAAAATATGAAGAAGTTATACATAACTTGGAGTTTGCTAAAGAACTTCAGAAGACATTTTCTGGACTAAGTCAAGAGGTGAGTACAGCATATAATTGTATTATTAGGTAATTAAGTTGACTCAGAAAATGTGTGAAGAATTAGATTTTTCCCCCACTGCTAAAATAAGCACAGACTTGAATTATGCCTCTTCCATGGCAGAGAAGCTGCTTCTGACCAGTCATGATATGTATATGTTGTTGAAAGTTACAATGGCTCTGGAAAACATGACTTATGACCATATTTCACAGTTGCAACCTTGGCAGCATCCCCATGGTCATGTGATCAAAATTCAGAAACTTAGCAACTGGTTCACATTTATGACCATTACTGTATCTCAAGGTCATGTGATCCCCTTTTGCAACCTTCTGACAAGCAAAGTCAATGAGGAAACCAGATTCATTTAACAACTGTGTTACTAACTTGTCAACTGCAGTGATTCACAACTGGGACAAAAAGGTCATAAAATGGGGCAAAACTCACTTAACAAATGTCTCACTTAACCACAGAGATGTTGGGCTCAATTGTGGCTATAAGTCAAGGATTACCTGTTTCTACAAACAGTAACTTACATAAACTTAAAAGAAATGTACATAATATGGCCCATATTACTTTGATATTGGATATACTGACAATTAAATTGCTTGCATTTTAGGCATTAGTGTTTGTAAAAGCTTGAAATTTAGGACTTGGGAAATTCCTTATAAATGTGGTTAAAATAATCGTTGGCTGAAGGTATTTTCCTGAGCTTCAGTCTGTCCATTGTTTAGACCTTTTATGAACCCACCACCAATCTCTTCTTCACATTGATACAGCTACTAAAAGCACAGCGGAAAGCGCAACGAAGAGAAACCTTACTGAAACTTGAAGCTGAGAAGAAAAAGCTCCGCACAATACTGCAGGTCCAGTATGTGCTGCAGAATTTTACTCAAGAGCATGTGCAGAAAGACTTCAGAAGTGGCTTGAATGGTGCAATATACTTGCCTTCTAAAGAATTAGACTACCTCATTAAGTTTGCAAAATTGACATGTTCAGGAAGAAATGAAACTGTTAGGTAACTTTTCTTACTTTACCTTTAAATCAAATAAATCTTTCAATAGCATATTGAAAATTTGGTTTTAAACCATTGGTGATTTGTCTTGTTGCTGGATTCAGTTTTGGCAACCCCTTCAGAATGTAGTCCCTGACATAGTTTGTTTCCTTGTCAAAGAGAAATGAAATATTTCTTTTGTGCATTTTTTGACTCACTTCTCTTGTTTTGGTATAATTGCATCAACCCAAGAAAAGTTGTTATTTGCTCTTAGTTTGCCATGCTTGGAGTATAACTGGCATCACCTTGAACAACAGGTAAATTTTAGTGGGCAATAGGTTTTGATTAAATTAACTTTCAAATCTGTATGAGGACAACCTGCATAATTCTGGCATAATACATACCTTAAGACTACACAGGCTGCCCATATGTACTCAGTTGCCTTGACAAGGAAATGTCATACAGTATCAAATGAAACAAATTTATTTTAGTAATATGTACTCTTATTATGGCTAGTTTGATTTATCAATATACTGTTTTGTTACTCTTAGATGTAATTTTAATCTATTCAGTCTAGAACTATGTAATACAACATTTTCAATCACATATTCAAAAAAAATCAGATTGATGTACCTAGTTTTACAGAAATACGAGCATGACTTTCCTATTAAAATGTATTTTGAAGATATTCCTTAAAATGTAGCATTTCAGCCTCAGTTAAATTCTCTTGGACTGGAATATATAAATGGATGTTACCATACTGCCATCAAATACAAAACCAGAATTTCAGGAAAAAATGTATTATTTCCAAATACATAAAGTATACCTTGTTTTAGTATCCATTCCTACTTACAGGAAATTAGATTGGTGTATTTAGCTGGTATGAAGTATATGGCACATTTTTCAGTTGCCTTAGTTTGAACTTTGCTAAGAAAAGATCTGTTACCAGCTAACTTAGCAATAAATAGCAAGCCAACCTATTGATTAAAACTTGATTACAAACTATTTTTTTGAAAACTTTGTTTCTTTTCATTTTAAGCGTTGAAGACCAAATGGAGCAGTCGTCACTCTGTTTCTGGGACCTGCTAGAAGGCAGTGAAAAACTAGTGGTTGGGACAACCTGTGAGTAGAAAGAGGCTTTGTTGTTATTTTGTCAAGCTATAATATGGTTTATTTGCTTTTTGCTTAGCATTTGAAAATCCACCCATTGGAAACTAGGTCATTATGGCTTGGGCAGAAAAGCAGGATTTGAAATCCTGGGTTAGTATTGTCTATAAAAGATGTGAGAGTTTCCAGTAATGGATGATACCGCTATTGAGGAAACCATGATTTAGATAGCTGCAAAATACATGTCATTAACTTGAAATACTTATTTTTTAAGATGAGTCGTTTCTGCTAGCCGGAGTTTTAAAATACTTTCGGAATATCATTTAATATTGAACACCTTTTCTTTTAGATAAGCATCTGAAGGATTTGTTATCTAAACTGATAGATTCTGGATATTTTGAAAACATTCCTACACCTTGCAACAAACCAGAAAAAGAGGAATTGAAAGAAGAAATGCTTGAAAAACCCAAACAGTTGTCAAAACCAGAGTCTGTCAATGAAATAGGTAATATATACATTTAAATCTTAAATTACATGATTGACCTTGTCTGGACTTTCAGATTAAAATGGGCTTGTATCAAGGCTGTAAAACAAGACTCGGGAAATTAAAAATGTTCCTGAAGACACCTAGAAATTCCCAAGACATGGTGTGAATGAAGTCATCATGAGTCCCATTTGGCTCAAAGAAAATGCCACTGAAAAATCAATAACTTATTTCTTGCCTATAATCTTTTGTGAAACTGCACATCAGGATAACATCTGCAGAAATACATATATTAAAAAAAAACATCCAAAAACATCCAAAGTCCATCCTTTGCACATAATACATTTGCAATTCAAATTAAAGCTCTAACCATACTATGTTCATTTAGTTTGGATTGTATTAAATTTCAGGGTGGAATTGGTTTAATTGCTTTGAAGTTGGAGCATAGTTTCTAAGCTAATTGTTAAAGGTTTCTGATTTGGCCTTTTGCAGGCAGATAGGCTATATTCCCAGGTAAAAGTGCTAACTCATTTCTTGAAATAACTTATGACTGTCCAAACCAGGCCAACGTGGTATGTAACTTTTTGGCCTAGATTGGTACTTTGAAGTTTGAAGATTTTTAAATCTTCAAAATCTCTTGTAAACAAATTAGAAATGTACATGATACATTTTAGACAAGTAGGATTACAGATACTGCTGAAGTTCTTCGATTAGGTTAATTTTCAAATGTTATTTTACTTCCCATTATTTTTTGCAAATATTTTCTGGTTTATCAGTACTATTTTTTTTCTGTTTTTATTTTGTACAGTAAACTATTCAGTGTCATGTGGCCTTTAATAATAACAATAATACATCCTGCAATATCTTTAATGCCATCAAACATTTTGCCTGCTTATTCGAATGATACCAGATCCTTGGGAAGGACCCTGGGTGGATAATAATGCCAAATACAGTCTAAACATCTGATCCACTGAATACCTCATGCTCCCCATAATTGCTTCCCAACCTGCCACACCAGATCACTTACTGTGCGAAGATCTAGCAAGCTGTCTCCTCTCCAGCCTCTCAGCTGTGCACACCCCTCCGAAGCTCTGTTTTGGCATGCCCAGGCCTCATCTGGCCCTTTGTAACTCAAAACGGAGCTTCAGAGGGGTGCCCCTGGTTCTCTGGAGCTGCTTTTTGGCACGTACAGGCCTCACACTTTGATATAAACATAATATAAAGGAAAAACCATATTTTGAAATTACAGAGTGAGGGTTGCAATAAAGTATGTTGATCAAAAATGTAAAACTTTTTTTAGAGAGTTCAAGATCTGTTTCCAATGTACCATATCAAATGTGCTGTCTCTAATAGTTGCTGGATTATGATTATTGAGTTAAAACATTTCATCAAATAAAAATCTAATACTATTGGAACTTTTGTAGTCTCAGCTTGAATAAGATACTCAACTTGAATAAGTTGAGAAAACAATTTGGAATAAATCAAGTCTACCCGGAAGTCCATGACATTGATTTTGGGGATTTTTTTTCTGCAAAAATGGACATTTGTACATCTGCTATGCAATTCCATCACATAATGCACAACTAAGTACAATATCTTTCTTCAAAATTCTGTGAGGCCTTTAGAGCATGGGTGTCCAACCTTGGCAAGACTTGTGGCTGGGGAATTCTGGTAGTTGAGGTCTACATGTCTTAAAGTTGCCAAGGCTGGATACTCCTGCTTTACAGCATTTTAACATGACACCTTCAGCCACCTTGAAGTAAAAATACGAATGTGCCCACTTTACAGAGAACCTTTATTCCTGTCTTTCAGGATTTGTTGAAATTGTGGATCATGTATTGCTTTACAGTAGTGCTGGTTTTATGATGGAATGTATTACCTGCATTTAATTCCACTTCTAAGTACATACTGCAGTAGATTAGAATTTCATTTTTTTGTTGCAGATATTACAAAAGTATAAAGCTTTATTTTTTAAAGTTACCAAATTTCGTTTCAGAGCTTTTATCATTAACAAACAGTGAAACAAAACAGCTATTATTAAACTGACTAAAACAAAAAATAATTTGGCATCTCTTAGTTTTTAATGTCATTTTATATAATTTATCATGTACAATTGAGTATGTTCTTGCTACATTTGTATACAATAGTTTTATAATATATGATTAATCATAAGTACTTGTTAAGCACTAATACTTGTATTTTATTATTCTATTTTTCTTTCTCATTGGATTTTAATACATTATATTTTAGATTAATTCTGTTACAGAATTATACTTGTTTTTCAATACCCATAATAAATGGAGATTTTTTTGAGTTAAAAAAACTTGGTTTTCCATATGTGTCCAAAATAGAAGATAACTAAACAAACCATTACTAAATTGTTTAAATAAAAAACAATTGTTAAGATTACTGTCTCCACTTAACTTGGGTTAGCACATTTTTCAATATTGACAGGTTTTGACAGTAATTTAATTAAGTCACTATTAATCTGAAAAAAATCTACTCTCCCCTATTGATGTAATAACATTTTCATTCAGTAAAGATAAATTCAAACTTCATTTAAAATGTTTTTAAATTATTGTAAGATAGGGATATAAGCTTCACAGATGTGTAGTCTGTTATTATAGCATCTGTGCCAAATGCTTTAATTTTAGATTGAAAGAAAATGAAACCCAGTGTTGCATTATGGGTGTTGGGATTAGGCTTCAGAAAGCACCTTTTTAAATGTTTTAAGTCACAAAAGTGTCCACAACAACATTAAGCCAGTTGCTGGCCTGATTGATCTCACAAGTTATACATTAGGATGAAATTTAAGGAAGAAAAGTTGTGCAAATTGCTTTCAATTCTTAAGAATAGAATATGGTCAGAATTTATTAATTATTGTATTGTTTGCCTGTGATTAGACATTCATGTATTGTAAGAATTTTTGAGGAACATAGTCATAAAGCATTGGTAGGAATCTGTATAAAAATGATAAGCCTAAATACAAATCTGCAGAACTTGTTTTGTCATTAGAAATTTATTGTAACATGCATTTTGACCAAGATTGCCCAAACCCATGCATACAGTAGAAACAATATGTGTGATTTGTACTGAGATAAATGAAATACTGCACATTGCTAACTTGGAATAGGAAACAGAATTGTGGTTGAAGCCACTCAGTCCAAAATCTGAGTCTAGGTTCATATCTTGCCCTAATCTGTAATGTATTGATTTTGGCTAAATACATTGTGTGAAGTGAGCCAAATATGTCATAAATTATGGTTAACAAATAATGTGTTAATTAACTTCACTCTCTTAATACAATTGCAGCACTTGCTTCTGCAAGTACTTGAATTAAAGTTGCTTTTTTTTTGTTTCCAGAATCTCAAAGGCAGCATGTCCAATCTGAAATACAACCTCAAGAAGTAAGTCCACCATATTATCTGATACATAAGTAATGTAGTGGGGTTATAAGTAGCTTTTAATATAACTTTCATTGTAAACTTTGCATAATACAAAATCTCTTTAAAATCTTGAAGAATTTCAAGTTCCAATGAAATAAATTGATTTTCATTTGTAATTATTGGCTTCAACTTGTGTTTGCTAAACTAACTTCCTTCCTTCCTTGAGCGAGGTTAAAGATGGAAAATTTCTATTATTTGAAAAAGTAACAGGGAATCATTGGTATTTGGTAATTCTGAAGAATCCTAAGTTTTTCTGAGGCACATCACAAGTTTAAAATTAACAATGATACAAACTGGCACCAAAATAGTTTGTAAAATAATACTTAATAAATCCACACAAGCAGAAAGACCCACAAATGAGCCACAAAGCAAATTCAAATAAAAGTAGACCTGTGCAGAATGTAGATTGAAGCTCTAACTAAAAATAGCTCTAAAATAAATCAAGTACCAAATAAAATCAAAGTTCTGACCTGCTCTAAACTGTATTTACTACATCTGGGAGGCTTGGTTTCCTCCCAGTTCTTACAATGTGTTTACATTCTTCCTCATAGCTAACTGCTGCTTCTGGGAAGTTTCAAATTTTTTCAAGCGAACTTTTTCCTTGTTCTTTAACTGGGGATGGGAAGAGTCATGTCTACTTACTATATTAACTGACCTTCTTGGGTTTACTTATTAGATATAAAGTATTAGGAAACCAGCCTAGTTTTGTGTGAATTCTGATTTAACAGAGAAACCTGCCTATCCCAGGTCACGTCTAACAATTGGCTTTACAAGGATTTTGGGATATGCTGAAAAATCTGTTAATACAGCACTATATTCTAAATTTCTGATCAAATTTTATGTTTAACTTATCCTAATTAAAAAAAACTTGCATAAGTTATTTAAAAAGCTAAAACATATAATTCAACTTTAGTTTGTTCAAGTACAGGATTTGACATGTAATCAGTAAAAGAAAAAAAAAACCTCAATAGTTGGATAAAGTAATAGAAGGAATCCACCTCATTCGTTCTGAAATAACAATATTTCAGATCCATTAATATCCATTACATTTGCCATATGCAGTGACTGGAAATTGTCTATAAAAACTGACTATGCAAGTGCCTTATTTTTATTTATCTTCTCAGTTTATAGGCTATTAAGCTTTTGTATCTTAGTGATAAGACTACATTAAGTTTATAATTTTTGAGCTGACCAAGATGAAGGTTTGTAAATAAAGTGGTTAAAGCATCAGTCTAGAAAGCAGGAGACCATAACTTCATGTCCTACTTTAGTCATGAAAGCCAACTAGGTGACTTTGGGCCAGTTACATTCTCTTAGCCCAACCCATTTTCACACAGTTGGTTTTGTGGGAAAAACAGGAGGAGGAAGTTCTGGGTGTTGAATATGTTAACTGTTTTTGAGTTATTTGTAAAAATAATAAAGGCAGGATACAAATAAAGATGTTAAAGAGAAGCATGTTTTATTTTTTTCATATTTCCTTGAATATTTTAAAAACATTGATCAGTTCCTTTAACTTTATACAGAAGAGGGAATCTAAATGGTCAGAAGTAGGAATTGAAGGCTGAGTTTATTTATGAAGACAATCTGAGCAGAAACTTAAATTTGGCAATCTCTTCCAGCTGCAGTAATAATGGAGTGTGAAACCAGCCAATCTGACAAGTTTTTTAGCTGGCCACTTCTCATGAAGCAAAACATCATGATGGAATTAAAAGTCCCATTCAGTAATAAGCACAGTTCACAGGGAGGCACTGCTTCAGAGAGCTGGGAATATCTTGAAGTAATGTGTTATTCACCTCCCCTCCTTGCAGTCTCATCTGTCTGTCACCTTTGCCAGTGAAAAACACAAAGAGTTAATCCAGTTGCAAGATAATGACATTTGAAAAGTGGAGTCTATTTAAAGAAAGCAAAGAATATAAAAGCAAAACTCTCCAATACTATTTCTAAAATAGCATCTAAAATAGCCACCTATCAGATGCATAAGGATAAAGCTCAAGAATGAGATATTTGACTGAAGCTATACCAAAAGTATATATACTTATTAATGCCTCTCCACTTGTCCATATACACTACCTAATTCATTTCTTCAACTGCAAGTTGTTATAACAATTTACCATAATAAGTAGTACTAGGTCCCAATAACCTTAAATGGGATTGAGCCAATGCAAGATTATGGCAGTTTTAGATACTGATGGCTTGCAAGTAGATGGCTTACTTCAGAAGCAAATTGTTAACCTATAGATTTATTAGATTTTTATCTTCTGCTGAACCCAAAACAACTGGTTTTTAGGTGACAATATATTCTAGAATCAGAGCGGCTTAATTTTGGACTGGAAAAGATACTGTTTCCATAGTTACCAGTGTTTTCAGACATCTCCCTTGATAGCTTCCTGCCACCTGCCTTTAATATATTTTTTAATTGAAAGGGAAGCCAGTTTGCTGCAAAGTGTTCGCTTTTAACATCTTTATAGGCATTTTTGGAAAAAGTGTGTGACTGCTGTGTTTTGCTTTGCTTACTGTTCTCACAAAATGCAAAAGGAGAAGGCAATATATTGGAGGGGGGAGATAAATTTGGGTGATTGACAACAGCCTCTTTAGTTTACCTTCTGATAAGTGGATATGTTTTGACTGGATATACAGTATCCACTTTGAGATTAATAAGTGTTCCTGCAATACCTACCATTTTATACGAGTACCATGAATGTACAGTAAAACCTCTGGTCACAACCATAATTCATTCCATACCTTTGGTTGCAACCCGATTTGGTCATGACCCAAATCTAATTTTGGAAATTTGGTCCTTACAAAAAAAAATGGCGTGGAAGGAGAAATCGGTCGCAGGAAAAAAAATTGTGATTTTTTTGGTCTTGGTCAGAAGTGTTCATGACCAGAGATTCTATTGTACTCTAAAATTTGGAAATGTCCTCACTGGCCTCCCACAAACTAGAGATTCTATCATCTTTACTTGTTGCTTTAGCAATAAGGTATATTTTAATTGATATCTATTGGCCCCTCTGTTGAGAAGTACTGTGCACATTAATACAGCTTATGCTGAATTTTATGCTATTCCACTGAAGTGTTTCTTTTTTGTTTTGGTCTATACTACATAGTTTCTTAATAGGCGCTATTTGCCTGAAGCAGACTGTACTGTCAAGTCTGAAGGAACCAAACACTGGGAAATAGAACATGCTGTAAAAAGTGATCCCCCCAAGTCCTGGGAAATGCTGGTTGATGTTGAAGAACAGAAACAGAAAAGGCAAAATCCAGAATCCATGAAATCATTGGAATCTGTTAATCAAGAAGGAAAGAAGAAGCTGGAACTCTCACGGCCTTGGGAATCGCCTCTTCAAGAAGTTGATGATCATAAACAGAATGTTCCAAAGCCTTGGGTGGCCCCAGTTAGAGAAGAGCAGGCCTCTTCCAAATCCTGGGTGACAAAAGAAAAAGAACAGCAGGAACCAAAGCAAGAAGGTCCCAAGCCTTGGATAACTAAAACTAAAGGAGGATTGGAACAAAACCAGGAAAAGCCAAAAATGTGGGTGTCTCAAACTAATATGGAAACTTTGAAAAAACCAGAACCCGTGAAGCCTTGGGATGCATGTGTCCGAGACGAGATGGAACAAAAGAAACAGCAAACTGAAAAGCCATGGGTCAGACATATAGAAGAGGCTGAGAAAAAATCTCAGCCTCCAAAAGTTTGGGAAAAATCTGAGAGATCACAGCAAGTGGTCCAGCAGCCATTACAGAATCCTCCTAAGATCTGGGGAGTTGGGAATCTTGTACCAAAGGATCAGACTGAGCTAAAGAAGCTTGACAGGGAACTAAAAGAAGTGAGTTGGTATAAACAACAGCATTCAAATTAATGTGCTTTGCTTAAAAAGTAATTGCTTCACCTATTATCTATTTCTATTTCTCTCAATATACTATTGGTAATTCAGTGGTTTTTCCATGTAGATTCTAGGCTGAAGAGAAGAAACCTTGACACCCTATTGAGGCTCACAAAACAGTACAAGCGCTTAACATACATCAGTTTTTAGCAGAAGGAAATCTTGGCTTTCAATACTTGTTGCTGAATTGAGATCTAATAGATTTTTTTTTTTTTGGCTTCTATAGGCTGGAAAGACAGGTGGAATAAATGAACACAGCATTGATGCATCAAAGAAAAAAGAGAGCTTTCAGTCAAGTGGAGAATCATGTAAATTACCCAGGAATATCCAAAATGTCATGCAGGTGTGCTAGTCAGATTACTACAATATTTTGAAGTATTTAAAATATTTGTATGAGTAGATGCTATATTTCTGCATAAAATACAGTATTTTGATTTAGCCTTTTTAAGAAAGTAATCATTGTCATAGAAGGAGAGCCACCTCTACTGTGATATTCCCCCGGTTGGAGCCCCACACTAAACTGGCAGAGCCAGGTCTTTAGGCTCTTCTGGAAGGTCAGGAGGGTCAAGGCCTTTAAATAATTACATATTTCAACTTCAAGTTGTTGACTAGACAAAAATCCATTGTATAAAAATCAATTAACTTTCTACCTTTGAAACATCTTTATATTAGTTATGCATATTATTCCCAGTCCTTGAGAATTTTGAGATAAGAGCTCAAGTAGATAGACACTGAAAAACTTAAAAAGCTCATTTTAAAACAGTAAAAAGTGGTTAGCTTCATATATTATGCTGAACCTTAATCTGGTTTGTTTTGCTTTGACTTAGTGTTTTGTGCAAACTCAGTAATATCCTGTATTAGGACTTGATTTGGAGAGTAAGAGCAACAAAATGGCTCTGCTTTTCTGCTCTCGTTGCATCTATGGTAGTTGCTCAGTGGCCCTCTTGAGTGGCCAGCTTCCTCCTAGGTAAGGAAGGGCCTAAGGACTGAGTCACTGTGAGGGTTGTTTTAGGCCTCTAACAGATAAAATGGCTCAGATTTGCTTGTTCGTACTTTTAGGAAGGAAAAAACATTTAGATTACACTATAAGGGAAATGTAATGGCAAAGAGTTGAGAAAGCCTGATTTAAGGAATCTGAAAAGAGCTGAGTGCTCTATGCAATTATATGCCCTTCTCCACTGCTTACCTTTTTCTGTCATATTAGGTAGCTAAGCCCATGCACCAAACAGCTGCGGAGTTTTGCTCTACTTCTAGCCTGCCAAAGGATCCAGTACTCAGAAGGGAAAAACTGCAAGATTTGATGATTCAAATTCAGGGGACTTACAACTTCATGCAGGTAAGGTTTATTGGTTAATATAAGAGAATTGATGATGAACAGGAAAGGTAATAATATAAAGGAAGAATGACATACATTTTTTTTATATAAAGTATCAAAAATTTTGAGGCCATATCTATCTCTGAATACATCAAATATACTTATAAGGTAGATTCTGAAATTTTCCATCTCTCAAAAGATATTGGCCCAGTAATGTCAGTCAATGATCTTGAAAAGATGAATTATTTTTGCATTGTGAATTTTCAGCAGAATTTTATCTGGCCTATTTTAAAATCAAGACCAGAGAGAAATATTTCTCAATATGTTCAAATTTTACTTATAAATTTGGATCCTAAAATTATAATGTTAATAGCTTTATGGCCATGAAAACAAGATATTCAGAAAAACATTAGTTAGACTGAAATATGTAATATTTACCCATTTATTTGATTGTTAAACAAATGCTACACTTTTTATATTACCTTGCTTTTTGGGTCTTTTAGTTGTGTATATAAATGTGTATGCATGTATATTTATACACATGTACATTCAAAAGTAACATTTTTGTCTTCAAGGAATCACTTCTGGATTTTGATAAACCTTCACAAAGTGCTGGCTGTTCATCACAAGCCTCTTCTGTTGATTCTTCTGGTAATTCCTATTCAATACATTTAAATAAATAAAAATACATACAAGGAAATAAAAGAATAAAATTAGAAAATTAGCATTCATATTCTAATTTTAACTAGTTGATTATGCTTATGGCAAATTAAGATGACTTATTTGAATGTCTGACATTTTATGAATAAAAAGAGTTTGTATGAAAACTTAATTTTGAATCTTTGCCCAAAATTTCTATTTCAACATTAATTAAAATAAAGAATGTATCAAAGCTGTATTTAAATTATGTCAGCATATTGAAGAGATAATGTGATGTATAAAAAAATACTGCAGTATTTTTATTTAATGAAACATTTTGAGTTATCTCTAATTTTGATTTCAAATTGAAGATTTTAAAACTGTCTTGTCTAATCTCAACTAGCTACTCAGATACAAATCAATAATGCTAAATATAAATATAGCTGTCAGACTTTTTAAATCTAGAAATGGTAACACTGTGTTACATATAATACAGGACTATCCAAATGATAGTTTTCTTAATTTATTGGAAACAGTTATAACCAGCTTCTTATTTTTTAGCTTCTAACGAACAACTTTCAAGCCAAAATGACTTCCCTGAACAATTAATGCAGGTAAAATTGAAAGTTGTCATTTATGAAGAAAGATCAACTTTTAGATATAATATAATTTATTTGATCTAAAATTTATTTCTATTTCTCCATTATGTGCCAGGGCTAAATTTACTCTTCTGTGTCAGGAAAAAGTAGCAATCCCTTGAAGGACAATAAAGGGGGAAAATTGGCTTATTTGGAGCCTCACTATAGGTAGTCCTCAATTTATAGCAGTTTGTTTAATTGACCATTCGGAGTTACAATAGAACTGAAAAAAGTGACTTATGACTGTTTTTCACACTTATGGCCATTGTAGCATCCCCATGGCCACTTGATCAAAATTCAGGCACTTGGCAACTGACTCATTTATGACTGTTTCAATGTCCCGTGACACTGGTCACATGA
Source organism: Laticauda colubrina (assembly GCA_015471245.1). Lineage (NCBI taxonomy): Eukaryota > Metazoa > Chordata > Lepidosauria > Squamata > Elapidae > Laticauda > Laticauda colubrina. The sequence goes on along the minus strand of BLBF01000055.1, from coordinate 18,542,717 downwards.
TCATTGTTGCAACCTTCTGACAAACAAAGTCAATGGGGAAGCCAGATTCACTTAACAACCGTATTACTAACTTAACAATTGAAGTGATTCACTTATAAACTATGGCAACAAAGGTCATAAAATGAGGCAAAAATCACTTAGCAACTGTCTCGCTTAGCAACAGAAATTTTGGGCTCAATTATTTCGTATGTTGAGAACTACCTATATAATCTATACTATCAGGGACAGTATGCCTGACTCCCAGTTGTTGGGAGAACTTCAGTGGGAAGATTACATTCCATCATGTTCTACTTGTGGGATTCAGTCTAATGGCGATCAAAACACTATACTGGACTAAATGTGTCCTGGCTTAACAACTGTCTCACTGAGCAACAGAAATTTTGGAGTCATAAATTCAGGATTACCTGTATTTTCTGAGGTTAGTATTAGGATTTGTCCTCCTGTGAAAAATATCTAATCTTCTAAACTAGTCTGATTCCAAAAGAGATGTGAATAAATGGAATTTTGATTCGCCCCCGAAAAAACCACCTTTTGTGTGTGTGTGTGTATGCATATAAAATTCCGTCAAAATATTTACTACACCTGTTCCTATTTAATCCTACTTATAATATGGCACACCTAATTAAAATAAATTAGGCCTCCAAAATTCAAACCAGAATCATTGGGAAGTTGGGCAATTAGACATTTCTTAATTTTTTCATTGTTTAATGTAGTTATCAGTGATGGAATGTTTTCCATGATTGGGCAGACCAAAACTTCTTTCCAAAGAAGTTGCCTTCAGTTATCTGCCATTTTATATATAATTGAGGATAACATTAAGAAAGGAAGAAAGTGGATGTCTTGTATAACAATGTCAACAGGCAGCCAAGTTTATCTTTGTCTAGCCTTCTCACTGTGATAAAATATAAATCTTCACTGAAACACAGTATCTTTAATTGTCATTACATTACTATTATGGTTCATTGCACAGTCAGCCAGATGTTCGAACTGGAATTGGCATTTTTAATGAGCTATCAGGTCCTTCCCAAGGACCTGGGATGGACAAATATTGATTGTTTTTATTATTAAACAAATTTATATAGCCATCAACACACAGGCGATTCTAGGCAACTTACACCATTAATTTTTAAAAAATTCATAAAATACTGCCTAAATGAATATTTAACAATAAAGCAAATTTGATAATGTATTTCAAATTACACTTTTAAAGATCTCCTTTAATGGTGTTGTGTCAACTTTTATCATCATAGAGTGCTTCTTCTCCCGTAACTTTGAATGGATCAAACACTTCCTTAGTTTCTGATAACACCTTGTCTGGATCAGAAACTGAACTTCATTCACCACAAGTAAGACAGCTTTTACTAATTCCTCTCTGTTTTTGATTCTCTTGATCCTAATTTATGTATTTCCCACCTTTAATCAGGGATTGTTTTTGCAGAGCTCCATCAACCTGTAATAGCTTTTGAGAAAGAAGTATGTGACCTTATGCCAATAATGGCTGGGTGATGCGGGGTGGGGGGCAGGTTAATATCCAGTAGTTCAGTAGTATCAATACTTTGCCAGGAAAACAAAAAACAGGTATGGAAATATCTTGTATTTCCATATTTGTATCAAGTATGGAAATACCTTGTACCTCTTTTCCAGAACCCCATTTACCTTCTCTTTCTACTGTGCAATATACTTTGAGAAGTTCCAAATACAATATTAGTTATTCTTTCTTTAAATATTGACCTCATTTTGTGGGAAGGATCATTTTTTGCTGCATTTTTTGGTATGAGTTCTGCAAATTTCTTGTTTCCTGAATGTAACCTGATGAGAGTTAAAGGAGGGAGCTGTAAAAGAAGTAAATGAAAATCCATTTTGTGGTTCTTTTTGTCCTTAAAGGAGAAACCCTCAGAGTGTCTATTATCTATAATAATAATAATAAAAAACCCAGTTCACTAAAACAAAATTGAATTCTGCCTTTTGCCCATTCTTTGCCTTTTTCAATTGTAAAATGTTCTTACTAGAGGTAGAACTAGAAAGGATTATTCCTGTATTATTCAACAAATGGTTTTATTAAGAAGCTATTTATTAATTTGATCTTATTTCTGAGGGGTCCTTGGTGCTCTCCAAGTTTGGTGCCACTGATGATCTTACCTAGAAATGGGTAATGAAATATCTGCAAGAAAACAACCAAGCTGAGAGACCACCAAGGACCCCTCATTTCTGCCCTGAGCTACAAATATTCCCCTTTATTTATCTTATTTGTATATGTGTACTCAGTAAGCTCATTGGCTGTCTTGAGAATACTAGTTTGCAGAAGCCTAAATTATGAATTTTAGATATCTTGATTTTTAAACAAGTTTCTTAAAAGCTATACATAAAGCAAATTCTCTCTGCATACTTAGCTACCTGATTTTTCTATATTACTGTAGTTTTTTTATGCTTCGGTAGTGCGGAAACAATGTGGAATTCTTTTATATATTTGCTTTGACTTTTCAGCTAAGTAAATAAAAAACAATTGTTATTGTGAATATGGCAGAATTCTAAAGTTTACATTGTAAAGTGTATTAATAGAGGCGAAAAGCTAGTGATTATTATAGCGCAGAGCACAGTTCAAGAACAGAATCTTTTGGGATTTCTTTCAACTTAACCTCAGAGGAACCACAATTCTATCTTGGTTATATCTTGAAATGAGGCTTCTCTAGGTATTACCTCTATCAATCTTTTAAGAAAGACTCACATTTAGTTTGGGCACTGAGTGCAACTTAACACCTTTAAAATGGTTTCTCCAGACTTTGGTTCCAAATTCTCAAGGACTTCAGAATTTCAACTTCCCATACAGGTAGTCCTCAACCTATGTCCACAATTGGGACCAAAATTTCTATTACTAGGCAAGGTAGTTGTGAAGTGAATTGCACCCAATTTTACTACCTCTTTTGCAACAGTCAAGTGAATCACACCATCTTTAAGAGAATTCGGCTTTCCTCCATTGACTGCTTGTCAGAAGCTGGCTGGGAAGGTTGCAGGTGATCACATGACCCCAGGGTGCTGCAACCATCATAACATGCTAGTTGCCAAGTGGCCAAATTTTGATCATTTGGCTGGGAGGATGCTGTGGTCGTAAATGTGGAGGACTAGTTGTAAGTCAGTTTTTTTCAGTTCTGTGGAAACTTCACTGAACAAATAGATGTAAGTTGAGGACTACTTATGATTTTCGTGTAACATAAGAAGTTACTGAGCAGTTTATGTCATAAAAGACCATAGTTATTCTGCTTAAATATATTTAAGAATACGAATTGAGTAAAAAAAATTCTTTTTTTTTGCTCTTTTTACTTTTGCATATCTTTGTTTCAGAGAATCCTTCCAAATATTTATAATAATGTAGGTTATTAAAGATAAATATGTGTTGGCTTGCAGAAACTGCTGATGTTTGATCATTTAGAGTTTAACAACTTTAGTTGTTTGTTGCTACTGTGCTTCTCTTCAAGGTTCCTACTCCACTTTCAAGTGAATCACAGACTCCACTGACACCCTCAAGAACTATCGTGTCCCCAGTACATCAAGGGAATGTTTTTCAATCTCCTCCATCAAGTAGCAGTGCTGTTAATGTAAAAGCACCTCCTTTTCAGGCTATGCAGACTGTAAGTACAATATAGTTAGACGTTAGACAACATGACAAAATATTGGCCATTTTTTTTGTTTTTAGCAGCTCTTTTACAAAGAACAGATGGTCTTTATATAAGATATAAGACAACGAAACCACATTTTGTTAAATAGAAATTTCTAATTTCATTTTAGAAATTAGAACAGTAGTAAGTTAGAAATCCCATCGTATATCTGTAGATGAAATTAAACATTGAAAATAAAAAGTGTGCAAGGTAGACATGAGACTTCCTGGAAGTTATAGAATATCTTTTTCATTTCTCCATGGCAAATTATTAACATTTCAATTTCCCCTTTGAATTATATCTGTTTGCTTTGGAGCACTAAAAGCTGCTGCTTGGGTTTATATGAGGCCAACATATTTAATAACCTTATGTCTTTTTTTGTAGGTGTTCAAAGTGAATGCACCTTTGCCACCTCGTAGAGAGCAGGATGCAAAAGAGCACCCCACAGCATACAATCAGAATTTTTCAACAGCAAGCACACAGACGCCACCCCCATGTAAATTGCCATCCACTCAAAATGCAGAACAAACTACTTTTTCACAAGAGACTCTTTCAAATGGTAAGAATTTCAGTGTAAATCAGTAATTGAACTGATAATGCAAGATATGACCATGATTCTAAACTCATTTTGAATATTCCATAATATTGAACACGCATTACTTTAAAAATGACAGAAAAACTTAAGTGTTCATATTTGGTTTTTTAGTCCTATTAGAAAACCTTTCATTCATGGAGTCATCTTTTGAGAAGGTAATGCAATCTGATGTGACCAGAATGAATGTTGAATTTTAAGTGGACCATGCTTTTTTACCCTTATCCTGGAAAATCCCATGATCATATAAGAAGAGGGGGATGGGGGAGAGAGAGAGAATGAATATATATATATTGAAATATCTCAAAAAGGAAAATAATCGTAAAGGCAAGTGCATTTTAATAATAAGCCAAGAGGATAAACATAATGGCCACTGAAAATTGGAAGCATTTCTATTACAAAACTTTAATTGTTTCCCGTGGGTGTATAATTGGAGACATGTTGGGGCTTTTACTGCATAACAGTTTTCAATAGCCTTCCATGGCATCTTCTTTTTATCATTTCTACATTTCACACCCACACCACATGCTCTGATTTTATTTGTGGTAGACCATGCGTTCCAATGAAAGATTTTGATTTTGTCTACTATGATTATATGGGCAAGGAGAGAGAGTAATAACTTGGTTGCAAAGCTATAAAAGTGTCCATTTTCTCCATTCCATTCCAGTCAAGATCAAGGGAACTACTAATACCACTCTATAAAGCCTTACTAAGACCACACCTAGAGTACTGCATCCAGTTTTGGTCACCACATTATAAAAAAGATGTTGATACTCTAGATAAAGTACAGAGAAGAGCAACCAGGATGATTAGAGGACTTGAGACTAAGGCATATGAAGAACAGTTACAGGAATTGGGCATGGCTAGTCTAATGAAGAGAAGGACCAGGGAGACATGACAGAGGTCTTCCAATATTTGAGGGGATGCAACAGAGAGGAAGGGGTCAAGCTATTTTCTAAATAGGCCAGACAAGGAATAATGGATGGAAACTGAACAAGAAGAGATTTAACCTGGAAACAAGGAGAAACTTTCTGACAGTGAGGAAAACCAGTGGAACAGCTTGCCCTCGGAAGTTGTGGGAGAGCCATCACTTGAGACTTTTAAGAAGAGATTGGATTGCCATTTGTCAGAAATGGTGTAGGGTCTCCCGGTTGTGCGGGGGGTTGGACTAGATGACCTACAAGGTCCCTTCCAACTCTGATTATCTGTATCAGTTCAAAACCTATAGTAGAATGTTCTCTTTTGAGAGGTAAATGTTCTGGACAGCTTTTGCATGATTCCAAATTATTTGTAGGTGCAGGTGATGTCTTCATGGGAGCTAGGCAAAGGAAATGCCCATTTCTGAGATGTTGCTTTTGAGTACCTTGGTACTCTTCTCTAATGTGGGAAAACGGAATGCTGAATTAGTTCCTTTGTCATTAGTAACAAATAGAGAGTGAATCATAGCCATTTTGACTAGGTGAATGGCAGAAAAACTTAAATTGCCAAGCTTGCTTTCTTAATGTCTTATTTTAATACATTGGTTTCTTTTATAGCAAGAAGTATTGGGTACATATCATTGTCTGTCTTAATACTGCTATGCCTCCAGACTGGCTAGTTTATGTTAAGTCCCAACTATTCAATCAAGTTTTAAATTCAACAAATTCATTTATTTTTAAACAGTTATTAACAGTAGGTGATATACCTGCGTGTTACAAGCAGAGTGCAAATAACCCTGAATAATAAAGGTTGAGGAAAAAAGTCAGGGATCACATCCTTTTCCTTTGCAGTAGCTTATAGGAGTATGTAAGATGTGTACTTCTCATTTTAAGCAGGTACTTGCCAGGCTGAGGCAGCTGTTCCTGTCAGCAATGGTACTCTCACTTTTTATGCAGCACAGACAGCCACTTTTCCTAGACCATCGCAGCCTTTTATTGGAAGCCGTGGATCTATCAGAGGTTCTCTCAGGGGTGTAAGATCGATGACTAATTCTTATCGCTTTCCTGGTGGATATAAAGGTAGGTTCCAGTTCTATGAAAATGCTGGTATATCTTTTGATGAAGACCTATTTCTAGTCCTGTTCAGAAATGAATCCTGAAAGAATGATCATGAACTGTAGTTGAGATTCCATGGACTTACACTGTAGAATGTGAAATACAATTCTTATTGGACCAAGAAACAATACTACTCCGAATAGCATGTCAAGGGCACATTGCAGAAAGGGGCATGATATACATACTTGAATTAGATTATATATAAATATTGTTTCAGCCTGCCACTTCCTCTTTGGCAAGAAATTGGGTCTGTTCTATTTAATGACGCAAGGTGTAGAATATTACAATTTTCTAATACAGAGGTCTGCAACCTTCTGGCTGAGGAATTCTGGGAGTTGAAATCTACAAGTCTTAAAAGTTGCCAAAGTTGGAGACCCCAGCTCTAATACACCAGTGGAGAAAGGCACATTTTTAGTATTTTAATGGAAATAAGAAGTGTTTCACACCAAACAATGTTTTATTCCAGCAGGTTTTGAAGCTTACAAAGGATCGCCTTCAATCCCTAATGGAACCTATAGCCAATTACAGCTTCCTGGCAGAGATTACTCTACAGTGCAATATTCTCAGAGGGTAATGATTTGACGAGCTTTGTTGCAGACCAAAAATGCTTTACTGTAATTTGGCATCCTATATTCTGTGCAAAAGTCAAAATCAAGCATTAACTTGACATAAGGGATATTGCTTCATAAAACAGCATGCTATGACTAGTAATTTAGTATGGCTAATATTAAGTGCTACCTAGAGCAAATAAATAGAGTATAAATAAATAATGGTTAATATATCATAGTTCACACCTGGTTTGTATATCATATCCTATTGATGAATTTTAATTTGAGCTTTATATTTCTGAAATTTGTTCACATTGCCTATTTGACATTATACAGTTTTTCTTATAAATAATATATTTGAAAATAATCTCATCAGGTATGCTCGAAAATCAGAAAAAGAATTGGCTGTAGTTGTAAAATGTATAGGTATATGATATATCCTAATTAAACTAGTGCTAATTAAGGATATTGGACTGCAGATATTTGCCTGGTAGCAACAAACTTGATGCAGGAGATAGCACGGTTCCTTCCCATTGTACTATCTCACCAATCATGACATGGAAAATTTAAATGATGGTAAGAATGATGTTGCCCTTTACTAAATTTAGGCAAATGTTTATTTTCTAGGAAATGAATTACCAACCAAACTATAAGCGAGGAGGTATTAATAGTGGTCGAACTAATTCAAGAGGTAAGTTTACTTTTAATATGATTTAAAATGTTAAGACTCTTTTAAGTCACACTGCAGTGCTCAGGTTGCATTCCACTATGATTAATCATCCCAGTACACTATAAATTATGTGTATTGTTGTCTAAACAATCGAGTACAGACTCCATGTTCTTAGCCACTTTATCTGACATATGTCTGGAAAGGAATCTGAGGCGCTTCTGAAGGACCCATTCAGTGCTATTAAAAATATACAGTGATTGCATACTTAGGTACTAATTTTGAACACTTAATGGGAATTTAAAACTTTTGCAAAGGTTCTCTTCATTAGAATAGGGAGGAAAATGTCCATCCCTACCTTTCCTCAACAGGGATGACTGATGTTCTTAACTTTTTCTGCTCTTCTCTTCCTCTGAACCACTTCTGTCCAGATTGACATTTACATTTTGGTCTGTGCCTGGAACAAATTGAGTCATTTTATTCAATGTTTGAATGCAAACATTTAAAAAAGTATCCATTTGGATTCAGACAATCTGAAATCAGCTAGTCCAAGCACAGAACATTTCACCCATCTGTATTGGAGACTAAAAAACAGTCGTTTTTTTCAGGCTATTGAAGAAAACATTTAATTCCAGTTTAACCATATCAACTTTATATAAAATATAAAATCCTTAAAGCTTCTATGTTTTAGGTTACAGGCAAGAAAACAGACAGGAAGAAAACTGCTCAGCAGGTAGAGCTCGAGGTAGAACACGTGGTAAAAAATACTTCAGAAGAAGGGAATTGAGAAAAACTGAGAAAATTGAGAAAGAAGCAGAGTCTGAAAACAATGTTGTAGTTGCCAAAGTGCACCAATTCAGTTAGTGCTGATTAACAATATAGTTGACAGATTGGTAACTTGGTTTTCTACACTAAATAAAAACACATTTTTAAAGATGCGTCTTTTCTTGGAAGTAAGAGCAATGCATCCTTATAAAATATATTTCTTATTGTACAATACAATATTTAAGCAGCTATGGTTAGTTGAGTGAGTAAGCAGCCGCTATACATTCATGATAAAATATAAATACATGTAACATTGCAATTCTGTCTATGGGTTTTTAGACTTTCTGTTATGTATATCAATGGGTTGTAGTAATTTGGAGTAAACAGTTCAGTTTCTGTTTTTATCATCAGAAGTTGTGAGAATCTTTAATTTAAAGAGCATCATATAACATGAAGTCGTTCTGGAAATATAATTTAATAACTTATAATATCTTAGCTGTCTCCAACCTGGTATCCTCCAAGTATGTTTTGGATGATAATTTTCAGAATTCCCCAAACATTTACAGGGCAACAGTTTGGGGAAAATAATACAGTTTTGATAACTATACAAACAGTTTTAATTACAAATTTATATTTCTCCATGTGGTATTACAGATACTGCATGTGTATTTAAGTCTCTGGTGTCCACGATAGATTTAAATTATTTCAATGCTGAACCCATTGCAGAAGCATGTTCAATGCATATATCACCTCAGCTTTTAGAATGAAGGTTGAAAAACCTGTTTAAACATGCTGGATTGCAGCATGGCTTGTTTTTAATGAAATAATACTATTCTGAGACCCTGGATCTGCAAGGGACTAATAAATTAAGTAACAAGAGACAATCAAAAGGTGGCTAATTTTATCATTTAAATAGCAAAGGAAGACTTCGTAAAATCTCAACAAATGTTGGAGCAGAGAAGCATGGTTAAAATTGGAAGTCGGAAAGTATAACAACTAGTAAATTGTAGGATATTCTCAAGTCATGGTTATACTTGTTAATTAATTGTTGAAGCCCGAGGTAACACAGTGTTAACGTCTCTCAGCCTTAAAAAAATATACATTCTTCATATGTGAAACCATATGTCTCCTTTTCACAATTTGAAGAACACAAATTTGTAAAAACTAGGGATGAACCAGTAACTGGCACTTGTCTAGATCAGCCTTCTCATACATGATGCCATCCATATTATGACTATAGTTAATATGGGGAATTGTAGTTCCAACAGAATTGGAGATGCTCAGCTGGGGAAGGTTAATCTACTCTATAAATCTTGGCAAACTGAACTTTGAAGACTTCTAAAACTAAATTTCTTGATGATTATGTTAGAACTAACAATTGCTCATAATCTCCAACAGCAGGATGGAACGATTCTTCTCAGGTGAGCAGTCCAGAGCGTGACAATGAGATGTTTAACACTGGGGAGACTGGGCAGGGTGATTCCCGCAGCATCACTCCTGTTGATATACCTGTGACAAGCCAAGCAGCCACCCTACTACCTGTTCACGTCTACCCCCTCCCACAGCAGATGAGAGTTGCCTTTTCTGCTGCTAGAACTTCTAACTTGGCTCCTGGAACTTTAGATCAACCCATCGTGTTTGACCTCTTGTTAAACAATCTTGGTGAAACCTTTGATATACAACTTGGTAGGTTCAATTGTCCTGTTAATGGTACTTATGTATTCATTTTCCATATGTTGAAGCTAGCTGTGAATGTACCATTATATGTGAACCTCATGAAAAATGAAGAGGTTTTAGTCTCTGCGTATGCCAATGATGGTGCTCCAGATCATGAGACTGCAAGCAACCATGCAGTCCTCCAGCTCTTTCAAGGAGACCAGATTTGGCTACGCCTTCATAGAGGAGCTATTTATGGAAGTAGTTGGAAATATTCTACCTTCTCAGGATATCTCCTGTATCAAGACTGAACATTAAGCTGCTCCAACTGTTTGGTGAAGGAAGGTGAAAACTGGTGGGCTAGTTTCACATTGCATACTGAGCACTTAAACACGCCATTGTAAAGTGGGAAAATGGTGATCTGTCTTGCAACGAGTTGGAGTTGGATCAGCACTGATGTGGCACTTTATCAGTTGTGATATAGCCTTGATAGTAAAGCTCTGAATGTTATGTTTGCACTTACTCTTGAACTGTAATTTATCAGCTTACTATGCTACTCAAATTTGCCTCAAGTTTAGGCTATTCGCAACGCCTTGTGCCTAAATAAAAAAAAATGAATATGCCTTAGTATCAACGTCTGTGCTACTGTGATAATTTTGGGTCATATTAACTTTCTGGAGGGCTGTGAAGGCTTGGCTTATTCATCCGGGCATTATGCTAGGATAGAAGCGAATAAATTAAAGTGTGAAATTAGAGTTGGTGGGATAGTGCTGTGATTGAATTATATGGTGGTTGTGTGAGGTTTAATTGACCAGATTTCATTCTGTTTTTAATTGAACATTATTTTGATTTGCCAAGGGCTAATAAGATAGGTGGCTACATACGTTTATAAATAAATAAGATTCCACTGGAAAAAGAAAACAGATCCACACTCAAGTTAGGAAGTATGTATGTTCCTTGCATGTAAAAAGTTGCAGATTTAATCCCCCCAAATCTTCTATTAGGAGGAAAAAATAGCAGATGATGGAGTTAGCTGGAGAATTACTACTAAAAATTAGATGGATCATCCCTCAATCTGTAACGCAACATCATTTTTATTTTTAAATGTTGAAAGCAAGTGGAATATTGAGACTAAGATTCATTTCCTATTTATGTAATTAGGTAGAAAATTTGAGTTCTCAACACAGCAGGAACACCTCTTGATTCCCAGGATTGGGAAACTAGCACCCTATATAGAAAACATCAGCTGCAAGCATCATCACTTCTAAAACTGCTTCTGGCCTTGTATTTACCTGGCAGTAGTTCAGTGCATAAGAGCTATACTTTACTGCCTGGGGGAAAAAAGGTAAGTTAAGGTGGTAGCAGTGGGAGAAACCACCATATAAACCACCATATGGGCACTGCGACTGTCCATACTAACCATGCTGTGAGACCATAAGATGTTTCTCAAGTTCTAAGTGTCCAAAAAAGTTGGAAATTTTGAGTTTATTATAGTCTTTGTCTGTCCTAGTTTTGATGCCAGTGCTGCAGCAGAAAAAATAACCTACAGGTAACTAAATAAATGGGGAGATGGTAAACCTTTACACAAGCAGGAATGTTACGTTTAATTTTATTAAACCATTAGTTCTGTTGGTCACTTTGCTTCAGATTTTACACCTTTGTTATAAAATTGTTGTTGGAAATGAGTGGCTATGTCACTCAAGGTGTTTGTTAGGGACCGTTGGACATCTGAAGACTAAAGGCTTCAAGATCTGCACTATAGTATCACCGTGGAACCACTCTGGAGATAATCACAATTGAGGACTTTATTTGAAACTACTTGAAGAGCAGATTGGAAGAATACCCGTAAGCAGAGATGGTAAATTCTCCTCTGCGTTCTTCAACTTTTCTCTACAACTTGGGTTCTGTTCTATTTTACATTCCTGGTATTGGTGTATAAGAATAACTACTAATCATCTAGAAAGTCTCTCTCTTTTTTAAAGTTCACATTTAATTTGACTCAACATTTTATAAATTCTAAAAGGCCCTCCTATTTTTCCAAATGACAATTATGTTAGCTATATTATTTGTGAAGCTTCTGTCACAAGCTCCAGCCTTTTCTCTCTCTTCATCAAAGGATTCAGTTGGCTTATGTCCTGAAGGCACCTCCAGATCTTTTTGTGAATGTGTGCGGTATTGAAAAGCTTGCAAACGTCTCAATATGGTGAGGTAATAAAACATTTTAAACTTGCTTTGTGTGTTACTCTTTTTTAAAAAACAATGAACAGGTTAATGAATATTAAAGCTGTATTTCAGTAAAAAGAAACATCTAAAACTTGCCTATTTACTATGCAGTTTTTTTTAAATGGGTTTTTATTGTACAGTAACTTCTTGCAAACAGTTTTCTGTTATTAACAATCCTATTGATAAAATCTTGTGGATTATTTCATTTGCAACTAGCAAATCCACAAAGGTTATTCCTGAATTATAATTGTATGGAAATGTATCTGGCCCCTTTTGGATGTTCGGAATGTTTGCTTTCCTTTGCAATTGAATGTGATCAGGGCTTCATGTGGATCCATCTGATAAACAGAAAGTGAATTAAGAAATTTTAAAAGTTAAGTATTTGTTTTATTTACTGTTTAAAATCATTCAATCTGCAGCCCATCACTGAAAATGTAGTTGTCTTCCTTTAACTTGTTGCATCAGATTTATCTGAGATAATGTTTTTAAAAAATGGCCTCCTGTAATTGGAGATCAATCTCCTATATTGCTGTGTAGGAATATTGGCCAATTCCTCCATGGTGTACTGTTTTAATTCAGTAGAATTTTAGGATTTTCTTGTGGAACTGTTGCAATTCAATGGCATTTAGGCCTGAAACTTTGATTTAGCAACTCAAGAACACTGAGTTTTTTTTTTCTTTATCCATTCTCTTGCAGATTTGCTTGTATGTTTGGGATCCTTCTGTTGCTGCATGACTCACTTCACCTCAACTTTAGCTGTCAGAAAGATGGCCTGATACTGTTCTGAGGGATTATTAAAAGTAGAATTCATGCTTTATTCCATATACCAAGTCATCCAGAGGTTAAAGCAGCAAAGTATCTCCAAACTATGACAAGTACCCATTGATTGATAATCAATATGAGGTTCTTATTGTGGAATGCAGTGTTTGGCTTCCACCAGTCCTAATTCAATCTCCGTGACTTGAAAAGTTCCACCTTTGATTTATTTGCCCATTGAACCTTTCTTCTGGAGTCTAGAAATTCATCCATCTGTTTGGCAAAATTTAAATATGTATGGCTTCAGGGACGGGATTCAAATTTTTTAACAACCTGTTCTGTAGGCGTGGCTTGGTGGTCATGTTATTAGCTGGGTGTGGCCAGCTCAACATCACTCACATCGAGGCATGCATCTCCTCGCCTGGCCTCGTGACTGGGGATGCTGCAACATTCATAAGTGTGAAAAATGGTCTTAGGTCACTTTTTTCAGTGCCATTATAATTTTGAATAGTCACTCCACACAAGCAAAGTACCAGCAAAGAAAGGGAACAAAAACTCCAGAGATATTCCTGAGACAGGAAGTCTAGTCCTGCCAAGCATGTAATAAGGGTTAACGGAGAGGCAGTTTCTGTAAGCAACACCAGAATATTTCCTTCCTGCCTTCCTTATAGGATTAGGCCAATAATTTCTTCTAACAACCGGTTCTCCATACTGCGTAACATGTTAACCGGTTTTAGCAAATAGGTGTGAACTGGTTGAATCCCACCCCTGGGCTTTTTTCTCGCTGCTCTGTTTTATTCAGTGCTTTTCTAATGTACTGTCAAAATTTGCCCAAATCCTTGGATGACATTCTAGGGTTCTTTGTGACTTCCTAGCCAGTTCACTAAAAGTGACGAGCCACTTTTTTTTGTTGAAGATTTACAATTATCTCAACTGATTTTATTTATAAGATTGTCTCTGGTGAAGCTTCAGAGGATTAGAATGGTTTTGTTGCCTTTTCTGGCAAATGGGTATTGTCGATGTTTTACTGTCAGTGCCTTCAGAAATTTCTGAGGTGAGAGAGATGTGCCTTAGAGTTTTTGTGGTGTGAACATCAGCGATATGGGGCCCTGGTCATTAGCCATAATTATGCCCTTTAATTAATGTCATGATTTTCTCATACTGTTACACACTGGTTGATTTTTTTTTTGAAATAAAGAAAACAAGCACGAAACTTTGATGTTCTTTGTTCATTTAGATTATATATCAGTAGGATCTGTAGCTCTGATACAAGCTAAACTGAGTAAAACTTGATCTAAGCTAAAAAGATTGAGAACATCCAAAGGGCCAAATATTTTTTAACTGAATGATGTGTGCATATGTTGAGCATAAAGAGGCTTCCTGCGATTTCTGTAGCAGAGGTGTCAAACTCGATTTCATTGGGGTTGTGTTTGATTTTGGGGTAGAAGTAGACATGGCCAGGGTGGACATGGCCAGCATGACGTCACTCGTGTTGGACGCCTGTGGTGGCCCGAGCACTCTGCCAGTGAAAATGGGTTCCTGAGCTCCATTTTCAGCTGCAATGGCCTCCTGCAACTGCCTGTCAGAGAAAATGGAGCTCAGGAGGGCCATTTTCACACACAAAAATGAAGTGGAATTCCATTAAGCAAACTTATAAAACCTCCATCAAAAAAGAAACATCTAATTATCATTCACTTGGAATAAAATTGCAATATTCACATCCTTTAAACCAGGGGTCACCCACTTTTTGGACCTCAGGGAACATCAAATTCATAATTTTAAATCCCAGGGGCCACTAACCTGTTCTGTGGGTGTGGCCTAATTTGTGGGTGTGGCTTGGTCATGTGACTGACTGGGCATGGCTTGTATGTAAATCATAAATATTTATATATTTATCCCAACTTTTATCCCAAATCAGGCAAAGCAGGCAGGCAGATTGAGTTGTTAACAGAATCATTCAGTGATCTACCTGCCATCAGCTAGCTCAGTCTGTCACATGAAATTTGTTTGTCGTGAGTCTGCACTGAATAATAGAACCTTCAATCCTAAGGGAGGTTTGGTTGTGCGTAAAAGCAGAGCCGAAGATCTAAAAGACTAGCTTGAAAGCAAGAAATCCAACCATTTCCTGCTTCCAAACTAATTTAAATCTCCAGGCACAGCAGAACAGTTGATGGTCGGAAAAATAGCAATTTAGCAGGCAAATTTGCCTGGTAGGGAGTGAATAGGCAGGGAGGGTTCCCACAGGCCGTGTGGGCTGCACAGCCTTGTGTTTCTCCGCAACCTGGTTTCATTGCATTGGGGGGGGGGGGGGTGCTCTGGGAGTAAGATTTCTCTGCGGCCCACCAAAATTTTCTCCCGACCCACTAGTGCGCTGCAGCCCACCGGTCGGTGACTGCTGCTTTAAACAGCCAGTGGGAGAAATTCCCAGGCAGGCTGATTTAGTTACTACAAGGGGGATCCATAAGCAGTTTTTCTCCAGAAGCAGTTTTTGTCCCGCACCCCATTTTTTTAATCTGATAAAAAAATATACAGGTAGTCCTTGATTTAGCCCAAAATTTCTGTTTAGTGACATATTAAGTTTTGCCCCATTTTATGACTTCTTGCCACAGTTGTGTGTATCACCACAGCTGGTAGCTGAATTGTTAAGTGAATCTGCCTTCCCCCATTGATTTTGCTTGTCAAAAGGTTGCAAAAGGTGATCATATGACCTTGGGACACAGTGACCGTCGTAAGCATGAATCAAGTTGCCAGGTATCTGAATTTTGATCACAAGATCATGGGGATGCTAAAAAGGTAAGTTTAAAAAAAGGTCCTAAGTCCCTTTTTTCAGTGCCTTTGTAACTGAACAGTCAATAAATGAAGTGCTGTAAGTCGAGAATTATAGGAAAAGAATAGAAAAGAGAAAGCCTGAGACTCCGGTTTTCTTGCAGGGAACTACGATTTCCGCAGCGACCAGTCCCCCGCACCGGACGACCAATTTCTTTCCGTACAGCAACATGGCGCCCGCCAGAACGACGAACTGGATGGGCTGGGTGGGCGCGCTGAAGCCGCAAAGTTTCGTCTTCGCGACAGTTCGGCTGTCGTAAACCGGTGAATGGCTCCTGTGTAGCCAAAGGGGGAAGGAGGGAGCCGGCGAGGTTGTTCGGCGGCCGCTGTCCTTCCCGTTGAGGCGCTGAGAGACCATGGATCCCAACCGAATTATCCAGGCGCTCAAAGGCACCATCGACCCCAAGCTGCGCCTCGCGGCCGAGAATGAGCTCAACCAGGTAAATCCGCGATGGGCTTGGGCCTCGGCCGGGGCGGGGGAAGGGGCTCCCTTCGCTCCGGAGGGTCTCTGACGAGCTCCGCCGCCTCTTTTCCGCCCGGCAGCCTCGTCCCCTTCCGACGGAGCGCCTGTCATTGCTGCTTGCAGACGCCTCGGAGGAGAAAGCTCGCCTTATTTCCCGAGCTTACCGAACTACAGCCCGTAGGTTAGCCCGGGCGTTGTGTGAATCCGACTTAATTTAGGGTTCCGTGTTTCAGGCGCATCCAGAAGGTACACAATCTTCCTGCCGCTTTCAGGATAGACAACGTTGTACAAAGGGACCGGGAAAGAGCTAAAAGCTGAAGAAACGAAGGCACCAGATGAGAAAAAAGAAGAAACTATGCCGTAGCTAAACCCGATTCACCCCCGATTTCTCCCTGCTGCCTACCTTGCCTATCTTTCACATTTACAGGATTGTATCTGCTCCCATCTACTACAGCTTTCCTCCCACCCACCCCCCACATAATATATTTAATCGGCAATTTAATCAGGATTCATCTTTCTATAACCATCTCATACCAGTCATGAGGTCCTGTATTCATTTCTCATTTATTTGGTGCCCATTTATGTATAATTTACTCATTTTGCCAGATACACTTCTTCCTGTTCCCACTGCATTTCCGTTATATTCAGGGTTTGTTTGTCTTGACTACCCAACTCTCATTTTTGTATAAGAAAATGGGTAGAAACAAACTGCTTTAGGTTTTTTTTTTTTTTTTAAAACATTCCTCACAACAGATTAAGCCCCTGTCACACTGCACCAACGGATGGAAAGAGGATGTAAAACAGACTAAAAAGCTTGCCATCCGTTGGTTAACGCGATGCTTCCGTTCTGTACTCACTGCCTCCGTTTTTCTTCCTCTCTATCCGTCCAGCATCCGTCTATTGACATTTCATCCGCTCAAAAAGTTTTGAGCTGCTCAAAACTTTTGAGCGGAAAATGTATCAAACACGTCTGTTCTGCATCCGCTAGGCATATGGGAGACATCCGTTCTGCATCCGTTCCGCATCCGCTTTCCATCCGCTCTGCGTCCTCCCCCCGTCCGTTCCTTTCCGTGTTATCCGCTCTGTTTATGCAAATTTTTGCCCCTTTTGAGAGCGGATAACAACGGATGGAACATTTTTCTTGTCCACTGTGTCCTTTTTACAAACGTTTTGCATCCGTTGGGCAGTGTGACAGGGCCTTTACATCGGATAGATTGTCTTTCTGCCACCATTTAAGCCTCCTAAAATTTCTCAAGCCATATTTCTCAAGCTTTAACATTCTGCCGAGGTATACAATTGCATGTATTTACTCTAACTTATTGCTGTTTATGTTGCAGTCATTCATTCTCTCTGTTTTCTCAAACCTGTCAACCAGTAATACATAGGTCCATATTGCAACATGCAATCTGTGATATGTTGTAAGTCATTCATGTTCTTAGCAAACATCTTGTTATGGTCTGTTTACAAAAGGATACAGGTATCTCTGACATCTTGATCTATCATCATCATCATCATCATCATCATCATCATCATCATCATTCTAGCTATTGTCTATCCATGGTGGGACAAAGGCCTCTTCCAGATGTTTCCAGCCAATATGGTCTTGATCTTTCCTTTGTCAGTTGGGCCAATGATATTTGCTGATGTCATCACTCCATCTTGTTTTAGATCTCTTTTGTGGATGCTTTTTATCAACTGGAATCCATTCCATGACTGCCTTAGTCCACTTGCTTCTTGCTATGTGACCAGCCCATTTCCACTTCAATTCTTTTACTCTTTTGAGGACATCATATATTTCCCTTTGTTCTTTAATCCATGTGCAGGATTTCTACCTTTTCTTGTGGCACCAAGCATGTATTTTCCTATGGCTCTTTGCACCATTTGTAGATTTTGTATTGAATGTGGTTTTCTTCTGTCTTTCTTTCTGGTTGCACTTTGAAAACAGGGATGCATTTATCCTAAAATCCTAAATATGTCCTGAATATTTAATGCTGTAGAAGCATTAAATTAATATAAAGGTGTAATAGATATCTGCATGGACTGAATATGTCCGTAATATGCTACAGCTCCAATTATTTAATTTTATCAATTAAATAATGAAATGTATTGTTTTAAACCCAAGTTTTTTAAAACTTTGGCCTCTTATTAAAATTTCAGTAGCATCTTTTCCATGTTGTGGTATATGTAGTTGCACACAGCCTATTATGTAGCATATAATATTTACACTTCTATACTAACCTTGACTTAGATCAAAACGTCAGGCCTTGGTTGATCCTTGAATGACTCCAGTGCTGCAGATTAGATTATAATTTGTTTTAACCCTTAAAAAAGTTAGTAGCCAATCACTTTTCTATTGTTATCATAAAAATTGCGAGACACTGACATGTTCATGCAGTCAGCAGGAGTCAAGGTTGACCCAAAGAAAACTTCTATATGGGATGTAGTCTATATGGGGTGTAGTCTGTATGGGGTGTAGTCTATCTGGGGTGCTGTTCAGAAAAACCTAGTGCTGATGTATTGACACTTCTTTTAGGTTTCCATTATGTATGATTTCATTTCGTAAAGCAACTTGCATGATGGCAGCCTGAAGAATTAATTGAACTGAGCATCTCCAAGAAATGCTAGTCTCATTGTCTTCTGGAAAAACAAGGGCCTTAGTGAGACAATATGGCATTCTAAACACAATTTGCTAAGCACATTGCTTCAAAAGATATTTAGATTATAATAAAATAAGGTGAGATAGTAAAATGTCCTCTACCATAAAATTGCTCTTCTGTCCCATAGGAATAAATTAAACCTAAAATTGAAATAGTAGAAAACTTACATTCAATCTCCGTATTGAATTTTAAGCTAAAAAAAATTGGTTGACATAGTTGTTTATCTGTAGATGTAGAAACTTACAGATAGCAAATAATGTACTCTATTAGTGCTATAAATTATATATCAAATTAACATATGAATGCTAACTTCCAAATTTTGAATGTGGCACTCTTCCATTTATAAGATTGTAGTGCAGGTGTCAGGATTCCGGCAGTTACTCCAATTAAATCATGAGCCTCAAGCCAACTCCCAAAACTTCTTTTGTTTTATTAGAAGTTGTATACATATACATATTATATACATTTATAGTTGTCAGAGGAATGTATCCAATAAATTCTTTGTCACACCGTAGGTTTTCTTGCCCGTATTTCAGTACTTGTACCTGATTTATCTGTGCCATCTATTTGTTACATTCTTTCAAAAGTATACCATAATGAAATAGAAAATAAAGAAGAAACAATAAAACTGGGTGGCCTATTCAATGAGAGACCTAGCAACATTTGAATTTGTGACTGATTGGAAGGCAGGAGAACCCTAAAACATAGGATATTTTAATATTCCACAGTTCTACATTTTAATAGACTACATTTGTTTTCATTTAGAAAAAGCTAGCTTACTTTGTATCTGCAAAACACGCACGGACTGATTTTTGTAATGTTAGAAAGTATATTTTTCTGAACAGTGGCAATCCAGAATTTTTGTTTGATGTTTTTGAGCCAAGATCTCCTCCAGGGGCTTAGGATCTGAATACATGGTTAGCACAGAGTTTGATGTTAACCATTACATATGCATAATTACATGCTATCTAAAGTAAATCAATGAAGACACACACACTTTTAAATCCGTAGCAGCTTTAAGTTTATGACTCCCTCTTCCCCTCTCTATGGTAACATGCATTCCAAAAGTGGCTTCTTGTGACCATCAATCAGAGCAAAACTTTCAAAGGGGGACTTTGCAAAATGCATTTGGCTCAGTATAGTTTTTTTTTTCCCCTATGGCTTCCCAGATTATCTGCACCTGGTTGTAGAAAGCACATCTGGTAGGCCAGCGGACAAAATGAAGCAGCTCTGCATGGAGCTCTGAGACATCTGTGTCCAACTTTGCAGAAGATCTGATGAACTGTTCCCAACCCATCCTTAAAAATGAGATGAAATTGGATTGGAAATGGGGGAATTAGTGGGAATTTTAAGGGTGGGAATTGTAATAGTTTGCTTTTCTGGTAGCCTCCCTCTTTTGCTCCTTTCTTTATTAATGAACCAGCATACCAGCCATGTGCCTCACCTATTAAACCATTTTGCTGCTGAATTTGGCATTACCTTGCAATGTGTGGAGGCTACATATAGGGTTGGATTGTTGATTCCTGTTATATAAGATGAAAACAGACAATATCAAGTGAATGTTTTAGTATTAAAAGTGTTACGGTTATTATTATTATTATTATTACGATTAGATATAAAATCCCTGACCTGCTTTGGAGACCTCCACAGCAAAAGATAGTAGAATTGCTTCTTAATCTTAAAACCACACAGTCTTTGTTGAGTCTAACTCAATTATTTTTCAGTAGGGGAGTGATATTTAATTCTCTGTTAATAACTGAAGTATCTAAGAGTCCTTAACTGCTATCTATACTATGCTGATTAACCTTTTATATCCCTTTCAGTCCTACAAGATAATAAACTTTGCTCCTAGTCTGCTACAAATCATTGTTTCTGATCAAGTGGAATTCCCAGTCAGGCAAGCAGGTAGGTGAAATTCTGCAGCTTGCCTCCTATTTATTATGTTTAGAACTGAATGGTTAGTAAACAGGTTGAAAGTATACTTTTAAAAAATGTATCTTATCTATTTCAATTTATGCTGCCTCACTTTAAATGACTTCAGGCTATTTACAATGTACCAAATAATATAAAAACTATATAAATAAGAAAAGCGGTGGTGAAAAAGAACGAGATGGTGAACCCTGTAGAAACCCCAGAACATTCTACCAACATCTAACATCCAACAGAGGGGATTGAAGCCACCTTAGTCCAGGGTCTGGGAAAGCAACATTATAGGTTGTTTTATAGGGTATTTATGGCCTTCTGGAAAGCCAACAGTATGGGAGCCATCTTGATCTCAAGGGATACCTCAATCCAGTGCAACAAAGCCCATTTTAAGGATATGAATTTTCTGAAAATGGAAATGGCTAGTCTTGATTATTATTGCTACTCGTAGATCTATACTTTATGTATGGGTTTATCTCTTTCTCAATGGCATCTGTGTTTTTAGGGATTTCACAACCAGGATTTAAGTTCTTAGTTTCTTGCATGCCATTGGCCTTGAATTGTTACTCTTCTTACATCCTTAACTCTCACTGGTTCAAACTCTTGTTTAAAGCTAGATTTATCAACAGCCCTTTTTATGCATATCTCTCTCTCTCTCCTTCTCTCCCCTCCTTTCCCTCATTCTTTAAATACAGCTGCTATTTACTTGAAAAACATGGTGACACAATACTGGCCAGACCGAGAGCCCCCGCCAGGAGAGTTGATATTTCCATTCAATATTCACGAAAATGATCGTCAGCAGATTCGGGATAATATTGTGGAAGGAATTATTCGTTCTCCAGACTTAGTGAGGTATGTTGAGGTTCATGCTGCGACAGGCCCCAGAAAGCCCTGGATTTTATATCAAGGAAAGCAGATGCTTCTTCTTAGAATGAATTGAGCAGATTTAAATAACTTGAATAGATGTTTATTCAGCATAGTGTTGCTTTGAAAAAAAGTATTTTGAAGGGGTATCAGATTATAAAACCATATAATCAGCCAAATAATCACTTCTGAAATCATTCTTATGTGGATTAAGTGTGGAAACTTAATTCCAGAACTTTTTCTAAATGAGATGATTATGTGATGACCTGGGGTGGGGCACAAAAATAACGTCACCAAAGTAAAGAAATTCCCTTTAATGCCTCCAACTTGGCCCCTAATGTCCAGTTATCCTCGGCTGGAGATCAAACTCTTCCAAAAATGGTCTACAAAGGGAAGAAATGCAGTCCGAACCCAAAGTAAAAATAGATTTAAAAAAACAACAACCACAAACCACGCTGAATTAATTAACATGATAGGCCAGGATGATAAATTGCAGACTTCCAAAAGATAATGCAGCACCCACAGTTGGGAGGATGCCAAACCCAGATAAGCCTTGACAAAGATAATGCATGCTTTGCTTCCAGCAACTTTGCCATGTGCAGTTTGCCCTTTTAAACACTCTTCCCAGCTGTAGTCCATTAGGGCTCTTTCCTCTCCCGTAAGCCCAGCTGGACTGTGTCCTTCCCCCATTTCTTCCACAGCCACCGGATCCACACACCCACTCCCTGTAAGCTGCTCAATTCCCCCCTAAGAATCAGACGCTAACAAGGGCATGACATTATAACAATTTCTGTAGAAGTCTAAGTCGAGAACTGCTGGAATAGAAAAAAAGGAAGAATATAATTATAGTTCTTAAAATATGCCTCATGTCTTTTATGACATGAGGGCAAAATTGTTTTCCTGATAAAGTTAGGAGAGTAGAAATTTAAAGTACTTTATTGTTCAAAATACTGCAAATAATCCGCAGGAAATACTTTAAGACTTCAGAATCATATCCAACCCATATCATAAAATCAGAGTTGGGAATAACAAAGGTCATCTATTCCAACCGCATGCATTCATTACACCATCCCCGATAGATAATTATCCAGCCTATATGTGAAACCTTCAGTTTCAAGCACAGAGTACCCTGAGTTTGGAAAAGTTTATCTCTTTCTGGATTGTCTACGTGAGAATATTGTCTGAAAGCTGGGAAATCTTACTGTCATTATTTCCAGAGCCATTTATAATTGTACATTTTGACTTTTGTGTCTGGTGAATAATAATTTGAATATATTATTTGTTATTTAATAAGTATGGGAGCAGAGAGAAGAAAAGGAGTGATCCTTTCTCAACAATTACATCCCATGTTGAACTTTTTTGGCGGGGGCTATCCTTTAAATCAGTTCCCCAATTTCCCGGCCCATTTGGAACCAGGCCACAGAAGCGGCAGGTGTATGAAACTCCATTTGCGCTGTGCAGGAGTGGGATAAGACAGGGTTAACTATCGGTTCAGTGATTTACGAGGTTCAGTGATTTATGATGAGCTTCCCTGCACCCTGCAAGCTGCGCCTGTAAATCGCCATCAGCATGCTGCGTGCAGAGAAGCACTCTTTGAAACAGCCTTTTCCTGCTTTTTTAACTGCAGCTGTGCCTCGTTCGGCAGGTGAAGTTGAAAAATCAGGAAATAAAGGTTAGGTAAGAGCCCGGGTGGGTGGGTGGGCAAAAACATCAGCAGACATAGAACCAGTTCTGTGCTGCTCTTCAGAGCTATTGGCTCTACAGAGGTGGACATAATCGATAGAAACCCACCCCTGTGGGTGTGTATGCCTGCTGCTCACACAAAAGGAGCTGTGTCATGCTTGTTTGCTGCTCACTCAGAACCATTCCTCCTCTCCCTCCCCCCCCCAGTCCACAAGGCTGAAAAGGTTGGGGACCACCACTTTAAAAGCTTTTTGATATTTATTTTTTTCAGAAGAATTTGATGATAGCTGTTATTCGACAAAAAAAAATGCATGCATTGTTTCTGGTACACTGTGATTCAGGAGTTGATGAAGTAGGTTCTTTATCTGTCCCTCTTTCTGTTTTTTCCTTTACTCCATCCTTTCTCAGTCTTTTTTTTTTCCCCAGAGCCCAGTTGACAATGTGCCTTCGTGCTATTATTAAGCATGACTTTCCAGGTCACTGGACAGCAGTGGTGGACAAGATTGGGTTTTACCTACAGTCGTCCAATAGCGGAAGCTGGCTTGGAAGCCTCCTGTGCCTGTACCAATTGGTAAAAACCTATGAGTAAGTGGATCTTCCCCAAGGACCGGCTGCCTTTCCTAGCAGTCTAGAAATAAGATCTTAGTTCATGAGTGCATCTTCCTGGTTTCTTGCAACACTAGCTTTCTAATTCTGTAAAGACATACAGATGGAGACTGGAGGGTGTTGTTCATATAGAGCAGTGGTTGCCAACCGGTGGGCTGCGGCGCACTGGTGGGCCGTGAGAAAATTTTGGTGGGCCGCAGAGAAATCTCACTCCCAGAGCACCCCTGCAAAGCAATTAATCCAGACTGCGCAGAAACATAAGGCTGCACCACCCACATGGCGTGTGGGAACCCTCCCCGCCCACTCACTCCTTACCCGATAAATTTGCCTGCTAAATTTCTATTTTTCCTTTTTCCAACCATCTGTTCTGCTGTGACGGGAGATTTAGATTAGCTGGGAAGCAGGAAATGGTTGGATTTCTTGCTTTCTAGCTAGTCTTTAGATCTTCGGCTCAGCACAGCTGAACCTTCCTTAGGACTGAAGGTTTGCTTGCAAGCAAATTCAATGCAGACTCACAGCAAGCAAATTTGAGAGACTGAGCTAGCTGATGGCAGATAGATAGATCACTGAATGATTCTGTGAGCAACTCAATCTGCCTGCTTTGCCTGATTTTGGGTAAAAGTTGCTCTTTTTTACAATAAAAAATTCAATATTTACATACATGGTGTGTTGTGAGTTAATTTTGTGAGTTTGCTTGCAAGCAAATTTTATGTGACAGATTGAACTAGCCAGTGGTAGGTAGATCTCTGAATGAATCTGTCATTCTGTGAGCAACTCAATCTGCCTGCCTGCTTTGCCTGATTTTGGGTAAAAGTTGCTCTTTTTTTATAAAAAAATCAATATTTATATAAATTTTTACATACAAGCCATGCCCAGCCAGTCACATGACCACCAAGCCACACCCACAAATTAGGCCATGCCCACAAAATCAGTGAGTGGTCCCTGAGGTCCAAAAGGTTGGCGACCCCTGATATAGAGGAAAGCATTTGAGTTGGGGAAAATTCCTCAGAGAAAGTAAAATAAGGTGTAAAGTAAAATGAGAATCTAATTCTTGGAAACATAAACTTTCCCCTTTCTACCTACAATGGATTTTCTCCAGGTAAATCTGGGAAAGTTTGATCACCCAAACAATGAGAAATCAAGTGAAATGGGTGACTCAGTTGTAAAAGTTGCATAAAATGGCATGCAATCTCATACCATTTTATTGACTAGGAGGCTATATTCCAAAACGCTACTGATCTGGGATGCTAAAAAAAATGGTTAAAATTAACTCTAGTGTGCTGCACTAGGAAAATTAAAATTGCTTCTCCTTTCTGCTTTATTTGGATTTCTTGTATTGTCCTGCGGAGATGAGAGAAGGATTACAACAGGCACCAGTTTCATTTTTTAAAAACAATCAAAACGAAGCAAAATTCAAGAAGAGTAACCTTTAATCCTGAAATCTGTTCGGCTCTGATTCCTTCCATAGATATAAGAAAGCTGAGGAGCGAGATCCTCTCATTGCTGCAATGCAAATATTCTTGCCTCGAATTCAGCAACAGATGATCCAGCTTCTTCCTGACAACTCTCATTATTCTGTGCTCCTTCAGAAACAGATCTTAAAAATTTTCTATGCACTTGTTCAGGTATGAACCTTTATACTGAAAACAGTAACAGTATGAAGAATTCCAGAAAAACCCCAACAACCCCTTTTTAGAATTGTGACCCACAAATGCATATTTTGAAATATGCATTTATTGATCTCAGAGCAGCTACTTTCAGACCTGCGTGTTTAATTTTTAGGTGTATAGCGTTTGATTTAAAAATGTGGTAATGAGACTGTATCTTATTTATTTACTTGTTAGATTTTTATCATGCCTTAAATAACTCCGGGCAGTGAACATACCTAGTACTCCTTCCTCTTCTTCTTTTACCTTACAACAACAACCCTGTGAGGTGGATTGGTCTGAGAGAGAGTGACTGGCTCAAAACCACCCAGCTGGCTTTCATGGCTAAGGCAGGACTAAAACTCAGTCTCCCGATTCCCAGGCCAGCACCTTCACCATTACACTGAATTGGCAAACATTTCTTTACTGTTTACATTTAATTTTGTCCTCAAAGCAGGTTTTTTCTGTCAGAAGGAAAGGGGCTCTCTTGAGTGATATTTGCTAATAGATTCTAAGGAAAAGATTTTTCTTGCTATAACCTGCAGAACTTCCTTCGTGTTTGGAGGTTAATGCTTTTTTAGTCCTGATCTGCGCACCCAAGAAAATATGTAAGAACTATACAAGTATGCATTTAGGGTTTGCTTTGAAACAGAATGGGAAGAATGGGAATAGGTTACAGAGATGCCATATTGCTGTTTTTAATAAAGGAGAAATTTTGTGCAAATCAGTTGCATACAACTGTTGTAGAAAGTTTTCATGGGATTCCTAGAGATAGGCTTGTTTTGTTATTAATACTTGTTCAATGTATACATGCTCCCATCCCATACACATGACTTGGAGCAGCTAACAATAATAATAATAAAATAGTAAGCAAAACTACAGGTGGTCCTTGGCTTATGGCCCAACATTTCTGTTGCTGAGTGGCCCATTTGTTAAGTGAGTTTTACCCCATTTTATGAACATTCTTGCACATTTGTTAGTGAATTACCGAATTTAGTAACATGGGTGTTATATGAATCTGGCTTCCCCATTGATTTTGCTTGTCAGAAGGTCACAAATAGAATTCTTTATTGGCCAAGTGTGATTGGACACACAAAGAATTTGTCTTGGTGAAAATGCTTTCAATGTACATAAAAGAAGAGATACATTTGTCAAGAGTCAAGAATCATCAGGCACAACACTTAATAGTCATAGGGTGCAATAAGCAATCAAATCATTCTAGAAAACAGTCAACATAAATCATAAGGATACAAGCGAAAAAGGAACAGTCAGACAGTCACAAGTGGAGGGATTGGGCGATAAGGAGTGATGAGAAGATTAATAGTAATGGTAATGCAGACTTTGTAAATAGTTGGACAGTGTTGAGGGAATTATTTGTTTAGCAGAGTGATAATGTTTGGGAAAAAACTATCCTTGTGTCTAGTTGTTCTGGTATGCAGGGTTCTATAGTGTCGTTTTGAGGGTAGGAGTCGAAATAGTTTATGTCCAGGATGTGAGGGGTCTGTAAATATTTTCACAGCCCTCTTTTTGACTTGTGCAGTATAGAGATCCTCGATGGAAGGCAGGTTGGTACTAATTGTTTTTTCTGAAGTCCTAATTATCCTCTGAAGTCTGTGCCTGTCTTGTAGGGTTGCAGAGCCAAACCAGATAGTTATAGAGGTGCAGATGATAGATCCAATAATTCCTCTGTAGCACTGGATCAGCAGCTCCTTGGGCAGTTTGAGCTTTCTGAGTTGGCACAGAAAAAACATTATTTGTTGTGCTTTTTTGATGACTTTTTTGAAAAGGGGATGACATGACACCACCACCCTGCAACTATCATAAGAATAAATCAGTTGGCAAGCATCTGAACTTTGATCACATGACCATGGAGTGCTTTAATGATTATAAGTCTGAAAAACCTTTTTTCAATGCTGTTCAATGCATATGGTCACTAAACAAAGTGTAACATGTAAATTGATGGCTATTGTATCAAAAAATGATTCCAATATTCCATGTGCTTCTGGCTGACAGTGCAACTAATTATAATAATAATTTATTAGACAAAGGTACATTTTTTCATCCTTGCCGCAGTTCTCAAACACACATGTTATAAACTTGCATTTTAAATACTTTCTCAATATTAGATGTGTTTCTCTTACATTTGGTGGGCATTCAGTAAGAGAGGAGCTTCTGCTGTAATTAACTGAAAGCAAAAGAATGTCCTGGGGTGGAAAGTTTAATCCACAATAGCAATCCTGTCTTTTTTCCCCCTTGTTGCTGATTATCTGTAACTATTAGCTCAGTGTTGTAACAGAAGGCAAACAATAACTGGCAGCTTCCAATGGCTAACTAGCTGGCTATCATAGTACATAGGTTTCAGAGACAACAAAGAAATAGTCCATGGTCACTGGAGGTTAAAAAAGATAGTATTGCAGCTTCCTGTTAATACATTGTGTAAACTGTCTGTATATTTTCTGATATACAGTCAGGGAGTGTATATTTTAGACATTCAGCAATATTGATATTATCTTTTTCCTCTTCTTTTAACTTCAGTACGCTTTGCCACTTCAGCTGGTGAATAACCAAACGATGACTCAGTGGATGGAGATTTTCCGGACTGTCATTGACAGAAGTGTGCCTCCTGTAAGGTTTACATTACTGGACAACTTTAATATTCTTTGAGCACATTGGCAAAAAGGGAAGCTTAGGTTGAGGAACATTTTTATCCAACTCTATGGAGGGCATGTTCTGCTTTTGCCGTGTTCTTGTACTTTAAAAGAAGATGTAAAGAGGAAGTGGAGCCATTGCTCACACTCCCTTGCTTTTCGCTCAGCAAGAATATCATGTACGAAAAGCAAAGCATTTCGAAACTAGGTATGTTACATGTTAAATTGGTATGTTCTAAGGTTATTAAACACTGCAGTGGCTGGATCATGCAGGTCTACTTTTCTCTTTGACCATGCTTTTTGGCTCCCATGCTGGGAGCAGGTGCCTCCTGGTGGTAGATGGGAATATAATGGTTACATTATCTATATGAGAGCTTATTTTATTGGTTAAAAATAGAAGTGGGCAACCCATAAGCCTATTACAACTCCATCTTGTGCTGCTGAAATACAGCAACAAAATGGCTACTTGTCATCTTGCTTTGGACTAGTTTTGGGATGGGCTTGGAGTATTGAGAGTGGGTGTGTGAGCAGCTGGTCTACCAATCCTACTCTAAACACTCAAAAAACAAGCCCCTCCATTTTGACTCCATGCCTTTGGGAATATCACTGTAGCACAGGATGGCTTCCTGCAACTCTGGAGAAAGTTCTTGCTACTCACTCCTGACATACTGATTTTAAAACCTGTGGATCACTTTATATGAATGGCATACCTCCTTGAGAACATGCTAAGATAACAGTAGGCCATTGTCAGCACAACAATTTGAAGATCTCTTTCTAAGTTGCTTTCTAAGAGCTGTGATGGTGCAGTGGTTTGCATTCAGTATTGTAGGCCAACTCTGCATTCCATTGCCAGGAGTTCGATCCTGACCCTCTCATGGTTGACTCAGCCTTCCATCCTTCTGAGATCGGTAAAATAAGGACCCATATTGTTGGGGGGGGGGCAATATGCTGACTTTGTAAACTGCTTAGAGAGTGCTGTTAAGCACGATGAAGCAGTATCTAAATGCTGTTCATTATCTCCTTTTAATGACCCCATATTCCCTTGCGAGGTGGAGTCTGGGCAACTTAATGGAGCTGAGTGTTTACTGGCCGGATTCCCTTCCTGTCACCAATGTGGAATTTTATTTAGCAGATATATTCTCATTTCTCTAGAGAGAAATATCTGCCTCTATCTAGGATCGAACCCACAGCCTCCTGATTATGAGGCGAGAGCTCCAACTCTAGGCCACCACACCACTCAGGTATTTAAATGCTATTGCAATTACTAAATTGTGTCTAGAGGCTATGAAGGCTGTAGATTCTTCTTATCATGCTCCATTAATGTTAACTGCTCTCCCATGGCTATTGATGGCTGATAGTTCTTTCCTTTGATTAGGAAACTCTGCAGGTTGATGAAGATGATCGTCCAGAATTGGTGTGGTGGAAATGTAAGAAGTGGGCTTTTCGGATTGTTGCTCGTCTTTTTGAAAGGTTATTATGCTAATAACAAAGAATGACATTACTAAATCCTATTTTGTCATGTTTATGTTTCCAAATTGTAAATGTTTGAAAAAAATTGCCCCAAGTTCAAGTATCAGCAAATCTTCCCCCCAAAAAATTTCTATCAGCTATAAAAATGTGGCAATTTTAATGAAATTTGTGCATTCCTTTTACCATAAAGGTTGCCTTTAATTGCACTAGTAAAATTTAATGGGAAGCTTAATGATAATGAGGTATACTTTAGTATCTTTCTACAAAGTAATATATTTATGTTCTTGTGCTTTTACATTTTTAAAGGTATGGTAGTCCTGGAAATGTTACAAAAGAATATTTGGAATTTTCTAAATTCTTCTTGAAAACCTATGCTGCGGGAATCCAGCAGGTAAAGGCTTATCTTATTTAGTTAAATAACATGGAAATATGATAGCAAGCATTTTAACTTGCCCTTTTGTAGCATACAGTGAAGCAGTGGTGGGATTCAATTTATTTTGACTACCGGTTCTATGGTCATGGCTTGATGGGCGTGGCAGGGGAAGAATACTGTAAAATCTCCAGTCAAAGGTGGTATTTGCCAGTTCTCCAAACTCCTCAAAATTTCCGCTACCGGTTCTCCAGAACTGGTCAGAACCTGCTGCATACCACCTCTGCTGTGAAGACATTGTTAGGTAAAAGAGTGGTGATTACACCACTTGGATAAGCCTTGGATAAGAGGGTAATGGAAGATGATTG
The DNA here is from genome assembly GCA_015471245.1 of Laticauda colubrina. Classification (NCBI taxonomy): domain Eukaryota; kingdom Metazoa; phylum Chordata; class Lepidosauria; order Squamata; family Elapidae; genus Laticauda; species Laticauda colubrina. Next base: position 18,512,300 of record BLBF01000055.1, on the reverse strand, counting down.
ATCATATCCTGTAAAACTGTTTATAAGTTATTATGCATAATGAGGTGGCTTGTGTTCTCTTAGTTGAAACAACCTGAATTTTAGTTAAAATTAAAAGCCCTTAATTTTACTGACATTTCACTTAATCAGAAAGTTCAATTGCTGGAAGCAATGTTTGTAGCTCTCATCTCTGAGTTATCATTAGTTGACTGGAGGACTGGAGTTGGTCTGCAGTTTCCAGCTAATGATCGTTATGAATATACTGTATATTACTACAGGAATCTTCTTTAAAGGATTTCATTTTCATTATTTTCATTCAGGAAATCGTTAATGGATCAATACCATTCTTAGGAGTCTAGGAATGTCCAGGGTAAATTTTCTATGGAAATGTGATTGCTAGCTTTACTTTTTTAGCCAGATCTTTCTCTATCATATCAATTGGTTAGCTAAAATTAAAACATCATCTAGGCTGTGAGAAATATACTAGCTTTTATCCTTTGCTTAAAATGGTTGTGCAGATTTTTTTTTTCAGTACTTCAAACATGATGGGTCAATGTTGAGTTCTGATTGTATATAATTATGTTTCAATCCCTTCAGGTACTCCTAAAAATCTTGGAACAATACAGGCAGAATGACTATGTAGCTCCACGTGTTCTTCAACAAACGTTAAACTATCTGAAGCAGGGAGTCTATCACTGTATAACCTGGAAGCAGATGAAACCCCATATGCAGGTCAGTACAAGAGTAGCAATTTACGTCTGTGGGTAAACTCTGAAAACATGAGTTAGAACTTTTATGATAATTTTGAAATAGTGGTAACAATTGAGCAAGTTATAACTGTAACAGCAACACAGAAACAGGAACAAGGATAGCATATTGCCCCCAACAATCTGGGTCCTCATTTTACCGACCTCAGAAGGATGGAAGGTTGAGTCAACCTTGAGCAGGATCAGGACTGAACTCTTGGCAGTAGGCAGAGTTAGCCTGCAATCCTGCATTCCAGCCACTGCGCCACCACGGCTCGGATTATCAATTAATTACACAGCTGTTTCATTTGCCTGTATTTCTATCTTACACAGTGCCTGTAAGATCAACTTCCAGAAATAGTCATGTTTAACCTACAAGATATTGCATCAAATGTAAGGCTGTTACCAAGTGAATCTTTTCTTTTGTTGCCATGTATCCCACCATGTCCTTATGTGAAAGGTGTGATATGATTCATTGCAATGCAAATTCCCACAAATAGTACAAATTATGCTAGGACTATTATTGGAGTTTCAGTCAAAATGTGCCAAGGTGGGTAGTCAACTTGACTCTAGCCTTCCAAATCAGTTTCTTTTTTTAAATTTTATTTTATTTGGGTTTTCACAAAGACAAAATACAAATAAAACAACTTTTTTAAAAATAGCATGGTCCCAGGTTATCACTTCATACAGACACAAAACTCAATTTCATGTTCATTTTTATATTCTATTCCATATCTTATTACCATTTTATATTTTCTAGATAGTTTTTCCCCTCTTTTAATTTTCTCAACTTTGTTTCAATTATCTCATCTCAATTCAAGTCAAACCATTATATTTATACTTTTGTCTGTCCTGTTACAATTTCATATTTTCTTTTCTTATAAAGCAAATTTTTCCCTGTAGTTACCAATTAGAGTATGACACCTTTATATCCTTTACTTTTATCCATTCAAACTGTTATTTAAGCTTCAATGTATAGCCTTAAGATTATAGCATTCAGTATAATACATAACTTCCAATCCGATTCTGCTTGGTACATTCTTAAAATAGACACTATATTCTTAAAAAGAAAAAATTATATGTATATGTAAATAAAACAAACATTCCATTCCAATTCAATTCTATCATTAATATGCATTAAAATCTTAACATCTTTAACATTTCTTTTCAATTGAATATCATACTTCCTTGGGAACACTTAAATACTTTCCATGTATATTCCTTTTTCCCCATATTTCTTACTTATATTTTTATAAATCATTACTAATAATTAAAAATGTTCCCTTTTAATTCTCTCAATCATTTTGATTAATTTATTTATTAGCAAACATCCCACATTACAATAAATATTTTATCCATCATCATATCTTCTGAAATTATTTATAATATAACAATGCTATCTTATGTATCTTTGCAGAATCCCCATTACAATTAAATTTTCACCCATTATCTCTAAACAAACTAATGGTTACAATCCTTATATCTTTTCCCTGTTTCTCCTATTTCTCCATTTCTTGTTTCTGTCTTTCACAACTTCTTTTCCTTACCTTCTTCCCTCTCTTCTTCTCCCTTCCCCTTTTACCCCCTCGTCTCTCTGCTTCTAACTCTCTCATCTCTAATCCCCTCTTCTGTTGCTTTCTAATATTGTACTTATCTTTCAAATTGTCCTTCTTTTTGGTTGTTTTTTTTAGTCTTAAACCTTTCACTCTCTTTCCCCCCTTTTCTTCCCCCCCCACTTAAAATTATTTGATCATTAAAGATGGCTTCTTCTTTGTCCCAGTCTTCTTGTTCTGCAAACGTTTCTTGTTGCTTCTCATAGTTCCAGATCTCCATTTCTAAGAATTGAAACACGAAGCCAAAAGAACTTCTCCCTTCTTGTGCATCTTCTTTCCATTTTTTAAGTTCCGTTTTCAATTCTTCTAAGAGTGATACCATTTTAAAAGTTTTTAAACAACCACCCAGTTAATTTTAGTCATCCAGATGCAAAAACCAAAAATCACCAAGTAATCCAAATAATCCAAGGCTGTTTCTATTTGCTTCTTTTTTCCACTTTCTCTTCCTGGGGTTCTATTATTTTGTTACCAAGTTTCCATTAAAATGTATCTTTGAGGAATCTTGTTAAAATTTCACTGTGAGTTTTAATTACAGTTCCATTCCTTAATTCCAGGCAGTCTCCTCCATTTTTCCAGATCCTGCCCTTCTCTTCTTTTTTTTCTCCTTTCCAGCTTTTAAAAACTTTTAAATGTCCAGAAATCTTTATTGTCCCTTTGACTTTTTTTTTCAGCTTAGATGCCTATTAATGTCAAAGTGGATTTTTTTTTTCAATTTCTTGCTTAAGTCTCTTAGCTGTCAGTATAAGGAAGGGAAGAAAAAAACCTAATCCTTTCCCTTCTCTCTCTCCTTCACAGCTTAAAAATCTTCTTTGGGAACAATGTTGTTAAGTTTAATTTCCAGGGTACCTTATTTGTTGCTTTTGCTGTTTAACCCGGTCAACCAAAACTTTCTCTTCTTATCTTCCTCCTGCACATTCTTTTCCGGTTGAGTTCTTCTTTGTGGTGGCCATTTCTGACCACCGCTGCAACCGCCTTCGGGAAAGAAAGTAATGGCCAGCTGGGGAGGAGAGATGCGGCTCTCCTCAACCCTGCAGGCAGTCTCGCCCCTCTTCACCACCTCTACGGGGTGGCTTAGCCCTGAAACCAACAGGCTCAGGGCGCTCCAGCAGCGAGCATGGATCGAAGCCTCGGAGAGACAAGTTTTTGGTCTGTCACCGAAGAAGTTCAAACCAGAAGTCCACAAATCAGTTTCTAAATGGGTAGAGAATAGCACATCTTGTATGAAGGATCTATTGTGGAAGGAAAGATGGAGTGGGATGTAACAATCACCATCATCTCTTAAAACTCCTCCATCTAATGTAAAGATTCATCTGAAGTCCTAAAGTACTAATTCCTGAATCCTGAGTTTTTATTGTGGAGTTATAGAGCAGAGGTCTCCAAACTTGGCAACTTTAAGCTATGCTGACTGCAGAATTCTGGGAGTTGAAGTCCACAAGTCTTAAAGTTGCCAAGCTTGGGACCCCTGTTACGGAGCATAAGGTGGGCCTACAATTTTAGGAAAAGAAGCAGTTGCTTTAAGGAGATGCAGAGAGAGGCTCCACAGTATGTTTTGTGGAGCTCCAGAGTGCTGCATGGCCTTAGTATTTTCATTTTTAATGTCTCTTTTCTAAAATCCTTTACAGATGATTCTTCTCTGCATACATAATTTTAGAAACATTTTTGGGGGAAGAAAGTGTTATTTTTGGGTTGCCAGGGATTCTCTTTTAAGTCTCAATTTGTAAGTGCAAAATGAGAATAAATGATGAATTAGGCATTTACAATATAATATTTAAAGCATAAAAGACCTTTTGGGCTTATTGTGAATAATGAGATTACTATTCTATTTTTTTAATTAGCAATGGAAATTGATATGTTTTAAATTACCTTTTTTCTTTCCTCTCTGTTAAGACTTCTCCAACAAGAATGATAATCCTTAGATTTCTTTCTGGCAGACAAGAGATTCTATTGTTTCTCATTCAATATAGTGTTTTCTTTTTTCTCAAGAACCCTATCATGTACCTAGGCAAAATTGAAGGCTGAATAGCATGCACTTTATTTTCCCATAAGTAAAACATGAAGAGTTTGATGCAACTTACCTTTCAGACCTTTGGCTTGGGCCCAGCTTTTTGGGGAATGAACAGATATAACCATGATCAATCTGAGTGAACAAGTAGCCTTTATATCTCAGCTTGAGAGAAAATAATTGATGCGAGAGTTAGTTTAGCACTAGCATTTAGACTTATATACCGTTTCATGGTGCTTTACAGTCCTGTCTAAGCGCTTTACAGAGTCAGCCTATTGCCCCCAACAATCTGCATCCTCATTTTACTGACCTTGGAAGAATGGAAGGCTGAGTCAGCCTTGAGCCCATCAGTTTGATCTAGTGGTTAAGGCACCAGACTAAAAAAGCAGGAGAGATGATGAATCTTAGCCATGAAAGCCAGCTGGGTGACTTTGGGCCAGTCACTCTCTTTCAGTTCAACCCATCTCACAGAATTTTATGGGGAAAATAAGAGGTGAAAGGTATGTTGGATAGGTCATGGCCTTGAGTTATTTGTAAAAATAATAAAGTTGGAATACAAACAAACAAAAGGTGGATAATACTTAAGTAAAGCTACTCTAAACCAGGGAATATATTCCTGGCTTTAAGAGAATCTTCACATGATATATTACAGTTTTATGAAGAAAGGTTTTTTTTAGAATGACCAACCATGTGATTATTAACTATTAAGATATAGTAAATGAGCATCAGTTTGTTGTAATGGCTAAGACTAAGACTGGGCTAGAAATCAGGAGGACATCATTTCCCTTAAGCATGGAAACTGTCTGGGTGACTTTGGGTCTCTTAGCTTAACCCATCTCATAGAGTTCTTGCTGTGGAGAAAATAGAATAGGTCAAAAACAATGGTTGGATAGCAAACATATTCAATTACATTTTATTTCATCTTTGCTTTTCTTATTAGACATTGTGTGAAGATGTCATCTTTTCTCTGATGTGTTATAAAGATGAGGATGAAGAACTCTGGCAGGAGGACCCATATGAATACATCCGCATTAAATTTGGTAATTTTTATTTGTCAGTTGTCACTGGTATCTGCTCCTGGAAAATGCCTGGTGACAATACACATTGCTGTGCATTTAGATTAACACAAACCTGGAGGGCATACTATACTGTACTGCAGAGTGCCTGTATATCTGATAGCTTACACAGTCCATTCCACACCTAAGCTCCTGTTTTCCATAACCTTTAAGAGAAAAGTGTCTAAAAAGTGGGAAAGGAAGTTGACAGAAGCAAATTAAGGATGCAGTAAAAAGATAAGACATCGGTTGGGAGCAGTTCATCCACAATAATGATTACAATATTATAATGATAAACATGTTCATTTCAGTTGAAGATTATGCCACGGACAGGTGATGAAAAATGAAATAGTAAAGTATTTGGTTGACGTGTAGAAAAATGGCTTTGGCAGTGAGACCAATGCTGGTCAGGATTTAGACTTCTTTTATGAAATTTGAGGTAATCTACTAAAAGCTTGGGGAAAACATCCAACTTTATTGTGGTTAACTGATTCCAACATATCTTATTAACATCAGATTTCTTGAACAAGAGTTCAAGAACTATTTTCTGTTAACACACTGTTTGCACGTGGCGATTTTCTCACTTCATTCCAATATTGAATATAAAAATGTAGGTCTTCATCACTATACTAAGAATTAATTGATTTATTGAGTGTGGAGGTAGAAGAAAGTCTTATTTTTCAACGATATAAGGACCAATTTCCAGATTTACCATTTTCTAGTATTGATATAAATTTGTTTCTGTTTATGAATTGGCTGTTTATAGAGGCTGAGGAAAAGTTGATCAATGCTTATTCCATGCATTTAATAATAGGTCTCAAAATGTAATGGAGATTTTTGGCCTTTTAAAACTTTTTTCATTTTGTGTGCTTTGTTCTTTTATGTTTCTTTTGTGGATTTTTCTTTTTATCCCCTTTATTTTCTTTTTCTTTGTAAACTAAAGCAAAAAAGAGAGCATCCAGAAAAACCAATTGTTAGCTTGTCCATGTTCTGTCACATTTATAATAATTTGTTAAATTGTCAATGTTTGTGTAGTAACATCCTTTTTCAAATTTTTCAAGATGTGTTTGAGGATTATGCATCCCCAACAACAGCAGCCCAGATTCTTCTGTGCACTGCGGCGAAAAAGCGAAAAGAAGTACGTCTCATAATTTTGTCAAAATACGATGGCTTTTTAAATGGTCAAATAGTATTTGTCTTTAACAGCAGTTGTAACATTTATATCCTTCCAATTGTTAAAAATGTATTAAATATAGATTTATCTTCAAGACCTCTGACCTTGAGTATATAGCTTGTGCCATTCCTACAATTGGAATGCTATCTTTGTATGTAACTAAGTTATTTTAAGGTAAGGAATAGGATTGGCTTAAATAAGATCTTCTAGGATTTTTATTTTTGTGTTGATATCAGAGTTCAGGCTCACATTTCAATTGCCATCAGATCCAGTACAGTTTTATTAGTTGCTTCTTCTTTTAATTTATTAAGATAGTATAACGAAGAAAATATCTGGAGCATTTTGTACTCCCACAGAAGACAGTGGTTTTTTCCACTCCAATATTGAGATATTAATAGATTTCACTTGGACTCTGCTAAATTATCTTGACTGTTTTGTTTAAATATAAAAAAACCACATCTAAGAGGATTGTCAGTTTATTTAACCCCAAGGCAATTCTAGAATTTATAATTTTTTTATCCTGGAAAAAGTACCTGGTTTTCAAAATTTCAGGCTATAAATTAAAATATATACTGCACAATGTGTTTTACTGAAATAATCTACAGTAATTTAAACTGATCTTGATGACTTTCCTAATGAATTTGCTTGAAGTTTCATTTCTTTATTTTTTTTGTTTGTGTGCTGTTTGTTTAGGTGTTACCAAAAATGATGGCATTTTGTTATCAGATTCTCACTGAGCCCAACATTGACCCTAGAAAGAAAGACGGGGCATTACATGTAATTGGATCACTAGCGGACATTTTGCTGAAGGTAAACAATGATGTTATGTGAAATGCATAAGATCTGGAGACTTGACATCCAGGATTTGTGATACTTCAAAAAAACCTTATGAAAGAGTCCAGCTGTCCTTGATTAAAAAGCTTTCAGAAGTGATTCTGATTCTGTAGTTGTCAGGTTGAGTACGAACTGAGCCTATTCATTAACTTCTAGGACTTAACCAAAAAAAAAAAGAGGGGGGGTGAGTTTTAGTGATGCTTTGTAACCTCTAAAACTTGCAGGTTGAGTTTGTCCACTTGTTAAGCAAAGCATTCTGCTCCCTGCTACGATATGTTTTTTTAATGGACTGGGTTCATTTCTGTATTCCCCAACCTCCTGCCAGAGGAATCAGTGCTGATAGTTAATGTCCATGTCTGTACCTTGACATTTTAAAGTGCTTCTTATATATTTAGTTCATAATCTGCATGGCATGTGATGAAGCCATGCAACATTGGAAATCTCCTCAAGCTAATTGTTATATTAGGATTCTGCTTTGGGTTATGCTGTGATTGCATATCTGTTCTGTCCTCACTACATGTTAATCTGTGAGCATCTCGACATGCAGCTAAACCCACTTATCCTCCAATAACACAGACCGTGTGCGTAGATCTTAATGCTTTATTGAAAGAACAGGATATGGTGAAACTGGGGAAAATAGGGATACATACAATGAGAATTAAATACAAGATTGCATTGGGTTACTTTTAAACTTAACCAATTAATAAATACAAGCAATCTAAATCTCACCAGTGATGCTTTGTATGTGGGATATTGGTTTGTCCTTGGTTGACCATGTACCACAGATTAAAATAGATTCTTTGTGCTTCTGCCTTCTCCAAATGCTAAAGGAAATGGAGTCTGGCTTCACAGCATGCACTTGTTTTGAGAGTGCAGGCTGATGGGTAATGGAGCAGGGTCAGCTTCAAACAATATACTTGGTATTTCTCTCTCTGGCCACTAGATGGGGCTAGAGAGCAACAACAGTATATAAAAGTTATATGCTGGGACACGACAATACCCTTATAGAATTCTTAATAATTGGTCATGGCAAAGCCACATGCTTTACAAGTACTAATTCCATGTTGGCTTGTGTCCATCTGTTCAGTCAATTAGATTACTCCTGTTCAGGCTCCCTTGGCTGAACTAATTGCAGTAACAAACATTGTCACTGCATTTTGTTAGACAACCCAAGTAGTATGATATTTTAAGTCCTTTTAGTTGAATAGTTTCAATTTTATGTTTTGGCATCTAGATTTTTCTTTTGCCAATATCAGGATGTTTTCTAAAAATTATTTTAAAGCCACTGTAACTGTTTTAAGAATTACATGAGAATAATTGTGTGTGAAAATGGAGACAAAGGTGCTTCTTTTTCTGTTAATTATTACCCCTATTAGAAAAGCATGTTCAAGGATCAAATGGAGTTGATGCTGCAGAATCATGTCTTTCCATTATTTATGTCAAATCTTGGATATTTAAGAGCAAGAGTAAGTGAATAGAACATACGCCTTTTTCCATGATGGTTTGGGTTTACCTGCTTGTGCCTGGGGATAAATAGGTGTTTGTAAAGAAAGCTAATAATATGTTTAGCAGAATACACATTCATCTTATTCATTCTCATGCTGAAGCTGTAAAGCTTGATTGGAAGACCAGCATACTGGGACAAAAATTACCTTTAACATAATTATTGAGAAGCAGAACTCTACATAAGCTTTTGTAAGATTGGGACAAAGATTATTCTATATTTATACATTTTAATAGGCTGATTCCCAGAATGCCACATGAGATGGTATCTTGGTTGCTGTTTCATATATCATCCTATTTTATGCAGTTGTAGTTATCTTATTTGTTGTTACCTAGAAAAACATAATAGGTAATTCCAGTCCTTCATTTCTATCACAGTCTCTCATATTTCCTCTAAATTACATACAGAAGCTGAAGGATAGCATTCTGTACAGAAAAGCCTTGAGCACAAAGAAAGATTTCTTTGAATCTCCATCTCTAGTTTCAATGCTGCTTCATTATGAATTCTTTTGGGGTGCATGAACAATTGTGTTGTAGCGAGGACTGCCTTGAAAACGATAAAATATAGTAAAGTCAGAACTGTTAACACGCAAATGATTTCTCTATAAGAGTATCTGATCTTGAATAGCGTCTGATTTGCTTTTTTCTTGCACCACAGTCCTGTTGGACCCTTCGTTCATTCAGCGCCTTAAAATTTCACAATGAGCTCAATCTAAAGAATGCCATTGAACTGATAAAAAAGAGCTTGATTGAAGACAAAGAAATGCCTGTCAAAATGGAAGCTGCCATTGCACTTCAGGCCTTGATAAGCCATCAGGAGCAAGGTTTGATTTTCACTTTCCTTGATTGCCCGCTATAGTTCCTCTTCATGGACTTCTTTTGTGTCCCATCTTTTTTGTTTCCTTTCCCGACCATCATTGTATGCAATGAATCTCACTTTTAATGTTCTGTTGCTTATCTCTGTTCATTTGCCCTTCCTTCCTTCCTTCCTTCCTTCCTTCCTTCCTTCCTTCCTTCCTTCCTTCCTTCCT
>BLBF01000055.1:18458508-18498379 GCA_015471245.1 Laticauda colubrina | reverse complement strand
GGGGGGGGGGGAAACTTGCTCCACCCATAACCTCCCCGCCGTTTACTTCGGATTAAATCAATCTCCACTTCTTCTGCCAGCAAGTACCACATCTGCAAGTCATTGGGGTCTCTTCTAGCAGTGCATCTCTGGTACACATCTTCATTTAAACCACCTTTAAACAGTTCTATCAGGGCTTCTTGGGGCCAGCCTCGGAAATGGCCAGCTAACTGTCTAAATTCTTGGGTGTAGTCAACCACAGACCTCCGCCCCTGTTTTACGGTTTTCATCCTAATTCGGGCCTTGCGCTCTGCCAATGGGTCCTCAAACCTAGCCCGTAGTGCAGCCATGAATAGGTTATAATTCAGCAACTGAGGAGCATTATCATTATGCAAGGTCACCATCCACTCTGCCGCTATTCCCTCCAGAGCCCTGGTAACACACCTCACTTTGGCTGCTTCTGAGGGGAAATCCTCCCCATATTCTTCCATATGGCTCCAAACTTGAGCTAGGAAAAATCCCAAGGTTTTGGGATCCCCCCCCCATATTTTACTTCTAACGGAGGCAGCCTAGGAGCTCTACGCCTTCTAGGAATCACACCTCCCGCTGAAGGCCCCGGGGCTGCTGTTGGATCGGGTTGATTTATGGGAGAGGGAGTTGCTCTGCTTCTTCTGGCTGGGGCTACTTCCCCTCCCTCTTCATACCTTTGTGGAGCTTGAGGTTGTTCAAAGGCTTCATTCAGGAGTCTCCTGGCTTGATCCAGAAAGAGTTCCCTCTTTTCCTTCTCTTGCTCCTCTTTTCCACGCCGGCGGGTAGTTTTGACCCCGGGGGAGTCCTTCTCCAGATCTTTCCAACCAACTCCCACCGACCACCTGGGCTTCACAGCTGGATCCTCTTCCAAACTGAGCTCTGCTAGCGATTGGGCCTCCTGCACCAGCACAGAATCTTGCCCTCCAATGGCTCCCGGATCCTCTTGGTCACTATTTGAAGATGACATGATGTCCAGGCCCCCTCAGAAGAAAATTGGGTATTCTCTCCGGGTGGGCTGGTAGTGGAGATTCAGAATAATGTCAGGCGGAGCTCCATTCAAAATCCAGGAAAGAAATACTTAGAGTCTTTAGTTTAGAGAAAAGATATCTTTTACTGAAAGTGAAGTGGTAGCAACCAAAGAATTCTGAATCTGAGAAATTAGGCGCGCAATTCACATATACAAAGTGATGGAAATGTTCCCACCCCCAATAGTTCAGATGACACTTCCAATTAGAAGTTGTGAATAGGATCATGTGGGCATCTTCAGGTGATGATGAGGCCTCTGTCCGTTGACCTTGGCATATTTTGATAACGGGTTGCAGTTGCGCAGAGAAAAGAAAGCTAAGCGAGAAATAGAAACCTAACTCTATTGTATGCTTCCCCCCCCCATTTACACAACAGAAGAATGTAACACCTCCAGCTCACTTCCCAAACTTTCCCTTCCTCCCCCTGTTTCTTATAACAGCCAAAAGATGCAAAGCAATAGTAGAAGATCTTGAAGGCTATGGCAGCAGAGCCATTTGTGCTGGCACGTAAGCTGCAGGCAAACTTACCTCATTGGGCGTGCGTGCGCCTCACAGCTTATTTTTGGCTGGTTTTGAGGCCTTTTTTGGCTTCCCAAAGGGTTGAGGAAGGCTTCTGCAGGCTTTTACAAGTTTTGCAGGTTGAAAACTAGCCTTGTTTCATCACTTCCTATTTTTCTGAAAATACTGGAAGTGATGAAACGGGGCTAGTTTTTGACCTGCAAAGCCTGCAGAAGCCTACAGAAGTCTTTGGGAGGCCGAAAAAGGCCTCAAACCAGCCAAAAATCAGATGTGAGGCACAGTGTAGGTAAGGGGGCGGCAGGGAAGGGTGGGGATTGTGCACGCATATGTAGGGGGCATGGGGAGGGCGTGCATTGCCTTCTGGGTGCTGGCACGTGAGTATGAGTGTGCAAGCGGGTGCACAATTTTTCGCACAGGAGCCCAAAAAGGTTAGCCACCACTGCCCTAAACATTTCAAACAAATGGCTGTCCATACTCTTTTTAAAAACCTCCAGTGATGGAGCACCCACAATTTCCAAAGGCAAATCATTCCACTGATTAATAGTTCTAAGCGTTAGGACATTTCTCTTTAATTCTAAGTTGCTTCTCTCCTTTGTTTCCATCCATTGTTTCTTGTCTTCCCTTCTGGTGCTTTGGAAAACAGCTTGATGTTTTCTTCTTTGTGGCAGCCACTCAATATTGGAACACTGCTCATAGATTTCAGATAATATGTTATCTGTGGAAGAATATCATTGAATATAATTTCTGTAGGGAAAAAGTTGAGAATAATTGTTGAAGTAGCAGATTTAGAGGAAAACAACATCACCCTTTGTCAATGGCCTATTCCTAACGTTGACTGCTTATATTTAAAATTCTTCTCTAGAATCGGGATGGCCTTTGGGTATTTTTACAATAGTGGGGAAGTATTGCTTGGTTTCTCCCATCTTTTCCCTGTAATTCCCTGAGATTCTACACTAAGGGTAGAATCTCATGATAAGTGTCTATCTTATGAATAGCAGAGGTGTCCATTCATGGTCACTTCTCCCATCATGTTTGCAGGTTCTCCTAATCTATTCCAGCAGAGATTCAGTCCTCCAGAGTGGATTTTAGGATTTAAGTGCTGCAGTTGGAAGGAAAACGAGTTTAAGTTTAAATAAACTTCCCTCAGAACTAGCTGTCTCTCAAAAGTTTCCTTATTGCATTCTAAATCATTCCTGTCTTCTTTCCAAAGATCTTGAGATATGCTTTAATTAGAAGTAAGCATACATATAATATTAGGGACATTGGTAAACGCAAATTAAACCTGTAGGCATTATTTATTCCATGTTAAAGGAAATTTAGAGGCATATTGTGTAGCCATAGGGAAATCTATTTAGTCCCACTAAAGTATCCTTATTGGCATTTAGCAAATGCAATATTTTAATTCTAAGCTTAAGATTGTACTATGCCAATAAATGCAGTGCTAGCCTCCAAGCAGACCTGGGAAATGTGTTGTCAAAATACGTTACGAAGATCTAAAACAGCTTTTAATAGGCTGGGTGGCATTTGCTGGCATTTTTTTTTCTATATCTCTTATGTCTGTTTGCTTGATTCCCCCTTTCCCTTTCAGAGTTCTATGAAGAAATTCTTTCTCTGGCATACAGCTTGACATGCCATCTTATTTCACCCCAAATGTGGCACCTCCTGGGTGTCTTATATGAAGTGTTTCAACAGGATTGCTTCGAGTACTTTGCAGGTAATGAGCTTGACCATTTGCTCGAAAAGAGCACCGATCAATAGCAGGAATAAATTGAACATAGAAGAACGTTGGCTAGCAGTGGTTTGGGAAGTTGTGATGAAGTGTTTCAATTGTCACTTTGTCTTAGAGGAAGCACATTGATTTGTTCCCCCAGTGTAATAAATTCAGGATTAGATTTGCTTCGGTATCCAGTGTAGAGTTGTGTGCGCCTTTAAAATGCCGAAGTCGGGGTTAGATTTTTGCTGGTTGTGAGGAAGATCAGGACCATATTCAGGTTTTGCCTGCTGAGCTAGCCAGAATGTATTCAATGAATCATCTGACTTCTAAAAGTTATCCCATTTTGCTTTATGTCATTTACAAGACTAGAAACCTTGGATAACATACAGCAAGGGAGAAAGCCAAGACTCCTAAGATGCTAAATTTTACACCTGTTGTCCTCACTTAATGACAAGTGGCTTAGTGATTGTTCAAAGTTACAGTGGACCTCAAAATGGGACCTACGACCTAGTTCTGGAGTTCTACAGCGTCACACGTTTGAACACATATGACAGTCACAAGATTGCATTTTGGGTGCCTGGCAGCTGTCTCGCATTTACAGCTGCTTGCAGCATCCCACAATCACATCCCATAATATTTTTTGCTGGTTTCCAGCCTTTACTTCTGGCTTCCTACAAAAAGGGGTCATTGGGTAAAATGAATTAGTTTAATGACCACTGCACTCATTCAACAGCTATGGTGGTCATTAACCATCAGAACTTATGGCTGTAATTCTAATTTAAGGCCTACCTGTACCCAGTCCCATTTTATTGCTTTCAGCAGAAAATCAGGTTTCACTAAGGCTTGGCTTCTTATTCCAGTTGAAGGGTTCTGTTTTTTGAAAGGGAGGAAAAGTGGGGTCAGGCACGTCCTGATAAAGGTGGCTTTATGTGCCTGCTGCCCTAGCACGCACATAGAGTTCCCTGGGGAAATGAAGAGATTCATTTCAGATCCTCTTGCTAAATTTTCCATGGGAGAGGGGGAAGATTAGAACAAAGAAATATTCTTCCCCGTTATCCATGCCCAGCATTGACCCAATGTTGTTCCTTTCTTAAAAGTAGTTTTCTAGCAACAGCCCCACACTCGTATAAAAAGGAAAGTTTAGCCCAGAATAAATCATACAGTCTATATTAGCAACCTTCATTTTTCCTTTATTTGCTTTATATTATTTGATACGTTGTTCATGAAGAGAGTGGGAAGTTTGTATTGGGATTTTGAGCCTCAGTTGTGGTTCAAAGGTTATCTAGAGTCTTTGTGAGCATAATGTGGGGATTATGTCTCATACATTTTTCTGAAATTCTTAGGAGGGCCTGAATAAATTGAATAAATATTTTTACAATACATTCACATGTCATGACTTTGTGTATGTGCTAAATATAGAGTTTTAAAGAATTTACAAGTAAATGAATTTAGTGAGTGATTATGAAGCAAAGCAAGGACAATTCTGTAAGGTACATTAATTTATTTCATTCTCAGGATGAACTTTTTTCTACTTCTAGATATGATGCCCCTATTGCACAACTATGTCACTGTTGATACTGATATTTTATTGTCAAATTCCAAAAATTTGGAGATAATTTATACCATGTGTAAAAAGGTAAGTTTTCAAAGTTGCTCATACTTTGATCAACCTGCTGCCCATGGTGAATGTGAGAATGTGAATGAAAAGTATGGTTTAAGTAGATATGCTTAGCTTTGCTTTCATAATAATTCAATGTTTAATTTTACCTTATTCAGACCTCCAGTCTGTAGCTTACTGATTAAGGTGTTTGGTTTCGGGTAAGAAGATTTACATTTAAGACTTATTCATGATAGAACACAAGTGTAATATAGTTGTGTAAAGGCCAGGACAGACAGAAACAAATAAAAGACTGTCTCCAGTTAAATTTTTAATTTTTTTAACCAAGAGCTCATGCCTGCCCTTGTTTTCTGCTGATGGTATGCAAGCAGTGGTGGGATTCAAAACTTTTTATTACCAGTTCTGTGGGTGTGTCTTGGTGGGCGTGGCAAGAGAAGGATACTGTAAAATTTCCATTCGCACCCCACTCCAGGGGAAAGTTACCACTGGTTCTCTGAACTACTCAAAATTTCCACTACCGGTTCTCCAGAACTGGTCAGAACCTGCTGAATACCACTTCTGTGTGCATGCACTGTTCATGTAATGATTTAGAAGTGGAATTTTTTTAAGGCATCATGTGACATATCGGGACATTTTTCCCCTTCACTAAACTGGGTGGGAGCGGGGCAAGCACATGACAC
Organism: Laticauda colubrina; assembly: GCA_015471245.1. Lineage (NCBI taxonomy): Eukaryota > Metazoa > Chordata > Lepidosauria > Squamata > Elapidae > Laticauda > Laticauda colubrina. The sequence goes on along the minus strand of BLBF01000055.1, from coordinate 18,492,814 downwards.
ATCTGGCCTATGGGCAATGAGTTTGACACTCCTGCTTTAAGGGAATCTCTTCCATTCAAAGGAATCCTTTCCAGTTCTTCATTTTCTTTCATTTTGCCATTTAGTGCATTCATATCGTACATTCGCAAGAATACTTTTGTCATTTTTGTTTTCAGAACCCTATATTTTTTTTCTACTTCTGACTAATATGTTCTCTTCTTGATTGCCCACTCTTGCTTCCTGCTGAGGAAAATATGGGTTTTCTTCCTTCCGCAAAAGTCTATACCTTGATTTGTTACATTTGAATCACGAGAGGTTCTGCCCTGTGTTTGTTCTGCTTGTAGCTCATGGAAGTCTATGCAGTATAGATTGCTCTGTATGAAGATTGATGATTTTGGCTCATGGGTTTTGGATTAAAGGGACTTTTGCTCTATTAAGCTTCTATAAATCTGAGAAACCGGACCTGAGAACAGAATGAAAAATGTGGCTTCACTTGCTTCACTTCATTCATCGATTCCTGTGGAACCTTTTCTTTTTCAACAGTTCTTATAAAGAGATCTGATCTGATTTGGAAAATGCTGGTCCTAGTTGAAAAAAAATATATCAGTTGCTTATCATTTACAATAGAATCAATTTTGATTAGTTATTTGTCATTTTATTATTGTGGACTGTGGACATTTTTTTTAACGGCTAATGGAGATCTTTGTTAACTAATTTGCAAACTGCTGTTTATGTGGATTTAGAAGTGTTCAAAATGAATAAGTAAAAGTAGTATAAATAAATAAAATGTTGGAATATAATAAGCACACCCCTTATGAAAATATCTTAAAATCACCAATTTTCAGTGTTCTAATCCTGATTAGATATTAAGGCCAAACAAGTGTCTGGTCCCTTGGAGATTTGTAACATTCAAATAATCTATTAAGGCAACATTTCTCTTCATTTAATACACTAGAAGTAGAATTAGCTTTGGTAACGTTGTTCCTTGTAAATATAAATATTTACATTATTAAGGCCAAATACTTGGACAGGACAACTGTGTCTTATTTTAGAATAACATAAGCATTCCTTAAAATTGAACTGTATTCATGGTGACTTCTTGTTTTCTGGAAACAATATGGAAAGAGGGTGTTTTTAATTGCCTGATCAGAAATAATCTTGCTTAGTTTTCAAAACCAGATACATAATTGGCACTTCTGTGTTTGAGTGCTATTTTTTTCTTCTATCTAGTGATTTCAGGTGTCAGGAAACTCATCCAAATGTTTCTTTGATTATTCAGAAAAAGCATTGTCAAATATTACACAAATTCAATTAAACAACTTTTTTAAACGTGTTGCATTTTTTCAATTTTTTTTTCAATCACCAAGAAAAAAATGTCTAGTTTTTTTCAACAAATCTGAAAGGTTAAAATGATCTTCAATTATTTGACAGGTCCTAACTGGTGATGCAGGGGAAGATGCTGAGTGCCACGCAGCCAAACTCTTAGAGATTATTATACTGCAGTGCAAAGGAAGAGGTATTGATCAGGTAATTATTGACTGGAATTTTTTCTCTTTGCCTGGATTGTAAACATCAGCCAGAATTTTGGAGACCTGTATGTCTAAGAAAAAGTATTTAGGAGGGTTGAACTTGTGCTTTGTAGACAGACATTTTTTTTTCTTCCTATGTGGGTGAATGGGATTGTCTCATATATATAGAATCCAGTTTGTTTGAAAAGGGTTCCTTATTCCTCCCTTCTCACTTGTTTGAGCCATCAGGGAAATAGGGTTGGTTTAAAAAATTTTCTAGCGTGCCTTTCCTCAGTCGTAGTTCAATAACAATAGAAAATTTAAACTTTACGGCAGCACAAGGATCTGCAGACCATGGGAAAGATTACTGAAGAGTTCCACAGATGCATGAAAGGCAGTTTTCAGCTGAGTGAAAATCATATTCCATTTGATCTTTAAACATCTAAGGCCCCAGGACTTCCCAGTTGGAAGGCCTTCACTTCTTGACAATGTTTATTAACAACAGGGCAAAACACCGGGGAACTGTTTCAAGACACCCTTGAAAGTTAAGCTAAGCCATGTGGATTCCTTGAAAACTCCCTCAACGTGGCTTAGCTTTGGCTCTACAGAGGGTGGGAATTTGATAGGCTCTTTAAAAAAAAACAAAAAAACCATCCTTGTACCAAAGATAGTAGTGACTTCTCCTTGAGGGTCTCTATAGGCAATAGGAAGAGTGTCACTTATTCTCTTAAACCATTCCTGAAAGAATAGAGAAGAATATATTAAACCAGGGGTCTTCAAACTTGACAGCTTTCAGACTTGTGGACTTCAACTCCCAGAATTCCTCCTCCAGTCATGTTAGCTCAGGAATTCTGAGAGTTGAAGTCCACAAGTCTTAATCTTGCCAAGTTTGAAGACCTTTATATTAATCTAGTCTAGCTAATCAGCAAAATTGAGAAGATGTTGAAAGTGTGAAGGAGACTCTGGTGGGACAAACAAGGGAAAGAACTAGTCACCTAGTTAGGGAAAGAATTGAGGATGTCAGAAGTTGGAGGCTTCCTACCCACACCAAGAGCATCCATCAGATGGTGCTCAAGCTTTGAAAATGAAACCCAAATGCTGCTATGAGAGGTTCATTCGTAAGGTAGAGATAGTTCAGAACAAAACCTACGGCTGGCAGATGTTTTGGGATATAGTGGCTACTATCCTGAATCCACATTATATATAACCAGGATTATATTGTCTGGTATATCTGGACAAAAGAGATTACTAAACCAGGAGCACCTGCAAAAAAAAAAAAAAAAGGCTTTGGCCTATACCACATGAATATTAATTGTATTTTTTTTAAAAGTTGTTAATTAAGGTTACATAACCAGAAAAGTTTGGTTTATGCTACCTAGTGCCCCCTCTTTTTCCCTTTTAAAAGAATTTCCTAACCATGGGTGGAGCAAAAAGAAGAGTGATACTTCACTTCCTGACCTCTGACAATAACAGTTCCACTTGCTTCTGGTATTTCCTGCAATAAATCCCAAAAGTGATTATCACAGTGCCTTTAAAAGGAGAGGGAGAGAAAGAGAAAGGAAGGGAAAAAATAGCTGCATATTTTTTAGCAAAGCGAACTCTATAGCCAGTATCCCATCCAGTTATTACAAAACATATCCCTCAAGGTCATTTTAAGGAAGTGTGCACATTTGAAACAGAATTGTAACTGATTTCAACAAGGGGAGGGCTGAATCCTTTTTTAAATAGGCTCGATAGCTGAAATAACCCAATTCATTTTTCTTTGTACTTCTCCCCATATGTCTGTTCTCTCCTTAGTGCATTCCTCTGTTTGTAGAAGCTGTGCTTGAGCGCTTAACGCGAGGGGTTAAAACCAGCGAGCTCCGCACCATGTGTCTCCAGGTGGCCATTGCTGCCCTCTACTACAACCCTGAGCTCCTTTTGCACACTTTAGAGAATATCCGGTTTCCTCATAACCCAGAGCCTATCACTGCGCAATTTATAAACCAGTGGATGAATGATACAGACTGTTTTCTTGGGTAGGTGTGTGATGATGCTCTCTTTCTCAACACCTTCGAGTTTTGGAGAGACTGTACTTTGAGAGGAAATGCCAGGATTCTCTTGTTTTCCTACCTGCCCTAAGGTGTACTATTGTAGCATGAAATACCACATACTGACCTTTGGAACAGCATGAAAAAATAGAATTGATATGCTTCTCTTCGAAGTAAGATTTTCTCACAAGCCCTACTTTGTATGAATAGTGATGATTTTACTTTTCCCTCTCCACAAGTGGCATTCAGTGCATGGAGCTACAGCTTGAAGTCTTCATTTTGCTTGAATTTTGCTGTGATGTCAAATTCAGAGGGAAAGCACATACATTAACATAATCTACCAAATTAAATCAAGATATTAAAAACCATAATGCATTTAAAAGGGGAGACTTTTACAGTTGGTTTAATACACCTATTTTATAAAGAATTGAATGAGTTTCGTTAGCTGGGCAACTTAACATTGGCACGTGTTATTGATTGTATGTGGCACTAAACATATGTTTTGTCATATAGATGGTCCAGATTGATTTCCTGAACAGCTTATAATTAAAATATATGCAGAGAGGCAAATAAAATTAGGGATATTTTGCTGTACATATAAAGATGGGCTTTTGTGGCTTGCAATGTGATCTAGATTCAAGGGTGTCCAACCCTGGCAATTTTAAGACTTGTGGACTTCAACTCCCCCAGGCTGGCAAGGGAATTCTAGAAATTGAACTCCACAAGTCTTAAAGCTGCCAAGTTGGACATTCTAGAGCAGTGTTGGCAAATCTTTTTGGCACATATTTTTTTAAAATATATTTTTAGCTTATGTACGTATCCAAATATATATAAAAAGATAGTCCTCATGTCATGATGGTAATTGGAACTGGAATATCTTGTCATTAAGCGATAGTCATTAACTGAGATCACATATCATAGCAATGCTTAGCAATGGAAATTTCACTTCCAGTTGCTGTTATTAAGGCCATTAAAATGGCATCATGTAGTTGCCATGTCAGTTTCCCCACCGTTTATGTGCAGACTGCAAAGAAGGTCTTGATGGTTGATCACAAGAACACAGCGACACAACCAACATAAGTACGAGGGCTGTTTGTGATTACCATTTGTTGAGTGCCATTTGAACCCTCACCGAGCAAGTGGTCATTAAATGAAGATCTGAACATGTGTCCAAATAATAGATATAAATATAACCCATCTCTATATCTCTATATACAAATATATAGTGTGCGCATATACTATATTGCACACACATACTTCATTGAAGCAACACCAAGAAAAATATAAATAAATAAAAAAGATAACAAATAACAAGATAATAAATATTTACAATCATTAAAAAAAAAAAAACAGCAAAAGAGAGCCTAATTATGTGTGGTAGGTCTCTGTGGAAAAGAGTATTGTGGTATTGTCATTAACAGAGTTGTGACCAGGCCTCATTGTTCTCAATTTAAGCCTAGAATAGAATTTTGCAAGTGGATTTTTTTAATGATAAGGACATCCATTCAGGATTTTCCCTAAAAGCCTCTGTAACTACCTTCTCATCTGAGTATCCATCATATGTTTCTGACCTCATGTTTCACAATCCTCGCCTAAGTTACTGAAAGCTGTTCTTTTGGGAAGATTAATTTCACCAGTGAATTGTGTACATTCAGGCTTCACGACAGGAAGATGTGCATCATCGGACTGAGCATCCTCATGGGACTGCCATCTCGACCCCCTGCTGTAGACGCTGTGTCTGCCCAGATTGTCCCATCAGTTCTCCTCCTGTTCCTGGGACTAAAACAAATGTGCGCCACACCACAACATACAGAACACGAAGAGGACAGGAAAGCTGAAAAGAATGATGGAGAAGATAATGGTATGGGAAAACATCAGTTTCCTGACTTTTGGTTTGTTAAGCATTTATTAATAGCATGCTATTTGTGCTTAGCAATAGCAATAGCACTTAGACTTATATGCCACTTCCTAATGCTTTACAGCACTCTCTAAGCAGTTTACAATATCAGCATGTTAATCTAGATTGTCCTTTTATCAACCCCAGAAGGATGGAAGGCTGAATCAACTTTGAGTCAGTCAGGATTGAGGGATTCAAACCCCTGACAGTGAGCAGAGTTAGCCTGCAATTTCAACCACTTTACCATGATGGCTCAAGATTGACTTGAAGCTTAGAGGGAAGATATTTGCAGTTTTGAATACTTTCCCCTACAGGAAAACTTTAGATCAAACGAGCCAAGATATTATTCTCTTAACTGCAGACCTTTTTTTTCTTTTTGGTAGAACTTTATTCTTTCAACATCAATCCATTACACTCCCTCAGCTGTGAGACAAAAATATTCTCCTTATTTTTAAGGACAAGTGTGTTATTATCCCCAACTGCACACCTGATACACTCCTCAATCTAGTTTTCTCTAGAGAAGGTTATTTCAAAAGAGTGTAGTGATCATTTCAGAGCTGTATTAATCAGAAGTGTCTTTTCCCACAAACTAGCCTTCTTCAGTTTAAAAAAAAAAACACAATTTGTTTTCATGATTAATTGTCACCAAGATTGTAATTTAAAGAATGTTTATTCATGGGGTACTCCTGGAGGAGTCGTTAATTTTGAAACTATGCTTTTGGTTAAAAAATACACATCTTTGTCTTTCTTGTCTTCATTGTTCTTGTTTAAAAAAATGTATTTGCAGAAGAGATTCCGAGTGATGAAGAGGAAGAGAATGAAGCAAATCAGGAGATGCAGCAGAACCATGCTGGGGGTGGTGGTGATACAGGGGATGATGAAGATGAAGATGACGATGATGAAGACTGGGATGATGAAGCATTAGAAGAAACTGCTTTAGAAGGCTTCAGCACTCCAATTGATCTAGAAGATGGTGTGGATGAATATCAATTCTTCACACAAGCATTGTTAGGTATAGATGTCTATTAAAATACTTCCGATTACTATTATCTTTAGGTTATTTTAAAAAGAAAATCTTGCTGTAAGTAAGCCCTAGCTTGATTTTTCCATGCGCCCAATATAAACCCTACCCCCCAAATAAACCCTAGTTAACCTGCCCACTTCAGAATGCACAGGTAAAAATTAAGCTTGGGGGTGTGTGGAGATGCCATACTTAGCAAGCATCACACACCCCGACATCTGCCTCACCTGGCATCCACTTCTTCTGCGGCCGCTTGCTGCCACTCACATGCATCGTCCCTGGCCTCCATTTTGCCATCAGAGGCCTTTTACAGCCAAGAAATAGGCTCCGGATTGACACAGGTGGCACCTCCCCAGCCTCATTTCGCTATCAGAGGCCTTCTGGAAAGGCCTCTGCAGCCAATAAAATAGCACCGGATCTAGTGGGCTGGCAGCGGGCTTCTGCTGGACAGAGCTGTCAGGGCTGCTGCAGCGGCGAGCTGAGTCAGTAATTAGACATTCCCCGAAAATAAAACCTGATGCCTTTTTTTTTTTTTTTTAATGGCAAAAAATATAAGACTGGGTCTTATTTTCGGAGAACCATAGGTAATCAGTATTCAATATAAATTCAGTCCATTAAATTCCAATCATTAGCCAGATGTACAGAAGTCTGTTATATTCAGGGTAATCATAATTAGAAATTCAAGTTCAAATCTTGCTATGAATCTCAGAGTCTGGCTTAGAGTAAGCCCTTACTTCTCAGCTAACTTGCTACTTTTATTTGTCCTTCATAATTTATATTTTATTTTATTTTATTTATTACATTGATATACTTCTCATCTCACTGTCCAAAGCTATAATTAAGTGCTCTGAGAACTTAAGAGTGACAGCAAGATATAATACTATTTATAAAGGAGTTCATGTTACTGGAAATAAAGCAGTTGGAAGAACTGAATGGTTAATGGAGATCAATCACTAAAAATATTAAAACAGTCTATCTCACACACAGCAGAAATCTCAATTCAGTATACTCATTTTTAAAGTAGGTCTCTGTGCTTGAGAAAATGGTGATTTAATAATGTAGACTTGGAATCTGGCAAGTTGCACATCTCTCGAAAGTAATATATTCTGTGTTTTCAGCTGTACAAAGCCGAGATGCTGGCTGGTATCATTTGTTGACTGCACCACTCAGCGCTGATCAGAAGATTCAGTTGCAGGAAATCTGTGCATTAGCTGAACTCCGGAGAAACTCAGCAGGTCTGTTGCAAGAATGTTTGCAGAAAGCTTACAATCTAAAGCAGAGCTCTCCAAACTTGGCAATTTTAAGACTTGTGGACTTCAGTTCCCAGAATTCTCCAGCTATGCTGGCTGGAGAATTCCGTGAGTTGAAGTCCACAAACTTAAAGTTGCCACGTTTGGGGACATCTGATCTAAAGTTTACAAACAGGAATTCTCAGTTATTGCATTTTATACTATAAAATAATCTAAACTGTCCCAAGTTAGTTTTGTTTGGGTTTGTCAATCATGAGAAGTTTTTTTTATGTATAGGACATTGTTTCCTATGGAAGTTTTGGGAGTTGCGGGATGGCAGGTCACATACTTTTTACTCCTTTTACGAGAACAAGAGCAGCTGCTTTGGGAGCAAAATAATGAATCCACAATGAGTCAGAATCAGAATCAAAATAGAGTTGGAAGGGACCTTGGAGGTTTTCTAGTCCAGCTCTCTGCTCAAGCAGGAGATCCTGTACCATTTCAGGCAAGTGCCCGTCTAGTCTCTTCTTTAAAAACCTCCAGTGATGAAGCACCCACAACTTCTGAAGGCTTGTTCCACTGGTTAATTGTCCTCAGTGTTAGGAAGCTTCACATTGTGGAAGTGGGTGTCAGGGAGAGGTTAGTGTAAGGTACTTATAAGTGTAGTTGGACATTAATTTCCTTTAGACACAGTTGATGAGACTGGCCATTCATGATTTATTTCAGGGGTGTCAAATTTGATTTCATTGAGGGCTGCCTCAAAGTTGTGTTTGACCTCAGGGGGCCAGGGTGGGCACGGCCAGCTTGACATCACTTGTGTCAGGGGCGCCTGTGGTGGTCTGAGTGCTCTGCCAGTGAAAACGGGCTCCCAAGCTCTGTTTTTGCCTGAAATTATGTCCTGCAACCCTCTGCCAGCAAAAATGGAAATCCATTTTTGCTGACAGAGGCACCATGGGCTGGTTCTTTGCTGTTTCAATCCACGAGTCGGATCTAAGCAGATCTAGGCCGGAGGACAGATCTGGTCTCTAGTCTCTGGGCCTTGAGTTTGACACCCCTGCTATACATAATATAGCAATCTGCACGCAATAGTGGTTTAGGGAGACACTGCAAACTTGTTCTTCCTAAACCTCCCACCCTAACCCTTCACTACCTATCTCTCTCACCATTTCCAAAAGAAGCGACAAAGAAGCTTAAGAAGGATACAGTGAATCTAAATATGCAGCATGTTTAAACATTCCTTGTATTCAGTTGTTAAAAAATGTGTGTGTGGGGGGGTGTTGCCTCATAGCTACTTCTCAGTGTGATTACATATTCAGTCTCAGGGCTACACTTCCATGATACAGCATGTGCTTTATAGACAGAAGTTTCCAAGTTCCAAGTTTCCAAATTTTAACTTGGCATCCCAAGTTAAAAGGATTAGCTCATTGGTCAACCATGGGGGGAAAAAAAGTAAGGCGGGATGGAAAAATTGGTCTAACTTGGAATTTTACATGTTGCTTTATTGCAGTTTGACATGCATGCTTTCACTTAAATGCACCTCCCAGTGCTCAGTTAGTATGTGGAACTAGTGCAATTTTCCTGGGATTGTCCCAATGAGTTCATGCTCCTTTCAATTCCTAGAATTTCCAACAACGGTAGTTGTTGTTGGATAGAAATGCTGGATATTCTGCCCCTTTAAAGAATGCCCGGATTGGGGAAGGTTGAAATAGCATTTAATTCTACCTGCATGATTTTTTTTCCCAAAACTTTTCTGCAAGTTAAAGATGTTGCATCATTGATCTAGAGGTGCCTGTAATGGGGAATTCAAACATCTGCATGTTTCTTCTTCTTAAAAGCGTTGATGACTTTTCCTGCATATCATTAACATATCTGTATAAAAAGAAATTGAAAGTATCATTGGTAGCGCATGAAGATACACTTGCAACCTGTCTCTTAATATCTGTTTATTTCTTTTCAATTTAGAATCAAAGAGGATAGAACAACAAACGGGCTTCCTATTTGATAACAAAGGACTGGTCTCTGGATATAACTTTGGCACTGCTCCAGGAAGCAACTGAAGGGAAAAGGGCTTATAGAACTGTGCAAAAATATTTCATGATTAAAAAAAAATTGTGACTTATGAACAGGGAAGGTAATCAAGAGGTCTGCAAGTTTCCCCTTGGGAAAAGGCAGTATTTCACCCTCTTCCCCCTCTCATTAAGACATTCTTTCTAACCAGCTGCTGTAATGTATAAATTCTTGTGGGTATTTTTATAAGTTGTTGGACTGAAAAGAAAGCATCTGTCCCCTCTTCTTTCTCCTTAGGAAAAGGGGAGCCAGCTATTTGAAACCGAATGGAATTGCACTTCTCAGGTTTTTGCCGTGTGAAATTGAAGGGGTTCTATGGATAACAGTGCCTTCTGTTGTATATACGGATTGCCCAACAAAAGAATTTTGGAACACCATGCTTGTTTTTGTTTTGTTTTGTTTAAAAGAAAAAGGGCATATGAAAGGTCATCATTCATATCTTGCTTTCCATACTCTCGTGTTAACATCATCTAAAGAAATCATGGCTCTATTGTGCCCGTCACACATTTTACAGTTAACTATAGAAACCGTTGTTAACATCCCTGCATATGTGTTGGCTTCTACATCATGCCTCATTGAGTTCTCAAAAATATCTTTGCATTTGCTGCTGTTACCAGGTGGTGAATTGTTTTTAAATTCTTCTTTAGAGTGTTCAGGCTTCGTGCAGTTTTTTGTTTTTAAACTTGTTTACCACGGAATCCATCTGCATGTTGTAAGCCTTTTGAGGTGCTTGCTTTGCTTACCATGGTCTGGCCTTATGAAGATTTGCGCCCTACATCTCCAAGAATAGTGGCCTTAATCTGGTATCCCCTGTTGGGATTAGGTTTAAGATAGGATAGGAGTCTTGATCCTAAGACATCTGGAAAATCCTACTTTGTAAAGCAAGATGAGTAACTTGTGAGCAGGATTTTTTTTTCCTTTTGTCACTGTTGACCCCCTGGAAAAAAAAAATACATGTGTTCTCCAAAACACTTTTGAAAAAGCACTGCTTTAACAGAATTTAATCTTCAGCTCTAGGTCTTTTGAATGTGGATCCCAAGCTTTCCCCAGTGCTATTGTGGATTTTGTGTTGTTATCAGTAATGAGCTTGTGGACTATGTAAATAGTTAATCAACTTTGTACTGTACTGTTGTTGCTTTGAACTGTTTCAATTACATGATTATCATTCTTTTAGCCATATTATGGCGTGATTTTAAACTTTCAGTAGTTGCATCTATAGGTCTTTGCCTTTTAGCCACAGCACTTGAGTTTGGTTTTGTTTCCCTCCTTTCCAATTGCAACCACAGGGGAGCAAAGGAGAGGGAGGAGTCAGATAATGCATACAGTGTTACTTTGTGCAGGCCCCCTTTTCTACATGGGTCATGACATTGCATACATGCTTCCCAAAAAGGCACAGCTTGGGTCATAACACTATAATGCCTGCAGGTGTCTTCCCTCCCTTCCTTCCTTCCTTCCTTCCTTCCTTCCTTCCTTCCTTCCTTCCTTCCTTCCTTCCTTCCTTCCTTCCTTCCTTCCTTCCTCTCTCCCTCCCTCCCGCCCAGGTTTGTATAGGAGAGCATAAGATCACACTCAGTAGCTTACCTTGCACATATGTTGTTGAGGACAATGGACTGTATCTTTGCATTCCAGCTGTCTTATCTCTAAACAAGACACTGATTATGGTCTTTGAGCTTCTGTTCTCCGCAAACCCATAACAAACACATCTATTTTCCATCATGCACTAGCAAACTTTCAACATTTCTCCAAAACCACGTTTTTTAGGAGCCTAAACTGATCAAGTTCGGGAGCCTCAATTGATCAAGAGAAACCCTGAGGAATCTCTTTTCCTGAGCTCTTTTTACTTAAATATCCCATGAGAGACATTCCCAGGCTTCAGCATCAGGACAACTTTCTCTAACCTGGCACCCTCCTCATTTATAAAGCTACAGACCCTTGCTGGGGATGATGAGACTTGTAGTGCCCTATATCTAGAAATTTCATTTCAGGGAGGACTATTCCAGGGAGGACTGATTCCGCCCATTTCAGGGAGGACTATGTAAGAGATAACATACCGAGCTTTGAATCTTTTAAGGAGAAATACAAAGTATGCTAGTTTGAGTAACAAGCAACCTAATTTTGAAGTAAGAGTTTGCTCATCAGACCATAATTTACTAAATTTGGAATAAAAGCCTTTCCTGCTTAGCTTGGCTTTTCGTAAACAAGGGAATCAAACTCCCTTCCAAAAAAGCTAGCTTTAAAAAGACTTTAAATCCCTTTTTTAAAACGACTTCACACAGGACCAAAAGCAAACCTGTATTTAAGGCAGTGAATTTAATTGCCGAAAGACTATTGTTTGCAAGCACCCAACAGTCACATTTAAATGTGGTGCTTTGGGAAATACATTTAAAACATTTCGATACAATTCTGAACATTCTAATTCTGAATTAGATTGTAAATATTTTGTTCTCCCCTCCCCCCAATACAATAGGATAAACATTCACCTCCATTTACATTTATTTTGGTTCTTTATTAATTCTGTGTTTTATATCCCAAAGAAATTTTCTGTAAATGTTTTTAGCCTGTTGAAATGGGCTAAAATCTGGTTCTCTCATCTGTCATCTCATCTTGAATTTATCGTTGCACAGTTGATAGACCAGAAGCATTTGCTGGAAAATATTTAAGAAAGCAAGAGGAAAAAAAGAAAAGAGAATGTGTTGCTCTAACTCTTGGGATTTTTGTGAAAATATGTTTGCAAAAGAAAGTATATTTTTATTTGTTTGTATCTATATGTGAAGGAAATCCATTTTTAAAATACTAAGTAGCATTTAGACTTCTGCTTCCTAGGGATGACAGCTTGGCTTTTTCAAAAATCCTTTTAGTTTTTGCTTGTAAGATTCTAATCGTCTTCCAGGATTTTGCCCAAATTTTATCCTAATGCATCCAACAATCAGAAAAAAAAATATCACTGGGAGATTCAGGGAGGATTGATGCTTCTGTGGCATCCAAATCATTAATAACTTTGCAGCTTTCTTGCCCCTTGGACTTTGTCAGATGAAGGACAGAGACATGAAATGCTTTTACCTCCAAGTTTCCTTTTATGTCCTGGGTTTGTGTGTGTGTGTGTATCTGCAGAGATGATTTAGGATTCTGACATTTAAACATGCAATATGGAAATGATGTGTAAGAAGATCCAACTGCATGGATTTGTCAACTGTTGCATGCAGATATCTATGCTTCATTGATGCCTAGGGGAACATCAGGAACGCATCAGCTGATGACATGTTTACCACCTATTTCCTTCCTTCCCTCCGATGAATATATCTTTCATTGTTTTGCCTATGTTACGTTGGGTTATGACAAATGTAACTTGAGAGAGCACTTCCTTAATTAAAAAGCTTAATGTGTAAAGCAATTGTTGGGAATGCAGAGATTGAGTGATTGATTCACACGTGTCTGTTTATTGTTGTTATGAATTCATGTTATGAATCAGCTATTTCAGATGCAGCATTACGGATATAAATCATATCACTCCACATACACTGCTTTATTTGTTTTGGTCAACCACACTTTGTCTAGTTTTCCAAAATGAAGATAAGTATCTGTCAATCTAACTTCATGGATAGGTTATCATAATTGATACAGTATCTGCTTTTTCAATTAATTCCCACCCATTAATCCTCAAAAACAGTTTTCGATAGCTGAAACCATATTTATTGCCACAAAATAAATAAACCATTACACCAGGTCTTCAAGGGTGGGCTTCAAAACTTTTAGCAAAGGGTTCTCTGTCTGGTTGCTGGGTGGGTGTGGCCACAGTGGGCGTGGTCCAGTTGGCCTCCTGGTCTAGTCGGTCTCCTGCATTTTTGCCCTTCCTGGACTCTGGAGGCTCTCTGGAAGCCAGAAATAAGCCCATTTCCAGCCTTCTTGAACTTCCAAGGCCCGTTTTTCGCCCTTCCATGTGTGCCCTGCACTTACCTACATCCAAAATGGGAGGGGAGGGGACTCCTGGGGGGTGGGGGGGCAGCCAGGAGTGGGATTTGGGGGCTCTCCGAACTGCCCAGAATCTTAAGCTAGGGGCTCTCCTGAACCCCTGCAAAACCCCAGCAGCCCACCCCTGGATTTATCTTGCCTTTAATTCAGGAGATCAGAGTGCATACATAGCACTTTGGGCTTAGAGCATCTGGTCCAAAATGGGAAATCTGGGTCTCCTCATTCCTAGTTTAAGGCTTCAAACAGCCCAGTAGACTGGTTGTGGAAGGTCTACTGTTGCATCTTCTGCAAAAGATAGGGAATCTCACTAGGCACATAATAATCTTTCCCATTTTTAAATATTTCTAGATGCTTGATTATTCATTAAACAAATACACAAGAATAGTGGGTGGGGTCCTGTGCTGATGGGTTTTAAATGAATACAAGAGAAGAATATTTCTCACCATTCTCAGATCAATAGAAATTATTGAGTGACATTCATCCCGGGATGCAACCCCACCCTAATGAATGGTAGCTCACAGTCTCTGCTATCCTAGAAGGAGATTCAGAAAATTTGGAAGCCATTCAGAATCGGGTTCTTTTTCCAATAAAGGCCAAATCAGTTGTTCCAAAGTAGAAGATAGCATTGGGACCTTTCCCAAAGCTGGACATTCTAGCTCTTGTGTGATGAATGGTTTGAAAGAGCTAGATACGTCTAAGCCCATCAAAGAGAAAGATTGGGGATATGACACTTGTCTCCCACTACTTGAGCGGCTGTCACAGAGAAGTGGGAAGAGAAGCACCAAAGAGCAGGACAAGAAGTAATGGATGGAAGCTTGTTAAAGAGAGACCCAACCTAGAAGTAACGGAAAAAAATTCTGACGGAACAATTAATGGAAGAGCTTGACTTCCAGAGTTGTGGGTGCTCCATCACTGGAAGTTTTCAAAAATACACTGACTATTTGACTGTGATGGTATAAAGTTTCCTGCCTTGAGCAGAGGGTTGGACTAAAAGATCTCCAAGGTCCCTTCCAGCTCTATGATTCTATGTTCTATGTTCAAGCACCAGAGTAGCTCTGCTAAAAATGGGAAGTGTCTCAGTTGCTCACCAATGCAATTCCAGCTGTCAGAGCATTTTTAGCGTGACTACTATTATGAGACAACCCAGGAGCAAAACACAGCACACAGAGACTTAGACATTTAACAGTGGTTTATATACAAGACATATACAGAAATATACGTGGTAGGCAAATACCTTACAAGCAATCAATCTTCTTAACTCTACACAGAGAACTCTGCAATGGATACCGGACACAAGGAGAGAGAACACTATAATGTCAGCCTTATATAAATAACTCTTAAAGGGGTAAAGACTTCTGTGGAGTCATTCTTCGTCTTAAAAGGGCAATACCAATGCTGATTCATCTTCAATTGCATCAGCCTTACATTGCATCAACCTTACAGCAACTGATCATCTCTTAAATTTCAATACCTTAACACAAGATTTGTCTCATCTTTGCCTAGCCCCTATACCCAACTTCTGCCTTCATTCTTAAGAGGACAACATTATCTAGGTAGCAGAAAGATAGGGCTTTGGGGTAATCTCCTTGCGTACCTGATCTTAGACTTGCCCTGCATTTTAATGGCAGTTATTTCCAGGTTCTATGCTAATCAACTTCCCATATGTTCAGTCTTTGCCAAAAAAAAATGCTGGACTTGATGGAACAACACTCTGGTCTTCTCAATAGTGATTATGGAGGTCAGCTGAAATTTTACTAGCTCTGCTTCTCTTTTTCTAAGTTACATCCCATGATGCAACCATAATGCCTGGTATTATGATGAACAGTTTTGCACTGTTACTATGCATTCATTTGATATCACTTCAAATTACTGAGGGAACAGTTTTTAAATAATTGTTTAATCCAATTCTTGACCACAGAAGACTATTTTTTACAGCATGAATGCAACTGGGTTGTCATCCTTGAACTTTCAAAAAGATGAAACTTTGGAGATAGTCTGCTTTATTTAATGTGCCATGTACATGTTTTCATTTGTATATTTATGGTCCTTTCCCCCATTATAAGCATAGGTTACTACAGATAATTTATTAGAGGACAGAATTTAGCACACTCTCTTTCTCAGATTGTTCTATGTGTTTTTGATCCAGGTTTCCTTAAGTTTAGCTGATAAGAAAGCCTTACATTCAAGAGAAATGATGTAAATTTTCCCTTTCAAAAAAAAAAATATTAATGTGTGATTGGAATATCCTTAAGAACATGTGCATTGTCTGGAGTATATTTCACTGTATGCATGGTTGAATGTCGTAATCATGGTGGGTTTTTTTTCTCAACTGTTACTACAAGAATGACTACAATATGATATCAGAAACATCTGGATTAGGTTTGTAATTCCTGAGAATAATGATAGCCATCCTGTCTTGTGAGAAAACAGCTTTCAGGATCAACAAACTCATATTCATCAGCTGTCAGGCTGGGACAACAGGGAATTTTGATAGAGTTTTAAAAAATGCTCATCCAAAGTTGTCAACATCCATTGATTCTACCACAGGATGAATGTAATTGTTCAAAACTCCTGCTGGATAACCTATGATGAGACAGATTAAAAAGGAAGTCTACAACAACTGAATATTTGCAACCCCTTTCATCATAACCTTTAGTCCCCAAACTTGATAAGCATTTATCACCTATAAGTGCAATGCGTGAATCAAGCAAAGCCTTCTATTTAAGGTGTCCCTTTATCCCCATAGCAATCATATCCACAGCATCAAGAGTATTCTGAACCCCAATTAATTTTGACTGCACACTGCTGTTCTTCCAGTCAAAATACAGGATGATGACTGGAAATAATTTTACTGAATCATGATTTCTTCCATCTGTAGAAACAATTCCAGAATACAGTATGCAATTTTCTTCAAATGCTTTCAGAAGAGCATCGGTTAAATGCAGTATAATTTACAAAGTTAGCCATTCCTCCTGTCTTAATTTCAAGAGTTTGAAATGTTGGGACTATGTTGAAAGCAAGGAATAGCTTTTTCAGCAAAACAGTTGGACAATCCATTGAACTGCAAATTCTCTGATTCCTATGAATGTGACCTGCTATCACGTTCTTTGCTGCTGCAGTAACAGCATCCTTTGAATCTCAATTTACAAAATAATCTTGTCAGTTTTCTGATGAGCTTTCTTCTCTAACTGTTTTGTTTTGCTTGTCCAAGCACACACAAGACTGACAATCAACAGTGAGTTTCTTTCAAAAAAATTATATAAAGTTCTATCAAAGATGTTTTCCTGATATACACTATCATTTTTGTTTTGCCACAGGAAAAAAACTGGTACCATGCCCTCGCTTAGGAGTAATAAAAATTCATTCGCCCTCCTTGGGAGTAATCTACTTTTTATTTTGAAATGCTCATCGACACACTGTGTCTACATTTTGTATGAAACGAAACTTCATTTTAATGTATGCCGATAAATGTACATTCAAAGTGACAAAGTTATTCAAAGCCCAAGTCTCTAAGTCCCAGTGTTAATCTCCGCTGTATTAACATGTGGGACTCCAACTCTCAGCATTCCCAGCCCCCAAATCTTAAAAGTTTTTGAGGTAGACAATGCTCTGATGTAATAGAATTAAAACAGCCCATCTGACAGCAACAGATTAAACTTGCTGAGAGTAGCCAGCAGCATCTATATCAGGGGCCTTCAAACTTGACAGCTTTAAGACTTCAACTCCCAGAATTCCTCCACCAGTCATGTTAGCTCAGGAATTCTGGGAGTTGAAGTCCACAAGTCTTAAACTTGCCAAGTTTGAGGACCCTTGATCTATATCTATCTAGATATCTAGGTAGATATCTAGATAGATATCTAGATAAATATCTATCTAGATATCTAGATAGATATAGATGTACACTGCTCAAAAAAATAAAGGGAACACTTAAACAACACAATGTAACTCCAAGTCAATCACACTTCTGTGAAATCAAACTTTCCACTTAGGTAGCAACACTGATTGACAATCAATTTCACATGCTGTTGTGCAAATGGAATAGACAACAGGTAGAAAGCATAGGCAGTTAGCAAGACATCCTCAATAAAGGAGTGGTTCTGCAGGTGATGACCGCAGACCACTTCTCAGTTCCTGTGCTGATGGTTTGGTCACTTTTGAATGCTGGTGGTGCTTTCACTCTAGTGGTAGCATGAGATGGAGTCTACAACCCACACAAGTGGCTCAGGTATGCAGCTCATCCAGGATGGTACATCAATGTGAGCTGTGGCAAGAAGGTTTGCTGTGTCTGTCAGCGTAGTGTCCAGAGCATGGAGGCGCTACAAGGAGACAGGCCAGTACATCAGGAGATGCGGAGGAGGCCATAGGAGGGCAACAACCCAGCATCAGGACAGCTACCTCCACCTTTGTGCAAGGAGGGACAGGAGGAGCACTGCCAGAGTCCTGTAAAATGACCTCCAGCAAGCCACAAATGTGCATGTGACTGTTCAAATGGTCAGAAACAGACTCCATGATGGTGGTATGAGGGCTCAACATCCACAGGTGGTGGACATTTGGCATTTGCCATAGAACACCAAATTTGGCAAATTCGCTACTGGTGCCCTGTGCTCTTCACAGATGAAAGCAGGTTCACACTGAGCACATGTGACAGATGTGACATGGTCTGGAGATGCCATGGAGAACATTCAACTGCCTGCAACATCCTCCAGCATGACCGGTTTGGCAGTGGGTCAATAATGGTGTGGGGTGGCATTTCTTTAGGGGGCCGTACAGCCCTCCATGTGCTCGCCAGAGGTAGCCTGACTGCCATTAGGTACCGAGATGAGATCCTCAGACCCCTTGTGAGACCATATGCTGGTGTGGTTGGCCCTGGGTTCCTCCTAATGTAAGACAATGGTAGATCTCATGTGGCTGAAGTGTGTCAGCAGTCCCTGCAAGATGAAGGCATTGATGCTCTGGACTGGCCCACCCATTCCCCAGACCTGAATCCAATTGAGCACATCTGGAACATCATGTCTCACTCCATCCACCAATGCCACGTTGCACCACAGACTGTACAGGAGTTGGGGGATGCTTTAGTCCAGGTGTGGGAGGAGATCCCTCAGGAGACCCTCTGCCATCTCATCAGGAGCATGCCCAAGCATTGTAGGGAGGTCATACAGGCACGTGGAGGCTACACACACACTACTGAGCCTCATTTTGACTTGTTTGAAGGACATTACATCAAAGTTGGATCAGCCTGTAGTGTTTTTTTCCACTTTAATTTTGAATTAACTCCAAATCCAGACCTCCATGGGTTGCTAAATTTGATTTCCATTGATAATTTTTGTGTGATTTTGTCATCAGCACATTCAACAATGTAATGAACAAAGAATATTTCATTCATTCAGATCTAAGATGTCTTATTTTTTTGTTCTCTTTATTTTTTTGAGCAGTGTATATGTATATGTGTGTGTATGTTTATATGTATAGATATGTATGAATGTATCAGCTGAGAGGGCCCGGGAGGCAGCAAATAGATCAATTGGGTGCCCCAGCCTTTACAGGATAGGCCTCCCTGCAGCCTTCTGGGAGCCAAAACTGTGTGTGTGGGGACTTCTTGAAGGGGCGGGGTGGGGCAGGGTGAGGTGGGGTCAGAGGTGGTATTTGCCAGTTCTCTGAACCAGTCAAAAATTTCCCCACCAGTACTCCAGAACCAGTCAGAACCAGCTGAATACAACACCAGGAAAGAATCCAGGAATAATCAAAACATAAAATATAAGATAGATTCCAACATTTCATTGCTGCTGCTGTGAAATGGAAAGTCATTGTTACTTCTGCTTGTTGTTCTGGTTTGGAAGCAGAAAGCAATAACTGCATTATTAGAGAATCCTGAAAAAAATCACAATAAATTTCACATTCGTACCAGAGGGAAAAAATCCCTACATGAGGAGAAACTTTGGTACAAAATTCTTTTTTCCTGGCCCAAGAGGCTTTCTTGAATTAAGGATACGCCTTTGGTTCACATTTCCTAGCTTTCTTTTTTTTTTTCAAAATGGATTTGGCACACCCTTAAATGAAATAAGAAATGTATTTTTTTTTTTTAAAGAATGAAAGAGGCAGCACAATATAAAATTAGAGGAATTGGCTTTTAAGATTCCCAGTGCTGGAAGTAATTTAGCAGAAAGATGTATTATCAAGTTATGGTGGACATGAGTTACTACTGAAGCCATCTGAAAAACTACTTTATTCCCTTTGTGGAAGAGACCAAGATCAAGCTTTGTATTCTTGTGCACGTGGGATTAAGGATAAGAGGAGAGGAATTTTTCTGACATGGCCCCACAAATCTAATAAGCCCACCTCAAGTCAGTACACTTATCCTTCTGGTTCAATCACTATTCTTTTCAGCAAGAAAAGAAATCTTAGTGAATGTCTGATGATCTTCAGGGCTTCTGAGATAGTCAGATACAATTATTTCACTTTATACCTCAACATTCTACCCAGAGTCTTCTCAAAATTGCTAACAGTTTGAAATCTATATATATAAAAGCAAAATACCATTCATGTATCATCACGAAATCTCCAGAACCATAAAGCCTACAAACTTGAAATTTGGCAAGTATGTTCAGGAGTGGGATTAATTTTTTTAACAACCGGTTCTGTGCGCATGGCTTAGGTGGTGGGCGTGGCTTGATGGTCATGTGACTGGGTGGACATGGCTTGGTGGTCATGTTATTGGCTGGGCGTGGCCAACTCAATATCACTCACATCGAGGCACGCATCTCCTCGCCTGGCCTCTCATGACTGTGGGGATGCTGCAAAGGTTGTAAGTGTGAAAAATAGTCATAAGTCACTTTTTTCAGTGCCACTGTTAATTTTGAATGGTCACTCCACACAAGCAAAGTACCAGCAAAGGAAGAAAAAAAAACCTACAGAGAAGTTCTTGAGACAGGAAGTCTAGTCCTGCCAAGCATGTAATAAGGGTTAACAGAGAAGCAGTTTCTGTAAGCAACACCAGAATGTTTCCTTCCTGCCTTCCTTACAGGATTAGGCCAGTAATTTCTTCTAACAACCGGTTCTCCGGACTGCTTAGAATGTTAACAACTGGTTCTAGCGAATAGGTGTGAACTGGTAGAATCCCACCCCTGAGTATGTTCCTCTTGGCTTCTAGGTGCTCACTAAGAAAGGATTTTTCAAAACGACCATCAGAGCATTATTATTTCATATATAATTATTAATACGCTCTGATGCTAAGGAATTCTATTCACCCTTCCCATCTGAAAAGAAATCTGTTCCAAATGCAAAACACAAGCAGAGGAGAGGAGTTGCAGTTTCAGTTTTAGTTTCACAGCATCAAGCAGCTTTAGTACAGAACAGTTGAGCTAAGCCACACCCAGGCTCCTTGCTGTCTCCTTCTTGCTCCTTCTTGAAACAGCAAATACTGTTTCAGTTTCCAAACAGCCCTCAAATCTCTCACATACCGACAGGACACTAGCCAAATGAATACCGATGGATGCTGGTAGGCAGAGGCAGAATTTTTTCCCCTTTATTTTCTTCCCCAAAAACTAAGCCCAACCACATAGTTTTGTAGCGAAGCATGGGTATGGAGCTAGTAAAATATAAATCAAAATCCCAGAACTCTCCACTCCACCCTCTATAATTAAATCCAATCCCAAAAGCTTGAGTCAAGAGAAAGATCTTGGTTTCTTTGCTGAAAGCAGAAAAACTGGACTAACCTCAATGTGAAGGAAATACATTCCATAGCTTGATTGAATGCTAGGAATGTCCATTTGATACTGTTTTGATGACAAGTTTATTTCTGACATTACTGCCTTTGTTTTAAAGAACTAATTCCTTCCACAACCATTTCAACAGGTTCAGTTGGAAGGAGTGCAGAAACAGCTTGACTAACTCCTCTACATGGTATGTTTCAACTCTTCAGAACAGAACAGGCAGGGACTTTGGTAGCCATTCCAGCTGCTCACTGACAGAACAATTACAGAGTTTATAATTGAGTTGAAGTGCCTGAATATACTTTGTTTTTTTTAAAAATATCCTAAGAATAACTTGCCTTTGGTCTTTCTCAACTGTGCTTTCTAGTAATTGTTACATCAGGCTAGCTAACTGAACTTCTGTTTGTGCAAAAATAGTAGAAACTTTTAGATGAGATGTTTATTGATCCTATTTACAGAATTTTACAGCTGATCCAGACACATGACGGAGAACAAAAATGTGCTGCATTGCTATGGTCACAATTATTTCTTTTTTTGTTCAGTCTACTGTAAATGATTGGATTCACACCTTGTACTAAGCTACAATATGGATTGTTTCATTATCACTTAGAGAAATGACTGCAACTATCACTGGGGCTTGAAAATCAGATTTAGTGCATCTAAAATAGATGTCCAATGATTAGGTAATAAGATGCATGAGCCAAGTCATCATAAATAACTCTTACATGATGTAATTGTTTTCAGTCTACCAGGATGTTAAAAATCAAAATTAGTGACAAAATTCAGAAAGGAATTAGGGTTAACAGCTAACTTAAACAGTGCAGATATTTTCCCCCAAAAATTTTTATTTCAATCTGCATATGCACAACAATACATTAACAGTGTGGCATCAAAATATCATACATTTTAGTTCAGGCAAAATTAATAATACCAATCATATCTCTCAATGCATATATTTCAAATTAATTCAAAATCCTTCAATGCTTATTTTCAACCTTTCAAAACTCTCTCCAAATGCCTACCACCTTATCAGTTAAACATACCAAGTAATTCCATTATTCAATTTTCTCCCTGCTTTTATTTTATTTTTTTTTAAATAAAAAATTTTCACTTGGCAAGCAATGTGGTTCCAGGTTTCACATCTCAATACAAACACGACCATAGTTACCTTTTCATTATATTTGTTTAAACAATGCAAAATTGATATGTTTGTACTGAGCATCATGCTGTCCCCTACCATATAATATTAGGGATTGGGAGATTTACACTATCATGAGCAAGAACAAAGCCATAGTGTTTCATAGTAATTGACTTTGGCCTTTTGAGCAGGACAGTATCATCCTCTCAGACTTCATTATTAAGCAAGGCAATAAACATTGACTCTCCAGCAACTCAGTCCTGCATTCACAAATTTAACAAGACTAAATAAGATTTGCAAACTATGTATGACTAAAGAGACAGATATATAGATATAAAAGGATAGATGGAGAGAGGAGAGATAGAGATATACTGCCTATGTGCGTGTCTCTGATTTTTAATGTGTAGGTGTGGGTGTGGGCGCGTATACACTCACACACAGAGAGAGAAGCAAACATCCCCCTACACAAAATCCAGCCACATACATACATACATGCATACATACATACATAGTTTACTTTAACAGATAACAGATAATCAGCATTGGAAGGGACCTTGTAGGTCATTTAGTCCAACCCCCCGCCCAAACGGGAGACCCTACACCATTTTTGACAAATGGCAGTCTGCAGTCTTCTAATCATCCTGGTTGCTCTTCTTTGCACTTTTTCTAGAATCTCAACATCTTTCTGATAGTGTGATGACCAAAACTGGATGCAGTATAGAGAGAGGTAGAATAATATATATAGATATAAAAGGATAGATGGAGAGAGATATATATACTATCTATGTGTGTGTGTCTCTGTGTTTAAATGTGTATGTGTGGGTGTGGGTGTGTATACTCTCTCACGCACACAGTGAAGCATATATCTCCTGACACATACATACATATATGCATACATACAGTACATATATACATGAGTTTAGCTCTAGAGTTTAAATCTTAAATCTTTTCCTCCTACTTTTTTAAGTAAACAGAATTCTCATTACTCTTTTTCCTGGCCTTGAGAGTCAGATACATCTGTTCCATGTTTACAAAATGGTTCTGCTTGGCCTGAGAATCTTTAGCTCCAGCCTTATTAGCTTCAACTCTTATATAACCAGAGTAGAGTATTTTCTTCATATTTTGAACCAAATTATAAACATTAAATTACAAAGAAGATCAGTCAGCCTGCTGCACTTATCACGAACCAAAATGAGTTCAGGTATGAACCGATCAGGAGCAGTCATATAGAAGAGTTCCCACTCCTGTCATATATATTGTAATTTCCAGGTGAAATGCCTAGACCAGGGTGTCAAACTTGATTGCATTGAGGGCTGCATCAGGGTTGTGTTTGGGCTCCGGGGGGGGGGGGGGAGGGGGGGGGGGGCATGGCCAGGGAGTACATAGCAGGGCAGGGTGTGGCCAGGGTGGGCATAGCTAGGGTGGGTGTGGCCAGCTTGTCACTCATGTCAGGGGCACCTGTGGTGGCGTGGGTGGGGTAGGAGGATCCTCTACAGCCCTTTGCCAGTGAAAACGGAGCCCAGGAAGGCCATGCACGGTCCTCCTGGCCTCTGTTTTTGGCTGTAATGGCCTCCTCCAGCACTCTGTCAGTGAAAACAGAACTTGGGAGGGCTCTCCCAAAATCCGTTTTTGCTGGCACAGGCACTGTTGGCCAGTCCTTCGCTATTTCCAGGGCAGCCCCGTCAGCCAGATCTAAGCACCCTGTGGGCTTCAACCAGCCTGTGGGCCTTAAATTTGACACCCCTGGCCTAGACTCATCGAAATGAAAATTTACAGAGGCAGACAAATAACTCTCATGTTGGTTGTCATAATTGTCCATTTTTTCCCCTCCTCCAAATGATTTTTAGCACCTTCAGCATTTTCCTCACCTGCTGATTGTTAGCAATCAGAACCTTGTAAAGTACAGCTTGATTTTTTTTTTCCCTTACAGGATTTAATTAGTTCTCGTAAGATTTCAAGGCAAGCTGGCTGTGCTCCAGAGTTGTCTCTCTAGTTGCTTTAGTGCTGGTGGCACATAAAATATTGTTATATAAGTGCAGCTGTTGGGAAAAAAGTAATATTGTTCATCCGGATAAATAATTCAGTGTAATCACTTAGACCTGTTTCTTATATTTCTGCCACCTTACAGTCGTAGCAGCTGATTAGAGAAGTGCCTGCATGGCTAGAGATTTGTAACTGCACATGGGAGATGTTGGTTCCTGACTGGCTTTGTGATACGCTCTAACTTTTGTGGGTATGTGAACCCAAAAAACTTGGAAGATTTCTAAGGGGGAAAAATTGAATATGCTCCTGCTGCATGACCAAATCCTCTCCTGATCTAGGAATCCATTCCTTTTTCTTTTGTATTTCTACATATATATGGCTTGGAGGAAAGCATGATGTAGCACCGTCATTTTTTACAAAATAGCATTGATCCCTTCAATCATCCTGGAAGGCAGATTCCAAAATACTCCAAGATTTTGGAGGCCTTCTTGTCTTTGTAAATCTTATTTAAGATGACAGCTATTCTTTTTTTTTTTTTTTCAATCTTCTGAGTCGTGCAGAACAATTATATGTGAGCTGCCATAGCTACAGTGCAGTCACCTATTCTATGGCAAAATTTTGCTGCTCAGAAACATAGAGATGCAATGAGAAGATCAACATTACAGAAAAGGAGTATCTGCTGAGGTAACCTTGCTTACACATGAGAATTTATTGAATGTTTTGTTATACATTAGGTTTGATTACATTGGATTGCTGGTCAATTATTATAATAGCTTTGTTTTGAATTATGTAACATTTGAACAAAGAATTAAATGTATTTCTATTATATAATTTTAAAAGTCATTCCCCATTCTACTACTTATAGTTGCTTAATCCTTGTCATTACTTACAATCATATGAATATTAAGGCCTAAAAGGCGCACACACAAAAGGCATGTGTTTTTTTTTTTTGCATAGTTTGAAATGGTTAAAATGATGTGAAAATAATGGAATCAAATATCAGTTGGAAAAAGTAGAAATTGAAATGGACAGATTGGTTTATGGTTATTTTCTCCCTATATCTAATATGAAAGTCGTGAATCTTGGGTTGTTTGACTTCCACTCAAAGCATTTTTTTTCAAAATAAACAAGTATATATATTTCTAATATGGTTTAATAAAATTTGAAATCAACATCAGATGGCAAAGTCTGCCATTTTAAACTTTGCTTCTCCATTGTACTGCAATTTTAAGGTGCAAAAGGGAAATTATTGTTTCGGGCCTCAGGCAATATTGTAGAAGAGGTGTGTGTGTGGGGGGAAGAATTAAGTATGTCATCAGCTTAGAGTCACTACATTGCCACAAATGATCCAAGTCTAATTGGATTCAAGTCCACCCTTGAATTCTGTTGATCCTTATCTAGTGCCAATTTAGTATTAAAAGTGAGCTGATCAGTCTTGTATATAGGCTTGAGCAATAAATCTTGAACTGTAACTTAATGCATGGTCCTGATCCTTTGTAACAGACATATTTGCAGTATCAGATTAACAGAGTTGAAGGGTCATCTAGTCCATCCCCCCGCCCAAGCGGGAGACCCTACACCATTTCTGAAAGATGGCAATCCAGTCTCTTCTTGAAAGCTTCTAGGGATGAAGTTCCCACAACTTCTGAAGGCAGCTTCTGTTCCATTGGTTGATTGCTTTCACTGTCAGAAGATTTCTCTTTATTTCCAGGTTAAATCTTTTTTTGTTCAGTTTCCATCCATTATTCCTTGCCTGGCCTCCATGTACTTTGGAAAATAGCTTGACTCTCTCTTCTTTGTGGCAGCCCCTGAGATATTGGAACACAGCTATCATGTCTCCCCTGGCCCTTGTCTTCACTAGACTAGCCGTGTCCCAGTTCCTACAACCATTCATCATATGTTTTAGCCTCCACTCCCCTAATTATCTTGGTTACTCTTCTCTGCACTCAAATAAGCAGTTTTGTTCTAGAAGACATGGTCAAAAAGATGGAAATGATATCGATAATAGCCTGTTTTTCTAAAACCTCTTACAATATCAGTTGTGAGAGGGTATCACAAAGCCAGGACTCTCCTGCGTATCTCCTATATGCTAGAAAGAAGTCACATTAAAAGTAAAACAATGTTTAGCAGGATACAGAACAATTAATTGACAAAAAGGAAGAGGGAAGGAAGAATTGCAAGCAAATGAGCTCTCACTACAATTAATTTAATTAATTAATTAAATTAATGACCTGTGATCATATCAAGAGGAACTGCGTTCTCTTCGCTGATGATGTAAAGCTATTCAACACCACAGACAATACTGCTACCCTTCAAAAAGACCTCAACTATGTATCAGAATGGTCAAACAAATGGCAATTTCAAATCTCAACAAATAAATGCTCTGTCCGACATATTATAAAAAAAATAATAATCAAAAAATAAAATACAGGCTGAATAGCCAAGACCTTATTGATGATCCAAACTCTGTCAATGATCTTGGAATACTCATCTCAAATGATCTAAGTGCTAGAGCCCACTGTAACTACATAGCCAAAAAGGCATTAAGAGTTGTTAACCTAATCTTACATAGATTTTTCTCTGGTAATATTACACTTATAACAAGAGCATGCAAAACATTTGCTAGACCAATACTCGAATACAGCTCATCAGTCTGGAACCCACATTACATATCTGATATTAACACAGTTGAGAAAGTCCAGAAATATTTCACAAGAAGAGTTCTCCACTCCTCTACTCGTTGCAGAATACCTTATGCCACCAGACTCCAAATTCTAGACCTAGCAAACCTAGACTTTGGTCCGATCTAAGTATAGTATATAAAATCATACACTGCAATGTCCTTCCTATCAATGAATACTTCAGCTTCAACCATAACAACACGAGAGCAAACAATAGATACAAACTCAAGATTAATCGCACCAAAATTGATTGCAGGAAATATGACTTCAGCAACAGAGTGGTCAATGTCTGGAATACTCTACCTGACTCTGTGGGTTTTTCCCCAAACCCCAAAAACTTTAACCTTAGACTGTCTACTATTGACCTCATCCCTTTCCTTAGAGGTCTGTAGGGGGCATGCATAAGCACAGCAACGTGCCTACTGTCCCTGTCCTATTGTTTCTTTTTTTTTAAATTTTTCTTTTATGTATCCATGTATTGCTAACTATTTTTTACTTATACCTATTATCTTGTAAGCAATTGACAAATAAATAAATAATCATAAAAAAGATATTTTTTTAATGTATTCCCCTGTTATGGAACTCATGCCATGAAGCAGATATGGAAACATATCCCAGGGATACATTCAGTTTTGCATGACGTCAGAGGCTCTATTACAGTAGTTTCCAATTAGGAAAGAAGCATTTTTAACTCTGTTTAATGATACAAGCATCTATATCAAACACCTTTTAATAGAAAAGCGTGCCTTCAAGTCAGTGCTGCCTGGACAAGTCCCTACAGTTTTCTTGGCAAGATTTTCAGAAGTGGTTTGTGATTACCTACTTCCTAGGGCTGAAAGAGAGTGACTGACCCAAGGTCACAGCTGGCTTGGTGTCTCAGGTAGGAATAGGATTCAAAGTCTCTTAGTTTCTACATGTGGCTGTGACTCTGGCTTCCTCCATTGACTCTGCTTGTCCAAAGCCCCTTGGGAAGGTCACAAATGATATCAGGATTACAAATTTCCGACTTCTGGCCACCTCTTTCTGCAAGCAGTTCTCATGCATTAATTATGAGTTGCAATATGTTAAAAAGAACTAAATGAGAAATTCCCATAATCCCGCTGAGAATTGTCCTCTATGGATTCTGGGAATTATAATCCCTATAACAGGGGGGTCAAACTTGATTTAATTGAGCACCACATCCGGGTTGTGTTTGATCTCGGGGGAGGCAGGAGTGGTTGTGGCCAAGGTCAATGTGACCAATTCAACATCACTTGTGTCGGGGGCACCTCTGGTGGTCTGAGCATGCTGCCAGTGAAAATGGAGCTCAGGAGTGCCACATACAGCCCTCCCGAGCTCCGTTTTCACTGGCAGAGGGTTGCAGGAGGCCATCAAAGCTGAAAACAGAGATCAGGAGGGCAGCACATGGTGCTTTCGAGTTCCATTTTCACTACCAGAAGAACCGCAGGCTGGTCCTTTGCTGTTTCCAGGGTGGCCCCACAGGCCAGATCTAAGTGCCCATGGGCTCCCAGGCCTTGAGTTTGACATCCCTGTCCCATAGAGACAGTTTATTTTGGCTCCAAATTTCAGATGAATTTATATGGCCGATATTTCCCTTCTTTGATACACTATTCCACCACAGAGTACGTGGCCAATGGACCCTGGAGAATACTTGCAATAATTTCCACAGATCTACGTGTGTGTTTAGACTATTTTGTAAGAACCAGGTGGATTTTGTGTTGTCTTGGCAAATGTACAGCACAGCTGAGGAGGCCTCTCCTATAAGAAGGCTTGTTATGGGCAGTGGGGAGAGGGCGGGGTTGAAGTCAGCTCTGCTCCAGTGAATAAATTGTCCCTGTTATGCAGTTTCTATTATAACATGAACATCACAGCCAAGAAATGGTACCCAATTGATTATGCAGTTTTGAAGCACACTAGGTCTTCTCAGTTGGTTCTTCCCAAGACTGGTAGAGTTCAATTTCTGCAAAGGGTCATCTCTTTCTCTGAACATGTTCATCTTCCACACATTGTCATTGCTTTTTGTTCACCTGCCCTGATCTTACCATTAGGAAGGGTGGAAGTGGTTGCACCCTGCCACTGACTGAAGTGCCCTTAGAAAAGGCTGCCTTCGTATAGGTCAGGGGTCTTCAAACTTGACAGTTTTAAGACTTGTGGACTTCAACTCCCAGAATTCGTTCTCCAGTCATGTTAGCTCAGGAATTCTGGGAGTTGGCGTTCACAAGTCTTAAAACTTTCACCCTTGGTATAGGTAGTCCTTGAGTTATTACCACAATTAAGCCCAAATATATGTTGTTAAGTGAAACATTTAAGTGACTTTGTCCCATTTTATGACTTTTCTTGCCACAGTTGTTAAGTGGATCATTGCATTTGTTAAATTAGGATTGTTAAGTGAATCTTAACAAGGATTGTTCAGTGAATCTCACTTTTCCATGGATTTTGCGTGACAGAAGGTCATAAAAACTGATCACAATAGCTCCAGGATACTGCAACCATCATAAATATGGGCCAGTTGACAAGCATCTGAATGTTGGTCATGTGATTGTGGGGAAACTGCACTGTTCATGTGAAAAATGGTCATAAGTCACCGTTTTCAGTGCCGTTGTAACTTTAAATGTTCATTAAGTGAACTGTTGTAAGTTGAGGACTATTTGTATTAAATTTTACTTATTTCATTTTTAATGCATTTATTAAATTTCTACACTGCTCATCTCAGCCAAGTAACTCAGGGGGAGGGGGTTATTTATTCACTTACTTGTCACATTTATATAACCTTCCATCTTACACAAAGTAGCTCTGAGTGGTGTACAATAAAAACATACCAGAAAATAAATTAAAACTGTAAACAAAAACAAACAAAACTACAAGCAGGAGAATATTACACATATATAGATTCCCAGGCTTATTGAAAAAAACACTTAACATGTTAGCAACCAAATGGTTAATATAATGTTGCATTAGATAATAATAATATTTATTGACTGTATTCTTTTCCACCAGGGATTATCTGTAGACTAAGGGTTTGCTAGCTCTACTGTCACAAAATAACAGATGTTTCTAATGGATCATGATCAGGGTGTCAAACTCAAGACCCACAGGCCAGATTTGGCCTGTGATATGGCTGGATCTGGCCCACAGGGCCATCCTGGTCTACCCAATGCGAAGAAAGATTAGGCCAGCATGGCGTCAGCCTGGTCTATCCAATGCAAAGAGGAAACATGCCAGCAGTTTGGGGAGTGGAGTCAAGCTGACCATTCCCACACAGTCGGCAACGCCCTCCCGCCTCCCTGAAGTCAACCAAAACCCTGGTGTGGCCCTCAATGAAATTGAGTTTGACACTCCTGATCTTGATGGTGGTTCTCTTTAAGGAGTAAACTGAATAAAGCAGGAGAGCCCTTTCCTTAACTTCAACCAAAGTCCAAGAAGAAGTGCTTGATGGCCCATGTAGGGAAGAACAGGAGGAACAGACCCTCCTTGTTGTGCCTTTCACAGGGACAACTCCTCCCCACCTTACCTCAAGAAAAATCTGGATGTTTCCCAGCTGAAATAAGCACAACTTTACCCCAGGAATAGGAATAAGAAGTGTTGCTTTACAAAGGTGCTTTTTTACAAGACTTTCTGGTTTTTCTTTGAAGGCATTTCACTTCTCATTGAAGAAACTTCTTCAGCTATGAAGGAGCTTATTGAATGAGAAGCGAAATGTCTTCAAAGAAAAACCAGAAAGTCTAGTTGCTTCTTGGAAAAAAAAAAAACACCCTTAGGACAATCATGACTTGGATGACTGAGAATCTCCATAAACCAGTGGTGGGATTCAAATCTTTTTACTATGGGTTCTGTGGGCATGGCTTGGTGGGCATGGCAGGGGAAGGATACTGCAAAATCCCCATTCCCTCCCCACTCCACTAACCTGCTTTCCAGCTCCGTTCTCCTATGCAGGGCAATAAAAGAAGACCCAGCCAATCAGCTGGGACTCGGGAGGCAGAGAATAGATGGGAGTGAGGCCAGTCAGAGGGGGTATTTGCCGGTTCTCCGAATTACTCAAATTTTCCGCTACCGGTTCTCCAGAACTGGTCAGAACCTGCTGAATACCACCTCTGCTATAGACATGTTGCTTTATATTCTAATCTGGTTGCCACTTTACAAGTAGTTGAGGCATGCATTTGTAAAAACGCAGCATTAGTCATGGTTAGGAGTTGTTGTTTTTTTTGAGAGGAATGAAAGCTGGCATTTTAAGAGCTGTGCAACCAGTGGAGAGAAAGAACATTCCACATTTCTAATTTCATTTTAATAGCTGCTCCTGCTTGTATTTAGTAGTCTTTTTCCTGTATCTCTTCTTCTCTGGTGGGTAGACCTGATTTAAAAAAAATTGATGCAAACACAGCATTCAAAATGTTAATAAAAGTAACAGAGCAAAATATGCCAAATAATTTACTACTCAGTCATTCACTAAGTTTCCTCTTCTTCTTCTTCTTTGGACATTTTCCATTTTCTCTTTGATAAATCTTTTCTTCTTCTTAAATGAACAAAAAAAAAAACAGGTGGAGAAATTATTTTGCCAGCCTCTGGTGGAAGTTATTCACGTGGGCGAGATCAGAATTGGCTTGTGGGAGAGAGAAGTTTTGGATCTGCTCCCTCTGGAGCTGGTCTTGGCCCACAAAGTTTTCTGGGGTCAAATAAAAAGGCTGCCATTAAAAATATACAAACCCTTTATTTAAAGTTCCATCGTTCCTGAAACTATATAGTCTGATGTGGGGGGTGAAGTTTACAACTTGGTAAATAATTTAAACAAGGCACATACAGGTTTTAAAGAGACACAATGGGGAATGTTTAAAATAATTTTTCATATTCTTGCTTGCAGTGTATCCTGTGCTTTGCTATGAAAATATGTGGTCATTCTTAGTTTTTTGGGAGGAAAAAAAAAGGGGGGGGGGAATCATCATCCATCAATATTCATCTGGCTAGTGTCCTGTTAGTGTGTGAGAAAGTTGAGAGCTGTTTGGAAACTGAAACAGTATTTGCTGTGTGAGCAAGGAGACAGCAAGGAGCCTGGGCATCGCTTAGCTCAACTGTTCTGTTCTAAAACCGCTTGCTGCTGTGAAAGTAAAACTGAAACTCCTCTCTTGTGCTTGTGTTTTGGAACAGATTTCTTTTCAGGTGGGGAGGGGGTGTAGAACTCCTTACAATCAGAGCATGTTAATAATACTATATGAAATAATAACGCTCTGGTGATCATTTTGAAAAATTCTTTCTTAGTGAGCACCTAGAAGCCAAGAGGAACATTCGTGTCAAATTTCAAGTTTGTAGGCTTTATAGTTCTGAAGATTTTGTGATGATGCGTGAATGGTATTTTACTTCTGGCATCTGAGATGATAGATGCCAACTAAATAAACATTCAATCTATAAATTTCTATATGAAATTCAAAGCTAAGTAATTCTATTTATGTTTTAATAATAGTTAATATAATTAACAAAAGTAATACTAATAAACCTAGTGGCATTAACAGTTTTACATACCACCAATTCATATATGGCTGTATTTTATCCTCTATTTATTTTTACAATATGACTCTTAGCAAGAGACCCAAAATATAGAAATTAAAGCTTTGTTGCAATCAGAAATCTGAATGGCAGCCTCAACTTACACTACAATTCATGAAAATCTGTGTAAAAATATTAATTATACCTCTTAAGTACTGTATTCCTGTAATTTCAGTTTACATATTTACCAAATTATTTTTTCTTTCTCAGTAAGTCAATTTAATGTTTACCATTTTTTAAATTGCAGTTTGCAATAATAATAACAATAACAACAACAACAGCAGCAACAATAATAATAATCATCATCATAAAAGCAGTAAATACCTGGGCTATACCTGTGATTCGATACTCTGCAGGAATAATTGACTGGACCCAGATGGAGCTGGACAATTTGGAGAGAAAAACAAGGAAGCTTATGACTATGAATCATGTCTTGCACCCTAAAAGTGATGCTGATCGATTATATTTACTGAGAGCAGAGGGTGGTCAAGGTCTCATAAAAGTAAAGCAGACTGTAGAAGAAGAAAGACACAGCTTGAATGACTACATCCAGAAAAGTGAAGAGCCAATGATTAAGCAAGTACATAAAGGAGGCCTTTTGAAGACAACCAAGTCAAAAGCTGAATACAAAAAAGAAGTAATTGAGAAGCGGACTGAAAATTGGAAAAGCAAAGCTAAGCATGGCCAATACCTGAAAAGTACTGAAGGCAAAACTGACCAAAAGCTTACTTGGAACTGGCTAAAATCAGGAATACTGAAAAAAGAAACTGAAGGCTTTATTTTGGCTCCTCAAGGACATGCTTTAGCCACAAATTGCATGAAGGCAAAGATTCAGCATGTCACTACCAACAGCAAATGCCACCTCTGTAATGAGAAAGATGAAATAGTTGACCATTTAATCAGTGGGGGTAGCAAAACTTTACAAACCGACTACCTAGAACACCATAACTGAGTTGCTAAAAATCATTCACTGGAAATTGTGCCAAAAATTTGGATTCGAATATAGTAACAACTACTGGGAACATCAGGTTGAGAAGGTTCTGGAGAATGAAAAAGTTAAGATCTTGTGGGACTTCAGAATTCAGACTGACAGGCACTTGGCCCACAACACACCTGACATAACAATAGTTGAAAAGAAAAAGGTTTGGTTCATTGACATAGCAATACCTGGTGATGCACAAATTGAAGACAAGCAGCAAGAAAAAAATCACAAAGTACTAGGACTTACAAACTGAAGTTGAGGACTTTGGAAAAAGAAATCTTGTGTTATCCCTATTGTAATTGGGGCCCTTGGAGCAATACCTAAAGGGCCATCTTGCTATTTGGAAATTCTGAATTTATCAGACTTGAATATCTTGATTCTACAAAAAAAACCACCCTATTTGGAACAGGTTATATCCTCTGATGCTACCTTAACAGTTCCTAGGACTCGAGCTGTTGAGCTACCAACCAGCCCCCAAGGCTGTGAATCTTACTAAGGATAAACCAATCTTACTAAAAATCCAATAATAATAATAATAATAATAATAATAATAATAATAATAATAATAATAATAATAA
>BLBF01000055.1:18388616-18458498 GCA_015471245.1 Laticauda colubrina | reverse complement strand
AATAATAATAATAATAATAATAATAATAATAATAATAATAATAATAACAACAACAACAACAACAACAACAACAACAACAAACAACTATTAACCTAGTTTAATAGTTAACAGTTAACCAAATAATTATTCATTAATTATTAACCTAGGATGCCGGGAGCAACACCAATCAACCATTAGCACCAGTCAACGATATTTGTGATACATTTTTAAATGTTCAGTTGACTTGAGTTTCATGTTTAATGAATAAAAGAGATCATCATCATCATCAGTTCGATTAACAGTCTGAGAGGGGTAAAAACTTAACAGTTCAAGTCCTAACCAAGGACCTAAGAGCTGTTAAGATAACATCTAAGTATATAGGCACTTCCAAGTGAGATATTTTATTTTTTTTGCAAAGTCAGAATATTCAGGTCTGATGAGTTCAAAATTTCCATGTATCTAGGCAACCCTTTGGGTATTGCTCCAAGGGCTCCTATTGCTATTGGTACAATCATTGGTTTCTTCCTTCACAGTCAACTTCAATTTGCAGAATATGGTATTTCGTTATTTTTTCTAGTTGTTTTTCTTCAGTTATACATCACCTGGTATTGCAAGATCAATGAGCCAAACTTTTTCCTTTCCCACGATAGTGATGTCAGGTGTGTTGTGGGCCAGATGTCTATCTGTTTGGATTCAAAAGACCCAAAAGATCTTGAACTGTTCATTCTCAACAACTATGTCAATTTGTTGTTCCCAGTAATTTTTGCTGCATTCAAATCCAAACTTCTAGCAACCCCCCCCCTCCTCCTTCTCCTCCTCCTCCTCCTTCTTCTCCTCCTCCTCTTCCTCCTTCTCCTCCTCCTATTTCTACTTCTTCCTCCCCCTCCTCCTCTTCCTCCTCCTCCAACATAGTTTAGCAGTGTTAGGCAAAATTGCTAGAGGTTTTGATAAGAAGAGTTTGTTTCCTATGGAATCCCGGGATGTCCACCTCAAATCCTTTTTATATGTCTCATGACTTTCTATCACATGGTTAAAAATTGGCAACATGGTTTTTACAATTAAGAAAGACTCTAACCAAACTTATTTAGTCCAGGTGTACAAGAGGAATGAAATATAGTGCAAAAACCAGATTCAGAACAATGATTAATATTTGTTTAAAGAAGTATGTAAATACATAGTGTAGTGTTCGCAAAGAATGAGACCGAAGACCAGCGTAACTTCAGCTCTTTTATTTAGTGAAGAAAGTCCATCTAAACCAGGAGCCGCAGCAGCTGTTTTTATAGAGAGGCTGCTTGCAGCTAGTGGCCAATGACGGCTACTTTTTTTTCCCACCGCTGAGCTGGCCAATCACAGGTTAGCTGTTATTGGCCAATCAGCATCGAATAGTGAACCAATCAGCTTCCAGTATTTCTCAACCAATAGGAATAGGCTATTTGGAGTATGTTAATATGGAACACCCTTCCCCTCTTGGTATGGTCCTACCTTACGTAGTCATGGAAGTAGGTGGGGCTTTTAGGTTGCCTAGTTGATCTGCGCAGTTTAGTTGTGTCGTCATCTTCGGCGGGTTCGGATGGGATCGCTGTTCCTCCCGTCCTTCTCTGTGGAACCTCCTGGAAGGTGGTTCATGCCGCTATTGCCCAGCCTACTCAGGCTGGTAGAGTCGGCTTGGCTGCTCCCTTCCGGAGTGGCTTCTAGGTTTTCTTGTGCCTCCTGTTCCTCTTCGCCGAAGACTTCTGCGGGTAGGTCATTGTTTCCGTCTTAATTTATTTGCGAATGTTGTTTATTGTGTATATTTTAATTTTGTGGGGTTTCTTGTTCTGCCGGAGGGTTTCCCCCTCCCCCCTTATTTGTGTTTGAGAGGTCTCCCCCCTCTCTGGTTGGTCTATTAATATGTTTGTGTAATGTTTGTGCTGGTTCTGGTGTATGTGTGTTGTTCTTCATGTCTGGGTGTGTCAGTGGTGTGTTCCAGTGTTCGTGATTGTAACTGATCAATGTGTCTCCTCCAGCTTCTTCCATCGTTCGTGTCTAGTCTATAGGACCGGGGTCCCGTTATTTGTGTTATTTTTGCCGGTACCC
This sequence comes from Laticauda colubrina, assembly GCA_015471245.1. Lineage (NCBI taxonomy): Eukaryota > Metazoa > Chordata > Lepidosauria > Squamata > Elapidae > Laticauda > Laticauda colubrina. Next base: position 18,456,443 of record BLBF01000055.1, on the reverse strand, counting down.
ATAGTGGGTGTCCGGTGAGATTTTTTGCATATATTAAGTTCCCTGGTTCGAATGCATGGTATCTGCTGGAGGAATCTGGTGGTTTCTCAAAGCTGTATGTTGGGTGTAACCTATTTAATTGTGATCTTAATTTTCTGCCCATTAGTAATTCTGCTGGGCTTTTATTTGTCATAGAACTCGGTGTTATGTGTTGTATGGTGAGCATTTTTTCAATTTTTTCTTGTATGTCCCCTGAGTCTAATTTTTCTAAAGTTTCTTTGGTATACCGGACCATGCATTCTGCCCTCCTGTTCGTAGCCGATCAGCCCGGCGCTGTCAAGACATGTCTTATGCCATGTTCAGCAAGGAATTTTTCAAAGATTAGTGTAGTAAACTGCGGGCCGTTATCTGAAATGAGCAAGTCTGGTAACCCATGTGTGGTGAATAGTTTCCATAGTTGTTTAATAACTGCTTCTGTAGTGGTAGAGTTCATGACACTTACTTCTAGCCAGTTGGAGTAAGCATCTACTGTGATTAAAAATGTATGTCCTTTTGTTGGCTCCACGAAATCTATGTGGATTCTTGATCAGGGCCCCCTCGGGGTCTCCCAGTCTAGTATAGGTGCTGAAGGGGGTGCAGGTCAGGATCTTTGGCATTTCCCGCAGGTTTCTATCCATTTCTCAATATCCTTATCCATCCCTGGCTACCATACATAGCTCTGGCCAGGGATTTCATTCGTACAATGCCTGGGTGTCCTTCATGCAACATACTTAGTACTTGTTCTTTTAACGGTTCCGGTATTACCACCCGATCCCCCCATAAGATGAAACCTTTTAACAATGACAGTTCAGTTTGCCTATGCTTGAATGGTTTAAACTTAGAGTCTGTCTCGTTCTCTGGCCTCGTTCTCCTTTTCCTACCCAGTTTAACACTTGTGACAAGGTTTTGTCTCTTATCGTTATTCTTGCAATGTCTGCTGTGGTTATGGGTAGGTTTGACAGTGTCTCAATCTGTAGGGTAGATGTGGTTGGTACCGAGTCAGTTTCTAGTTCCAGTAGGGGAGTACGGCTCAACGCATCGGCGTGGGAAATGTCTTTGCCCGGTCAGTGGATCAGTTTATAATTATAGGCTGCAAGGAACTTGAACCACCTTGTCATTCGTGGGGATAGTATATTTGGGGTGGCCCTGTTCCCTGCTAGCGTTCCCAATAGAGGTTTGTGGTCTGTAATAAGGGTAAAAGTCCTACAGTAAAGGTATTCGTGGAACCGCTTGACACCAGATATTGCTGCTAATGCCTCTCTGTCTAATTGACTGTAGTTCCGTTCAGTTTTTGACAGTGTTTTGGAGTAGAACGCGATTGGTGCTTCTCTCCCGTCAGGCAGAATGTGGCTCAGTACGGCTCTGACGCCGAATGGTGACGCATCACAGGTGACTGTCAACAGTTGTGTCTCGCTGTATTGCATTAATACAGAGTTGGATGTGATTAAGTCTTTTACCCTCTGGAATGCTGTCTCTTCATGTTGTCCTCAGGTCCAAGTATTGCCTTGTCTAGTAGCCTATGTAGTGGTTCTACCGTCGTTGCCTTCTGTGGCAGAAAAACGTAAAAATTTAAAAGTCCCAATAATGCTTACAATTCTACTTTGTTTTTTGGTCTAGGCGCTTCTTTTATTGCTTTGATTTTTTTCTCTATGGGGTGGATGCCCTCTTTATCGTTTTGATACCCCAGGAACTCGACTTTTGAGGTGGCTAATTGGCACTTTTTTTTTTTGACCTTGAGTCCAGCCTTCTGGAACCTTTGTAAGACTACTCTGAGGCGGTTTCTAATTGGCTCCCATGGCTGGCTGACACCAGCATGTCATCAAAATATGGGACTACTGCTTTTATCCCCTGTAATAACTGTTCCATTAGGCTTTGGAACACCCCTGGGGCCACGCTGACTCCAAATTGCAGTCTTTTGCATTTGAAGATTCCCCTATGAGTCACAATCGTTTGCACCTCTGCTGTCTCGGGGTCGACTGGCAATTGTTGATATGCCTGGGCAAGGTCAAGCTTTACAAAGACCTTGCCTCTCCCCACTGAGTGTAGAAGATGTTGTACCACTGGAACAGGATATGCGCTTACACCATGCTGTAGTGCATGGTTTAGGGTAGCCTTATAGTCGCCACAGATTCTCATGAACCCATCCGGCTTAACTGGGGTCACGATTGGGGTTTCCCATTTGGCATGGTCAATTGGTTCCAAGATGCCTTGTGCTATTAATTTGTTTAGCTCTTCATCAATCTTTGGTTTTAGTGTGAAGGGGACTCGCCTCACTTTTAGCCTAATAGGAGCTATTGTCAGATCTAAATTAAATGATATAGGGGACCCTCGGTACTTGCCTAATTTCCCATCGACGATGTCCTGGAACTCCCGCATTAGGTTCTCCTCCCAGTCTGCCGGTCACACTGATACCTAGAGGTTCAAACCACTCGAGTCCCAACAGGCTTGGTCGGTTTCGGTCTACGATGGTTAGAGGCAAGATTTTCTTATGTTCTTTGAAAGTTATTTGGAAATGTCTTGAGTCCGACTATCGGTATTCTGTTTCCTTGGTAGTCTTTTAATACTAGCGATTGGTGTTCTAGTTCAGCTCTGCCAAGGTGTGGTACCAGTCTTTTAATGGTATCCCATGATACCATCGATAGATATGATCCGGAATCCACCTCCATTTTACATTCTTGGCCCTCAATCCTGACTGCCACATGTACTTTTCGGCCATTTGTTGTGTTGGAATGACCGATGGTGATGGTTTGGTGTGTTTCTTCTCTTCTGAAGTTCTCATTTAGCTGCTTGCCCTTGCTTTTGCAACTCTCACAGCTCCACATTTGTCTATCTTTGGTTCTTGGTGGTGTGCTGTCTCTACGTCGGGGGCTGTAGCTCTTATGGTTCTGGCATACTCTTGCGATGTGTCCCCGTCTCTCACAGTACTGGCACATGGCATCTAGGAACCGGCACTCAGAACGAGGGTGGTCTCTGCCGCACCCAGCGCACTGAAACCCCGACTTATGACCTTTCTTCAGCCGTCGATCTCGTTCAGCCTGGAATCTGTGGATCTCCTCCTCATCGTCATCGATTTCGAATGATCCACTATCCGCGTAGTGTGTGGTGGTCTTGTGCACGCTCTCTGCCTTTTTCTCTGTGCCTTGGCTCGTCTCAGCCGGTGTTTTGGATGTCGGTGCATTCATCTGCTGCATTTTTGCCGCTGATTTTTTTGTTGCTTCTGCCGCCATGGCTTCAGCGATAGCCTCAGTGACTGTAATTTTTGGTCGGGTTAACAGTCAGCTTTGTAGGGTGAGGTCTCTCAGTCCAAGGACCACACGATCCCTCATGGCTTTGTCCATATTTAGGAATTTGCATGCCCCTCCAATGTCCCTGAGAGCCGCTACGAAGTCTGCAATGCTCTCACCTTCTCTCTGGTCCTGTTTGTAAAATTCGTGTCTCCGAATAAGGCTGGAGACGGTCGGTGTGTAGTGAGCCTTCAGCAGCTTTTCTAGATCTGCCCAGGCCATCTGTTTCACATCTTTTGGTTTTGCTGGCGCCTTGGCCATCTTGAACACTGTGGGCCCACAGTGTGTCAGGAACACAGCTCTTTTTCGGTTGTCTGAGATTCCTTGCAAATTGTTGCTTTCCAGGAACATGAGGAATCTATCGATGTAGGATTCCCAGTCCTCTGTTACTGGGTTGAATGGTGCGGGTGGCGAGTTGGTTCCGGCCATTTCATCTGCTCGGTTCTCAATGCTGTGTGCTCGACTGGTCTCCTCCCTCAGTATCCCACCCTTGTTGCCAGTGTAGTGTTCGCGAAGAATGAGACCGGAGACCAGCATAACTTCAGCTCTTTTATTTAGTGCAGAAAGTCTGTTTAAACCAGGAGCCGCGGCAGCTCTTTTTATAGGGAGGCTGCTCGCGGCTAGTGGCCAATGATGGCTACTTGTTTTTCCCGCCGTTGAGCTGGCCAATCACAGGTTAGCTGTTATTGGCCAATCAGCATCGAATAGTGAACCAATCAGCTTCCAGTATTTCTCAACCAATAGGAATAGGCTATTTGGAGTATGTTAATATGGAACACATAGATCATACTGACACAAGGGGAGAGAGGAAGGGGGTGGGAATTATCCAAAGTTTATTTAGTAACCACAAGTCACCTTTGTGTTTATTAACCCAGGTCAACAGTCTAACAACTCAGGCAAGCATAATTAGAGAACATAAAATTATATATTCTCTCATTATGTTTGCCTGAGTTATTAGATTATGGTAAGGTTACGGAATGAATCTACAGTTCTTTCTCTGTAGTTACATTGCTTACTGATCATAATGTTTACAACATGTGAGCAATGGCCAACTTTGCACATTACTATTTATTATATGCTTTAGACCAATCCTTGTGTATAGTTACAAGAATAAGAATACAGCTGTATTATTTTTCTAGACCCCTGGATGAACAAAAGCTGCTTGAAATCTCAGGGGACTGATTGAGGAAGAAAAAGCTTCTCAACTGTAGAAATGTTAAGATGCATGGACTTCAACGTCTAGAACCCATGCTGGCTATGGCAATTCTGGGCGATGAAGTCCACTCATTTTAATGTTACTGAGATTGAGAAATACTGCTCTAGATAAGCTCTGCAAAGAAAAGAATAACCTGCTTTTGTCTGGAAGAGGAGAAAACCACAGCCAGTGGGGATGGCAGTGGTTGGAGACGCCCTATCTAAAAGCACATGTTCAGGAGATGATGGGAAGATTCCCGAGACTCTTTAAATCCACTGATAAATATTCCTTTCTGGACCATTAAACGATTTGCAAAGAAGAGAAATGTACTTAGGAAACTTCTCAAGTAATTATATTTGACAGTACTGGGAAAAATCATCCAAGTTACCCTGTCTTGACACTGCCATGCTTGTCAAATAAGTAGGTTGTTCCCAAAATTCATATCTTGACTGTTCTATATTATGAAAATGTAAGTACTGTAGTCGCATGTCTCCTAGACAATCCTAAAAGTTGTCTAGATCCAGATTAAATATCCTGCAGAAGAAAACAATACTCTGCAGTTGTAAGTGCTGGTTCTTTCTTTCTCTCTAAAAGGCTTTGAATTCTGGAAGCTTCACTCCCAATATATCTGAAAACTGTTATGTTAAAAAGGTTCAGAAATCAGATAGACAAGAAGAAGTTTGAAAAAGTGGGAATGGAAGGTTGGCAATGGTTTACGGAGCAGTAGACAACATGTCAAATTTTGAATGAAGCTATTGAAATAAAATTATGCTAGGAGCTAACACTCTATTCATATATTTTTTGCTTCACTGAAAAAAACTCAAATTGTCCACAGAACTACCAAGTCACAAAAATGGAGCATCTTATTTTATACCTCCTCTTTGCAGAACTGGATATAGTACTCAAGATGAGACTTAGCCAAACAGAGTAAAACAGAGTGAACATTTCCTAGAATTTGGACATTATATTTCTTGTAGAGTAGATGAAAGCTAAAACTATATTTTCCTTTTGGGCAGCCATATCACACTTTTGGCTCCTATTCAGTTGTGGGCTCCTTGGTGCTTCCTGAGTTTGGTTGTTTTCTTGAAGACATTTCATTACCCAAATAAATAACATCATCAGTGCACCAAGGACCTCACGGTCACAGTTCAACCCTGAACAACAAATATTCTCTTCTACAGATATCATATTCCATTTGTAGTTCAGGTTGTTCGAAAATCTATTTCATAATTATTGCTACCAGGCTAGGTATTCCAATCATATTAATTTATTTTTATTACTAAGTAAAAAATGATTGCCCTAATTAAATTCTGTTCCTTTCACCTATTGCATTTCCTCCATTTAACCAAGTCATAAATGAAGATACGGAAGTGTTGAAGACTGGGGACTGAACTTATTTCTCTCAATACTTCTCCCCAGTCCACTGAGGAATTCTTGATGAACTCTGCTTGGATATGATTTTGAGCCAAGCATATATCCAGTTAATTGGCAAGCTTTCCAACCCACACTTAACTAGCTTTCTACCAGCATGTCATGGAAAGCTTCTCATATGTTTTCCTGAAATCAAGACATATGCCAGGCTTCCTGATCGAGACATGACAACTCTCCTGATAGTACATTATTTAGCTTGACCTCTTGGCTTGATGTGGCAGAAGAATCACAGACACAATGTGGATAGTTTAGAATCTGACTGCAAGGACAAAACCACACTAAACAAATCCAATATTCTAAGCAAATTAACTGTGCCACTGAGTGAGAAGATGTAAATGAATGTTATACCCTTGAGAGTTTAGGCTCCTGGCTTTTTTCTTTAGCCCTTTCCAATTAACATATAATTATCATGATGTCTGATAGACTGGAAACCAAGCAGTTGTTGTTGTTACATAATTATATAAATATAATGGTTTCCAAACTGCTTGTTTCCATATCAATCTTCTGTAACTGTCTGGTTGGTTCAGCAACTAAACAAGATGGGTACAGTCTCCAATGGATAGTTAGGACTGCAGGGGAAAAAAAAACAATTGCAACCAGCCTGCTTTCCATAGGAGACATGGATATTGCATGGGTCAGAAAGAGAGCTGAGTACATATCTAGTGACCCCTCACATCCTAAACAGAAAGTGTTTCAACTCCTCCTCTCTGGATGCCACTATAGGATATTACCTGCCAAAACAACTAGACACGGGGGCAGTTTTTTCTCTTGTGCCATTACTCCCTGGAACACCTAATCTTCACAATACTGGCTTATGTTTAAGTATACTCATCCATGATGCATGGCTGTAATGTTATTATTATCCTTCTCACCTTCTCTACTACCCCTTCTTTGCATGTACATTGAGAACTTCTGCACTGGAAACAAATTCCTTGTGTGTGTCTAATCATACTTGGCCAAATAAAGTAATTCTGTTCTGTTCTGTTCTGTTCTGTTCTGTTCTGTTCTGTTCTATTCTATTCTATTCTATTCTATTCTATTCTATTCTATTCGGTAAAGGGAGGGTTTTTTTTTTTGTATCATTGAGTTAATCTTAACTCCTGGCAACTGCCTACACAAGTCCTTGCAGTTTTCTTGGCAAGATTTTTTGGAAGCAGCTTGCCATTGCCTCTTTCCAAAGGTTGAGAGAGTGTGACTGGTTCAAAGCCACCTAGATAGCTTTGTGCCCAAAGCAAGAGTAAAACTTACATTCTCCAGTTTCTACCATATAGCTTGAGGCCTCATTATGCAAAACTGGCTAATATTAAGGAAGATACAGAAAATATAAGATAAAAGTTAGCCTGGCAAGGTACAGTCTCCACCAATCCATGCTGAACTGTGGTATTACTAAATTACTTTCAAAGCTGATAGATCTCCTCTGGAACTGCCGTATGTATTGATATCTCATTGACGGGTCTACAGTTTGTGGGATCTTTCTTTTTCTCCTTTTTGAAAATGATTTGCTTTTCTCTGTTTACCTGTCTTTTCATTAGTTATCCAGAATTTACCAAAGAAAGTACAGTATAAACTTTTGCCCCACATATTGACCTGTTCCTTTATTTCTAAAATGCAATTAATCTAATCCTCAAGATTTAATTAAAAATAAAGAAGTATGTTCTTATTCCACAGGTACTTTTTTTCAAAATGCAATTGGACTTTCTTTGTTTTTCCTTGAAGACATACAAGTATAGAACTGAAAAAGCTTCTTGGATGAGAGGGAAAACATCTTCAAGGAAAAACAAAGTCCTGTTCTCTTTTGAATACAGCACTTTGGGACTTCCATGATCTGGATCATTAAGAATCTCCATAGACACATATCCTCTTGTGACACATATTCTTCAAACATATACAGTACATTTGTTAGAAAACATGAATCCAAAATAATCGTTGAATAACTTTGCATTCTTTTTCTTACACGTTAAAAAGTTTTCTGTCTTCCAGTATTAGAAGAATATTTTCCCCCTCTTTATTTTGAAAATATCAAAAGAAATGTTTTTGATTATTCTTAGTTTCCTTCAGTAACTTTATTTTGAGCTTTTGCTTTCCAGAAACGAATGCTACACTTTTGACTCCTAAAATATTCATTTTGCTTGTAATCTGCCACTTTTCCCATTCTCTATATGTTCTTCTTTTAGTTTTAGAACTTCATTAAGTTGTCTGTGCAGCCACATGTATTTATTTTATTTTTATTTATTTTTATTTTCAATAAATGATTCTGGGCATTGGCTTCTGTTTGCTTTGAAATCTTGACTTTAGATTTATGCTTTTCTTTTAGAACACTAACTCATCTCGAGTTCCAGTTTCCATTAATATCTCCTGCTGTGCAATTGTTGGAAGAAATATCCTTCTGGGTTCAGTTCCAAGTGGGGAAAAAAGACACTGGAAACATGGAGGCTGTTTAGAAAGATGGTTTAATGGTAGACAGGACCACATGGCTTGGAGCTCCAAAGTGAAAAGGACAATCATATGCTTCAAGGTGAAGGAAAAGATCAAGAAGGAGGAGGGCTGAAAGTGCCTGGTTTTATACTCTCTGTTGAAATTTGAATTTGAGCTTGTATTCTGATTGGTTGTCAGATTCCCATGGGGCCATGCAGGGGCAACTCTATAGGCTGTCCTGAGTTCCAGGCTTGGTTGAGCCTTACTGGATGATGATGTAATGAAAAGGGCTTTGGGCAATAGATATAGCTTTACCAGGAGATCTTTGTTATGTAAACTATTCTGGCCCAGGCCTTAATGGCCCACCCATTAACAAAGTGGGGGCGAGCTTCTACTTCTGAGGCGAGTTTCTGCTTCTGAGTTTCTACTCTTTTTTAGGGAAAATATTCTGCATTTTTAATATTTCCTAGGATATTTTAATTTTCTGAGAGGTGGGTGCTAACTTCCTACACAGGATTACTTACTGTTGCCATGCATTTATTAAGATCCACTTTTTTCCTAGCCCAAGTTATGTGTTTAACTATACTCACTTTCTTCAAACATTTCTGATACTAATAAATATTATTTATAGCTCAGAGTTGAAATGAAGGGTCCATTTGTATTCCAACAAATGTTGGAGTAATTAAACATTGAAAGATTTGCAGTTCGCTTTGGAAGGCATTGTCTGTGCTTTGGCATGTTAGGTTAGACACCACCTACAATGTGGCTTTCATTTGTCTATTCATTACTTCTTTACAGCAAGCAAAGTGTACATATTTTATGTTTTTAGCACACGTATAGCTCCTCCCATTGTATTAACAATTAACAATTGGTATCCTGTAATGGTTTTATTCTAGTCATAGGAACCATCCTAACCAGGTCTCTGTTATACCTATTAAATCATATTTGCTTTCTGTAATAAGATATTAAGCCCATCTTGTTTTATTTCCCATAGTCTCTGCATTAATGTACTGTACAGACAATGAAAGCCATGAATTTTATAAACCATCTTACCAAAATTCTTACTTTCTATCATCCGCAAGTTGAGGTCCTTTTTTTCCAATTTCCAGGATTCACTTGAAAGACCCCTGATTAAACTTGGAATGCTTTGGCCAAACACATTTTTATTATTCTATGAAGATGCAGTTCCGCTGATGTCATCATTTAGATAACTCAAACTACTGCCCCAGATATCAAAACACTCCTAACCAACAAAATTTGTATAGTCAGTGATTATCTTGTATTTCCGTCTTTCCCTTCCTGCATTTCTTCCATGGACTGGAATAATGAAACAGAATACCTACCACCTGGATCTTAAGCTTTGTTTCTAGATGATAAAAAATGTGGGACAAGGCTCTAAGTATCATTTGAATTATAATTTGCCCCCATATATAGAAGAAAGGGAAGTTGATGGTAAGCATGGTAAGTCTTGAAAATTGATCTGTCATTTCCCTGATGCTTGCTGGCAGACTGCATACTTCATTGGGTGAAGGGACCAGATAGCATATATTTGTCTTGAATTGCTAAGTACCATGACTTTTGTCTTTGATTTATTATTGGGCAGACTTCCATTCCGTCTGCCCTTTAGAAATCTACTACTCTGTCTCCTGTTCTTCATGGGAACAAGTAGAAAAAAGGAAGAAATAAGAATGCACATTTAACTAACTGAATTAATTATGGGCTATTTTTCAGATTACTGCTTCAAAGGTAATGTAGGCATGTAAAATGCAGACTATTAAAACAATAGATGAACTATAGTTGTGTAATTTTTGCTTTTGAAAAATGCTATAAATGTTGGCTGAAAACTCTTAGAGCTGAGGCAATGCAAGTATTTCCATTTAAAAAAAAAGATAAAAGAGTTGCCAGGAAGTTTCTTAAAAAATAAATACAGTGCTATGTCATAGAAGTTAAAGCAATCCTCTCAACTGATGCTGATTTTATTGGTTGGACAATAGTTCCTATCCCATGTCAGGCAAGGACTTTGGTAAGGATGATGTCAGTTGTAGTTCACATTTCCCAAATATGGTCCAGCATAGCTTAGAGAAGGTTCTCTTAAGCAATGAAAAGGATGATCCTTAGAGAAGGTAGAACATGAACTTATGCAACAGTAGAATAGAATAACAGAGTTGGAAGGGACCTTGGAGGTCTAGTCCAACTCCTTGCTTTCAGGAGCAACTCATTGCATTTCAGACAATTGGTTAATCCAACCTCTTCTTTAAAACTTCCACCGCTGCAGCATTCACAACTTCTGGAGGCAAGTCGTTCCACTGATTAATTGTTCTAAATGTCAGGGAATTTCTCCTTAGTTCTAAGTTGCTTCTCTTCTTGATTAGTTTCCACCCTTTGCCTCTTGCCCTGCCCTCGGGTACTTTGGAGAATAGCTTGATTCCCTTTTCTTTGTGGCAATCCCTGAGATATTGGAACACTGCTATCATGTCACCCTGAGTCCTTCTTTTAATTAAAGTAAAAAAAAAGGACTGGGGTGGCCTGATAGTGGTATTACAGTTACAGCTGATGATGGACTTCGAGCCTGTATCCCCATTGATTCTAGGAGCCAGACAGCAATTGACACTATTTTCAAAGCAATGCTGAATTACCTGATGACCAGATACTTTTTAAGGCCTGGTCCCACTGGCCAACGGACGCAAAACGTATGCATAAAGGACACAGCAGATGAGCAAAATTTCGGGGGTGGCTCCATCCATTGTCATCCACTCCAAAAAGTGGAGAAAATTTGCATAAACAGAACAGAAAAGAATGGAAAAGAACGGAAGTGGAGAGTATGTAGCGGGGATGTTAAACGGATGTTCATAGGAAGCCTAGCAGATGGAAGCGGATGACACCTCCGAAGGGGTTCCGGGGGAGAATTTCGAAGCGGATGCATAGCGGATGAAGCAGATGCATCACGTACGCCTAAAGGAAAGAAAGGGGATGCCGCGCGGATGTATATCGGATGCAAATGCATCCTTTCTATTTCCGTGCTACTAACGCTGTGTAGACGTTCCGTGTACCTTTTGTTTCCTCCCTCTTTCCGTTTTCAGCTGCAGCGGATGTGAGTTGTGAGGATGCCCAGAGGATGAAGAGAGGATACAGCGGACACTTAACGGATGATAAACGGACATAGAAAGTTTGTTGCTCGTATGTCGCGGATTTACATCGTACACAGCGGAAAGTTCATCCATTCACAAAGTTTTGTGCAGCTCAAAACTTCTTGCGCGGATGAAATCACAGTGGACGGATGCTCGACGGATAGAGCATATGAAACACGTATGCAATGAGTACACAACGGATGCATAGTGTTTTCCAATGGATGGCAAGCTTTTTTTAACGTTTTACATCCTCTTTGCATCTGTAAGTGCAGTGGGACAGGGCCTTAAAAATCATCTTTCAAATTCAAAAAGGTAGTACTGAACTGGAAAATGAAGGAAAAAAACCAAATGCAGAATGATGCATTTGTGCAATTATAGAAGAATAAACAAAAATATTGAAGAAACCAGGATACGTATTTCTATATAAACATCACCCATTTTTCTGAGAACTCTGTGCACTGCATATGTGCGTGAGGGGGTGCCTTTTCTTATTTTGCCCTCAATGCTGTAACTCTGTAAGGATGATTGAGCTGAATGATGCCATCTGGCCCAAAGTCACTCGGTGACCTGCACAATCAAACAGGATTGGAATCTGGATTCTGCTCATCCTTGTTCAGCAACTCACTATGAATTCCTTGCTTTGAACCAAACTGAAAATAGTAAAAAAATAAACTCTCCTCTAATTCAGCCATCGATAATATCTGAAAAGGTCTATCTCTGCAGTTAAGTTAGCAACAGAATAGAAATGGCTTGGGCTTGTCTTCTTGTGCCCCCACCTCCATCCCCTACTTCCCACCTTAATCAATAAATCTGGTATACCCAAGGGGTCTCCCATCCAAATGCTAACCAAGACTGATTCTACTTAGCTTTTGAACTCAGCCATGGTCTACCAGCAGCTGTCATCTACCATGGCAAGTTGAGGATATCCAGCAACAAATATACTCAAGCCAGAAAGCTCACCAGTTGCTTGGGCAACTGATTATCCTTAGCCTAGCCTATTTCACAAGGATTACAAGGAGAAGAGTTGTGTGAATGCTGCTTTTGAGCTTCTTGGACAAAAATTAAGACAGACATGTAATGAATCAGACCAAACAGTTGCTGTGTCATTTCATGAAGGCATGAAATGAATTTTTCAGAGTGCCATATTGTAACATTTATGGGCAACTTGCACCTGATTTTTCCATTTAAATTTCTCACTCATCGATTACATGTAAGCTGTTCTTTATGTTATTCCTAGTGATCGTGTTTGTTTTCCAAAGACCAAATTCTGGTTGGTTTCAGGACACTCTTAGCTCCACCATTCAAAAAAGAGCACTCAATTAATCCACTTTCCCTTCCTTAATAGATATTTCTATATTTTTTAATGAATAAGAAATATGAGAAAACATTAAGAGTGTTCTAAACGAGAGGCAAAGTCATTTAAACACCATATCAGAATTACTTGCCTGAGTTTTTTTGTTTGTTTACTTGCTTATTTATTTATTTAATATGCTACCTATCTCCTTATCCAAAATGACTCTTTGGTCAAAAACAATTGCAAACACTTCCATTAGAAAGCAAAGAACAGCTCTACATGTGGTACATGAAAGAGAAATCTAAATTGCATGTCTATCTTAATTTTTGGCAAGAAGTTAGGATGATTGCACAATATAACTATCTTCTGAAAGCAACCTCTGGGTCAAAGTTGGATAATTTTATACTACCAAATCAAGATTCTCCTGAGAATGTGGCTCAATCAGCTGTATCGTTTTTTTTCTTTTTCTCTAAAAATCAACTAAGTAAACACACATCTGTCCTAAGAATTTGCATGGCCCTATTTCAAGCTCATTCCATGCTTGTGCCATATCAACCAATGGTCCACTGCCAATGATACAGGAGATGTCTTAAGTTTTCCCCAGTAACATCAATTGGCATAGACTTTTGATTAAATGTACATATGGATTTACTCATGTTTCTTCCTTCTAAAGCACTCGTCTAGCATTTTAATGAAGCTTATGGAACTTCTTGAGAATGGGGACTGTGGGAAGGAAGAGGGTAGACTAGGCAAATATGTAAGAGACTGAGCCTAACATTTATAATTTTGTTTTCAGTCATTGGGCCAATTGTTTGAAAAAGCTACTCTCAGGAAGGAAAAAAAATCCTTAATAAAAAAAACCTTTCTCTGACAGAAATAATATTTTAATAACCCAGTTGTCAAAACTGACAAGACATAATTAATTAAAATCAATTTTAACATTAACACTGCAATCTTTAATGGGCTAACAATATGGACACACATTTTGGAGTGTGGCATATTAAGCTGAATTCCATTTTTATCCCATAAACAAAGGAATTTTGTAGTAGCGAAAAGACCAACAAGACATGCACAAATGTGTATGTATTCAAAATGGTATTTTTTATTATTCACAAAAAGCATGAAAACTATACATGTAAACACCATTATAAGAACAAAGGTAAAATCAGGGCTAGTGGTAAGATAAAATCCCAAATCATTTGGCTTTGATAAAATCACCATCATGCAATGATAAAAGGCAGATTTACCATGAACAGATCACATCCTGTGACAATATCTCTTAACAACATCAAACATCAACATCTGGCAATCCCAGGTCCTTGGGGAAGCCCTTGATAGGTGGGTAAATCCAGCCTAACTATCTGGCTGACTGTACAAATGAATCAAAATCATTACATTCTACAGTCTCTGCTTTCCAGTGTGGGGTTTTTGTAATATTCCCAATCAAATATAATTCTTTACTGCAGGTGTCCCAACTCTGGGACTCAAGAGTCATAATTACTGTAAGGATTCCGGCAGTTACCCAAATTAAATCATGAGTCTTGAGCCAAACTTCCAAAACTTCAAAAGGATTTATTGGTAGTTAACATGTCCGGCACTGCCTTGGGTGTAGCCGACTCTGAGACACATAATTCATTGTCACCCTTGACCCTGGCTTTCCCCCACCTCCTGGATATATCGTAATTCATATTCTCCAATGAGACACATTCATAGCCAAGAGTTATCAATCATGTTCTCCAGTTAGATATTTGCGCAACAGAAACTTCAGTCACCTAGTTACTATCTCTGAAAAACTATTTATGGAATGCACTTTCGATTTCCAAGCTGCCACATTGCTCTTTCAAACACCCTTCTCTCCTCCCTTTCTGTTGGCAACTCTAAAAAGACCATAGAAATATTTTATGATTTGATATTTACTTTTGCATAGGGTGTGAACTTTAATTGAACATTTCCTAGGAGTGTGGGGCATAGAAAAGTTTGAGAACCATTGCTTCAGTGCTTGTAGTCCATGTCTAAAAAAACTGGCTTGGTGTCCTGGTTAAGGCACTGGGCTAAAAACTGGGGGACTGTGACTTCTAGTCCTTCCTCGGGTACAGAACCAGCTGACTGATCTTGTTCCAGTCCCTTTCTCTCAGCCCTAGGAAGGAAGCAATGGTAAACCATTTCTGAAATCTTGCCAAGAAAACTGCAGAAATTAGTCCAGGCACTTGATTAATTCGAAGGTACACCAACACACACAAAATTACAATTATTTAGACATTATGGCAGAGCAGAAAATTTAATTACTTTTTTTTGGGAGATGCAATACACACCGAGTGATGCAACAATGAAAAGTAATTTTCTTGCTTACATGTTTTTTCCTGTCTGATTTGTGTAGTGTGGAGGAAATGGTAATCCATTCCCAGCTCAGTAAATGCTGTGATTTTCTTCCTTCAAGAAATATGGAAAAAAAAGAAGTATCTACATCAAGAGTCTTGTGATGATTTTCTCAAGGGATCTTTACCAAGTGATATGACTCAGCTTCCTCAAGGAGCCCTTCTGATGGCCTTTGGCGATGCTGAGTGGAAGCAGCACATTTAGTTAATGGAAAGAGATGCAAACAGATCAAGTGATGTCAGAGCCAGAGGAGATGTTAAAATACAACATTCCCTCATTTTCTTCTCTCTCCTTCTTTGCAATGTAGTTGTGGGGTTTGTGTCAGCACCAGAGGACTCTGTGTGGTCTAGTTGTCATTTCATCATGTCTGTGCAGGTATCAGACACAGTGATAAAGTAGCAGATGTATGAAAATTATTTCCCAATCTCTTCTACTGGTAATACCTGTCCTGGTCTAAAATGGCTGATATTTGCCTTATTTTTTGATCTGCTTTGAAGACAGATTCCTGCATATGAATCAATACCCCTGAAGGCTAAATCCTCACCTGAACAAATAATGCTCTGAGTAGCAAAAAAGTAAAGTGAAACTGAACCATAGCTTTCCATCCCTGAATATTGGGTCCCCAAAATATTCAACATTCCCCATGCCTTGTCTGTCTCTGTTACTACATTCTTGGCAAATAGTATTTCCCATTTAGGGATAAATGATTTAGAAGAAAATGGTTGGTTTTTTTTTTTCCAAATAAAAAGTAAAGCCCCTGTCACACTGCACCAACGGATGCAAAGAGGATGTAAAACGGACAAAAAAGCTTGCCATCCGTTGGTTAACGCGATGTATCCGTTCCGTACTCACTGCCTCCGTTTTGCATCCTCTCTATCCGTCCAGCATCCGTTTATGGACGTTTAATCCACTCAGAAAGTTTTGAGCTGCTCAAAACTTTTGAGCGGAAAATGTATCCAATTTGTCCGTTCTGCATCCGCTAGGCATCCGCTAGGCATCCGTTCTGCATCCGTTACGCATCTGCTATATCCGCTAGGCATACGTTCCGCATCCGCGCAACTCGCATCCACTCGGACGCAGGGAGGAAGTGGAACGGATGCAGAACGGATGCAGAACGGATGCCTAGCGGATGCAGCACGGAAACAAAGCATTTAAAACAGAAAAAACGTTCGCAGAGGGGAACTATCTCGGATATTAAGGATGTCTAGAGGATGCCTAGAGGATGCCTAGAGGATGCAAAGGGACATCTATACTGCCTATAAAAAGGGGGAGCAACACATCTGGATCTCACTTTCAGAACAGCAGCCCTGCGGTGCAGACCTCTGCAGCCTTCATCTGACTCTTCCTCTTCCAAAGCATCCAGTCATGAACACTGTGGATCATAACAAAGTCCTTTTGGCAGCCACCATCGTTCTGTAACAGTGTGAAGCCACCTACAGTGAACTCTACTACGGGAAGAAAAAGAGGCAGCCAAGAATTGTCTGGGTACGAAGATGGTTCGCCAGAAGAGCAGAGGATGGACTGTACAACAAGCTGATGGTGGAGCTCAGGAACGAAGATACTCGGGCATTCCAGAACTTCATGAGGATGCCTCCAGCCATGTTTGACGAAGTTGTGCAGCGGCTGACACCCAGGTTGACCAAGGCAAACACCAACTTCCGGCCCAGCCTGGAACCTGGGCTCAAGGTGGCACTCACTCTGTGCCACCTGGCCTCAGGGACCACATACATGAGCATGCAGTACGGATGGAGGGTGCCACACAACACCATCAGCATTGTGGTCAGAGAAGTGGTGCAGGCCATCATAGAAGAATACATGGAGGAGCTCCTCCAGTGCCCCTCCACTGAAGAAGGCTGGAAGAAAGTTGCAGAGCAGTGGTATCAGAGGTGGAACTTCCCCCACACCGTTGTAGCCATCGATGGCAAGCACGTGGCCTGCAAAGCGCCAGCCAACTCAGGGTCCTCTTATCACAACTACAAGGGCTTCTTCAGCATCATCCTCTTCGCCATGGTCGATGCTGACTACAAGTTCATGTACATCGATGCTTCAGGCAACGGCTCATCTTCAGATGCCCAGGTATAAAACGCCAGTGACCTCAAGGAGGGGCTGGAACGCAACCTCATCATGGGCTTCCCAGATCCAGACCCCCTGCCCAACGACACGCAAGATGTGCCCTACTTCATCATGGGGGATGACGCCTTCTCCCTCAGAACCTACCTCATGAAGCCCTACACCTCCAGATGCCTCAACCGTGAAGAGAGGATCTTCAACTACAGGCTGTCCAGGGCAAGGCGGGTGGTGGAGAACGCCTTTGGCATCCTGGCCGACAGGTTCCAGGTACTTCTCAACACCATGCAGCATCGCCCACAGAGCATGAGGAGGATCGTGGAAGTTTGCTGCATCCTGCACAATCTCATGCGCACCCGCTACCCAGTCTTGCAGAACAGGCTCGTGGACCTCCAGCAAGGCAATGGGGACATGGAGCCTGGGGAATGGAGGCAAGGACGAAACCTGATAGACACTGAGGATGTGCAAGGCCCCAACAGAGCCTCACATGAAGGGAAGAAGCAGCGCAACTTCCTGAAACACTGGTGCAACTCCCCAGCTGGAGCAGTGGAGTGGCAAGACAGGATGATAGATGATTAATGGATGCTTCCTTGAGGCTGTCTCATCACACGGATGAGATTGGGCCATGTATATTGGGTGGGTCTACAATGAACAGGGCATTTAATAAAGAGTTGTGTTTATGCTGAAATGTGTGGATCAATGATTACATTAGTATTGATAATGAAGGGCCATAGTTGTGGCACCTGGGAGGGTGGACCATCCAGTCCCACTATGCTTGCATGTGGAGGTTTATCTATCCCACAGCTATTACCCATCTCAAAGGTATCCCTGCCCATCCCACTGCTATCTCAACCCATCCCACTGCTATCTTAACCCATCCCACTGCTATCTTAACCCATCCCACTGCTATTTTAACCCATCCCACAAGCATGCAAAGGCTTAAACCATTCCTAAAAGTTTCCACCAAGACTTTATTAAAAAAAAGAAATGAAGCAAGTGTGTGAATCAAAAATAGACTTTATTAACAACAAGCTATAAAACAAAAATGAGTCTCTGGCACTCCTCTTGGTCGCTCAGTCTCAGGGGTGAAGGGTGCAGGTGCTGTGGAGGTGGCTGGTGCTGGAGTGCTTGTCATCAGCTCCTCCAGAAGCAGAAGCAGCAGAAGCGCCAGCCCCAGAAGAGTGAGCCCGTGCTGCAAAAGCCCCAGCAGAACCAGAGTGAGGGCCAGGGGGCGGGATGGTAGCCCTGTCCCTCTTGCCAGGGCTGGCAGCAGATGGCTGAGGCTTGCTGTTCTTCCGCATGGTTGTGGGGTTGCTGGCTGGCAGGGAGGCTGGCAGGAACCAAGGCTGGCAGGAAGGCTGGCAGGCAGGCATGCAGGCAGGGCAGGCGAGGCTGTCAATCCATCTGGCAGCAGGTCTTTCCTCTGAATGGTGACCTGCTTCCGAGCTGCTTCCCTTATGTCCGCGGGGCTTACGCAATGCATCCTCCCCGCATGCGCAATTAACGCTCGGCATCCGTTAGGCTTCCGCTGTGCAACCGCTAGGCTTCCGCTCTGCATCTGCTTCATCCGCTGTGCATCTGCTCTGCATCCGCTTCATCCGTTCCGCGTCAGCTTTGCTGAGGTCCCCCGGAAGCCTTGCGGATGTGCCATCCGCTTTCATCCGCTTCCATCCGCTGGGCTTCTGTTCCGCATCCGCTTTCCATCCGCTCTGCGTCCTCCCCGCATCCATTCCTTTCCGTGTTTTCCGCTCCGGTTATGCAAATTTTCGCCCCTTCTGAGAGGGGATAACAACGGATAGAACATTTTTCTCGTCCGTTGTGTCCTTTTTACTAACGTTTTGCATCCGTTGGGCAGTGTGACAGGGCCTTAAGTCTGTTTCTGAGACTGATCCTGTAAGTCAGATGCATTAGAATGGGTTTAGACATTGCACCAAGCTGCATTATGACTCGCTTTCTCTTTGGCTTAGTGTGAGGCAGTTTCTAAGCCGCAGTTAACAGCTTGGCATGATGTGTGAGCCCAAATAGTTGTGATTTCTTCAACTAAGCAAGGTCAAAGAAGGCAAGGCTTAACAGAATGAAGACATTCACTACTCATCAGCTGAACAAAAGCAGAATAACAGAATAACAGAGTTGGGAGGGACCTTGAAAGTCTTCTAGTCCAACCCCCTGCTTAGGCAGGAAACCCTATGCTATTTCAGGCAAATGGTTGTCCAATCTCTTCTTTAAAACTTCCAGTGTTGAAGCATTTACAACTTCTGGAGGCAAGTCATTCCACCAGTTAATTGTTTTAACTGTCAAAAAATATCTCCTTAGTTCTAAGTTGCTTCTCTCCTTGATTAGTTTTCATCTATTGCTTCGTGTCCTGCCTTCTGGTGCTTTGGAGAATAGGTTAGCCCATTTTTTTTTTGTGGCAGCCCCTCAAATATTGGAACATTGCTATCATTCACCCCATGCCATTCTTTTCATTGTACTAGACATACCCAATTCATACAACCATTCTTCACATGTTTCAGCCTCCAGTCTCCTAATCATCTTTCTTGCTCTTCAATTGTAAGTTGACTGCCAAATCCCAGGACAGAGGTTAGTGCTGAGACTCCTGTGTTTAGCTGGCAATGTCCAAACAGACAATATTGCATGCAACTCCCAATTGCTATTGTGTCATCTACAGAGCCAACAAACAAAAAATGATCACCCTAGGCTTCTTCTACACTGTATCTGTAGACAGTTTTGAACAACTGCTTCCTACACTGTGTGTAGAGAACCGTGAGAAAGAGATTGCAGAAAATATTCTTGATGGCTCCAGTGGGAAGCAAAGCTACAGTACCGTCCTTTGGTTATAAAACACTTAGTGTATCTTACATTTTCTTTTTAAGGAAGGGAGTAAGAGGTATGATTGAATTGCTGTAAATAGAACTAATCCCCAGAAGTACCTGAAAATGAGATTAGTTGGTTCTAATGAGAGAAGGATCAGTAATGGACACCTTGATCTGCCAGAAGGTATCGTGCTGAGGAGCAGGCACACCTTTTTCATGTATTGTGGCATAAATCATTCCCATATTAACTATTGGCTGAGTTTGCATATCACATCACAAAATGATGCAGTTTGAAATTCAAATACATTTCTTTGAGCAAGGCTCAATTTATCACAAAGGACTATCCAATTAATACCGTACAACTAGAAGAGGAACATAGGATGGAGGTGGCTTTGATTTTGTTGCAAAGGGTAATCAGTCAACAATCTAGACTGATTGCACGGCCTTTTACTAGAAGTAGGAGGAAGCAACTGCTGTTCCATAACTTGAGAAAGTTACAAAGTTTGTTTGCTTTGTTTTCTCCCAATAGCAGAAAATGCAAATAGGATTTCAGTAGACCAGCATTTCTGAAACTTGGCAGGTTTTAAGATATGCGGATTATAACATCTTTGCTGAATGGGGAATTCTGGATGTTGAAGTTCACAATCTTAAAATTGCCATGTTTCAGAAATGCTGTGGTAGACCTTCGAATGGTCTACTGAATGATTGAGTGGCACAAACATTCAACATAGATCAAACAATCAAATTCAAGCCTAATTGGAGAGATTAACTTACAATTCAGTTTATTTATTTATATGACTTCTATATTACACAGACACAGACACATATATATATATCTACACTGCTCAAAAAAATAAAGGGAACACTTAAACAACACAATGTAACTGCAAGTCAATCACACTTCTGTGAAATCAAACTGTCCACTTAGCCAGCAACACTGACTGACAATCAATTTCACATGCTGTTGTGCAAATGGAATAGACAACAAGCGGAAAGCATAGGCAGTTAGCAAGACTTCCCCAATAAAGGAGTGGTTCTGCAGGTGATGACCACAGACCACTTCTCAGTTCCTAGACTTTCTGGCTGATGGTTTGGTCACTTTTGAATGTTGGTGGTGCTGTCACTCTAATGGAAGCATGAGATGGAGTCTACAACCCACAAAAGTGGCTCAGGTATGCAGCTCATCCAGGATGGCACATCAGTGCGAACTGTGGCAAAGTTTGCTGTGTCTGTCAGCGTAGTGTCCAGAGCATGGAGGCACTATAAGGAGACAGGCCAGTACATCAGGAGATGTGCAGGAGGCTGTAGGAGGGCAACAATCCAGCATCAGGACCGCTACCTCCACCTTTGTACAAGGAGGGACAGGAGGAGCACTGCCAGAGCCCCGTAAAATGACCTCCAGTGGACCACAAATGTGCATGTGGCTGCTCAAACAGTCAGAAACAGACTCCATGACGGTGGTATGAGGGCCTGACATCCACAGGTGGGTTGTGCTTACATCCCAACACCCGTGCAGGACGTTTGGCATTTGCCAGAGAACACCAAGATTGGCAAATTCGCCACTGGCACCCTGTGCTCTTCACAGATGAAAGCAGGTTCACACTGAGCACATGTGACAGACATGACAGGTCTGGAGACGCCGTGGAGAACGTTCTGCTGCCTGCAACATCCATGACTGGTTTGGCAGTGGGTCAGTAATGGCGTGGGGTGGCATTTCTTTAGGGAGCTGCACAGCCCTCCATGTGCTCGCCAGAGGTAGCCTGACTGCCATTAGGTACCGAGATGAGATCCTCAGACCCCTTGTGAGACCATATGCTGGTGTGGTTGGCCCTGGGTTCCTCCTAATGCACGACAATGCTCGACCTCATGTGGCTGGAGTGTGTCAGCAGTTCCTGCAAGACTAAGGCATTGATGCTCTGGACTGGCCACCCATTCCCCAGACCTGAATCCAATTGAGCACATCTGGAACATCATGTCTCACTCCATCCACCAATGCCACGTTGCACCACAGACTGTACAGGAGTTGGGGGGTGCTTTTGTCCAGGTGTGGGAGGAGATCCCTCAGGAGACCCTCTGCCACCTCATCAGGAGCATGCCCAAGCATTGTAGGGAGGTCATATAGGCACGTGGAGGCCACACACACACTACTGAGCCTCATTTTGACTTGTTTGAAGGACATTACATCAAAGTTGGATCAGCCTGTAGTGTTTTTTTCCACTTTAATTTTGAGTGTAACTCCAAATCCAGACTTCCATGGGTTGCTAAATTTGATTTCCATTGATAATTTTTGTGTGATTTTGTTTTCAGCACATTCAACTATGTAATGGACAAAGTATTTAATAAGGATATTTTATTCATTCAGATCTAGGATGTCTTATTTTTGTGTTCCCTTTATTTTTTTTGAGCAGTGAATATATACAATAACTATGCAATGAACATATTGTATCCAACACACCTTCCTCCTTCTACACTCCCCATAACAACCATCCTGTCAGATGGGTTGGGTCAAGAGTGATTGGCCGAAAGTCATCCAGCTGGTTTTCATGGCCAAGGTGCAATTTGAACTGATGGTGTCTTGTTTTCTAGGTTGGTGTTTTTAACCATTCAACCAAACTGATTTTCCATCCAGTTGCACAAACACACAAACCCAAAACATTGAAGTAAACAAACCATGGTTCAAGTAACCATGAATAACCATGTCATAGAAACAATTCAGCAACAATGCGCTCACAAAGCCCTTCGAGGGCAACTTCAGAATTATTGGATAAGCAGAAGGGCCCGAAGTACCATCTAATATGATTTTGTTGGGGGGACTTTCAAATTTTTCAGCTTGAGGAGGTGAACAAAGCCGATTACTTGCCTGGCAAAACTTTGCCCCTTACTAAATCTAAACACTGGGGGTTATCAGTCCAGCTTCTTTTATAAAAGCCTTCTGTCAACTTTTAGTGAAGACACATGGGCACTATTTTATTCTGCTGTGACATTGGCTCACACAAGCTGGATATAACTCATTCCCCAATTGGTTCTCCTGCACCTCTTTTCCCCTCCGTGTTTATTTTGTTTTTACGTGAATGATCACACAATTATTTTTAAATCTCCTTCTCAGCTGTACAGACTCATTTATTTTCAATAGATCTATAATAATAGTTTTATAAGCTAACTCAATGAAATCCGCTTGGGAGACTGAATTCATTCAACTCTACCAGAGGTTCTCGGGCTAGTGCAGGGGAATTTTAAAACTTGCACTGCATGGCTTATTACCCTGTACGCTCCTGCTATAACTGGTCATGATCAACTATGCATGACCTTTCTAATTCCTTGTTCTTTTTTCTGCAATTGGAATGCTGTGTGTTTGTGTGCTTTGTATTATAATTAAAAAGGTTCAGAAATGACTTACATTCTTATTAAAGAGTGGAGCAGCATTTGCATTTGGAGAAATTACCTCCATTACATTCCCTCAGAAATAACAAGGCTTCCACTGGAAACCTTACTCCAGGGTGAAGCCAGACACCATGGATTTGTAAACTGTGGGTTTATTGCTCATTATATTGTGTGAATACAAAATATCATTTCTAAGCAAACCACATGTAAATTCAGTCAATATTTTACAGGTAGTACTCAGTAATGGAACCTGCCCATCATAGCTGTAAGTCATGACAGTTATAAATCATGGCACCTACATAACCAATCTGATTTTATGACTTCCTTTGTGGTAGATGTTGTGTATAGAACTTGGTAGACTCCAAATATCTTAAACTGATTGGCCGAGAAGGCCGTTCTCGGATTGGTTACTTGGGAGCCATTCTGATTGGCCGCCGGACAGCGGGAACACTTGAACTACTGTCATTGGCCACAAGCCGCAAACAAGCCGCTATAAGAAGGGCTGCTGCGGCTTGGGCAAATGTTCCATTACCAGTTGCTTTACTATTAAATAAAAGAGCTGTTTGTTGGAACCCGGTCTCGCGCACCTTATTTCCAAACGGAACACTGGCGATGGAGGTGGGATCATCATAGAAGAGCAAGACCGAAGCATGCAGCAACCAGAACCGAGCGATATAGATGGCCAGTAACAATGCACCGCCCGCACCGTTCAACCCAGCCGAGGAAGATTGGGAGTCATACGTTGATCGCTTTCTGATGTTTTTAGAAAGCAACGAGCTGCAGGAGACAACTGACCAGGGGAAGAGGGCTGCATTCCTCATGCACTGTGGACCAGCCGTTTTTAAAATGGCAAAGGCGCGAGCCAAACTGAGAGACGTTAAGCAAATGGCTTGGCCTGAGCTGAACAGAATGCTCCGAGCACATTACGTGCCTGTGGTCTCCAATCTGATCAAAAGACATGAGTTTTACAAAAGAGACCAAAGAGAAGACGAGAGTGTCGGAGATTTTGTAGCAGCCCTAAGACACATCGGAGGAGCCTGCGAGTTCCAGAACATGGACAAGGCCATGAGTGACCACGTGGTCCTCAGATTGAGGGACGCTACACTCCAAAGCAAGCTGCTAAACAGACCGAATATCACAGTGGCCGAGGCCATCACAGAAGCCACCACCGCTGAAGCAGCCAAGAAATCTGCAGCCACTATGCGCCAGATGAACTCAATTCCAGATCCGCCGAATCAACCCAGAGAAAAGAAGGTGGAGGGAAGCAAGAAACAGCCCACAGCGATCACCCACTATGAAGAGCTCGACTCCCCTAGCGACACTGATGATGACAATGATGATATACATAGGCTTCAGTCAGACAGAAAATGGCGGGAAAAAAGAAGAAGCAGGCGGGAATTCCAGTGTGCTGGATGCAGAGGCAACCACCTGCAATCAGAATGCAGGTACCTAGATGCAATCTGCAGAGCTTGTGAAAAATGGGGGCACATCGCAAGGGTCTGTTGAAAGAAAAATATAGACCTAAAAGACGCGGCAGTACCCCCTCCCCCCAGAAACGAAGAGAGACAAGCCGGAAGCAGATGGAACCAAGAAAACAGAAACTGTCGAACGAGCGACAGAGAGAAAACGCACCAGATGATAACTATCGGAAATGCCAGGGCAGCAAATGTAAAAAAGGTCTGGATAAAGGTGAACATCGAAGAGAAGCTCTGTGAGATGGAAGTAGACTCCGGATCATACTTATCAATGGTATCTTGGAACACTATCAGACGCCTGATAGCAGACATCAAGCAAAGAGAACTTGAACAACAAAAGTTAATATTAAAGGACGACCAGGGAAACCGAATCCCGGTAGTGGGCCTTGGACATTTCCTCGTAGAATTTAAAAATCATGCTGAAATTCTGCCTCTGATAATCGTTGACCACGATCGCCCTAGGCTGCTGGGAATCAAATGGTTCATGCCCCTGGGAATCGGGATGACCGGGATCAACAGCATCATCTGGGAAGAGAGCCTGTTGCAAGAGTTCTAGGATGTATTCGACGGGACCCTAGGCCAAGGGGACCCCAATATCATTTAGCCTAAACCCAAAAATAGCCCCCATCCGGTCCAAAGCCAGATGCGTTCCTTTTGCCTTAAAACCAAAAATAGATGAACAACTAAACAAACTAACAGCACAAGGGGTGTTAGAGCCAATCGACCATGCCAGGTGAAAAACACCCACCATGACTCCTGTCAAACCAGATGAGTCAGTGTGCATCTGTGGAGACTATATGGCAACCCTAAATCATGCGCTCCAATAAAACGCATACCCAATACCAGTAGTGCAACACTTACTGCACTCACTAGGGGGAGGAAATTTTTTTTGCAAAACTTGATCTCGCACAAGTGTATCAACAACTTCCAGTTGACCCTGGAACCTCAGAGGCACAGACTATAGTGACACACAGAGGGGTATTCAAGTGCAACCAACTTCAATTCGGCATTAGCGTTGCCCCAGGCGTTTTCCAAAGCCTCATGGAGTGCCTTCTAAATGGAATCAAGGGAGTCGTCCCCTATTTTGATGATGTACCAGTGTCAGCAAAAAATGCAAACCAATTAGAAAGTAGACTAAAAGAGTTATTGCGAAGATTCAGAAACGCAGGCCTTAAAGTAAAGCGAGAAAAATGTAAACTAGCCACCGACCAGGTCGAATTTCTAGGCTATCTCATAGATGAGCAAGGGATACACCCCACCGAAAAGAAGATAAAGGCAATCAAAGATGCACCTAGACCTAGGAACAAAACTTGACTTACAAGCATTCCTAGGTCTCATAAATTTCAACAATGACTTCCTGCCCCAAAAAGCAACCGTAGCAGAACCCTTACATCGGTTGTTAGACAAAAAAACTATCTGGAAATGGGGCCACTGGGAACAAGCAGCATTCCAAATATCAAGGACTTATTAACTTCTAACACTGTTTTGATCCAATATAGCAATACCCTGCCTTTGACAGTCACCTGTGATGCATCGCCCTTTGGAATCAGCGCCATCCTGAGCCACAAGCTACCAGACAGCAGATAGGCACCAGTCGCCTTCTATTCCAAAAAGCTGTCAAAATCGGAGAGAAATTACAGCCAACTCGATCGAGAAGCCCTCGCAATCATAGCCGGTGTCAAAAGATTCCACGAGTACCTCTGTGGTATGACTTTTTCAATCATCACTGACCACAAACCCCTGCTAGGGATCCGAGCGGGAAACAAACCAACCCCGAACATTCTATCACCAAGAATGACAAGGTGGTCTGAATTCCTCGCTGCATACAACTACACGCTCATCCATCGCCCAGAAAAGACCATCACCCATGCAGACGCCTTGAGCCATTCCCCGCTGCCGATCATGGAAGAAGACCTAGCTCCCACCATCTCCACTTTCCAAAACGAGTCCTGGCCGAATCTGCCACTAACCGCAGCAGATGTCGCTAATATTACCGTGAAAGACCCACTGACAGCTCGCATTCTGCATTGGGTAGGTAAGGGCTGGCTGGATGAAAACAAAAGCGAGACTTTTAAATCTTTTCGCACCCGACAGATTGAACTGTCTATTGAAAAAGGCTGTATATTGTGGGGAGACAGGGTGGTAATCACAGAAAAATTACAGGAAGAAGTGTTGTGCATGTTGCACGAGGGGCACCTGGGCGTAGTTAAGATGAAAGCCTTGGCCAGGAGTTACGTCTGGTGGCCAGGGCTGGACAAGGATATTGAATGTTGGGTGGCCACATGCCATGACTGCCAAAAATCAAGGCCTACACCCCCACTGGCACTCGTCATGGAATGGGAAACTCCCAGAGGCCCATGGTCGAGGCTGCTTATTGACTTTGCTGGGCCGACAAAAGGGAACACCTATTTGGTAATCGTGGACGCCTACTCGAACTGGTTGGAAGTCATACTTATGGCATCCACTACCACCAAGGCAGTCAATGAAACAGTTAAACAAACTTTTCGCCACGCATGGACTGCCTGATGTTATAGTCTCGAACTAAGGGCTGCAGTTTACCGCTCTGGCATTCGAGCAGTATTTGGCTGCACAGGGCATCTGACATGCCCTGACAGCGCCGGCTCATCTAGCTTCAAATGGACGGGCTGAACGCATGGATCATTATACTAAGGAGGGCCTAGAAAAAATGGACATGGGGGACGTGCAAGATAAACTTAATAGATTGTTAACTATGCAACATATCACCCCTAGCACAACCACTAACAAGAGCCCAGCAGAACTCCTAATGGGTAGGAAATTGTGCTCCTACCTCGATAGACTGCACCCCACCTATACCTGGGACAAACCCCGACTCCTCCAGTAGATATCGCTCATTTGAAATAGTCGATCTGGTTTACGCTAAAAACCTTACCGGGGACCTGTTATGGCTTCCAGCCACAATTACCCAAATCACAGACCCCTGGTCTTACTGACTTGTGTTGGACGACGGAAGAGCATGGAAGCGGCACATCGACCAGCTTTGCTCTCGAACACTAGAATGCAACACCACACCAGCGCCGCAAATAAACGAACCAAAAACAACCGGGGGGGGACACCACAAAATAATAAAAAAGGGAGAGATGAACCTCCAATAACACGACAACAATCACCACACAAAGAAATCCAAATAAAACAAAAAGAGCACTCACAATTAGATGACCTCCAGAGAAGAAGTCCGGGAGCAGGAGAACGAGGCGAGGCCTTCCTGGAAGGAGACAGCCAAGCCAGCTCGACCAGCCTGGACAAGCCAGGAGGGAGCGGCGGACCCACTTCAACCAGCCCTAGAAACTCAGGCGGGAGTGGCAAGGCTGACTCACCCTTCCAGGAGGTTCCATGGAGAAGACGCAGAGAGAAAGCGATGCCGTCCGAACCGCTTGAGGACCACGCTGAGACTGAGCTGTGCAGGTCAACCGGGACTTGAAAAAGCCCCACCTACCTGCGTGACTACGTGATGCACATTGGACGAAACCAAGGGGGGAGGGGTGTTGTGTATAGAACTTGGTAGACTCCAAATATCTTAAACTGATTGGCTGAGAAGGCCGTTCTCGGATTGGTTACTTGGGAGCCATTCCGATTGGCCGCCGGATGGCGGGAACACTTGAACTACTGTCATTGGCCACAAGCCACGAACAAGCCGCTATAAGAAGGGCTTCCGTGGCTTGGGCAAATGTTCTGTTACCAGTTGCTTTACTGTTAAATAAAAGAGCTGTTTGTTGGAACCCGGTCTCGCACACACGTTATTTCCAAACGGAACAGTAGATGTTTAAAAAACACAGCTAAAATGACCACCATTGTTGTTAAGCAAACCACTTGGCAGGAACTTTGGAACTTGGTCATAAGTAAGGGAGGTCTGTTGTAACTGAACAGTTGCTAAGCCACTGGTTGTAAGTTGAGGACTACCTGGACCCATTTTTAAGAAAATGATACAGCTAGTCCAAAATGGTTCACAATAGTAAATGATAAAAACAACAACATAAACACAAGTAAAAACACGAACAATAACAAACGCAAAAACCAAAAGCCAAGCCACCTGACATCTTAATTTGGGTCTCAAACTCACCTACACTGAGGCTCTACTAACAACCTGGCCCTATAGCTGTGAGAAAAACCAGGTTCTACAGCCTTCTGGATGTGCAGCATGCTCAGAGTCATCTAAATCTTAACAGGTTTGTAAAACATTTCTTTAATATTCAGAAGGCTTACATTCTTCTACAGTGTAGAATATTCTGGATATTATGCCATTCCAGGTAGTGGTTTGGAAGTTTCAGAAATAAACCCTGAAAAGAGCCAGTTTGCTCTCGTAGTTAAAGTACTAGCATAAAAACCATGAACCTATGAGTTCTAGTTCTGGCTTATATACTTGCATGCCTTATATACTTGCATATATACTTGCATGTTGCTTCACAGTGCTTTACAGCCCTCTCTAAATTATTTACAGAGTCAGCATATTGCCCCCAACAATCTGGGTCCTCATTTTACCAACCTCAGAAAGATGGAAAGCTGAGTCAACCTTGAGCCTGGTGAGAATCGATCTGCCAAATTGCAGTCAGTCGGTAGCCTGCAGGACTGCACTCTAACCACTGCGCCATCATGGCTCTTTCTCTTAGGAATGAAAACCATCTTGGTGACTTTGGGTCAGTCATCCCCCTCAGCCCCAACCTACCTCACAAGGTGGCTGTTGTAGGGAAAACACGAGGAAGGGGTATTGTATCCGTTCATGTTCATACATTATTTATACGTATAAAAAATCTAAACAAAAAAATTGGAAGTGTCTTCCAGAACATAGTATTTAGGATGAAACAGTCAATCATTAATGGTTGAGTGGCTTCCAGCACCCTTGAAGAAACAGATGGTGTAGATCCATTTTAATCAAGTTGCAAAGCTGGAGTGAGATGGAGATAGTTTTAGCTGTGATTTGGAATTGACTTTGCCTATTTTCTTCCCGTAGACCAATGTTTTCTCCATCTGAGCAACTTTTAAGATATGTGGACTTTAATTCCAGAATTCCCCAGCATGTCGAGGTTAAAAATACCACCTCAGATCTTTTAATGTGGCTTGTTTAAGGATACCCTGCCATTTTATTTTACAGCTTAATGTAGCTTTCCTATGTAGTTGCTTAATTTGCTTACAGTGGAGGTGGTAGGATGGGGTCTAAAACATCTGGCAGTACATCTGGACTTGCTTCTAAAAGCTGAAAAATGGAATGTCTTTAGGATGTATCATCCTCACCAACCACAGCGACAGTAATAGCATCGATGGATTGTCATCTGGTCAGTGACAATTCTTAACCAGCACATTACTTGCTCTATATTAAGGTTGGTGCTCAAAGTGGCCCTTCTAAGGATTAGGAATAGTTAATCAACAGAATTGGATCATTTCTCTTCCCCTTCCAGAGGGGGAAAAAACAGAACAAAGTCAACCCTAACATTTAAGGAAGGAGCATTTTACAGACTTTCTGGAATGGTTCATTCAATCAATCAGAATAGAGCTGGAAGGGTCCCTGGAAGCCTTCTAGCCCAACTCCCTGTGAGTCCAACCCCCCTGCTCTAGTCAAGCCCTATATTGCAGTATTTCAGACAAATGACTGTCCAATCTATCCTGAAAGATCGCCAGTGAAGAAGTAATGAAGGCAAACTGTTCTACTTGCTGTCCCAGATGTGCTTTTTTCAAGAGGCAATGGAAGTTTCTGGGTTTTTTTTGAAGACATTTCGCTTTTCATCCAAGAAGCTAAAGAAGCTTCCTGGATAAGAAGTGAAATTTCTTCAAAGAAAAACCAGAAATCCAGCTGCCTCTTGAAAAAAGCACATCTGGGACAACCATGACCTGGATGACTGAGAATCTCCATAGACATGTTCCACTGTTTAATTGTCTTCATTTCTCCTTAATTCCAGGTTGCTTCTCTCCTTGATTAGTTTCTATCCATTGTTTCTTGTCCTGCCCCAGGTGCTTTGGAAAAATAAGTTGATCCCCTCCTCTTTGTGGCAACCCCTCAAATACTGGGACACTACTATCATGTCACCCCTAGTTCTTCTTTTCTCTAGACTAGCCAAAACCCAGTCCCAGCAACCATTCTTCATCTGTTTTAGACTCCAGGCCTTTAATCATTTTAATTGTTCTTCTCTGCACTTTTCCCAAAGTCTCAACATCTTTTTTTTTGGTAACGTGGTGACCAAAATTGGATGCTTTGGGTTAGATCTCGTTGATGACTCTCACTCCGTCAAGGACCTCGGAGTACTCATATCAAATGACCTAAGTGTCAGAGCTCACTGTAACAGCATTGCCTAAAAGGCATTAAGGGTTATAAATCTAATCTTACAAAGCTTCTCCTCTGGAAATACTGAGTTGCTAAGTAGGGCATTCAAAACCTTTGCTAGACCAATACTTGAATCTGTTCTTGAATCATCTGTTTGGAATCCGCACTGTATATCGGACATTCATACAATTGAGCGAGTCCAGAAGTATTTCACAAGAAGTGCACTACACTCCTCTGCTTGCAACAGAATACCCTATTATCACCAGACTTGAAATTTTGGGCTTGGACAATCTTGAATTACTCCGCCTAGGGTTGGACTTAAGCATAGTAGAGTGGTCCCCAACCTTTTTTGTACCAGGGACCAGTTTCACGCAGAAACACTTTTTCACAGACTGGCAAAATCAATTCTTCCCCAACAGTAAAGGGCTTCTTAGCTTTAGCAATGCGGTCCACGAAGTTAGTCGCGGAAGTTCGCGTGGAAGTAAGGCGAGGGCGGAAGTGGTTGTCTTTCAAAATAAGACACCCAGAAGCAAAAACATATTTTTCTATCTATTTTAATCACGATTATTCATTCTTTGTGGCCCGGTACAAAATGATCCATGGATCGGTACCGGTTGGGGGCCTGGTGGTTGGGGACCCCTGGTGTAGTACACAAAATTGTTCTGCTACAATGTCCCCCAAGGTCAATGCCTACTTCAGCTTCAACCACAGCAACACAAGAGCACACACAACAGATACAAACTCAATGTAAACCAGTCCAAACCTGATTGCAGAAAGTATGACTTCAACAACAGAGTGGTCAGTGCCTGGAATGCACTACCTGACTCTGTAGTTACATCCTCAAACCCCCCCCCCCACTCCTTTAACCTTAAACGATCCACCACTGACTTACCCCATTCCTAAGAGGTCTGTAAGGGGCGTGCATAAGTGCACCATTGTGCCTGCAGTCCCTGTCCTATTGTCCCCATTTATTCGTACCTATTTCCTGTATTCTTACTCATGTTTATACTGATAGCTACTATCTTGTAAGCGATTGACAAATCAAATAAATACATAAAGATAAATAAATAAATGCTGAACGCCTGGATTGGATGCTGGCAGGCAGCGTCGCGTCTGAATCCCGACGCCGGAGAGAGAGATCGTCTCTGTCCAACTTTTGTCGGGGGGGGGGGGGGGAGAAAGCGCCGGGCCCCTCCCCCCTCCCCCCTCCCCTCCCGTGTCCCAAGTCCAGCTTCCAAGCAGGGGAGGGCCGGCCCGCGTGCCGCGCGGAGCATGCGCGCTGCGGTAGGAAGGAGGGGAGAGGGACGGAGCGGCGTGGGGAGGGGAGGGGAGGGGGGGGGGAGAGAGGCGGCCGCTGTTTATTTGCAGCCGGCCAGGCGGAGCAGCGGCAGAGTGCGAGCGACGGGAGCGGCTGCCTCGCCTGCCTTCTCGGGGTGGCTATGCAGGCGCGGGGCGAAGATGAGCTCGGGGGATGCTCCGCGGAGCAAGGCAGTTAGCCGGGCGAGTGTAGCGGCCGCCCCTTCCACGGGATGGGATCGGCGAGCGGGAGCCGGAGCAGCCGAACGCCGCTGCCCCAGCCGCGGTGGTGGTTAGCCCGGGCTGGCCGGCCCGGGCGTTGCGGGGCTGCGGCGAGTGCCGCGCTTGTGGCCGCTCTCTGCTATTGGAACTCGCTGCAGGGCGAGTTCGTGCACGACGACGTGTGGGCGATTGTCAACAACCCGGACGCGAGACCGGGAGCCTCGCCGCCGCTGGCCGCCTTTTCCAACGACTTCTGGGGCAAAGGCATGGGCGAGAATACCAGCCACAAGTCTTACCGCCCGCTCTGCGTCCTCACCTTCAGGTAAGCCGCCGCCAAGCCCCGCGCCCGGCTCGTGGGAAAAGCTGAGGCGCGGCAAGACACGGAACTCCCGCGCTTGCTCTTCACAGCGCCCTGAAGCGCCGGCCGGAGCCCAACCTTATGAACAAACAAACACCCTCCTCCGTCTCCGGCACTCCAGGGGAGTCAACGCTGACCCGGGGGACAATCCCTCCCTGGGGTGGATAGATCGCTCTTTTTATCAGGAGAAAAGGACGGCGCGTTGGGGCCCCGATTTGCGAGAAGGTTGTTCTTTCTTCACGAGACCAGACGTCTCCCAACTTTAAGACTTGTGGCTTTTTTTTCCCCCAAAACTTTTTTTTTTTTAAATTTTTTTACACATCTCTTCACGTGAGCAACGTGATTCCAGACTACATTATTTATACATGCTCATGGTTACACTTTCAACTTTTAACATCACTTCAAATTATTATCCATTCGACTTATCTTTAGATAAATTTCCCCTTTCATCTTTCAATTCATGAATTCAGTATCAAAATCATTTCATCCTCACATATATTTTCAATTCTTTATCCCCTGTTATTTCCATTTTCAGCTTACCACCTATTTTATGTTACCTTACCTATTGTTATCATCTATAACTTTCTCAAGACCAATATGTAATTATATATATATCATCTATAACTTTCTCAAGACCAATATATAATTATAAAGCATAGCTGGCTGGAGAATTCTGGGAGTTGAAGTCCACAAGTCTTAAAAGTTGCCAAGTTTGGAGGGACCCCTGAACTGGACTGTGAAGTAATTGGTGGATAAATAGACCCTGCCTCCCAACTTTTAAAGTCTTTTGGTTTGGGGGACTTCTCTTCAAGTCCTGCCTAGGAGATAGCTGATATGGGCGGAGAGGAGAGTTTGGAGCCTGGCAATCACTTGGTTGCTGCCTTGCCAACTTTCATTCCTAACGGTGATTTCTGGAATGTTTGCTGAGAAAGCAGGGAATTAGTTCCCTTGGACACCGACCTAGCAAATCAGCACAAACTTCTCCCTCCTTGGTTTTTCTCGAGGGAGGTGTTAGTTGCACTCTGCACATGGTTGGGGGACGCTGTTTTCCTCAGCCTGCTTTGCAAGTCTCCTTCCTTCTTTTTCCAGTATTGGGGGGGGGGGGAAGGGCTGGGGGAATGGAGAAAGTGAAAGGCCTGTTGGCTTGGCACTAGAGATCAGCCAGCATGCACAGGATTAAGGTGCCATTGAGAAATTCCTACCTAAAATTGGGATTGGTAGTTATGGATACTCAGATGAGTGTGGAATAACATATTCTATACAAATGTATAGAAAGCATTGTATACATTTTACACAAATGTGTAGAATAGGCTGGATAGAATAATATATGAGGGGTGTGTATAAAAGGAGGAAACAGGTCTCTGCCTGGACTAACTCAAGAGTAGAAAATGTGGACCAAAAGAGGCCACAGAGAATGAAAGGAAGGGCACAGGGTCAACTTTGTACTCAGGAGTTGGGGTCAGGAGGATTGCTGTCTAACCAGCACCAAGAGAAGGAGGGCTACTGACTTATGCATAGAGATTTCTGTCTTGTTTTACATGTAAATTGGGAAAATACCCTAAGTGGCACAGAAGAAATGCATTATGAATGCTGTTGGCACCCATAATATAAGGTTAGATTAAGGTCAAGCTCAATGCCTCTCCCTGATGCATCTTAGTTGATCTTCCTGTACAGGTTTAGTTGCTGTCCTAACTCTTTCCTCTGACCTCCAACTCAGTGCTAGTTTTATGGGTCGGACCTTTGCTATGCTCACAGAATACACCTGAACCACATGCAGTCTGGCTGTGCTGCGTGAACCCAGCGTACATGTTTCATCTATGCTTTTGTTTATACAACACACTAAACCACAAATTATCCAACCACATTTCAGTCTACATGTAAACATGCAAACGCTATTCCAGAGAGTCCATATGTGGCTCAGTGTATTGTGCAAACCCAGGAAATTGTGTTTGGTGTATGGCTATGTTAGTGATAGTTGAAAATGTCATGTTAAGGCAGCCTCTGCTTCACCCAGACTTTTAAATTAGATAATAATAGCTAAAAGGAGTGGACCTCTTTTTTCTTTGCTCCCTCTTTATTCTTTGTTTCTGTCCCAGAGTTGGATAAAGAAGTGTTCTTTTAAAAAATGTGGTGACCAGTGGTGTGATTCGAAATGTTTTACTGCTGGTTTTGTGGGCATGGCTTGGTCGGTGTGATGTGGCTTGGTAGGCATGGCTTGGTGGGTGTGGCAGGGGAAGGATACTGCAAAATTTCCATTCCCTCCCCACCCCACTAACCTGCTTTGCAGCTTCATTCTCCTGTGCAGGGCAACAAAAGAACACCCAGCTGGGACTCGGGAGGCAAAGAATAGATGGGGGCGGGATCAGTCAGAGGTGATATTTGCTGGTTCTCCGAACTACTCAAAATTTCCATTACCAGTTCTCTAGAACTGGTCAGAACCTGCTGAATACCACCACTGGAGGTGACCTTTTCAGAAGTATTGTGTGGCCTTGAGTATTTTCCTTTGGGGAAACTTTTCTCAAAGATTAATGTAATTGTTTATTTTTTCTTTGTATAAAAATTCTTATCCATTTCCTCTTAATGCCAAAGGAGCCCTTCCTTTCCTTTAATTTCCATGGCTTACTGCTTTTGCCTCAGAGTCTCTGATCTGTTTTCCATTTGTCTTCTAGAGTCATAACTTCTGAGCATATTATCCTTCTGCCATTCTTGGATCCGTCTTCATTTTTAACATTTGCCCACAGTTGCCTTTAAGGAGCCAGGCAGTTGTATGCTTAATCAAACTATCTGCCCATGTGTTTGTTCATTAAAATAGAACCTTTATAAATATAAATACAAGACTAGGCATATAAAATAAATTAATATCCTTTTAGTCCTTTTACTGCTGACATAATTTTATTTCTTCCCCCCCCCCCCCCCCCCCCGTTGACTTCATACTTAATGCACTCATATAGTTTTGATTT
The DNA here is from genome assembly GCA_015471245.1 of Laticauda colubrina. Taxonomy (NCBI): domain Eukaryota; kingdom Metazoa; phylum Chordata; class Lepidosauria; order Squamata; family Elapidae; genus Laticauda; species Laticauda colubrina. The sequence goes on along the minus strand of BLBF01000055.1, from coordinate 18,420,438 downwards.
AAGCTGAAAGTTTCCTACTCAATTGAGTTTTGGACGAAGAAAGCTGTCTTGCCCCTAATTATAGCTATTAGGCTATCTTGACCAGTTTTACATTATCTGATTGGTAGCAGCTCTGTAGGGTATTAGATAGAGAAAAGGCTTTCCTATTACTTTTAACCTGTCAAACGCAAGAGACCAGATCCACATATATAGCGTTCAAGTTAGCTGCTTCATTGTATTCTGCCTATAATATAGGAATCTCCCAAGACTGCTTGCCTTTCCTTAGGAACAGACTGATAAGGGATTCATGGAACTTGTGGGACAGGGGTTAATACAGGAGTGTAGTACTCTTCTAGTGAAATACTTCTGGACTCGCTCGATTGTATTTATGTCTGATATGCAGTGCGGATTCCAGACTGATGATCTGTATTCAAGTATTGGTCTGGCAAAAGTTTTGTATGCTCTAGTTAGCAATTCAATATTTCCGGAGGAGAAGCTTTGTAAGATTGGATTTACAACTCTTAATGCCTTTTTGGTAATGCTGTTACAATGAGCTCTGGGGCTTAGGTCATTTGATATGAGAACTCCAAGGTCCTTGACAGAGTGAGGATCATCAACGAGGTCATATCAGCCTAGTTTGTATTTGGTGTACTGATTTTTTTTTACCAATGTGTAGGACAGAACATTTGTTGGTCGAGATTTGGAGTTGCCAATTGTTTGACCATTCAGACACCATAATCAAGGTCGCTTTGAAGGACAGTAGCATTGTCGGTGATGTTGAATAGTTTTACGTCATCCGCAAAGAGGACGCAGTTGCTTATAATGTGATTGCAAAGGTCATTATCCATCGAAACTCAATGCAGGGAGATCCAGGGCTGATAGAAGGAAGGGTTTTTACATGCAGCACATGTGGCTGTGGATAGGGAGCTTACTGTATCTGGAGATTTAGCATCTTTGGTTCTGGATGGAATTGCACTGCCTCAGATGGATTTGGTATTCCATACTCTTGGGGTCTTCCTAGACTCACAACTCTGCTGTTGTGAGTGTATCTTGGACATAATAAGTGACAGCTTCATGCAGAATCAGCTGCAGAGTGCTAGGCAGTTTGTTCTCTGATGGCAGACAGAAAGCTTGCTCTACTGTGGGGAGCAACAGGCGGGCTAGTAAAAACACTTTGTAAAAGTACAGGCAAAGGTTGCAGTCACTGTATTATTGTTGAGAGGGATATGAATCCTTCAGTCAACATGGCTTTGTCTCTACTTCAGTTTCAGCCACTGCATTCTTTGTGCTCATTTTTTCCCATCAGTCTCTTCTCTCAGGTATAGATGAGTTCAATTGTTAGAAGAGATACTTTAGATCTAGAATCATATTTTCACAAATGTTGCGTAGGTGACCATTCTTGTCTTTTAGACCATCTGCTGTATATTTCATGGTTCAATAGTGGAGCAGACAAATGGGTTTAGCAGCTGGTATCTAAACTATCTGGTTACCTTTCTTCTTGAATTACTAGACAAAGTTCTTGAGTTCTAGGACCTAGAGAATTGGATGTGAGTTTGCTGGATGTTTCTGGCTTATATTGACTTAACCTAGATCATTTGTTGACGTATGCTGGGAACATTGTAATCGTACATGTTTGCTATTGATCAGGTTTCACAAAATCAAAAACCTGTCATCTTCTTTGACCTGCCCCATTCATTCCCTTTCTTAAGTATGTTTCCTTAATTTGTTCTTCTCAAGATTCTTATAACCCTCAGTCAACATAAAGGCTAAGGATTATGGGAAATTGGGATCCAATAAATTTAAAGGGGATCAGATTGGAGGAAGCTGGCTTAATGCATGGGCAAATTGTACTGATCTTGAATGCTAATCTATGGCTTTACTTTTGTCCCATTGGTATCCCAGCACATCTGTACATTTGTCTTTGATAGTTAGGATTCAGACTTTCTAGTTTAATACATCTCATCTGGTAAATTGCTCTCGCTTTGTCTTTTGGACAAGCGTATCCAACGACAAATTGCTGCTTTCGTTATGCTGTTGGTTAATGCACAATAAGAGTAAAATCAAATGTAGAATTTTAGCTATAGGCATTCATGGAGCAAAATTCCTGATGTCATGACCCAAACTTCACCTCTTATATATCTGGGTGTGACATCACAAAGCAAGTAGGAGAAAATGCATTGTGATGCTGTCATTGTGACTACCTGCGGAAGCTTCTGTTTTTTTAGCACTAGCACTTAGACTTATATATCGCTCCATAATTTTTACAGCACTGTTTGGACAGTTTACAATGTCAGCGTATTGCCCCCAACAATCTGGATCCTCATTTTACTCACCTTGGAAGGATGGGAAGCTCAGTCAACCTCAAACTTTTGGCTGTGGGTAGAGTCAGCCTGCAATTCTGCATTCTACCCACTGTGCCACCTGGGTTTTTACTTAAATAATTGTGTATACATTAATTTATATTCAAATATATTTATCTTGTTTCTCCTGCTGTTTTGGGTATTGTCACCAAACATTACCAACCGGAAAAACTATTGCTTTAATACATCTTGTGTTATTTGTCATTTGAAATATCCTTACCTTTCATAATCCTGTTTAAATTTGGCTTTATCTTTATTCCTAGGATTAATTTCTTTTAATTATTCATTATAGTGCCCATTTTTATTTATTCCTGAGCCCTAGTAATCACTGCCTTCAATTTTTGGTTTTCAGTTGAAAATCTAAGGATGAAAAGTTCAGGTTAACATCATCCCTGTTTCATTAAAACTCAGTTGGAAAGGAAATTTTCTGAAGAGGCTGCTTGTTTAAACCAGTAGCTCCCAACCTTTTGGGCACCAGAGACTGGTTCTGTGGAGAGAGATTTTTTCATGGACCAGAGGGAGCATGATTTCACGTGCTGTCTGCATCCTGCGGGTGGAGCTTGCTTCTTTGCACGACCTGGTTTCTGGCATGCCACAGACTGGTGCAAGTCCACAAACCGGGGGTTGGAAACCCCTGGTTTAAACTAACCGTATCTTAAATTTCCCACAGTTCTCCAGGACAGCAGTAGTCATCAGAAAATTAAAATGTTGGCTCTAATAATTAGTACTTCTCAGAAGGGCAGTGAGGGGCATCATCCTTAGCTCCTGGAATATAATGGTGTCAATTGGGGGGGCACGGTGGCTCAGTGGCTAAGATGCTGAGCTTGTCGATCAGAAAGGTTGGCAATTAGGCAGTTTGAATCCTTAGCACCACGTAATGGAGTGAGCTCTACCTACTGCTACCTACCTTCTGCCTACCTAGCAGTTCAAAAGCATGTAAAAATGCAAGGAGAAAAATAGGCACCACTTTGGTGGGAAGGGAACAGAATTCCGTGTGCCTTCAGCATTTATTCATGCTGGCCACATGACCATAGAGACATCTTCGGACAGCATTGGCTCTTTGGCTTTGTAATGGAGATGAGCAATGCCCCCTAAAGCCGGAAATGACTAGCATGTATGTGTGAGGGAACCTTTACCTTTAATCATCAATTCACAGTTGATGATGCAGTCTTCAGATGATGCTATCTTCAATCATCAATTCACAGTTGATGATGCAGCCTTCAGATTTATTGAAGAGGAGAGGCTATATTGGTGTGATCTTGCAGTTAATTGATCATGCTTCTTGAGTTAATTTGTTAACAGTACTAGAACCCTACCAGGAATTAGTAACTGTGTCAAGGACCCATAGAAGAATAGAGGGGAGACAAATAAATTTACAACCATTTATTTCGTGGCCATTCAAAGTTAAAACAGCACTGAAAAAAATGTGACATGGCTATTTTTCACACTTAAGAGAGAGAGAAAGAGAAAGAAAGAAGGAGAGAAAAAGAGGGGAGAAGGAGATTTAACTGGAATTTTTCATTTCTCTGATTTAGTTTTTCTTGTGCCTTGGGAATTGACTGTTTATTTTGTTTGTTGGCAGGAGAAGGAAGAATATTTTTCTCCCTACACTGTATACTAATTACTACTTCTCTTTCTTTAAAGGAGAATTGTATTTCTATTTTTGGCATCACATCAGACTTCTTAATCCTGCCAAAAAAAATGCTGTTTTTTTAAAAAAAATACATGACATGCACATCAAGACTTTTTTCTGTAGTTTCATCACCATCAGGATAACATCTGGGCAATTAGAACCTGACACAGCATTCATACCAAGGTTCACTTTGTGCAATAAAAAGCAAGTAAGATACCACAAAAGTCTTAGATCAGAAAATTTAATAGGGAAGAGATTAGAGTTATCTGTTTCTGATTGGCTATTTGCCAGCTCATTTGCACTGTGACAATCTTATCCCCAGGAAGTTCTCTGGAATAAGAAATGATTTTTTTCTAAGATACATCACTGTGTGACAAGAACTTCCACAGAACACAGTGTCACCGTATCAGTGTTGCTATATAAATAGAATACTCATTTGAATGCAGTCTTAAATTTGCGGTCTTAATTAGGAAGGAAGCACCATTAATTTCATTGAAACCCGTTTCCTATTTTTCTTTATCTTAACTGAAATTAAAGTGCAATTTCCTGGGCTGTCTATTTCTTATATCTTTGATTTTTTTCCTAGCTTCTTTTTTGGTTTGGTTTGATTCTTAGCAGGTTTTTCAACATTCCATCCATTTCCTCCTTATTTTCAAGTTTTCCCATGTCTTTTAGGAAACCATGTTGCTAAAACTTTTAGATCAAGTTCCCTACATACGTCTTAGTGAATATTGCTAGATCTCTTCAAAATATATGGCAAACATATTTCTTAAAGGATGTGAGAATTGCCTTAAATTATGATTCTTCCAAGACTCAATACATCTTGCTCAATCGTTTTATTTTGTCTAGTATGAAGTATCCCTCACCATTTTTCTCTGTTCCTTTTCTTTCTTCCACTAAAACACAGCTAGGAGACATGGGTTTTAATATTATGGTGATAATTTTGAACCAAGACAGTAGTGTTAATTGAATAAACAAATGAGCCATGGTTTTGTGTGATGCCTGGATCCAAACTATTTAGCAATTTGGGATTGAGTTTCTTTCAGTAGTTCCTCTTTATTTCCTCATCTGAAATTTTTTTAAAAATTGATTGATTTCTGCATCATTCCCAGAAAAGAAAAAAGATTGTAATGGTGCATGGGAAAGACCTTGGGAGACAGGATGAAGAACTGCTGCCGAGGGAATAGTCAGATAAGAGGAAGTGTAGCCCGCATCTGGATGGTGAGTGGGGAAAGAGGACCAGAAGGTTCCTCCCTAATTTCTCAGTTTGTAAAGGAAATTAGTGTGCATGTATGTGTATTTTTCAGATTTGCAAGATTTTGTCAATGGAGCTTTAAATAAAGTAGAGTTAACTTACCCAGTCATGTTTCCTTGTGTAATCAACCTGGTAAGGATGACAGAGGTTAGGAGTTCGGTCAGTAAGTCTATCAGATAAATAAGATTTAATTAAAAATGTCCTTGTTACTCAACTGTTTTGAAACTCATTGAATTTGGCACTCTACACATTTTGACACGAAAACTTTGTCCTGGTACTCATTGTTTGTTTGGTACTCAATGTACAAGTTAGAATTTGTCAATGTTGGCTGCCTTGTGACTTACTAGATTATTCCTTATGGGAAAAAAATGTTTAATGTTCATTGCTTTTGATATTCATTGTGCTTCCCAGAACCAATTAATGAGTACTGAGATACCACTGTAGTCCAAAATAATAGCATTTTAGAAGAGCTGTATGCTTAGCTGCAATTCTCTATCTTCTCATGTTATTCACCACATCCATCTCATTATTTCTGAGCATAGCAGGAATTAAGAGCCTTTTTCACTAAGTGCCAGGAGAGACAAATTTCCTTCAGACTTTGCAGAAACAGCAAGGAACAGTTCCTAAGTGGGATTGGGCCTGGTTAGCACTTGGATGCGAAACCAACAAGAAATGCCAGAGCTGTGGGTTAGTTGGAAAATCATCCCAGAAGAAGGTAGTGCCAAGATATTCCTCTTGTTGTTGGATATACATCCATGAAGTTTTCAGCAGCTAAGTTCAACTTGGCACCTTTGCATTCAAATGCAAATAACATTCATTCCTTATTAGCTTAATTTAAAACCATGTATCGATTACCTCCCATCATTCTAAATTGGATATAATGATACCCAATTTATGTCCAAGTATATTTTTTTCGGACAAACCTTAATCCCCTGTTGATAATCTTTGAGAAGTCCTGGGGAAGTGTCAAAACAGGAGAAAAGCAAAAATGAATCCCTTCTTCAAGAAAGGAAAAAAATATTCTTCTAATTACCTAACGTGAATTTATCAACACCTGGAAAGATGTTCGTGGAGATAATAAAGTAGCTAAATCGCCACTCCTTATTTGACAAGGATACAATTGTAATAGACGAGTGGGTGGATCAAATTTGATTTGGTTTCAGCAAAGCTTTTGACAGGGTTTCACATAACAGAGGCATGTTCACATGGCATGTTCTCTTACAACCTGTTAAAATATGGTTTAAGTGATACTTCAAGTAAAATGGATCCACCATTGGCTTGCTTTTCAAAGAGTTGGTCCTGATGGGTCAACACTGAATTGGAGAATAGTAGTTAGTGAAGTCTCACCATGATCTGTATCAAAGTCAATATTATAAACAGTATGGCTCTTATTAAGCTGGACAATATATACAAGTCATTTCTGATCCTAGTTTTTGAGGCCACCAAAATCCTTCTGGAATGTGATCTAGGCAGTATAGAAGAAGAATAAGGATTTCTTTCTGATAGGAACAGGTTGGGCTGATAGGAACAAGTTGCCTTTAAAAGAGAAAAATTTAAGGAATTCTATTTAGGGAGGAAAAAGGAAAATTCATGGCTAAGAAGCTTTCAATTGAAGAAGGATTTGCTTGTGGTCATTTGCAAATAGCTGAGAATGAGACAGTAAAGTGAGATCTCCTAGACAGGTTAATGCAGTTCTGGGCTTCATTCATTAGAAGCAGCACTTTCTCAAAAACACTTAAGATCTTTATTCAGGTTAGAACAGATCTCGATGAAGATTACCAGAGTAATACATGAACTTGTTCTGCAAGAATAGACTGAAGGGACTTGGGATTTCAGTCTGAAGAAAATTTAGGAAGACATGATAGTTTTTTAAGGTACGTCAAGAGAAGCTGCAGAGTAGATGGCAAAGAACTACATATTTTTGGTGGCTTCAAAAACTAGGACCAGAAATGACTTGTATATATTGTAGCTACTCAAATTTCAGTTAAATTTAAGGAAAAATGTCCTGATAGTAAGATCAATACAGCAGTGGAATAATCTCTGTATGGCAGTTGTGGGTTCTCCATTTCTTTTTAAGCAGTAGTTGGGCAGCCTTTTCTTGATGATGGGTTTTTTTTTTTTTTTTTGCACATTGCAGAAAGCTGATGATCTTCATAGTCTTTTTCAACTTCACAATTCTAGAATTCTATGAATCCCTTAATTGAATTATTATACAAACAAAGGACACTTTGAAAGTCTTGCTGGACACAATTTGTTGCCCTAGATGAGATCTAGTTTCATCTTAAAGCACTAAGTCCAGGGGTGTCAGAACTCACATCATCATGGCGGTTTCATGTGACATATTGGGACTTTCTCCCCACTTCTCTAAACTGGCTGAGGGTGGGGCCAGCATGTGACACATCTGGCCTGAGGGCTGTGAGTTTAACACCCTTGCACTAAATCAAAAAAGATATTTTTAGTTTGGAATTAGAAGGTTGCCCAATTGGCTTAGTATGTGATGCAAATCCAGCCAATTGTGATTTATTCTTTCGACTATGGATTAGCATATCCACATGGATTAACAATTAGCACAGCACACAACCTCTGAGAATATCAGTTGGTGTGCATTCTGTCTTGGAATCATTCTTGCATTGGAAAAAGACTTTTATCAGACTTCAGAGTATTAATTGCTTGGCTTTATTTTCTTTCTTAAAAGCTGGTTTGATCCTTGAAAGGAATCTGACAGAAATACTCAAGTTTCTCATTGTATCATATAAATCTATTGACTCTTACTAAGAATTATGGGCTGGTTCAGTCTGGGTTGTGCAATTCCATCCAAGACCAAAGATATCTCCAAATGTAGAGAGCCCCTCTATCCATAGCCACTCGATCTTACCAGGGTGCAGCTTTGTCCCCTATTCAGGCCCCTACAACCTCCAGGCACCACAAAAGAACAGCCACACCATCACACACATAATGCACATGGTTTGGAGTAACAAGCTCAGAACTGCATGTGAATATAAATGAGGTGATGTGTAATTTGCCCACTAGACAATTGAATATCTGGCCTATTAACAATTTTTTGGTTTTTAAACTTATTTTCCAATGCAAAGACTCCTGTCCTTTCCAAAAGTTCTGAGGATAATTGACGAGAATAATAAAGATAGAATTCTTTTTTGTGGTAATGGAAGTCATCTATTGATTTTATTATTTCATTCTTTTTGGGACTACTGTGCAGGTAATCCTCTACTGGTTGTTTAACAACGGTTGAGAGTTTCAACAGCTTCAGATGGGGTGCTTTGTGGCTCATCGTAAAGCATTTCACAAAACTCGCTGTGGGGTTTTCAGGTGTTTGGTAATCCTCACATTTATGACTGGCTGAAGTCTCCTGTAGTCACATGACTGCAATGTATTTTGCTGGTTCCTGGTATCTTTTTACTGGTTTTTGGCAAAGCCCCCCATTTACTCAGGAGAATGGGTTGCACTTATGATTGTGTGATGCATTTAATGATCACTGTAAATATGGTCATAAAATCAGGTCTGGTCATGTGAGTGCCTTGACTTGCAACCTTCATGACTTACCTACTGAAATTCTGGTCCTATTTGCAATCATAAGTCAAGGACTACCTACATTAAAAAAGTATTATAAGATTTCCCCAAGCTATTGCCCTCCAGATGTACAGAATTTCAGTGCCTGTAATTCAGAACTGGAGTACTTTTCTGCCTTCTTTAGTGAATAGACCTAGGTAGATTTTATTTTATTTTTTTTAAAAAGTTGCTCTACAGCTGGGAGGTCTTTAATCAGGAAGATCATATAAATTTTAGGCCAACATTTTGCTTCAGTTGTTTTGTTAGTCTCCAGTCAGATGCAAGTTGACATTGGCTGTATTCTAAGTACAGTTTGTTTAGCAATTATTTATTTCAGAGGGGTTCACACTGAGTTCCAAATGCTGTATGCTGCCCTTTAAAGTCTTAAATTTTTAATTTCTAATGTGGGTAGAAGAGACTGATTAAGATGGGAATATAATCATATTGAATATATTTAAATTTAAATATTAATAGAATAAAATAAGAATTAGTCTTTATATATATTTGTGGGAGGAGAGGGGCAGCCTTTTGCATGTCAGTTAAATATCTCAAGTATGCCTGTTAGTCCAGAAAATCTGGCCACCCTTGGTCTTGTGTTACATAAATCATTGGCTGGCTTCATATAACATGTTAAGTTGTATCTAAATTACAGTGTCTCAGTTAAAAATCATATTAAACCCAAGCCAGGTAGAACACATTGTGGCTTAGTGGGATGATTAAGATAGTCATTCCAGCAACTTAAAGAAGGTTCACGGTGAAACTATTTTTTCTTGCTTTTACTGATGGGGTTCCAAAGAACTACCTTTTAAGACAGCTTGAAGCTAAATCCTTGTGAGCCAGAACTATCTTGCAATTCCCATCCTTGATCTTGTCATGTCTCATTTATTTATACTTGCAGAGTTCTCTGCCTCTGGAGATACCTTGGAGCAATTCTATAAAATGAGTAGGAGCACATATCAATCAATGTGCTGTAGTGGTTAAGAATTTGGTCTGAAGCCAGGGGAAATGAGGTTCAAGACCACCTTCAGTTATGGAAAAACATTCCGATGACTTTCAGCCAGCTATTATCAGCCCATGAGCTTCATAAGTTGGGATGACTTATGAGTAGATTTTACCTTCAATGGGACAACCAATTGGTGACAGAAAAGAGTTACATTTCTCTGGCTCTCTTTCCTGCTATTTGGTGGGTGAGTCAGATCTTGTAGACCAAGGATCGCCAATCACTGGGCCCCGGACCGGTACCGGTCCATGGATCATTTTGTACCGGGCTGCAAAGAATGAATAATCGTGATTAAAATATAGATAAAAATATGTTTTTAGTAAAGAAATAGTAAAGAAGCCCTTTACTATTGGGGAAGAATTGATTTTGACGGTCCTTGAAAAAGTGTTTCTGCGTGAAACTGGTCCCTGGTACAAAAAAGGTTGGGGACCACTGTTGTAGACCAATCATAGTCTGATTCTAGAGAAAACTGTACATCACTTGTACCCCTGGACAAAAGGCAGGTTACAGAACTAATGAAGAAATAACACTAAGTCAGAATGCACTGCATTAAGCCATAATACAGTTTGGTCTGAGTTTAGTGAGATGTGAAGCCAATCATTGTGATTTGTTAATAAACCATGTTCAGAAATGTTAACATTGTGTTTCAATCTTCTGGGAAAGACCTGTAATTCCCTCTCTTCTTCAATAACTCTTCATTATTTTTTTTGTTCTGATACTGAAAGTTGTTATGACTTTCTAGAACTAGATGCTTTCATTCTTAGAATCCAGTTTCTTGGAGTTGCTGATGTAGAGAGTTCTTATTTCTTTTGCTGTCCAACCTTTGATGGACAGGAGAACTTGCTGGTCCATTTCCCTGATAACAGAAGCATGTGCTGATGTTTAGTGTTTGTTTTGTTTTTCAGACTGCCTTCCTCTTTCCTAGGCTCTTTTTGGCACAGCTATCTTCAAACACAGGAGAGTCAAAAAAAATCCTGCTATGGGAAACTGCTAAATAACAGTTCATTAGGGCATTCAGTGTAGTACTTTCAATTAGATTTCATAAAACTAAATGTTTTAATCAGATTACATATCACTGTGATAATTTAGGCACTAATACTCTCCTGTTAATTTCTGCAGTCACTACTATATTTTTTTATTCCAATATCATATTTTAGACATTTTTGCATTTTGTCATTTTCCTTTCGCAGCCATGTGCTTATACTTGGACTGCCTGGTTAGTAACCATTAAAGATATAACAGAGCATCAGACTGATTGATTAAATATAGATTTGGGGAAAGGAGTTGTAGACAAGGTTGGTATTTCAATAACACAGCAGAGATTTGGGGAAGAACTGAATGTCCCCTACTCCATCCCAACTCCTTTTGTCTTAATCTTCAGCAGGAGTATATCCAGGAAAATGTCAAAAATCCACAAAGAAAAACCTTACCCCTTTTTTAACCTAGATCACAACACTCATGTCTTCCATCTTGACATGGTTGATCTCCCTCAAACACCTTGCTCTTCAGACATTTAGGCAAAGGTACTAAATCTTTAAGCCAAAGTTGTATGTTTTCTCTGATTCCATGCTCTCCTCCTTCAACTGATGAGTCCCTCCTTTCCTCTGGATCTTACTACAGAGAGATGAGTTGCTGGGCTCACTTCACGAGAGAACTGTATGTTCTGCTTCTTTGGCCTCGTTCAGCTTCATCCACGGAAACAAAGGAGTCTTCCCAGGGAGAATCATATTTATATCATGCTCATTTGTAAACATTTGCTGCTCTGCTAGCCAGGGTGGGGCTAAAATTAGTTCCATGTAGCCAAGAAAAAACCACTTGTAAACTGAAAAGGAAAGATTTTTTCCCCTCCTCCTTTCTATTTCAGGCTGAGGATTGGCAGAAGTGATGGATACAGAAAGGAATGAGATGATTTAGTGGTAGAAAACAAGTGACTGGGATCCTACAAATCTCCAGCAATTTTCAACCTAGATTTGACTATCTGCCTGATGACCCATGGATAGGCAAATCACAATGTGAACCAAAAGAACTTCATATATTTGTAGGCATATGGTGACCAGTCTCTAAATATTTATAATAAACACATGACCCACCGAGTCATTGTTTTAGAAAAATTTCCTTACCAAAACAGAGAAAAAGATAACTATGAATGGGCAAAGAACAATTTGAATGGGAGCAACTTCCAACTTCTTGCCAGCTTCCCCATTGACTTCCCTTGTAGGAAGCTGGCAGGGGGCACTGGAAACGATGATCCCATGACCACAGTTGACTGTACTGAACCAGCCACAACTTTGCCAAATTTCAATCCAATGGAAATCATGGGTCCCAGATTTTGGACTCATTCTGTAAGTTTTGAACATTGGTTCAAAAATTGTGGTTCTATGTTGCACCATTTTGCCCAAGTGAAGGTTACAAACAAACATACATGGTTTTTAGCAGAATACAGAATCCCTGCATGGATTAATTTGAACTGGTTGTGAGTGTGTATAGATGAATATTCTGTCCTCTCTAAAATTGCAATTTCCATTCAATATCCATTATAATTCTGACTTTGCTTTCTTACAGGCTGAACATCCTGTTGGCTGGGATGAATCCCTTCTACTTCCATGCCTTGAATGTAGTCCTGCATTGCCTTGTGACACTTGTGCTGATGTATACTTGTGACAAAACTGTTTTCAAGGATAGTGGCCTGGCTTTTGTCACAGCTTTATTTTTTGCTGCCCATCCCATTCACACTGAGGCCGTAAGTATGCTAGATAACTTCAAGTTACAAATACAATCCAGCTTCATGAAAGTTTAGATCTTCCCAGACACTGACAATCTCTCCTGTAAAGATAGGTGTAATATTGGTTTCATTAAAGACAACTTCATATCTTCTCAATGTTTGTGATAGATTGAGCACTTAAGACTTTAGATCCATTCTAATGTAGAGCAAGTTTTCTTAAAATAAATCTTATGTATTGCAGTGAGATTTCTTTCATACCAGTATGCATTTCCGCTTTGAGAATAATTTTAATTAAGTGCCTTGATCAATACTATTAAGAAAAAAAAACTTAAGTGTTTCATGGAAGAATAATGAGAAGTTTAAAAAAAAAATCACACAATGTTTTTTTAAATATATTTCAAATAAAGATGTGCAAAATTAAGTAACATGGGAATAAACTGTTTTGGAAATTCTGAAACTTTCCACACAATGCTGGATCTGAACCGTACTATTCCCAAGAGATGGTTTTGTACTTTCTGGGAATAAATTATCTGAACCAGAAACAGCTCATGGTGTACTAGATATAACATTTCAGATAAAACAGGCCAATTTTGAAGGTATATCTCATCCAGGTCAACATGAATCACATTTGGTTTGGACAATTAACATCTGGAAAATCCTACGCCCCCCCTCCCCCCCAAATGGCATATTGTTTAGTTTTGTTTTGGGAAAATAAACTGTATGATAGGTACCATACAAAATGTTGGAAATGTTCCTTGTTAAGTTCTGGGTGAAGAATGTAAGGCGACGCCAGGGTGATTTATAACAGCTCTTTATTCAATGCTGCCTGTGAGGCCATTGCACTTCCTGGCTGACACAGCTTTTTTAATAGGAAACTGATTGGCCAAACTACCAATCAGGAGAGTGTATTTTCCTGCTACAACAGAGGATCAGAATGAGAACTTCAACTGACAACTATATACACTATATACAATATATAACATTCCTCACTCTGATTGATTTATAAATCTTAATTTTAAAAACGATTTGGCGCTATGAGCTTGTATCAAAATATAAACATGCAGAGCACTTATATAATGATTTTTAAGCTTACCTGAAATGAAATCTCTATTAACTCAGCCCTATTTTGCTAGAGGATTCAGAACAAGCCATATAGTATATACAACAATCCTGTAGAATAGGTTAATATTATGATTGTCATATTGGACAAGAAGGGATGAAACTGAAGGACATGAAAGTCAGCTGGGTGACCTTGGGCCAATCACTACCCCTCAGCCCAGCCCACCTCACAGGGTTGTTGTTATGAGGAAAATAGGAGGAGGAAGGAGTATTGGATTGTATTTGCTACCTTGAGTTATTTATAATAAGGATAAAGGCGAGATTTAAAAAAAAAAGATTTTAAAAGAGAAACATTTGTATAAGGCCATGTAATGAATTCATTTTGGGGATGATATTTAAAGCACAAAGTGATTTAAAACATAGGATTTTATTTTGTACACTAAACCCTTACTAAGATTTTGTTATTTTTATGCAAGGATGACAAGAAAGTGGGGAAGTCAAATTCCAAAATAACCAAATACATTTCTGGGAATTCTGCCATGTTTTGGGACTTAATCCAAAAGGGTCTGTCAGGCCCTTCTGACGTGACCAGAAGCTGTGAATTCATACATCTATTTCAATGATGGCTGAACTTGAGGCGAAGAATCTGTTGGAAGAATGCCTCCTTATTAATCCAGAGTTTTTTCAATTTGTAGCTAGACAGCAGGGCATCCTTGATTCAAGCAAATACTTGAGCTTGAATCAAGGATGTCCACAAATTTGGTATCATTTTTAGCAAACCGTAAATACAATTAATGATTTCTTTTGTCAGCACAAACCAAGTATTGATTCCTCACTTGTTTAAAAAATAATTAAGGGAGCATTTCCTTCACTCCTTAAAAAACAAATAGAAGAGTTGCAAGAAGTCTCCTCTTCTTTTCCAGTGGGGCAATAGGTAAGACACAATTGGACCTGTTGCATATGCATTGCTTCTATTAGGAATACCAATCTAAATACCAATCCCCAAACCAATCTTCTAGGTCATGGCAACGTTAAGACTTGTGGACATTAATTCCAAGAATTCTGGGAATTGAAGTCCACAAGTCTTAAAGTTGCTAAGGTTGGGGGACACCTGCTTTAGGTTGATAGAATCCTGAGATGAGAGAGCTAACGACTTCTAAATGTTGTTGGTCCTCAATTCCCACTATTCTCAGCTATAAGTGAGGCTGATAGTAGTTAAAATTGAATAAAATCTGAAGAGCCATTCACTATCCCTCTTCTATTCCATTCTTTTCCCCTACCTTTTTCAATTTTTCTCCCTTCCAGTGCAAGTAGTCCTTGACTTATGACCACAACTGGAACCAGAATTTCCATTCCTAAGCAAGGCAGTTGTTAAGTGAATTACACCCAATTTTATGACCTTTACTGCTACAGTTGTCCAGCTAAACACTGCAGTTTTTAAGTGAATTACACAGTTAAGCCAATCTTGCTTCTCCTATTGACTTTATCAGAAACAAGCTGGAAAGATTGTAGCATCTGCCAATCATTTGACCTGAGATACTGCATACTTTGTAATAACAAGCTGGTTGCCAAGGGCCCAGAATTGGATCAAATGATTCTGTGATGCCGTGATGGTCATTAAGTGTGAGGACCAGTCATAAGTCACTTTTCTCAGTGTCATTGTAACTTTGAATAGTTGCTAAACAATTGGTTGTAAATTGAGGACTACCTGAAATTTGAATTAGAATTTCTTGCTCTTGAGCAAATCTAATACTTATTGGTTATTTTGAGTGTTTCCTTTCTCATTTCCTGTAATATATTGCTAATTTTTCCCAAATGTGCTTTTTTAAAAGGCAACTGGACTTTTTGTTTTTTCTTTGAAGATGTTTCACTTCTCATCCAAGAAGCTTCTTCAGCTCTTCTTCTTCTTTGCTTCTTGGGTGAGAAGCAAAACGTCTTTGAAGAAAAACCAGAAAGTCCAGTTGTCTCTTGAAAAAGCACCTTTGGGACAATCATGACCTGGATGACTAAGAATCTCCGTAGACATTACAGATTTTTATTTCTAAACAGCATAATCAACCATTGTTTCCAGTTTGGTTTTAAGACACAGTTCCTTCAATTGGAATTCTGCTAAAACTCCTCAGATGATAATAATGATGATGACGACAACAACAACAACAACAACAAAAGAGTTGGAAGGGACCTTGGAGGTCTTCTAGTCCAACCTCCTGCTCAGGCAGGGAACCCTATACCATTCCAGACTGTCCAATCTCTTATGATTCTACGCTGCCTGAAATAACACAACCTAAAATGCATTTTTGGAGAGCAGAAACTCCTTGTATCTGACTGCTGGTACTTTCTAGCTCTCTTCTGCTCCAACTTGTAAAAAAAAATATTTACCTTTAACCATTTTGAACATAATTAGAAGATAGTCCTGTAAATTAGAAGGGATGTCTGCACAGCTGTTAATGAAACACTGCAAAGGGCTAATTGATGTTTCTGTTTACTGGTGCTTGCTTTGAGATGAGATGTAGCAGATGTGGAATAATTGTAATGGTGGAATGGTTTGATAATGTGGGATCACTAGAATGTCTAAAATTATGTACAATTGGAAGGGTGAAATCAAACTTTTCATTACAAAGAAGTCTTGAGTTCTCTAAGTACTTCCTGGGATTAATCGAGCAGTTTTTACATTCTCCCACTATTTAAATAGGATTAAGTGGGTGCTTGTGTGTGTATATCATTAGATTTGGGGAAAGACTGCAGACGTATTCATTGGAAAATACAGCAAATTTGAATTTTTAAAGAATGAAAATGAACAAAGTTCAGAGGAAAAACAAATGAACTTAAGCACAAACCAAGTTTCAAAAGAAGTCTTTGACATTCAAGATATTTAGGAAAATTTATAATAAATAGTGAATAAATTGTTAAGAAAGTCACCACTTTGGAGGAAACTGACAAAACTCTCAAGTCAGTGCATCTCTTGTAGTCATGAACATTTATGTATGATCTGGGAAGTGCTTTATCTTTCACAGGGAAGCATCTGCAGAAGCAATGAAAAATATCAGAATGGACATCACAATTGCATGTTAGGATCTCTCCCTTTTCTATACATTGAGTGTAAGAAGAGGAGGGGCTTCAACCACAGAGTTGGTATTTCTGACTGCTTCTATCGGGAAGTATATCTTAGAGAAGAATTACTGGGTTCACTTATGAAGTCCATTGAGACCATGTATTTGTATTTATTTACATGTTACATTAGCAGAACATGTCAGGATTCCGGCAGTGGCCCTAATGAAATCATGAGCTTCAAACCAAGCTTCAAAAACTCCAGAGGATTCATTGGAGCTAACATGTCGGTATGACCTGTGTGTAGCCGATTCTGAGACACATAATTCACTGTCACCCTTGGCCCTGGTTTTTCCCCATCCCTCTGGGTGTATCATGATTCATATTTTCCAGTGAAACAAGTCTATAGCTAAGAGTCATTAATCATGTTCTCCAATTAGAGATTTGCACCGCAGAAACTCCAGTCACTTAGTTATAATCTTTGCAAGATATGAATGGAATGCACTTTCAATTCCAAACTGCTGCACTGCTCTATCAGACTCCTTTCTTTCCCCCCACTATCTGTTCCTGGCAACTATAAAACAGGCATAGAAATGTTTTATGAGTGGATAAAACATTAATAAATATTCAGGACTTCCCATCATGGTTTACAGATAGTCCAGATCAGGGGTCTCCCACCTTGGCAACTTTAAGACTTGTGGACTTCAACTCCCAGAATTCCTCAGCCAGCCTTAGCCACAAGTCTTAAAGTTGCCAAGGTGGGAGAGCTCTGGTCCAGATAGTGCCACAGTTTGTCTAGTAGCTGTTCAAAGTTACTACAGCACTGAAAAAAGTGACTTATGACCGTTTTTCACATTGTTGCAGCATCCCCATGGTCACGTGATCGAAATTCAGATGCTTGGCAACTGACACACTTATGATGATTGCAGTGACTCAAGGTTATGCAATCCCTTTTTATGATCTGACAAGCAAAGTCAATGGGGAAGCCAGATTCACTTTTAACAACCAGGTTGCTAACTGAACAATTACAGTGTTTCATTTAACAACTGTGTTAAGGTCGCTAAATGGGGCAAAGCTCACTTAACTGTTCATACATAAAATCTTGGGGTCAATTGTGGTCATAAGTCGAGTATTATCTGCACCGAAAACCACAAGGCATAGAATAAAGCTGATTGAGGTAAACATTTATGAAAGCCTTCTCTAGCAAGTTACCTAAACAACCTCACCCCTTCTTCTTTTGGAATAGTTTCAGCATAAAGCATTCTATAGATTTTTATCACTATGACCAAACAGTAACTTCACTAAATATCTTAGGCCAGGGATGTCAAACTGGCGGCCTGCAGGCTGGATACATCTTATACAGGCTACACCCACCCCAGCTCCATGAAGGGAAAAAAACATTGTGATACATCAGTGACGCCGCAAGTTTGAGACCCTTGTCTTAAGCAGTATGCTACAGGTGGTCCTTGATTTATTTATTTAATTTATATTGCTGCCTATTCACCCATGACAACTTGAGGCAGCTTACACAATGAAAAACAATATTTAAAACAAAAAATAAAAATAATAAAAACTAACAAAAATAATCAAATACATTTGTAAAGTACAATAGAACAAAAAATTTTTTGGGGGGAAACACCACCAACTCCCACCCCCCACACCGACGACAGCAGATCACACTAGCCATTTGATGGGCTCCATCCCTTTCTGGGTTCCCCAGGCCCTCTGGCAAAACCAGGTCTTCAGTGCCTTCCGAAAGAGTGTTAGAGTGGGGGCCATTCTAATCTCTGGGGCAATGATATTCCAGAGAGATGGAGCCACCACGGAGAAGGCCCTTCTGGGTCCCATCAGGTGTAAGTGTTGAGGTAATTCCCCGTTAGGAGAATGAGCGCATACAGGGAGATGTAGTGAGAGTAATGTTGAATAATACACACACAACACATAGATGCACTGTACAATAAGTGTAGGTTTTTACTTCCACTAAATGGTTAAGCACAGTCCAAGATAAGCAATCCAAGTCATTCACAGGTAAAGCAGTCAGTTTTTAGTTCAGGGATAATCCAAATATCAAAGTCCAGTATCAAAAAACAGTTCAGTAACAGACTTACATCAACGATCAGCAACAGTCAATAGGGAAAAATGGAGGAACGGCAACTCTCCAACAGAAGAAACAGAGACTCACTGAGACTTCACTGAGACTAAACAACCCAGGTTTCTGGCTCCATCTTATGGCCATTTACAGAACCACACCTAATTACAGATTTAGTATTCTCTTAAAGGCATAGTATTAAAAATGTCTATCCTGGTTTATATATTTCCAACCCAAATAACTGTTAGGTGACTCACATGCCTAACAGTATCTCCCTCAGGGGTGGGACCCACAATATTCCTTTCCTCCTCGCTCTAATGGGTCAGGTAGATGTGACTGGCAAGAGATGTTCCCTTAGATAAACTGGATCCAAGCCATGAAGGGCTTTAAAGGTGACAACTGGCACCTTGAATTGCACCCAGAAGCAAATCGGCAACCAATGCAGCTCCTATGCCACAATAAGGACAGAAAATTTGTTTGTAAAGTAGTATAGTCATTAAGTGAGGCAGAAGAGGACTGCATCTGATTTTACAGCCTTTTTTGATGGGGACATTAAGGGAATCACTCTAGGTCATTAGGCAAGATATCACATGACTGTGGCTTGCAGTCTTCCCTGCTGGCTTCCCCATTGACTTTGCTTGTGGCTGGGAAGATTGCAAATGGGATCACATGACTGCAGGACACTTGTAAGTCCAAGCTGCAAGTCAAATACCTGGATTGCGATCACATGACTGAGGTGCCACTGCAATATTCATAAGTTTGAGGACTGGTTGTAAGTCACTTTTTCATTGCTGTTGTTACTTTGAACAGTTGCTAAATGAACGGTCATAAGTTGAAAACTATCTCAAAAGTCATGGTTAGAATGCAGTACTGCAGGCTACTTTTGCTGACTGCTGGCTGCCAGCAGTCTGGCAGATCAAATCTCACCAGGCTCAAGGTTGACTCAGCCTTCCATCAATATGCTGACTCTACAAACCACTTAGAGAGGGCTGTAAAGCACTGTAAAACAGTATATAAGTCTAAGTGCTATATATATATACATTATTTGCAGGAGCTTTAACATTTAGTCTTGCTGTTTGTTTGTAACTGCTAACTTATTTTGTCTTTCTATTTTTTTTAGGTAACGGGTATAGTTGGCAGAGCAGATGTTCTGGCCTGTCTATTATTTCTTTTGGCTTTTCTCTCCTATAATAGGTATCTGTCTTTTATCTTAGAATGCTTGCCATTTTAAATAAGACTTGTGAACCTTCTGGATTTATTTTATGTGGACAATGCCAACTCCTTCCTTCATAGTCTCCCTTTCCCCCCCTTCTTTCATTGAATGACTGGGGAATTAAGGAAAACTGAATTATATTACATCGAAACTTTGAATTGATAGACCGCGGTTTGAAAAACTTTGGACACAATGGACCAGATTTGCATTTGGAGGTCTGTTGTTTCTGAAGTCTATTTTAGCAAATGCTTCTATATGTATCCCAGCATTTTTTTTTTCATCTGTGCATTTACCAGCCTTTTTACTCTAGGGGAGAAAAGGAAACCCTGCACTGCTACAAACCCTATCCATCTTGAATGTAGGAGAAAGGAGCAGGAACATCTGTGGTGGAGTCAAGAAATTCAACATGGGGGCTGCTCTGGCAGTTTTTGAAAGCCTCATCCCTTCTTTACATTTGTTGTGGATGCAATGCATGTAAAAAGGGGGTGGGGCTTAAACCACTCCCATCATCTGACCCTTTTGGTTCCCAGTTCTCCACAGCTACTCCTGGAAGGTAGAGGAGATCAGAAGTGAAGTGGCTTCTCTTTATCATATTCTCCACTTCCCATATATTACTTTTTGATTCTGCTCCGTATCTATCATCATAAAATCCTCTAGCTCTGAAGCCTACTCTATTTCCTGCTGTTTTTCCATCTCTCTCTTGCAGTTCTCCACTTCTTACCTAACCTGGCACAGGTAGTGCATAGTGGCTTATTTGTTCATTCTCCATTGTGTGAAAGTAAACATCAGGATTTTCCCGCTGTTCATCCCAGGAAAAAAAAAA
Organism: Laticauda colubrina; assembly: GCA_015471245.1. Classification (NCBI taxonomy): domain Eukaryota; kingdom Metazoa; phylum Chordata; class Lepidosauria; order Squamata; family Elapidae; genus Laticauda; species Laticauda colubrina. The sequence goes on along the minus strand of BLBF01000055.1, from coordinate 18,399,690 downwards.
TCAAGTCATATAGTCCCTGTTTTATTCTGTCTTTGGATTTAACAAACTTTTAATGTCCCTCCAAAATAATGAGCGACCTCATTGAAGATACATGATACAGCCAAATTTGCATCGTAATTGCCCATGATTATAATTCTTGACCATCCCAAAAATTTTAAAGTCTACCCCTAGTCACGCAGAGTTGACCTCCTTTCTCCAGATCTTGATAGCCTTTGAATAAAAATTATAGAAAAGAAAAAAAGAAGAAAAATCCAATTTTAATATGAAGGGATTATAGGATAATAACATGGCAATAGAGAGAAAACACAATTCCTCCTTTGTGTTCCATATCTAACCCAACCACTGATTTATTTATTCAATTTGTAAAACCACCTTTTTGCTAGACAACTCTGGGCAATGATATAAATTCTAATAGACAAGGAGTTGGTTTCTGGGTTCAAAATGTTTATTTCCATTTCTTTAATTTAGATTAAACCTGTCTTAGGGGTTACAGGGTTTAGGACCTGTGATGGTTGCAGAGATTAGAATGCAGTATTGCAGGCAAACTCTGTCTGCAGCCTGGAGTTCAATCCTGATGGGGAAAAGGTTGACTCAGACTTCCGTCATTCCGAAGTCAGAAAAATGAGGACCTAGATTGTTGGGGGAAATATGCTGACTCTGTAAACTGCTTAGAGAGGGCTGTGAAGTGGTATAAAAGTATATACTTATATACACAGTATATAAGAGGACTGTGAAGTGGTATATATTGCTATTGTACAGTTTTCATTTCATAGTTGGCTTTTCTTCTGCCTTGCAGGAGTGTGGATCAGTTTTATGTTGGGGAACATTTCCCTCCCACTGCCTCTCCGTCCTTTTTGCTGCTTAGTTTATTTCTTGGGACTTGTGCAATGCTGGTAAAAGAAACAGGGATCACCGTATTTGGCGTCTGCCTAGTGTACGACGGCTTCCTGCTTTCACAAAATGGATCCAGATTGTGAGTAGAATGTGTAACTTACTATTCCAGCATTTTTTTCTTGCGAAGACAGATGAGCCTATTCCCAAAACTGTCCAGTAGCATGCATGCCCATAACACATGTATGATATGTGTTTTACTTATTTACAGGATGTGTGTGATCACACACTATATAATGATCCATAAAAATAGGACTATCCTTCTCTCAGGCACCACACCAAAGAACCTTCCAACTCAGTTTTATTTATTTGTTAGATTTATATCACCTTTTTCTCCAAGAGCTTAAGGCAAAGATGTCAAACTTGATTTCATTGAGGGACACATCAGAGTTGTATTTGACCTCAGGAGGGCCAGGGTGGGCATGGCCAGCTTGACGTCACTGCTGTTGGGGGCACCTATGGTAGCCCGAGTATTCTGCCAGCGAAAACAATTTTAGTTGGCAGAGGGTTGCAGGAGGCCGTCGCAGCTGAAAATGGAGCTTGGGTGAGCTGCACATGGTTCTCCCAAGCTCTGTTTTTGCTGGCAGAGGCATTGCGGGCCGGTCCTTTGCTGTTACTTTTCTATTTTTCTTAGCATGCACAAATAATAATAGGCAACAATAGGGTAGAGAGCTCAGTAGTAAGTATTCAGTTTAAGACAGAAATCTTCATTGTACAACAGTAGTTTACTATTTATTAATGTTATATTCAGCTTTGAACATAAAAATGTCTTCAATTGTACATTTACTGACATTGACTTTTCAAATTATAGTTAACATTGATATAATACCTTTTCTTTTTTCTATCTTCAGAAGTCTCAGCTGAACATTAGAGTATTAATAATTTCTAGTCAATATTGTATAAATATCACTATATCAAAATAATATAATATATTACATATGTCTTATAATTACACAATTGTTGAAAAAAGCTTATATCTAATCCCTACCTTTAAGGTATAAGGGATAATCTTATTACCATCTATTGAACATAATGTTTCAGTAAATATTTTTCCCTAGAAGAGGTCTTGATATCCAACATTAAGTTCAGTATTTTTGGATTTGAGCTGTAACTTTGAGAGACCCATAGCAACCTAAATCAAAGGCTATCAATTTTAGAACAAGTGTTATACATTAATTATGATTGACCTCTGGAGAATTACACATAGCTCACAAAATCATAAACTTGCAGAAATTATTCATTTTAATTTTCACTTTTATCCCTTTGGGGAGCAATTCATATGAAGACTGAAAAGTGAAAACCTCATTTTTGGGGGCATCAGTAAAAGGAAATAGAAGTTAAATATTTGTTTTCTAATACCTTTGAGTCAGTGTTGACTCCTGATGACTACCTGGACAAGACCCTGCAGTTTTGTTGGCAAGATTTTTTGGAAGTCAATTTGCCCTTTCCACCTTCCTAGGTGACTGGCCCCAGATTACCCAACTGGCTTTGTGTCCAAGGCAGGATTAGAACTTGCCATTTCTGAATGTCTAACCCGATGCCATAAGTAGTGCACAAAACTGTCTCTTAGGAGTTAAACTATGGATGGGAATAAGATTGGAGAACCTTTAAAGTCATCCTGAGCAATTAGAAAATTAGTGTGATAAAAATAAAATAATCTATAATTAATACAATGAGAATATAATAATACTAATGATATTCTCATTGGGTAGGTGAAGATAAATGTGTCTAGTGATTTCATGTCCATGAAGTCGTCATAGCAACAATATGTTCTTTCAAGTTGGGTCTAGCTGAAGGATTATAAAGTGATGCTCCATTCAGATTATATCTAAGCCAGATCCTGCTTAACTTCCAACCCCTGTTAAGTTTTGTCACATGCCATCACCTGCTAATAATTTAGCAAAGCCCTAGATAATAATAATTAGATACTACTGATTATGTCTGATTGCTTCAGCAACATATGGTGCCCAATATCTGGACAATAGAACTTCTAGAAATAGGCTTGTGAGGTCCTGACAAGTTGTATCTTTGTACTTGTAATAAATTGTTTTCAAGTACAAGAGTTGTAATTTATGCAGTTTAGTTCATCATGTCTGCATAAGTCCTTTTTATTTTTGGGTACTGTTTTCTCACCATTTTTAAACAAACGAACAAGACCAATACTATAGTTCTAACAGTTTAGACTAATAATGCAGTATTGTCAGAAACTGCAGTTGTCATCAGGGAGGATCAATGAAATAAGAACAAAAGAAGAGGAGCAACAAAATATGAACAAAAGAAGACATCTTCTTGATCAGGACCGACATCCACAGCCCGTGTTCTATGTTACACAATACCCAACCAAAAACATTTGGGAAGCTTATAAGCTACAGTGGAGAATAACAGTTCCTTTCAGCTGTTGCTTCCTAAGACCCAGCATTTAGAATATATCTGCTGAATATAACTCTGTATTAGTGACAGGGAGGGCATCCGGCCAGTAAACACTCAGTTCATCCTGTTGCCAGATTCCACCCTGCAAGGGATTATGGCAGGGGTGGGATTCCACCAGTTTGCACCTATTAGAACCGGTTGTTAACATTCTAAGCAGTTCGGAGAACCGGTTGTTAGAATAAATTATTGGCCTAATCCTGTAAGAAAGGCAGGAAGGAAACATTCTGATGTTGCTTACAGAAACTGCCTCTCCATTAACCCTTATTACATTCTTGGCAGGACTAGACTTCCTGTCTCAGGAGCCTTTCTGGAGTTTTTTTTCCCTCCTTTGTTGGTACTTTGCTTGTGTGGAATGACCATTCAAAGTTACAATGGCATTGAAAAAAGTGACTTATGACCATTTTTCACACTTACGACTGTTGCAGCATCCTCACAGTCATGAGAAGCCAGGCGAGGAGATGCGTGCCTCGATGTGAGTGATATTGAATTGGCCACGCCCAGCCAATAAAATGACCACCAAACCATGTCCACCCAGTCACATGACCACCAAGCCACGCCCACCAACTAAGCCACACCCACAGAACTAGTTGTTATAAAATTGGAATCCCACCCCTGGATTATGGGTCATTAAATGAAGATGATGATACACAAACTATAGTTGCAATCACGTTCTCGTCAATTTCCCTTGGAGTTGCAGATGTCAACTGGACTAGATGGTCAACCAAAATCATATAGAGTTTAAGAATTGATAACCAGCACTATGAATTGTGCTTGGAAGCCTACCAATAATCCATGCAGCCCCCACAGTAAGAGTTTTGAACCAGCTGATGAGCACCATCATGTGGAATGAATAGTCACCTAGACAAGATGTGACAAAATTATGAATGACCATCAATAATACCTGGTCAGAACTACATGAAGACTAATCTGACCAGAATTTCCATTTGCTATTCCAGCAGGAGCCATGGTGGTTTTCTCTGCAGAGAAGCCCAATTCCAGCTAGTCAAAGTGGGATTTACTCTTAAGAGTTAGAAGGATTTGAGTCCACAACCATTCTGCCGCAATGAGATTAAGTTTAAATCTGTTTAGCTCCATCCAGACTCTAAAATCATCCAGGCTCTGGGCTGGGGCTTTGACTATATTTCATGATCATCTTGAGATTTAGCTAGGAATAATCAGTATACTGATGATTCTTTACTCCATAGTGATGGAGCAGCTTGTTACAGATATTAAACAGTAAATGGCAGGGTTCCGGCAGTTACACAGAGGACACACAGGACCAAATCCTGAGACACCTTCCATCAAAATATTTGAGAGCTCAGCGTCTTCTCCTAGCTTGAATCATCACCAAGGGAGGAGGAGAAACCACTGCAGGTACAATGCTCCCAATTCAAAATCCCCATATATTCAGGAAGATACCATGCACAGTGGTACTGAAACAGTCTCAACCCCGTGCCTAGGCCTGAATCCAACTGAAAATGATGCAAATAATTCATTTCGTCCAGGGCCCTCTGTAACTGCTATTTCAGTACCTTCAGATAAGTTATCTCTTCAGTTCCTTTCCTAAAGTTCCAAGGATACATTCTGTTTTTTTTTTAAATCTGTTACAAAGTGGGTTGACATTTTTATCAAACTGTCTATTGTGCTGCCAAAATCCCTTTCCTGGTCAATTTCATTAATATATCAGTGAAATATGCTTTTTTTGTGGTCAACATTCATCCTTTTATATTTGCGTACCTTGAACCACCTTTGCCTTTTTGAATGCAATCACCAGTTTTGGAGAGATCCTTCCGCAACTCTTCACAATCCCTTTTTTAAAAATTGTACTACCTTGAATCATAAACTCCAGGATGCTGATATCCAAGTCAAAGGCACCAGCTCCAATGCCAGTCCTTAGTGGTTTCATTTTGTGCATCTTGGTGTGAGATACGCTCTTTTCTTCCCATTCTCTGTCTCCTTGGTAGCTGAGTTTTCTCAGTAGCTTTTGATAAAGGGTTTTGTCAAAGGCTCTTTGAAAATTCAGGTGTACAATATCTGTTGAGTCACTTTTACCTGCATGACTATTGATACCCTAAAAAAAGATTACAAAGATAGTATGGCAAGACTTAACCATTGTAGAAGTTCCCTTGATTCTTTCTTTTCTTTTTTTTTTAGAAAATTTCATTTTTCTATGTGTTTGCTTGTTTTTTGTTTAATAATAATTTCAACCAAATACTTAGATAAAGTTAGCATTTGGGGAAGTAAATGGGAGGGGAAAATATGTAACTAAAAAGGATTTTTAAAAATAACATTTTACTTCTATTTTATTAGTCATTGTTTATCTTCTACTTTGTTTTTTAATTTTTGTGGGAGTCATTTCTGTTTAAATAATCTGCCAAAGCCCATGCAATGAAACCAACAAATAAATAACATTGAGAGGGTACATCTTTAAATAGTCTAATTTGCTTCTTAATGTCCGGTCCTGGGCAGCCACCTAGGTTGAGAATTAGTCTTTGGATCAATTTGTGTTACCTCTCACATGGGTACTATGCTAGCTTTTTCTCCTTGAGAACAAGACAGAGGCAGAATTCTGTCTTACTAATGCTTTTTATTCCTTTGTTTATTAGAAAAAATGGAGAACTACATGCGAAGATGGCTGGGCAGCCAGCAGCCTCTCTACAAACCCCTTTACATTTTCCATCATCCAGCCGGGAAAACGGGAAGCACCGTGTGGCTCACAAAGGGACATGGAACTCCTGCCACCCTGCCTCACCTGAAGAACAACAGAGCAATGGCTATTCTGTCTTGAGAAAAGCTCCATGGGCTGTACTTAGGTACCAGAATCACACAATTGTTTAGAATATAAATGTATGCAGAATGGTAAAGAGATGTATAGGGGTAGGAGAAGGAGAAGGAGAGTATGAGTCAGAGTGTTTATACTTCAAGAATGGGGAGCGATAAGGCAGGAGTGTAGGGCAGTGGTCCCCAATCTTTCTGGCTTGATGAACTGGCGAGGGAGATGGGATGATTCTCTCCCCCCTGCCAGTTCACAGAATAAATGGAGCTTTGTGTGCCACCGCGATGCCTGCCACGTGTGCAAATGGAGCTATGAGCACAAGCGCCTGCTATCCTCGACTTGCATGGCCCGGTTCCAAACAGGTTGTGGCCTAGGGATAGGGGACCCCCGGCATAGGGGATGTCAGCATGGATCAGATTTTTATGGGGTGGTGTAGAGAATAATGAAGATGACCATGACAAAGACGTGCCAGGGTAAAGCAGGTCTGGAATCCACAACAAACAGGTAATGTTTGTAAGCAGTTGAGACAGACATCTCATGTAGAAGCCCTGATGATGCAGTGGTTAGAATGCAGTATTGCAGGCAAACTCTGCCCACAGCCTGGAGTGGATCCTGATGGGGCTCAAGGTTGACTCAGACTTTCATCCTTCTGAGGTCAGTAAAATGACGACTCAGATCATTAAGGGCAATATGCAAATAATGCTTCTACCTTATAAATCACCCAGAAAGTGCTATAAAGCAGGGGTCTCCAACCTTGGCAACTTTAAGACTTGTAGACTTCAACTCCCAGAATTCCTCAGCTGGCTGAGGAACTCTGGGAGTTGAAGTCCACAAGTCTTAAAGTTGCCAAGGTTGGAGACTCCTGCTACAGAGCACTGCAGGGCGGTGTAAGCCTAAAGGTTATTGCTATTGCTATCTCCCTGATTCCCTGAAGTATAAGAAAGGAAAGAGGTACAGCACAATCAGACTTGCAAGATGGATGTTGGCCCCATTAGATAGACCAGACCAAGAAAACAATTCCACAGGAAGGCTGAACCTACCATCAGCCATTCAAAGCAGTGCAGACCAGAGAATATTAATAACCATCACAGTACAATAATCTTGCAATCTTTCAGACTTCAGTGAGATGCCCTGCCTTTAAAAGCTTCCAGAGAACTAGGGATATCAATGCTGTGATGCTTTCTGTATTCCCATTCTGCTTTGGATTCATGTTTCTCTTATCAGACTTTTGTGTAGGCTGCAGCATTTCTTCCTGTTCTCTTAAAGTTATCCTCAAAGTCTGTTATAGCTACTCTTATTCAGACTGGCTATGATAATGGAATCTTGCAAGTCTTCGTCTCTTTCTCTTCATTTAATAAAGATAATACCTTGCTTTTGTCTTCCTTGTTATGTGAGGTTGTATTTGTTCCTTGTTATGCGAGGTTGTATTTGTATATATGCAGAATACTGTCTGTTAATATATTTTAAGGGCATCTCTCCAGAGTACGAAATGTCTCATAGCTAGCTTTAAGAAATTTTCCTCCCATTAAACAGTGAGCACGATAAGTGTTCCTCTTTATGGAACTAGATTGCTTTGGTGAAGTACAATTAAAACCAGACCCACTTTTTTTGTACTTTTATGGTACTTGATGACTTGCTTTTTTAGAAGGCCTTTAAAGGTTTAAACTGGGTGATTCTTTAGGGTGATACACATAAACAAGTTGCCTTAAACATGATGATAGGTGTATGGGGTTTTTTTGTGCAGTTTTGTGGTTATGCATCCTTTATTCCCGAGAGAAGGATCCATTTCAGCATTTCCTAATTTTTTACTGGATTGTGTTTGAATAATTACCCCATAAACACACAACCACATAAAAGAACAGGATATTCCTCTTGCAAACTTTAGGCTCTCTTCTTCTTAGATTCCTTCTTTATTTTAAAGCAAAGAATGGTTATGGTATTGTAACATATCCAATGGATTGCATAATAGATCACTTAGATCTCAGATCACAATAGATCTATGAGCAGTGAGATCTCTTTCTTTTGGTTTGTTTTATGCCTTCGGTCAGGATGTTAAATGTTGTAAGGCTACAAAACTGATGTCTTTGTTTTATCATTATTCAAAGACTTGACAGTTCCACTGCATTATATTTTGCTTTTTATCTTGGGGCCAAAAGACAGCAAGGCATTGCTATTCGTGCTCCTTGGCTAATGCTGGAACCAGCAGAACAAAAAGTTAGGAGCAAGAAAGCTGAGCACTCTGGGGAAGCTGTAAGACTCTTTGTAATTAAAAGTCCAGGATTCACCAGTCTCTGCTGCTTGAATAATTTGTGTAGAGACTCAAAGCCTCTGCAGGATACAAGGACACAGAAGGTCTTTCCAGTGCAATTGTAGTACAGGTATGACCGATCTCTTAGCAATTGTTTAAAGTACAAAGGACCCTGAAAAAAGATTTATGATTTGGTTTTGAAAATCCAATGTCCGCCCCCCCAATAGTCACATGATTATATTTTGGACCCTAGATAACCAGACTATGTTTGCAGCCATTTACAGCATCAGCAATCACATGACCAGAGATTTGTGACATTTTTGCCAGAAACTAGTATTTACTTCCTGTTTCCTTCAAAACCTGCCCGAGTGAACAAGGGATTTTATTTAACAACCACAGTGTTTGCTTAATGATTGTGTTTGCTTTACCATTATGGCATTTGCTTAATTGATACAAAAAAGGTCATGAAATCATCATTTGATGACCCACTTTACAACTTCTTGCCTCAGTTAGGGTCACAAATCGAGGACTGCCTATATTCTCCCATGATTGGCATGTCAACCTCTGTTGGCTTTCAACAGAGATGGAGATTTTAGGGCTTCCTAATATAGCCAGGAGTGTTTAGGGCTATTGAGCCACAGATCTTTTTTCCCTCAGTTTGTAGCTTTAATTATCTACAGCTAGACATGAGTACTGGCATAGAAATATCAGTTTGCTAATGTAGTTGAATCTCCCCAGTGTTATACTAACCTTTCTTGACATCTAAGAAATAGACTTGGTTCATGGATTGCTTGCTTAACAAAGATTGTCTGAATAGATTATGATTGTCTATAAAACTGAGATTACACGAACCAAAACAATGTTTAAGAGTGGGAGGATGAGAGGAAATGATGGACCAAGACAGAAGAAGAAGTAAAACATTTTTTTTTCCTGAGATGTATTGGATTTTTTTTTTTTAAATCTTTTCTAAGCAAGGCCAGGGAATTTCCTTTGTGTGTTTGTTTTTGTTCATTTGTTCATTTAACAATAGTTATGTATGTCGTCTGACCAGCTCTGGGCAATGTATATGAATAAACCAAGACAGATGATTAAAATAATCCACTAAATAATGATATGTATAATAGCAAACAATAATAACCGTGGCTTGGATCAAACTAGGGTCCAAAAACCTGTTAAGAGAAAGCTGGTTTAAAGACATTCCTGAATATTTCCCCCCAACATTTTGATTTGTTAAAATAGTGACATGCAAATGGGTGTACATGAAATTGTGAAGGAAAAAACCCAGAATATGAGGGTTGAAAGAAAAGTAATGCCTCCAAAGTTATAAGTTGCCAACTGATGGCATACTGATGCGCAAGAAATTTTGACATGTTCTTAGCACTTGTTCTCTCACTCCAGTGGGTGGGAAGTTGCTGGCAGAAACAGTTGTGTTGCTATAGTGTGTGCAATGGAAGCCTGCAGTAATATTTATAAGTCCAATTTAAGCAACTGCACCATGTTTGGAGGTTAGATTGCTGATTTTCTGTTGAAACCCTGCTTAATGCAGATTGTTTATGATGATGATGTTGACATGAGTAAGGTGCATCACTGTGTCCAAAAGTGTAAAATGCTGATGTAGGAGATAACCAGTCTGAGCCCAAGGGAGGGGTCAAATGCATCATCAGTCATGAGTCTCTTTATGCCCACAAGATATCTAAACCCAGCCTACCTTGAATTCTGTTGACTCTTATCAACCGCCAATTTGTTTTGATAGTAGTTTAGATTCTAGTGGAGAGCTTACGCTTTCAATAAATCTATATTCATTTGAACTGCCTAGACTCCTGATTTCCTGCGCTTGACAGGAGAACTTTAAAAATCTGACTGGATGACCTTTGACAGCAGCTGACAGCTTTTGCAAAGAATGGCTGATGAACTGATTGAGACAACTGGAGGATCACCCAACAAGAAATTGTTGCAATGCTTGGCATTTTGTAGACATAGAAGGGTTGCATTATTGATATTCTTCCATATCTGAAGGCGTGTGTTAGTTAGGTTGTTTATATGCTGATAGCACAGATGACAGCTTCAGGAGTTAAAGGCTAGGTCACATCGGCCGACGGATGCAAAACGTATGTAAAAAGGACACAGCGGACGAGCAAATTTTCCATCCATTGATATCAGCTCTCAAAAGTGCCCCAAATTTGCATAAACAGAGCGGACAACAACGGAAAGGAACGGACGGGGGAGGACGTAGCGAGGATGTTAAGCGAATGCTCAACGGAAGCCTAGCGGATGGAAGCGGATGGAAGCGGATGACACATCCGCAGGGCTTCCATGGGAGAACAGAGAAACGGACGCGCAGTGGAAGGAACGGATTCAGAGCGGATGCCGAGTGGATGACGCGGATGCATCACGGATGCCTAGCGGATGCCTAGCGGATGCAAAGCATTCACTGCATGCGGGGAGGATGCATTGCGTCAGCCCCGTGGATATAAAGGGAAGCAGCTCGCAAGCAGGTCACCATTCAGAGGAAAGACCTGCTGCCAGACACATCTTCAGCCAACAACCATGGGGAAGAAGAGGAAGCCTGTGCCTACTCCTGCCAGCCCTGGCAAGGACAGGGCCACCATCCCACCCCCTGGCGCTGACTCTGCTTCTGCTGGGGCTTTTGCTGCTGGTGCTGACTCTGCTGGTGCTGGTGCTTCTGCTGGTGCTGCTCCTGGTGCTGGTGCTTCTGCTGGTGCTGACTC
>BLBF01000055.1:18358792-18388606 GCA_015471245.1 Laticauda colubrina | reverse complement strand
TGCTGCTGCTGCTGCTGCTGGTGTGGTGAACCAGCCCCCAGAACCTCAAAGCCCTGCTGATGAGGGCCCAGAAGGCCCTGCCAGAGGGAGGAAGAGGCATTCGCGAGAAAAGGGTGAGAGGAGACAGTACTCCATTGCAGAGGAACATGAGGAGGAGGTGCTCGAATGGCTGAGGGAGAACGAGTACCTCTGGAGGAAGGGACACAGGCTCTGTCGAGACACCAAGCGGAAGCAGGCGGCTTGGAGAGAGAAGGCGGAGAGCCTGGGCTACACTTCGGATGTCCTCCTGGAGTGGTGGAAGTACATGCACACCTGGTATGGGAAGCTGCACCTGAAGAAGTCTGGCCAGGCCGCGGTCAAGCTCACCGACCGAGAGACCTACGTGGTGGCCAAGTACAGCTTCTTGGAGGGTGAGATCCGCCACCGAGAAGCAGCCCCTCTGTCAACTCTCTCTCTCAGGCAGCTCACAGAGAGCCAGTCCTCTTCTGGCCAAGAGTCAGCTCCTGTATCCAGGCAGGTATCTTTGGAGAGCCCCATGACGGAGACTCCCCCGACAGCTGCACTCCCTGTGGCAGAGCACATGGAGGATCCCCTGACGCAGTTGGAGCAAGAAGAAGCCGCTGCCACCAGAGACCAACCCACTCCCACCCCCAGCTCCACCTCCACAGAAAGCAGGCAGAGAGCCAGACCGGAGGGGCAGAGCCACACTGTCCTCTTGAAGATCAGGGACACCATCAAGAGCAGCATAGATCTCCTCTCTCAGCTGGTACAGTCCGACATACATCCTCTAACAGAAAGCCCTTCCTCACTTATGTGAACCAGACCCTCATGGAAATGTCCGAAGCCCAGTACCAGGTGATCAAGGAGAGGATCACAGGTCTTCTGCACCACTCTCCAGACCAAGATGAACCTGCTCCCACCCAGTCCAGGTCTGCTCCTCCACCTCAGGCGATGTCACAGCCCTTCCAAGGCTTTCAATAGCCCCTCATCTACCAAGGCTATGGCTACCAGGAGTTCCAGCAGCACAGGCAGCCCTTCCCAGTCCAGGCACAGGTACATCGCACACCACAGGTGCCACCGATGCCACAGGTGCCACCGATGCCACAGGTGCCACTGAGGCCACAGGTGCCACCGACGCCTCACCTCGCTCACCTGCAGACCAGACAGCCCCACTACACTCCTCCTTCCTCCACCCCACAGCCAAGCCCGGCTTCAGAACATCTGTCATCGGTCTTGGGACTGACACCCCATGTCATGGAGGAAGGGCCTCTCAACATCATGGGACTGAGCCAGCTCTCTGAGAGCTTCCTCCACACACCATCCCCTGTTGTCCTCTCGGGGCCAGGCACCCCAATGGTGCCTCAGACCAGCACTCCAGCCACTGCCACCTCCACAGCACCTGGACCCTTCACCCCTGAGACCATGGGCACGCCTCAGAGTGACTGAGAAGAGTGCCAGAGACTGGGTTGTTACCTGTTGACTTTATCTTTGCTTGGGACACTTTACTTGGGTCATTTTGCTTTTACAGTTTGTTATTAATAAAGTTTATCTTTGCTTCACACACTTGGTTCAGTTCTTTTAGTAAATAAAGTCTTGGTGGAAATTTTAGAAATGATTTAAGCCTTTGCATGCTTGTGGGATGGGTAAGGATAGCAGTGGGATGGGCAGGAATACCTGTGGGATGGGTAATAGCTGTGGGATGCATAAGGATAGCAGTGGGATAGATAAGCCTCCAGTGCAAGCATAGTGGGACTGTATGGTCCACCCTCCCAGGTGCCACACATATGGCCCTTCATTATCAATAACAATTTAATCATTCAACACATTTCAACATAAACACAACTCTTTATTAAATGTCTTGTTCATTGTAGGGCCACTCACTCCAGCCAGCCAGCCAGCAAGCCAACAACCATGGGGAAGAAGAGAAAGCCTCTGCCATCTACTGCCAGCCCTGGCAAGAGGGACAGGGCCACCATCCCACCCCCTGGCCCTGACTCTGCTTCTGCTGGGGCTTCTGCTGCTGGGGCTGACTCTTCTGGTGCTGGAGCTTCTGCTGGCGCTGCTCCTGGTGCTGGTGCTTCTGCTGGGGCTTACTCTGCTGGGGCTGGGGCTTCTGCTGGTGCTGCTCCTGGTGCTGGGGCTTCTGCCGGTGCTTACTCTGCTGGTGCTGCTCCTGGTCCTGCTGGTCCTGCTGGTGCTCCTAGTGCTCCTGGTCCTGCTGGTGCTCCTGGTCCTGCTGGCGCTGCTGGTGCTGCTGGTCCTGCTTTTGCTGATACTGTTGGTATTGCTGCTGCTGCTGCTGGTGGTGTGGAGGAGCAGCCCCTACAACCTTGAGGCCCCTCTGATGAGGGCCCATATGGCCCTGCCAGAGGGAGGAAGAGGCATACGCGTGAACGGGAGACGTGGGAATACTCCATTGAAGAGGTGCTGGAATGGCTGAGGGAGAACGAGTATCTATGGCGGAAGGGACACAGGCTCTATCGAGACACCAAAAGGAAGCAGGCTGCTTGGAGAGAGAAGGAGGAGAGCCTGGGCTACACTTCGGAGGTGCTCCTCGGCTGGTGGAATTACATGTACACCTGGTACGGGAAGCTGCACCTCAAGAAATCTGGCCAGGCCATGGTCAAGCTGACGGACCGAGACCTACGTGATGGCCAAGTGCAGCTTCTTGGAGGGTGAGATCCGCCACCGAGGAGCAGCCCCTCTGACAACCCTCTCACTCAAGCAGCCCGCAGAGAGCCAGTCCTCTTCTGGCCAAGAGTCAGCTCCTGTGTCCAGGCAGGGATCTGTGGAGCGTGCCATGACGGAGACCCCCCTGACAGCTGCACTACCCGTGGCGGAGTGTGTGGAGGACCCCCTCACACAGTGGGAGCAAGGAGAGGGCACTTCCACCAGAGACCAACCCACATCCACCCCCAGCTCCTCCTCCACAGAAAGCAGGCAGAGAGGCAGACCGGAGGGGCAGAGCCACACCATCCTGCTGGAGATCAGGGATACCATCAGGAGCAGCGTTGATCTCCTCTCTCAGCTGGTACACACTGACATCCCATCCTCCAACCGCAAGCCCTTCCTCACCTACGTCAACCAGACCCTCATGAACATGTCGAAATCACAGTACCAGGTGATAAAGAACAGGATCATCGGTTTTCTTCACAACCCTCCAGACCCAGCTGAACCTGCTCCCACCCAGTCCAAGCCTGCTTCTCCACCCCAGGTGATGTCACTGCCCTTCCAAGGCTTTCCACAGGCCCTCATCTACCAAGGCTACGGCTACCAGGAGGTCCAGCAGCACAGGCAGCCCTTCCCAGTCCAGGCACAGGTATATCGCATGCCACCAGTGCCACTGATGCCACCGATGCGACCCACACCACCGATGCCAGCCACGCCACAGATGCCACCCATGCCACAGATGCCACCCATGCCACAGATGCCACCATGCCTCACCTCGCTCAGCTGCAGACCAGACATCCCCATTACACTGCTCCTTCCTCCACCCCACAGCCAAGCCCGGCCTCAGAACATCTGTCATCGGTATTGGGGCTGACACCCCATGTCATGGAGGAAGGGCCTCTCAACATCACAGGACTGAGCCAGCTCTCTGAGAGCTTCCTCCACACACCGTCCCCTGTTGTCCTCTCGGGGAGAGGCACCCCAATGACGCCTCAGACCAGACCTCCAGCAGCAGCCATCTCCACAGCACCTGGACCCTTCACCCCTGAGACGGGGCACGTCTCAAAGTGACCAAGAAGAGTGCCAGAAACTGGGTGGCTACCTGTTGACTTAAGCAAAGTGTCTTTGCTTAAGACACTTGAGTCATTTTTCTTTTACAGCTTGTTATTAATAAAGATTATCTTTGCTTCACACACTTGCTTCATTTATTTTAGTAAATAAAGTCTTGGTGGAAACTTTTAGAAATGGTTTAAGCCTTTGCATGCTTGTGGGATGGGTTAAGATAGCAGTGGGATGGGCAGGGATACCTTTGGGATGGGTAATAGCTGTGGGATGGGCAGGGATAGCAGTGGGATGGGCAGGGATACCTTTGGAATTGGTAATAGCTGTGGGATAGATAAACCTCCAGTGCAAGCATAGTGAGACTATATGGTCCACCCTCCCAGGTGCCACACCTTTGGCCCTTCATTATCAATAACAATGTAATCATTGATCCACACATTTCAACATAAACACAACTCTTTATTAAATGCCCTGTTCATTGTAGGCCCACTCAACATATATGGCCCAATCTCATCAGTGTGATGAGACAGGCTGAAGGAAGCATCCATTAAGCATCTATCATCCTGTCTTGCCACTCCACTGCTCCAGCTGGGGAGTTGCACCAGTGTTTCAGGAGGTTGCGCTGCTTCTTCCCTTCACGTGAAGCTCTGTTGGGGCCTTGCACATCCACAGTGTCTATCAGGTTTCGCCCTTGCCTCCATTCCCCAGGCTCCATGTCCCCATTGCCTTGCTGGAGGTCCACGAGCCTGTTCTGCAAGACTGGGTAGCGGGTGCGCATGAGATTGTGCAGGATGCAGCAAGCTTCCACGATCCTCCTCACGGTCTCTGGGCGATGCTGCATGGTGGTGAGAAGTACCTGGAATCTGTTGGCCAGGATGCCAAAGGCGTTCTCCACCACCCGCCTTGCCCTGGACAGCCTGTAGTTGAAGATCCTCTCTTCACGGGTGAGGCATCTGGAAGTGTAGGGCTTCATGAGGTAGGTTCTGAGGGAGAAGGCGTCATCCCCCATGATGAAGTAGGGCACATCTTGTGTGTTGTTGGGCAGGGGGTCTGGATCTGGGAAGCCTATGATGAGGTTGCGTTCCAGCCCTTCCTTGAGGTGACTGGCGTTGTATACCTGGGCATCTGAAGATGAGCCATTGCCTGAAGCATCGATATACAAGAACTTGTAGTCAGCATCAACCATGGCGAAGAGGATGATGCTGAAGAAGCCCTTGTAGTTGAAATAAGTGGACCCTGACTTGGCTGGAGCTTTGCACGCCATGTGCTTCCCATCTATGGCTCCAACGGTGTGGGGGAAGTTCCACTTCTGATACCACTGCTCTGTAACTTTTTTCCAGCCTTCTTCAGTGGAGAGGCACTGGAGGAGCTCCTCCAGGTATTCTTCGATGATGGCCTGCACCACTTCTCTGCCCACAATGCTGATGGTGTTGTGTGGCACCCTCCAGCCGTACTGCATGCTCCTGTACTTGGTCCCTAGGCCAGGTGGCGCCGAGTCAGTGCCACCTTCAGTCCAGGGTCCAGGCTGGGCCGGAAGTTGGTGCTCTGCTTGGTCAACCTGGGTCTCAGCCGCTCCACAACTTCATCAAACATGGCTGGAGGCATCCTCATGAAGTTCTGAAATGCACAAGGGTCTTCGTTCCTCCGCTCCACCATCAGCTTGTTATACAGTCCCTACCCGGCTCTTCTCGCGATCCGTCTTCAGACCCAGACACTTCTTGGCTTACCGTAGAACAGGTGAAAGAGCCTGTAGATGGCTTTGCACTGTTGTAGGAACGATGGTGGCTACCAAAAGGAGTGTGTGATGATCCATGGTGGAGATCAATGGATGCTGTGGAAGAGCAAGAGCCAGATGATGGCTGAAGAGGTCTGCACCGCAGGGCTGCTGGACTGAAAGTGAGATCCAGGTGAGTTCCTCCCCCTTTTTATTGGAAATATAGGTTTTCTGCTCGGTGTCCTTTTGCATCCTCTAGGCATCCTGCAGACATTCTAAATATCCGAGATACGTCCCCTGTGCGAACGTTTTTTCCGTTTTAATGCTTTATATGCGAGCTGCATTCGCTTTCATCCTTTCTCCGTCCGTGCTTCTAATGCTGCGTGTCTGTTCTGCGTCCGTTTCGCTTCCTCCCTGTGTCCGTTTTCCACTGGAGCGGATGCGAGTTGCTCGGATGCACAGCGGATGCCTAGCGGATATAGCGGATGCATAACGAATGACGACGGATATAGAACGGATGTTCACCGTATGCGTTGCGGATGCAGAACGGACACGTTGGATACATTTTCCGCTCAAAAAGTTTTGAGCAGCTCAAAATCTTCTGAGCGGATGAAATGTCAATAGACGGATGCTGGACGTATAGAGAGGAAGCAAAACGGACGCAGTGAGTACAGAACGGATGGATCGCATTAACCAACGGATGGCAAGTGTTTCTCTCCGTTTGACATCCTCTTTCCATCCGTTGGTGCTGTGTAACAGGGGCTTTAAATGAGTCGCCATATGACTGTATAGGATTTTTTGTCGTTGTTCAAGCAATTGTAGCAATTCTTAAGCAAATATAGCAGTTGTTGAGTGAACACATTTTTCTGTATGGCATTTATTATTATTATTTTTTGCAGAAACCAAATGTAAACAAGTTCTGGCAAAAGAACCCCACAAAAACAAAATGGAGTAAATCATGGTCACATGACTGTGGGATGCGGCACATTGCCGTAAATGGGGCTGATTGCACCCAAAGCACCCAAAGCACAATCATGTGACTGGAGGGGGACAAGTATTGTAACTTTGAATCTGTTTTGTAAGACCTTCTTTTAAGATCCATTGTAACATTGAATAGTTGCTAAGTGACCAGTTGTAAGTTGAGAAATACATGCACAGCAGAAGTAAGTATAAATTTCTATTAAGCTCTTACTCTCAAGTTTACAACATGACTTTCCGTTTTTCTATTTTTCCAATCAACAAATCCAAATTTCATATTTTCATCTTTCCCATTTTATGGAAAGAGTTCAGAAGAGGCTTTCATTCAGCATTAAAGTTAATGACTTTTCTCTAATTAAAGCTATCATGCTGTCTCACCCAACTCCATCAACTTCACCAAACTTTTATTTGAAATATAGCCATCTTTCCATTGTTGTGCACAAAAAAAGTCTTGCTGTTATTACAATAAATAATAACACAATTCCATGAGTTTCTTCCCAACTGTTTGACCACCAGTCCCAAAAAGAAAATATCTGGTTACAATTTTATGTTAGTCTTTTAAAAAAAAATTGAATTAATGTATGTTTTTGAATCTAAAACTACAAAGTGTGGCATTCTTTTGTGATTGCTTTTAGAAGCATGTCCATTGTTGGCAAAAGTGCGTAGCATATGGTGATGATTGATTATTTGTTCATGAAATGAATTCTGGTCATCAGTACAGATCAAAGAATATTCAGATTGTTTTGAACGTAAACTTTGTTGCTGTAAATAACTTGATATGTTTCATCTGTGGGATTACTAGCTTATAACAAAAGTGAATCCAGAACCATCTGTTCCAACTGTATAAAATGACAGTTTCTCTCTGTTGCTGCAGCCAACACACCAATAGATTCTGTAATAAATGCCTTAAATGCATTCTATCATTTTAGAGTGTTAATTGAATCCTGATTAATTTTAAAAAGACAATTTTCCTTCTTAATATATTCCACAGGAAGAGTATCTTTACACAGAGAAATAGAGCCACCTGGAATTAACTCATTTATAATTATTAATTTCCTAAGTTAGTCACAATTTGGAATTGCAATAGTGCCTACAGAAGAATCCATAATTTGATCCACCAAAGCAGAGGAAATAAATAAAAAATAATCTGATTTAAAACTGTTTTGAGGAGCATATGAAAAAAGAATATGTTTTTAATTTAAAGGATGCCAAATATCTATTAACAATTCCTTCCAGTTTTGAGAAAAAAAGTGTTTTGGAGTGCTTCTGCCTAAACTGAAAATCTTGAGTTTGGTTGGATATGGATAGCGTGCAGAAGACAGTTTTGTGAAACAATTACATATGAAATATTTCAGTGGGTTTTTAGTAGGACAATAATAATAATTTCCCAATCTACTTTTATTTTTTTATTTTTCATTTTATTTTCTCTGCTTTGTATTCCTGGTACTTCTCAATTTGATTGCCTAGCAACCTTTCAAAATTACGATGGACCCCCCAAAAGATTATAAAACTAGAAATAAAATAAATAAATAAGTAAAATAAATAAAATGTTCTAATGTCTAGGGACCCTGCAGTAAATTGACCATATTTTGGGTGCTTGGCAACATCCCACACTTGCCATTTGCAGCATCTTGTGATCACGTGGCCACGATTTACAACATTTTTCCAGAAATCATTGTTTACTTCCTGTTTCTGGCAAAAAATGTCCCATAGTGAATAGTGGATTTGCTTAACAATCATGGTGTATGCTTAACAACTGTGGCATTCACTTAACCATCACAAAAACATCGTAAAATCGGGGCATGGTCACAAGATAATCCGCTTTATAACTGTCATGACTTATTGCAGGCTCAATTACGGTTGTAAGCTGAGGACTACCTGTAATTTGTGTTAGTTTATAATCTTTTTTAAAAGCTTAATACAATTTGTTTTAAACAGTAAGAGAAATAGTGTGATTAGCTTCCTTAACTATAAAAATATATATTTTATTTGTATAATGTTTATATTAAACATCAATTTTAAGATTCCTATTCAATATGATAGCTCTTCCACATTGCTTTATTTTAATATACATTAATATGGTTGTCCATTCCAAGTCCTAGAGCTGACAAAAAAATATTCATTAAGTAAAATGTGCATTTCTTGCAGCATAATACAGTACTATAAGATTGCAAATCTTGCAATTTGTTGCAAATATGCTGGCTTCTTTTTAGAAAATGCATTTTGCTTTTATTTTGGAGTACAAATTTGGTAACCAGATGGACATATTGCACAAATCCATTGTTTTTTTAACTGTGATTTGTAAAAATTATGATTTAGCTGCCTTAATGCACCAGGCCGTAAACCAAGGTTTACAAACCACTATGGCTGAGTTCACTCAATATGCTCAGTGTAATTCACTCAATGTAAGAGAATCATGTGCTTGTTAAGAGAATTTGGCTTCTCTATTAACTTTGCTTGTCAGAAGAAAGGAGTTGTTCAAGGCCACAAATGGCAATGATATGAACCTGGGATATTGCAAGTATTATAAATGGTTGCCAAGCATCTAAAGTTTGATCAGGTGATTGTGGGGATGCTGCCACTGTCAGGAGTACAAGGGCCAGTTGTAAATCACTTCTTTCAATCCTGTTATAACGTCAAATAGTCATTAAATGAATGGTTTTAAAGCCCATGTCACACTGGCCAACGGATGCAAAAAGGACACAGTGGGTGAGCAAAATGTTCCATCCGTTGTTATCCGCTCCCAAAAGGGGCAAAAATTTGCATAACCGGAGCGGATAACACGGACACGGGGAGGACGCAGGGCGGATGCAAAGCGGATGCGGAACGGAAGCCTAGCGGATGGAAGCGGATGGGAGCAGATGGGAGTGGGTGGCACATCTGCAGGGCTTCCGGGGGGCCTCAGCGAAGCGGACGCGGAACGGAAAGAGCGGATGCAGAGCGGACACCGAACGGATGAAGCGGATGCACAGCGGAAGCCTAACAGATGCCTGGCGTTCACTGCGCATGCGGGGAGGATGCATTGCGTCAGCCCCGCGGATATAACGGAAGCAGCTCGGAAGCAGGACGCCATTCAGAGGAAAGACCTGCTGCCGGACACATCGACTGCCTTGCCTGCCCTGCCTGCATGTCTGCCTGCCAGCCTAGCTGCCAGCCTTGCTACCAGCCTTGCTGCCAGCCTCCCTGCTAGCCGGTCTGCCTGCAAGCCTTGCTGCCTGCCTTCCTGCCAGCCTTGGTTCATGTCTGCCTGCCAGCCTTGGTGCCTGCCTGCCTGCAAGCCTGCCTGCCAGCCTTGGTGCCAGCCTCCCTGCGAGCCTTGGTGCCAGCCCCCCTGCCTGCCTTGGTGCCAGCCTCCCTGCCAGCCTTTCTGCCAGCCTTGGTTCCTGCCAGCCTCCCTGCCAGCCAGCAACCCCACAACCATGTGGAAGCACAGCAAGCCTCAGCCATCTGCTGCCAGCCCTGGCAAGAGGGGCAGGGCTACCATCCCACCCCCTGGCCCTCACTCTGGTTCTGCTGGGGCTTCTGCAGCACGGGCTCGCTCTTCTAGGGCTGGCGCTTCTGCTGCTTCTGCTTCTGGAGGAGCTGATGACAAGCACTCCAGCACCAGCCACCTCCACAGCACCTGCACCCTTCACCCCTGAGACTGAGCGGCCAAGAGGAGTGCCAGAGACTCATTTTTGTCTTATAGCTTGTTGTTAATAAAGTCTATTTATGATTCACACACTTGCTTCATTTCTTTTTTTTCATAAAGTCTTGCTGGAAACTTTTAGAAATGGTTTAAACCTTTGCATGCTTGTGGGATGGGTAAGGATAGCTTTGGGATGGGTTAGGATACCTGTGGGATGGGTTAGGATAGCTGTGGGATAGATAAACCTCCAGTGCAAGCATAGTGGGACTGTATGGTCCACCCTCCCAGGTACCACACCTACGGCTCTTTATTATCAATAATAATGTAATAATTATCCACACATGTCAACATAAACACAACTCTTTATTAAACGCCCTGTTCAT
The DNA here is from genome assembly GCA_015471245.1 of Laticauda colubrina. Lineage (NCBI taxonomy): Eukaryota > Metazoa > Chordata > Lepidosauria > Squamata > Elapidae > Laticauda > Laticauda colubrina. The sequence continues at coordinate 18,378,171 of BLBF01000055.1, read as the reverse complement.
TGTAGGCCAACCAAACATACATGGCCCAATCTCATCCATGTGATGAGACAGGCTGAAGGAAGCATCCATTAAGCATCTACCATCCTGTCTTGCCACTCCACTGCTCCAGCTGGAGAGTTGCACCAGTGTCTCAGGAGGTTGCGCTGCTTCTTCGCTTCATGTGAGACTCTGTTGGGGCTTTGCACATCCTCAGTGTCGATCAGGTTTTGCCCTTGCCTCTATTCCCCAGGCTCCATGACCCCATTGGCTTGTTGGAGGTCCACGAGCCTGTTCTGCAAGACTGGGTAGCGGGTGTGCATGAGATTGTGCAGGATGATTCCATGATCCTCCTCACGGTCTCTGGGCAATGCTGCATGGTGGTGAGAAGTACCTGGAACCTGTTGGCCAGGATGCCAAAGGCATTCTCCACCACCCGTCTTGCCCTGGACAGCCTGTAGTTGAAGATCCTCTCTTCACGGGTGAGGAGTCTGGAGGTGGAGGGCTTCATGAGGTAGGTTGTGAGGGAGAAGTCGTCATCCCCCACGATGAAGTAGGGCACATCTTGTGTGTCGTTGGGCAGGGGTTCTGGATCTGGGAAGCCCACGATGAGGTTGCGTTCCAGCCCCTCCTTGAGGTGACTGGCGTTGTATACCTGGGCATCTGAAGATAAGCCGTTGCCTGAAGCATCGATGTACATGAACTTGTAGTCAGCATCGACCATGGCGAAGAGGATGATGCTGAAGAAGCCCTTGGAGTTGAAATAAGTGGACCCCGAGTTGGCTGGAGATTTGCAGGCCACGTGCTTGCCATCTATGGCTCCAATGGTATGTGGGAAGTTCCACTTCTGATACCACTGCCCTGCAACTTTCTTCCAGCCTTCTTCAGTGGAGGGGTACTGGAGGAGCTCCTCCTTGTGTTCTTCGATGATGGCCTGCACCACTTCTCTGACCACAATGCTGATGGTGTTGGATGGCACCCTCCAGCCGTTCTGCATGCTCCTGTAGGAGGTCCCTGAGGCCAGGTGTGTGAGTGCCACCTTGAGCCCAGGTTCCAGGCTGGGCCGGAAGCTGGTGTTTGTCTTGGTCAACCTGGGTGTCAGCCGCTGCACAACTTCGTCAAACATGGCTGGAGGCATCCTCATGAAGTTCTGGAACGCCCGAGTGTCTTCGTTCCTGAGCTCCACCATCAGCTTGTTGTACAGTCCGTCCTTCGCTCTACTGGCGAACCATCTTCGGACCCAGACTCTTTTTGGGTGGCTCCTTTTCTTCTCGCAGTAGTGCTCACAGAGCCTGCAGATGGCTTCGCACTGTTGCAGAATGATGGTGGCTGCCGAAAGGACTTTGTTACAATCCATGGTGGACATGACTGGATGCTGTGGAAGAGAAAGAGGCAGATGAAGGCTGCAGAGGTCTGCACCGCTGGGCTGCTGTTCTGAAAGTGCGATGCAGGCGAGTTGCTCCCCCTTTTTATCGGCAGTATAGGTTTTCTGCTAGGCATCCTCTAGGCATCCTCTAGGCATCCTGTAGACATCCTTAATATCCGAGATAGGTCCCCTCTGCGAACATTTTTTCCATTTTAAAAGCTTTGTTTCCGTGCTGTATCCGCTAGGCATCCATTCTGCATCCGTTCCGCTTCCTCCCTGCATCCGTTTACCGCTGGAGCGGATGGAGTTGCGTGGATGCATAGCGGATGCCTAGCGGATATAGCGGATGCATAAGGGATGCGTAGCGGATGCGTAGTGGATGCAGAACGGACGAACTGGATACATTTTCCACGCAAAAGTTTTAGGCAGCCCAAAACTTTTGGAGTGGATGAAACGTCCATAAACGGATGCTGGACGGATTGAGAGGAAGCAAAATGTAGGCAGTGAGTACAGAACGGATACATCGCGTTAACCAACGGATGGCAAGGTTTTTTGTCCGTTTTACATCCTCTTTGCATTCGTTGGTTCAGTGTGACATGGGCTTAAGTTAAGTATAGATGTATTTAGTACGAAGAATTCATAGTTTTCTCTCTAACCTGAAGATTTGTGTTGATTTGCAGGTTTCATCAAGCTACGATGGTTGCACTCTTGGATCTGTGAAACATTTGATTTTAATTTCTCATGCTTTCCCCTTGTGTGGAATAATGTAAATTCAGTCATCTCTCCAATTATTTAACCTGTGCTAAGGATATTCATGAGGCTTGTCAGATGAGTCATTTCTATTCTTGTACCTCAGCGCAAATCTGCATTCCAGATTGTAGCTACTTTGAAACTAGTTTGCTGCTAATGGCTTCTCTCTTCTCCCCGATTCTCCCAAACTAGAGGAATTATCGTTTTATCAGAATTACAAAAAATATTTTATTAAATGTCTTTTCACAACTTTGTCTTCAGACATTGTCCTTCTATCCTCAGAATATGTGGTTGAATTTAGTTTAAGGAAGAGTTACTGTTTATTGAGAAATGTTCTATATTCCAATAATTAAATGGGGGAAATTAATACTTTCAAATTAATACTTTAAAATCCATCTAAAAGGTGAGAACTGTAATTTAGGTGAGGAATTTTATCTTCTTCCATATTTATGCAAAAGAAAGATGTATTTATGCTATTTTTATTTCTTTGTCAAATTTTGAAAACTCCCTCATACAGGAATTCTGGTGCATATGAAGTCATATTGATGGTTTTTACAACGTCTAACTGAAGTGGTAATGCAGTTTCCACTAAAAATATCCAGAAGCTCATGGGCTAAATTCACTATTTTATGAAATAGAATAATTGTATAATTTGTCTTGCAGGTTTGCAACTTGGCAAAAAATTCTCATCTCTATAAACTTTGAGACAATTTGGCTATTACCCAGCCTTTGCAGAATGAGACCATTAGTTTTCCCAAAGGTGCTTCTGAAGTCAGAACTGAACAACCTTCTTGGATGAGAAGTGAAATGTCTTCAGGGAAAAACAAAGAAAGTCCAGGTGACTTTTCAAAAAGCACCTTTGGGACAATTATGATATGGATGATGGAGAATCTCCATGGATATTACAGAACCATAAGGTTTTAAGAAATAGGGTTTCTTAAAACCCTATTGACAATTTGCTGGATCCTTTCAATCCTGGCCATGATCTTCATCTAAATAATTATTGTTAACATTGGTGCAGCACGGATTAATTGCACAAAATGCCTGGCATTTTAGGATGAGTGCCATTGTTTGTGTGTAGAAAGAATACATTATCCCCCAGGTTTTGTTTCTTAAGGATAATAAGAGAGTGCGGTTTAAATAAGACCTAATATGTCTCATTTGAAGGTCAGTACGTATTATTTAAGGTTCAAGAAACCAGGAATCAGGATAGAGTTCAGAACACACTGTGATTATATTCCATGCAACCTATAAGCAAGAATCTGATCTACTAATAGTCAAGGCAAATTGGTACCAGATAAGAGTCAAAGGACTTCAAGGGGGCTGGACTTACATCTCTTTTGAACTGATGATGCATTTGATCCTGCCGTCAGGCACAACTTGGTCTTCTTCTATATTGTATGTAGGACCATGGGAGACATGATAGCAGTCTTCCAATATTTGAGGGGCAGCCACAGAGTTATTTTCCAAAGCACCTGTAGACCAGACAAGGAACAATGGATGGAAACTGAACAAGGAGAGATTTAACCTGGAAATAAGGAGAAACTTTCTGACAGTGAGAGCAATCAACCAGTGGAACAGCTTTACCTCAGAAGTTGTGGGAGTGCCAACACTTGAGACTTTCAAGAAGAGATTGGACTCCCATCAGAAATGGTATAGGCCGTAGGGTCTCCTGCTGGGGCAGGGAGTTGGACTAGATGACCTATAAGGTTCCTTCCAACTCTGATTATCTGTTTTCTGTTATGTAAATGTACAAACAACATATATGTGAGGGGCAACATGGTTCTTTCTGGGTGTTTAAAACCATATAAACCCAACCTAAAGCCCATGTCACACTGGCCAACGGATGCAAAAAAGACACAGCGGACGAGCAAAATGTTCCATCTGTTGTTATCCGCTCTCAAAAGGGGCAAAAATTTGCATAACCGGAGCGGATAACACGGACGCGGGGAGGACGCAGGGCGGATGCAAAGCGGATGCGGAACGGAAGCCCAGCGGATGGAAGTGGATGGGAGCGGATGGGAGTGGATGGCACATCTGCAGGGCTTCCGGGGGGCCTCAGCGAATCGGACGCGGAACAGAAAGAGCGGATGCAGAGCGGATGCACAGCGGATGAAGCGGATGCAGAGCGGAAGCCTAGTGGATGCACAGCGGAAGCCTAATGGATGCCTGGCGTTAATTGCGCATGCGGGGAGGATGCATTGCATCAGCCCCGCGGATATAACGGAAGCAGCTCGGAAGCAGGTCGCCATTCAGAGGAAAGACCTGCTGCCGGACACATCGACTGCCTTGCCTGCCCTGCCTGCATGTCTGCCTGCCAGCCTTGCTGCCAGCCTTGCTACCAGCCTTGCTGCCAGCCTTGGTTCATGTCTGCCTGCCAGCCTTGGTGCCTGCCTGCCTGCCAGCCTTCCTGCCAGCCTTGGTTCATGTCTGCCTGCCAGCCTTGGTGCCTGCTTCCCTGCCAGCCTTGGTGCCTGCCTTGGTGCCAGTCTTCCTGCCAGCCTTGGTGCCTGCCTGCCTGCCCTCCTTCCTGCCAGCCTTCCTGCCTGCCTTGGTTCCTGCCAGCCTTCCTGCCAGCCTTGGTTCCTGCCAGCCTCCCTGCCAGCCAGCAACCCCACAACCATGTGGAAGCACAGCAAGCCTCAGCCATCTGCTGCCAGCCCTGGCAAGAGGGACAGGGCTACCATCCCGCCCCCTGGTCCTCACTCTGGTTCTGCTGGGGCTTCTGCAGCACGGGCTCGCTCTTCTGGGGCTGGGGCTTCTGCTGCTTCTGCTTCTGGAGGAGCTGATGACAAGCACTCCAGCACCAGCCACCTCCACAGCACCTGGACCCTTCACCCCTGAGACTGAGCGACCAAGAGGAGTGCCAGAGACTCATTTTTGTCTTATAGCTTGTTGTTAATAAAATCTATTTATGATTCACACACTTGCTTCATTTCTTTTTTTTCATAAAGTCTTGCTGGAAACTGTTAGAAATGGTTTAAACCTTTGCATGCTTGTGGGATGGGTTAAGATAGCAGTGGGATGGGTTAGGATAGCAGTGGGATAGATAAACCTCCAGTGCAAGCATAGTGGGACTGTATGGTCCAGCCTCCCAGGTGCCACACCTACGGCCCTTTATTATCAATAATAATGTAATAATTATCCACACATGTCAACATAAACACAACTCTTTATTAAACGCCCTGTTCATTGTAGGCCAACCAAACATACATGGCCCAATCTCATCCGTGTGATGAGACAGGCTGAAGGAAGCATCCATTAAGCATCTACCCTCCTGTCTTGCCACTCCACTGCTCCAGCTGGGGAGTTGCACCAGTGTCTCAGGAGGTTGCGCTGCTTCTTCGCTTCATGTGAGACTCTGTTGGGGCCTTGCACATCCTCAGTGTCGATCAGGTTTCGCCCTTGCCTCCATTCCCCAGGCTCCATGTCCCCATTGCCTTGTTGGAGATGCAGATGAAGGCTGCAGAGGTCTGCACAGCTGGGCTGCTGTTCTGAAAGTGAGATGCAGGCGAGTTGCTCCCCCTTTTTATAGGCAGTATAGGTTTTCCTCTAGGCATCCTGTAGACATCCTTAATATCTGAGATCGGTCCCCTCTGCGAACATTTTTTCCGTTTTAAACACTTTGTTTCCGTTCCGCATCCATTCTGCATCCGTTCTGCATCCGTTCCGCTTCCTTCCCATGTCCGGGCGGATGGAGTTGTGCAGATGCATAGCAGATGCCTAGCGGATATAGCGGATGCATAACGGATGAACTGGATACATTTTTCGCGCAAAAGTTTTAGGCAGCCCAAAACTTTTGGAGCGGATGAAATGTCCATAAACAGATGCTGGACGGATAGATAGGAAGCCAAACGGAGGCAGTGAGTACATCGTGTTTTCGAATGGATGGCAAGGTTTTTTGTCCATTTTACATCCTCTTTTGCATCCGTTGGTTCAGTGTGACATGGGCTTAAATCTTTGCAGTGTGGGACAATATTGCAATCCATTGTTCTCAAGTTCTTGTCGTTCCTAATTGCTGTGCTGTAATAAAAAACCAGCCTGATCAATATGGACAAGAAAATATCTCTCCATGCGGAATACAGTAATCAAGGCAGTTTTCATACATTGCCTATTTAGATATATCCCAGTTTGTTTCTGAAGAGAAAAGAATAAATGGAAGGAACGTGGCTCAGAATGAACCGTTCAGTTCTTCACATAGGAAGTCACAACAGCAGAACCTCATCACCTCAGGCATCATTTATAACACTTAGTTTGCCAGGGTTTGGAAATTGTCTTCAGATGCTTTACTTTATGAAAGCTAGAAAACTTTCCCAAAGGGAAAAACTCATTCCCTGATTCTTTTTTTTAAATCTTCCCTAAGGTTGTGAATGGGATTGCAACTCTCATTAAAAAATGAGAGGAGATTCCTAAAATGATATAAAAAAATACCAAGTGAGAAGAAGCAAGGAAACTTGTTAATTATTTTCTTTTAAAATACTGCCCTGAAGTGAATGCAGTGTGTCTTTCACCTTACAGTGGGAATTCATTTGAATGCTGAGTTGGTGCTTTTTTCCTCTTTCACAAAAATAATGAAAGTGCCTCTTCTCTAATGGGATTTTGCACAGATCATCATTATTCAGCTATGGATATTGATATGATAAAATAATTTGTTGATATAGGCAGAAACTTCAACCAGACATTTAACCAAATCAAAGGCAGGAAATAAAATGGCATGCAAACATGAAATCCTTAGGATTCTATCAGACACTTTTAATATTGTTTTCAGGCAAACTAGCCCCTCTGGTTAGATATTTTCTATGAACTAGGAAGACTCATTTCACATAAATTGCTAATCCCAGACTAAACATGGTACACTGAACAAGTCATAATGACCTGGTTTGCACATCGCATTTAACTCTGACAGATGGCTTCACACATCTTGCTGCGCCCCAAATGTAGTGTGGCTTAGCCATCTTGAGTTCACTTGATCTGCTTCTTAGTATTGTGCTAATATAGCTGGAGTCTTTATGTTCTGCTTATAATTCAGAAACCAAATGGAACGGCGTGATTTACAAACACATGGACCATAATTTTAGTTTGTTTGGTTTGGAGCTTAGTATTCTGTGACCCAGGCCACTTCGGCTTGTAAATCATGATTTATAACATGACTTGCTCTGCAAACTCAGCCAATTTTGGGTTATTCAATAAAGCATAGGTAATATGAGCAGGCTTAGCATGATTTGTGAACTCAGCTAGTTTGCATGGGTAAAATAAAAACAGATATGCTGCCCACATATCTCTTCAGAGTTGAACATTGGTAACAAATAAGGTAGAAAGTAATGGTATCATAACCTCATTTTTAATAAAAATGGGAAGATTTTTTCTCCTTAGTTCCAAGTGGAGAAAAGCTACTTAAATTAATTTTGCAATGATTTCCAAGTCATTTATGTGGGCATACATGGTGTATTTCATTATAAATTCATTTATGGAATGTTTTTTTTATTGTTAACCACTCTGGAATAGATTTGTATGAAAGATTGTACATAAGTAGCTATAAATAATGGGAATTTCATTATAAGTAAAGACAAACACATTTGGGGCTTTTTAACTTAGAGTTATAGCATAATAGAATTCAGAAACAAGGCTCATTAAGTTTAACGGCATTTACTCCCAGGTAAGAGAGAGTTATGAGATAATCTTATATAATTTTTACTGGCTATTAAGATTTCTTTTTTCTTTCTCATAATAGTAGAATTCAGAGGCAACATATCAAATTGTGCTGTGTGTGCATGTTTGTGATATGATGAAAAATAGGGATATATGGCTCCCAATGTTACTCTTTTTTCAAGATTTCATTCTTGCAAACACATAATAAATATTATTTTTCTTTATGTAGATATATCATATGCATCCCAAAATGTGGACAAATGCAAAAATTGAAAGATAACTACAGCATACTTTGCATAATCGTCAGAGTAGAAATAATATTTTATTTTAAAATGGAAACCAGAAACACATTTCAACGTTGCTCCTGAAAATTAACTTGTTCAAAATGAGCTATTAAAAATATTCACACTATTTTCCTTTGAGCTCTTTGAGACAAAATGACCTTTTTCACCCACAAAATCCATGATGTCAGATTCAATTAATACTCCTGTGAAAATTCTCAAATTTCACAGTAAAGCTTAATTGTGAAAATTAGACTTAAGTTGTTTTGCAGACTCCCACAATGTCATCCTGGTTAGGTTCACACAAGAGACTACTGTTTTTACCTTGCTGTATTACTTATTCCATGGCTTATGACTCTCACTTTCAAACCAGCAGCCAGCTGTGCAGACCTCTGCAGCCTTTATCTGCCTCTTGCTCTTCCACAGCATCCAGTCATGTCCACCATGGATCGTAACACAGTCCTTTTGGTAGCCACCATCGTTGTGCAACAGTGCGAAGCCATCTACAGGCTCTGTGAACTCTACTACGGGAAGAAAAGGAGGTGGCCAAGAAGTGTCTGGGTCCAAAGATGGATCAGGAGAAGAGCAGAGTATGGACTGTACAACAAGCTGATGGTGGAGCTGAGGAACGAAGACCCTTGTTCATTCCAGAACTTCATGAGGATGCCTCCAGCCATGTTTGACGAAGTTGTGGAGCGGCTGAGACCCAGGTTGACCAAGGCAAACACCAACTTCCGGCCCAGCCTGGACCCTGGGCTCAAGGTGGCACTCACTCTGCGCCATCTGGCCTCAGGGACCACCTACAGGAGAATGCAGTACGGCAGGAGGGTGCCACACAACACCATCAGCATTGTGGTCAGAGAAGTGGTGCAGGCCATCATCGAAGAATAAAAGGAGGAGCTCCTACAGTGCCCCTCCACTGGAGAAGGATGAAAGAAAGTTGCAGAGCAGTGGTATCAGAGATGGAACTTCCCCCACACCGTTGGAGCCATAGATGGCAAGCACGTGGCCTGCAAAGCACCAGCCAACTCAGGGTCCACTTATTTCAACTCCAAGGGCTTCTTCAGCATCGTCCTCTTCACCATGGTCGATGCTGACTACAAGCTCATGTACATCGATGCTTCAGGCAATGGCTCATCTTCAGATGCCCAGGTATACAACGCCAGTCATCTCAAGGAGGGGCTGGAACGCAAACTCATCATGGGCTTCCCAGATCCAGACCCCCTGCCCAACGACACTCAAGATGTGCCCAACTTCATCGTGGGGGATGACGCCTTCTCCCTCAGAAACTACCTCATGAAGCCCTACACTTCAAGACACCTCACCCGTGAAGAGAGGATCTTCAACTACAGGCTGTCCAGGGCAAGACTGTCCAGTTGGTGGAGAACACCTTTGGCATCCTGGCCAACAGGTTCCAGGTACTTCTCACCACCATGCAGCATCGCCCAGAGACCGTGAGGAGGATCGTGGAAGCTTCCTGCATCCTGCACAATCTCATGCGCACCCGCTATCCAGTCTTGCAGAACAGGCTCGTGGACCTCCAACAAGGCAATGGGGACATGGAGCCTGGTGAATGGAGGCAAGGGCGAAACCTGATGGACACTGTGGATGTGCAAGGCCCCAACAGAGCCTCACGTGAAGGGAAGTAGCAGCGCAACCTCCTGAGACACTGGTGCAACTCCCCAGCTGGAGCAGTGGAGTGGCAAGACAGGATGATAGATGATTAATGGATACTTCCTTCAGCCTGTCTCATCACATGGATGAGATTGGGCCATGTATGTTGGGTGGGTCTACAATGAGCAGGGCATTTCATAAAGAGTTGTGTTTATGTTGACGTGTGGATCAATGATTACATTGTTATTGATAATGAAGGGCCAAAGGTGTGGCACCTGGGAGGGTGGACCATACAGTCCCACTATGCTTGTACTGGAGGTTGATCTATCCCACAGCTATCTTAGCCCATCCCACAACTATCTTAACCCATCCCAAAGGTATCCCTGCCCGTCCCACTGCTATCCTTACCCATCCCAAAGGTATCCCTGCCCATCCCACTGCTATCCTTACCCATCCCAAAGGTATCCCTGCCTATCCCACTGCTATCTTAACCCATCCCACAAGCATGCAAAGGCTTAAACCATTTCTAAAAGTTTCCACCAAGACTTTATTAAAAAAAATAAATGAAGCAAGTGTGTGAAGCAAAGATAAACTTTATTGATAACAAGCTGTAAAAGAAAAATGACCCAAGTCAAGTGTCCAAATAAAGTCTACAGGTAGCCACTCAGTCTCTGGCACTCTTATCGGTCACTCTGAGGTGTGCCCAGTCTCAGGGGTGAAGGGTCCAGGTGCTGTGGAGGTGGCTGGTGCTGGAGTGCTGGTCTGAAGCCCCACTGGGGTGCCTGGACAACAGGTGACGGTGTGTTGAGGAAGCTCTCAGACAGCTGGCTCAGCCCCGTGATGTTGAGAGGCCCTTCCTCTATGCCATGCGGTGTCAGCCCCAGTACCGATGACAGATGTACTGAGGCCGGGCTTGGCTGTGGGGTGGAGGAAGGAGCAGTGTAGTGGGACTGTCTGGTCTGCAGCTGGGTGAGGACTGGCGTGGGTGGCATCTGTGGCGTGGGTGGCATCGGCATCGGTGGCATCAGTGTCATGGGTGGCATCGGTGGCATCAGTGAAACTGGTGGCAACAGTGTTGTCCGATGACTCTGTGCCTGGACTGGGAAGGGCTGCTGCCTGTGCTGCTGGACCTCCTGGTAGCCATAGCCCTGGTAGGTGAGGGCCTGTGGAAAGCCTTGGAAGGGTTGTGACATCACCTGGGGTGGAGGAGCAGACTTGGACTGGGTGGGAGCAGGTTCCTCTGGGTCTGGAGGGTTGTGAAGCAGATCGGTGATCCGGTCCTTCACCACCTGGTACTGGGGTTCCTCCATGTCCGTGAGGGTCTGGTTGACATAGGTGAGGAAGGGCTTGTGGTTGGAGGATGAGGAATCGGTGTGGACCAGCTGAGAGAGGAGATCTATGATGCTCTGGATGGTGTCCCTGATCTCCAGCAGGACAGTGTGGCTCTGCCCCTCCTGTCTGGCTCTCTGCCTTTCTGTGGAGGTGGAGCTGGGGGTGGATGCGGATAGGGCTGTGGTGGAAGTGCCGTTTCCTTTCTCCCACTGCACCAGGGAGTCCTCCACGCGCTCCACCACGGTTAAAACACCTGTCCGCGGGTTTTCCGCTGTGGGACGCTCCACAGAAACCCGCCTGGAGACAGGAGCTGACTCTCGGCCGGAAGAGGACTGGCTCTCTGCAGGCTGCCGGAGAAAGAGGGTCGTGAGAGGGGCTGCTGCTGCTCCTCGGTGGCGGATCTCACCCTCCAGGAAGCTGCACCTGGCCATGACGTAGGTCTCTCTGTCTGTCAGCTTATCCGTGGCCTGGCCAGATTTCTTGAGGTGCAGCTTCCCGTACCAGGTATGCATGTGCTTCCATCAGCCGAGGAGCACCTCCGAAGTGTAGCCCAGACTCTCCGCCTTCTCTCTCCAAGCAGCCTGCTTCCTTTTGGTGTCCCTGTAGAGCCTGTGTCCCTTCTGCCACAGATAGTCATTCTCTCTCAGCCACTCCAGCACCTCATCCTCGTGTTCCTCTTCAATGGAGTATTGCCTCCTCTCCTGTTCCCGCATATGCCTCTTCCTCCCTTTGGCAGGACCAGATGGGCCCTCATCAGAGGGGCTTCCAGGTTGTAGGGGCTGCTCCTCCACACCACCAGCAGCAGCAGCAGCAGCAGGATCATCATCATCATCACCAGCAACAGCAGCAGCACCAGCAGGACCAGGATCATCAGCAGCAGAGTAAGCACCAGCAGCGCCAGCAGCACCAGGAGCACGAGCAGGACCAGGAGCATGAGCAGGACCAGCAGGATGAGTAAGACCAGAAGCACGAGCAGGACGAGCAAGACAAGCAAGACCAGGAGCACGAGCAGGATGAGCAGGACCAGCAGTACGAGGAGCAGCTACAGCAGAGTAAGCACCAGCAGAAGCACCACCGCCAGAAGCAGCATCATCAGCTCCTCCAGAAGCAGCATCAGCAGAAGCACCACCTCCAGAAGCATCAGCAGAGTAAGCACTAGCAGAAGCACCACCGCCATAAGCATCATCATCAGCTCCTCCAGAAGCAGAAGCAGCAGAAGCACCACCGCCAGAAGCAGCTACAGCAGAGTAAGCACAAGCAGAAGCACCACCGCCATAAGCAGCATCATCAGCTCCTCCAGAAGCAGAAGCAGCAGAAGCCCCAGCCGCAGAAGAGCGAGCCCGTGCTACAGAAGCCCCAGCAGAAGCAGAGTGAGGGCCAGGGGGTGGGAGGGTGGCCCTGTCCCTCTTGCCAGGGCTGGCAGCAGATGGCTGAGGCGTTCTCTTTTTCCCCATGGTTGTGGGGTTGCTGGCTGGCAGGGAGGCTGGTAGGATGGCAGGCAGCAAGGCAGGCAGCAAGGCTGGCAGGCAGGCATGCAGGCAGGGCAGGCTGGCAAGGCACTTGATGTGTCTGGATGCACGTCTTTCCTCTGAATGGTGACCTGCTTGGGAGCTGCTTCCCTTTATATCCATGAGGCTGACACAATACATCCCCCCCGCATGCGCAGTGAACGCTAGGCATCCTCTAGGCTTCCGCTACGCATCCGCTAGGCTTCCGCTCTGCATCCACTTCATCTGCTGTGCATCCGCTTCATCCGCTCGGCATCCACTCTGCATCTGCTCTTTCCATTCTGCGTCTGCTTTGCTGAGGTCCCCCGGAAGCCTAGCGGATGTGCCATCCGCTCCCATCCGCTTCTATCCGCTAGGCTTCCGTTCCACATCCGCTTTCCATCCGCTCTGCGTCCTCCCCCCATCCGTTCCTTTCCGTGTTATCTGCTCTGTTTATGCAAATTTTTGCCCCTTTTGAGAGCAGATAACAACGGATGGAACATTTTTCTCGTGTGCTGTGTCCTTTTTACAAACGTTTTGCATCCGTTGGGCAGTGTGACAGGGCCTTAAGAAAGCTGATGTGCATCATGCCAGGGATCTTAAAACTCTGGTTTTTCATGTGAATGGCCCAAACATGCCCAAGTTGTGAAGGTCTGATGTAATTTCCTCTTTTGAGAGGTAATAATCTGCTTGGGGTGCCTGGTTCACAGAAAATGCTTGAATTTTCAATGAGATAGTGAGTTTCACATAGTAGATATGCCATGAAGATTAACCAGGACACTTTCAGGATTTCAGAAAACTCTAGTCTAAGATATTTATTTGTAGATTGTATAATTAGGAGAGAAATGTTATTCAGGTCATGAGCAAGCTACTCTTTAGGAGAGGGATGACCAGACTGAATCCCCCTCTCACGTACCTGTAGAGAACCTAAGAAGCTACCCGTTGTTAAGAAGGGGACAAGATTGACAGAAACTGTAGAGAACGTTTCAAGATATGTTCTCAACTAGGATAAATGGTGCCATTGACTGAGCAGAACATTTTGCAATGTTTCTCATTCATTTTGTTCCTTTTTCCACCTCCAATTCTGATAGGATACTGTAGTCCTTGCTAGAATTAATTCTTGTAAGAGAAGCAATCTAAAACTAAGGAAAAATTTCCCGACAGTGAGACAGTTAACTAGTGGAACAGTTTGTCTCCAGAAGTTGGGGGTGTTCCAACACTGGAAGTTTTTAAGAAGAGATTGGAAAGCCAAGTTGTCCTACCCTCTATAGCAGTGGTACTCAACCTGGTCCCTACCGCCCACTAGTGGGTGTTCTAACTTTCATGGTGAGCGGTAGGGGTTTTGTCCCCTACTGTATAAATCACCATCACTGTGAAACCGGTGGGCGGTTCGAGAAAATTTTACTGACAGAGATACAAAAGTGGGTGATAGACATAAAAAGGTTGACTAACCCTGCTCGAAAGGGTTTCCTGCCTGAGCTGGAGGTTGGAGTAAAAGACCTCCAGGTTCCTTTCTAACTATTATTATTCTCTTATTCTGGTTGCTGAAGTCATAAAAATGTATAAGGTTTCACAGAATACATTTTATTTTGGGTGGCCATTTAAAAAGCACACGAAGGAGAAATGGTGAAGAAGAATCTGCTCAGATTCTGCTTCCTCTAATAACTCTGCACCAAAATACTTAGTAAGACTTGATAGAAATAATGTTAAAATGGGAGCTATTGATTGTCTGACAAGAGCAGACTTTTGATTTTTGTAAGATAAGAGCATTTTAGTCTAATCAGGTACTTGACAAAGATGCCAAGATCAAATACAAACGTCCTGTAATATGATGCTCAAATATTGATTCTTTGTAAGGTGTCTGAGTGTTTCTATAGAATAAAGAATAGTTTGTTTGACACCAGAACAAATTCACAGTATGTTACCCAATAATTCCAGGAAACTACCAGTAAATTTAAAAGCTTAATTTTAACAGCATAAACGTACTACATTTTATCTTTTTCTTTTATTCAAATCTCACATGTATCAGAGACTCCTATTTGGATTAGCCAGATGACAAAACGACATGAGAAAATATCCTGAGAGGGCTGTTTGAGATGAATCTTGATGGAATGGAAGAGGGAACCTTGGTTTTTACTTCCTTCCTTCCATCACTCTTTTTATACATAATGATGGATTGCTTCAGTTTGTTTGCTAGGTTATCTCAAGTTGCGAGCATTTTGTAGTTGTTCATTGGACCAAGATGTTCTCTCCTGTAAAGCCCATATCACACTGCACCAACGGATGGAAAGAGGATGTAAAACAGAGAGAAACACTTGCCATCCGTTGGTTAACGCGATGCTTCCGTTCTGTACTCACTGCCTCGGTTTTTCATTCTCTCTATCCGTCCAGCATCCGTCGACTGAGGTTTCATCCGCTCAAAAAGTTTTGAGCTGCTCAAAACTTTTTGAGCCGAAAATGTATCCAACGTGTCCATTCTGCATCCACAACTCATATGGGGAACATCCGTTCTACATCCGTCGTCATCCGTTATGCGTTCGCTATATCCACTAGGCATCCGCTGTGCATCCACGCAACTCAAATCCGCTCCAGCGGAAAACGGACACAGGGAGGAAGCGAAACGGACGTGGAATGGACGTGCAACATTAGTAGCACGGACGGAGAAAGGATGAAGGTGGATGCAGCTTGCAAAGAAAGCATTTAAAAGGGAAAAAACGTTCACAGAGGGGACCTAGCTCGGATATTAAGGATGTCTAGAGGATGCCTAGAGGATGCAAAAGGACACCGAGTGGAAAACCTACATTGCCTATAAAAAGGGGGAGGAAATCACCTGGATCTCACTTTCAGTCCAGCATCCCTGTTGTGCAGACCTCTGCAGCCTTCATCTGGCTCTTGCTCTTCCACAGCATCCATTGATGTTTACCATGGATCATAACACAGTCCTTTTGGTAGCCACCATCATTCTGCAACAGTGCGAAGCCATCTACAGGCTCTTTCAACTGTTCTATGGGAAGAAAAGGAGGCGGCCAAGAAGTGTCTGGGTCCGAAGATGGATCGGGAGAAGAGCAGAGTACGGACTGTACAACAAGCTGATGGTGGAGCTGAGGAACGAAGACCCTTGTGCATTCCAGAACTTCATGAGGATGCCTCCAGCCATGTTTGACGAAGTTGTGGAGCGGCTGAGACCCAGGTTGACCAAGGCAAACACCAACTTCCGGCCCAGCCTGGACTTTGGCTCAAGGTGGCACTGACTCTGCGCCACCTGGCCTCAGGGACCACCTACAGGAGCATGCAGTACGGCTGGAGGGTGCCACACAACACCATCAGCATTGTGGTCAGAGAAGTGGTGCAGGCCATCATCGAAGAATACCTGGAGGAGCTCCTCCAGTGCCTCTCCACTGAAGAAGGCTGAAAGAAAGTTGCAGAGCAGTGGTATCAGAAGTGGAACTTCCCCCACACCGTTGGAACCATAGATGGCAAGCACGTGGCCTGCAAAGCTCCAGCCAAGTTGGGGTCCACTTATTTCAACTCCAAGGGCTTCTTCAGCATCATCCTCTTCGCCATGGTCGATGCTGACTACAAGCTCATGTACATCGATGCTTCAGGCAACGGCTCATGTTCAGATGCCCAGATATACAATGCCAGTGACCTCAAGGAGGGGCTGGAACGCAACCTCATCATTGGCTTCCCAGATCCAGACCCCCTGCCCAATGACACACAAGATGTGCCCTACTTCATCATGGGGGATGACGCCTTCTCCCTCAGAACCTACCTATGAAGCCCTACACTTCCAGATGCCTCACCCGTGAAGAGAGGATCTTCAACTACAGGCTGTCCAGGGCAAGGCGGGTGGTTGAGAACGCCTTTGGCATCCTGGCCAACAGGTAACAGGTACTTCTCACCACCATGCAGCATTGCCCAGAGACCGTGAGGAGGATTGTGGAAGCTTGCTGCATCCTGCACAATCTCATGTGCACCCGCTACCCAGTGTTGTAGAACAGGCTCGTGGACCTCCAACAAGGCAATGGGGACATGGAGCCTGGGGAATGGAGTCAAGGGCGAAACCTGATAGACACTGAGGATGTACAAGGCCCCAACAGAGCCTCACGTGAAGGGAAGTAGCAGCGCAACCTCCTGAGACACTGGTGCAACTCCCCAGCTGGAGCAGTGGAGTGGCAAGACAGGATGATAGATGATTAATGAATGCTTCCTTCAGCCTGTCTCATCACACTGATGAGATTGGGCCATGTATGTTGGGTGGGCCTACAATGAACAGGGCATTTAATAAAAAGTTGTGTTTATGTTGACATGTGTGGATGAATGATTACATTATTATTGAAAATAAAGGGCCACAGGTGTGGCACCTGGGAGAGTGGACCATAGAGTCCCACTATGCTTGCACTGGAGGTTTATCTATCCCACAGCTATTACCCATCCCATAGGTATCCCTGCCTATCTCACTGCTACCCTTACCCATCCCACAAGCATGCAAAGGCTTAAACCATTTCTAAAAGTTTCCACCAAGACTTTATTTACTAAAATAAATGAAGCAAGTGTGTGAAGCAAAGATAATCTTTATTAATAACAAGCTGTAAAAGAAAAATGACCCAAGTCAAGCGTCCAAAGGAAAATATAAAGTCAACAGGTAGCCACCCAGTCTCTGGCACTCTTCTCAGTCAGTCTGAGGCATTCCCATCGTCTCAGGGGTGAAGGGTCCAGGTGCTGTGGAGGTGGCTGCTGCTGGAGTGCTGGTCTCAGGCGCCACTGGGGTGCCTGGCCCTGAGAGGATAACAGGGGACAGTTTATGGAGGAAGCTCTCAGACAGCTGGCTCAGCCCCGTGATGTTGAGAGCCCCTTCCTCCATGACATGGGGTGTCAGCCCCAATACCGATGACAGATGTTCTGAGGCCGGGCTTGGTTGTGGGGTGGAGGAAGGAGCAGTGTAGTGGGGCTGTCCGGTCTGCACCTGGGTGAGGACTGGAGTCGCTGGCATCATTGGCGTGGGTGGCATCTGTGGCGTGGCTGGCATTTGTGGCGTGGCTGGCATCAGTGGCACCGGTGGCGTACGATGTACTTGTGCCTGGACTGGGAAGGGCTGCCTGTGCTGCTGGACCTCCTGGTAGCCGTAGCCTTGGTAGGGGAGGGCCTGTGGAAAGCCTTGGAAGGGCAGTGACATCACCTGGGGTGGAGGAGCAGGCCTGGACTGGGTGGGAGCAGGTTCAGCTTGGTCTGGAGGGTTGTGAAGAAGATCGGTGATCCTGTCCTTCACCACCTGGTACTGGGGTTCCGACATGTTCATGAGGGTCTGGTTGACATAGGTGAGGAAGGGCTTGCGGTTGGAGGATGGGGCGTCAGTGTATACCAGCTGAGAGAGGAGATCTACGCTGCTCCTGATGGTGTCCCTGATCTCCAGCAGGACAGTATGGCTCTGCCCCTCCGGTCTGCCTCTTTGCCTTTCGGTGGAGGTGGAGCTGGGGGTGGATGCGGGTTGGGCTGTGGTGGAAGTGCCCTCTCCTTGCTCCCACTGCGTCAGGGGGTCCTCCACGTGCTCCGCCACAGGTAGTACAGCTGTCGGTGTGGTCTCCCTCGTGGCACGCTCCACAGATACCTGCCTGGAGACAGGAGCTGACTCTTGGCCAGAAGAGGACTTGCTCTCAGCAGGCTGCCCTAGAGAGAGGGTTGTGAGAGGGGCTGCTCCTCGGTGGTGGATCTCACCCTCCAAGAAGCTGCACTTGGCCATCACGTAGGTCTCTCTGTCCGTCAGCTTGTCCGCAGCCTGGCCAGATTTCTTGAGGTGCAGCTTCCCGTACCAGGTGTGCATGTGCTTCCACCAGCCGAGGAGCACCTCCGAAGTGTAGCCCAGGCTCTCTGCCTTCTCTCTCCAAGCAGCCTGCTTCTTCTTGGTGTCTCAATAGAGCCTGTGTCCCTTCTGCCAAAGATATTCATTCTCCCTCAGCCACTCCATCACCTCCTCCTCATGTTCCTCTTTGATTGTGTATTGCCTCCTCTCCCGTTCACGCGTATGCCTCTTCCTCCCTTTGGCAGGACCAGATGGGCCCTCATCAGAAGGGCTTCGAGGTTGTAGTGGCTGCTCCTTCACACCAGCAGCAGCAGCAGCAGCAGCAGCAGCAACAACAACAGTAGCAGCAAAAGCAGGACCAGCAGGACCACCAGCAGCAGCAGCACCAGAAGCACCAGCAGCACCAGGAGCACCAGCAGGACCAGGAGCACTAGCAGGACCAGGTGCACGAGCAGGACCAGGAGCACAAGCAGGACCATGAGCACCAGCAGGACCAGCAGGACTAGGAGCAGCGCCAGCAGAGTTAGCACCAGCAGAAGCACCAGCACCAGGAGCAGTGCCAGCAGAGTAAGCACCAGCAGAAGCACCACCACCAGGAGCAGTGCCAGCAGAGTAAGCACCAGCAGAAGCACCACCACCAGAAGCAGCATCAGCAGAA
Source organism: Laticauda colubrina (assembly GCA_015471245.1). Lineage (NCBI taxonomy): Eukaryota > Metazoa > Chordata > Lepidosauria > Squamata > Elapidae > Laticauda > Laticauda colubrina. The sequence goes on along the minus strand of BLBF01000055.1, from coordinate 18,359,258 downwards.
GCACCAACACCAGAAGCAGCATCAGCAGAAGCCCCAGCAACAGAAGCCCCGGGCAGCAGAAGCCCCAGCAGAAGCAGAGTCAGGGCCAGAGGGTGGGAGGGTGGCCCTGTCCCTCTTGCCAGGGCTGGCAGCAGATGGCAGAGGCTTCCTTTTCTTCCTCATGGTTGTTGGGTTGCTGGCTGGCTGGCCGGCTGGCTGGCAAACTGTGTCTGGAAGCAGGTCTTTCCTGTGAATGGTGACCTCTTGTGAGCTGCTTCCCTTTATATCCGCGGGGCTGATGCAATGCATCCTCCCCGCATGCGCAGTGAATGCTAGGCATCCGCTCGGCATTCGCTAGGCTTCCGCTCTGCATCCGCTTCATCCGCTTGGCATCCGCTCTGCATCCGCTCTTTCTGTTCCGCGTCCGCTTTGCTGTGCTCCCCCGGAAGCCTTGCGGATGTGCCATCTGTTCCCATCTGCTTCCATC
>BLBF01000055.1:18325792-18358782 GCA_015471245.1 Laticauda colubrina | reverse complement strand
TCCGCTCTGTTTATGCAAATTTGGGGCACTTTTGAGAGCGGATAACAACAGATGGAACATTTTGCTCGTCCGCTGTGTCCTTTTTACATCCGTCGGCTAGTGTGACAGGGCCTTAACCATTCTTATGGTCAAAGGGAATACAAGATTTTTTTTCAGATAAATGCTTTCAAAGAATTATCGATCCATTCCTAACTTTACCTGGAGCATCTCAGCTCTTGATACAGTCTTGTATACACACTTTCTTCTCCAGTCCAACCACAAAGATCAGAATTATGCAAACCATGTTATTTCCTATGACACTCTTTGGAAGCAAAAGTTGGACTTTGAAGAAGCAGAATTATTATTTATTTAGCATATAGCAGAAAGAGCCATGGAGTTTACAATATTTATACTCTTCTGAACACTTCTAGCCCTTCTGAGAAATATAGTTAAATTATTGAGCAAAAACTTAGAAATCTAGCCCATATGATACACACCAAGTGTCGCCAATCTTTTGGACCTCAAGGACCCAAACTCATAATTTAAAATCCTGTGGACCACTAATATGAATTTTGACTGATGGTGGCTTGCTGACATTGTGGGAGAGAGAGATTTGATCTAACTTCAAAGGTCTGGCAGTGATATGTTCTTTCTCCCTCCCTCCCCCCCCCCTCTCTCTGTCTCACACACACACAGACACACACACATCCCTCACACACACCCACTCCCTCCAAGGCAGCCACATTCCTAACCTACTTTTCAGCTCTGTTCTGGGGGGGGGGGAAGAGACAAAGGGTATCCTGCAATCCCAAATAAAGAACAATCGATCAGTAGGAAAATGGGGGGGGGGGGTGTTTCCTGCAAATTTTTTTTGGGATTTTCCCAGGGTCCCTTTCTGCAGAGATCCTGGGAAAATCCCTCAAAAAGTCTGCAGGAAAATTCCCCACCTTGTTTTCCTACCGATCGATTGTGCTTTATTTGGGATTGCGGTGCAGCCTGGGTTAATTACCGATCGATTGTGCTTTATTGGGGATTGCGGTGCAGCCTGGGTTAATTGCTTTGGGGGTGACATTTCTCTGGACCACCAAAATTTTCTCATGGACCACCAGTAGTCTCCGGCCCACCAGTTGGCAACCACTGATACACACAGTTGAACCATAGATACTACTTATATGATTGCTGGTTCTGCTTAAAGATTCAGATTTTCTGAGGTATACTATGAATGCTTAAAGAGGTGAGAAGCAAGAGCACCCAGTCATCTGGCTGATACTAATTGTTGTTTGATTATTTCACACTTTGAGAACTGTCTTATGTGTTGCTATGATAATGAAGCCTACTTATTTTTCTTCTACTTATGTTCCTTTATATTGGCACGAAAGCCATTATTTTAAACTGTGAATACAGTTCACAGTGGTCAGTAGAAAAACCACTTTATAAATAAATTAGCAAAGTATTAATGTCCACCAATACTGAAATTTATAAAAAATCATAACCTTCTTTTTCTCCTGCTGTATTTTAGTTACCTGACTGCGAGTAACAAGCAGAAATTCTTATATTCCACAAGACCATTTTTAAAGAGGGCTGCCTTGGTACTTACCTATGTAAGTATTGCTATACATCATTTTCTTACTCCTTTAATTGTCTCCATGTGAATTATATTCTATTAGTTCCTGAGCGTGGAGAATAAACTAATTCAGCAGGGCAGTCATAACTCAAAGATGTGCTGATTAGAACATCTTAAGATAAAGATACTTTCAGCATGATAAATCTTTTTGATCAACATAAGTTCAGATAGAAATTCCTTTTGCTAGATGACCAGAAACCTAAATTGTATTATATCAAAACTTTGCTCCAGTTTAGAAACAGTTCATTAATTCACCCAATAAAATACATGTAAGTTTATGAATGATAAACCAGCCTTCAAATTATTCCCTCCCCCCTCCAGTTTTGTATTTTGGACATAATAAAGAACCACCATTTCAGTTTGGAATGATAGGTTACAAGTTGATGCAATGGAATGACCAGTAACCATAATAAAGTATTGTAATAGATTTAGCTTTGCTGGCCATATTTCTCTTTATGGGTTTCTCTTTAATAATCCAAGAATTTACTCTTCTTATCTGAAGGTGATCCTACTTATGTATTTTCGCCTATGGATAATGGGAGGTTCCATGCCAGCATTTTCAGAGCAGGACAATCCAGCTTCATTCTCACCATATCTTCTTACAAGGTATTCAACTGGGATTTACTTCTTTTTGATATAAACCAAATATAAACCAAATTTAGTCTATATGCCTTGTTGCCTTTCCCCCAAGAACTGCATTTAATAAAATGAATTTAGGAATTCTATTATTCCTCTGAATTTAAACTCATTGCCATTAAATCATCTCAATGTAAATATTTCAGGCATTCTCCCAAAGGTGACATTTGGAGACTTTCACATGTGCAATACTGCTAGTTCCAAAATATATCTTGAATGCTTTGAAATTGATAGATTGCCTAGTATATTTTGATAAGGTGTTAAATGTGATTATCAGCCATCTGCTCCTACTGCAATTATCTATTTGTTTCATTCCAATTTAGCCTTCAAGAATGGGCTGTGTGATTCTCCACAGCACATCACTGGTTTATCAGTCTTTCTTTTGAGGATTCTTGGAGGCTTTATATAAATCAGAGGTCCCCAAATCTTTTTGGCCTGATGGTGTTTTAAGAACATACTCTAAATGTTCACAAAATAAATTATATAAAAAAGAGAGCTTTCTCATTCACAGAAGAATTTAATACCGGTATGGAGGGAAAGACCAGTTCAAAAACTTTGATTATTTAGTAAGCTTAATAACAGATCTGCAGATCTGATGTTCGAGGCCATCCAAATATTAATCAGGATTCATCCTGCTTATTTGCCAGATTTTGAAAAGGACATCTAGATCAGGGAGGTCATCTTGGCCCAGGCGCAGGATCTGGCCCACAGGGTTCTTAGATCTGGCCCATGGGGCTGGCCTGGATGGCAGCCCTCCCGAGCTCCATTTTTGCTGGCAGCGGATTGCAGGACACTGTCACAGCCAAAAACAGTGCTCGGGAGCCTGTTTTCACTGTGAGAGTGCTCGGTGACCCTGATACAAGTGACATTGAGCTAGCTATGCCCCCTGGCCACATCCCTCCCCCCCTGTGGTGAAACACAACCCTGTTGTAGCTCTCAGTGAAACTGAGTATGACACCCCTGATCTAGATGCTGTCCCAGCTAAGTGATACAAGACATACAAGCACCATCAGATTGGATATATGCTTAATAAGTATGCCTTTTTGCTGTATATTTGTGGGACTGTGCAGCACCATCTACCCATGGAATTCAGAGAATAAAAAGCAGAGTTATTTCTTCTCTTCAGAGCAAGCCAGCAAAGCAGTTAAGCTATGATTGCTGCAGCATGGGAGGAAACTATGACATAAACAATTTTCCCCCAAATTTGGAGCAACCATTTGTAAACTTAAAAGAGGAAGCAATGTATGCCAAAATACCTAAGAGAATATAGAAATTGGATCTCTAGAGAAGAAACAACACATTTTTGGAGTTTTTTTCCCTGATCTTTTGCTTACCTTTTGGTTCATCATATCAAAACCATGCAGCTGCTGGTTTTGTTAGATACCCGTCAGGATTCCCCTCAAAGTGATCTTTTACGAGGTGTTCTTGTTGGGTCCTTGTTTAAATTAGGCAGTTCCTCTGACCTCTGAAAGAAGAGAGAAATGCACGTTAAGCAATCATGTTTTAAGTTTGCACTCTGTGAAAATGATCCTGAGAATGCAATTGAAGTCCCATCTTTGGAAGTCAAAAGGCATTGCAATGCAAACCTTCAGTATTCTGAGTTATGTGACCTGATCTGACCAGGTTTATCCCTGAGCATGTTTGAAGAAGCTACGGCAGACAAGCCACCATCTGAGAGAGCAATCTAGAGAAACAGCTCTTTGTATCTTAGCAGAAGAATAAATTCAGAGTCACTGGAGAAATAAAGGCACATTTTCTCAGGGGTCACGTAAGAGGGTAGAATAAAACAGAACAACATGGCTAAGTTTGTAAGCCTTATCTCCTTTTAAAGACCCATGTGTTTCATTTCTTAGATAACCAACAGAATGATTATTTTACCTAAACACAGGAAGATTACTGTAATGGCTTTCAGTCAAAATAATATTTTTTTTCTTTGCTACTTAGGACTGAGAGCTTTTTTCTCAGGAGCGCTCTCATATCTTTTGCATGGGCTCTAAATCAACTGTGCCTGATAGAGCACTTTATAATAAGGTTATAAAACATTGGGACTGCAATTGAAACCAGGTTCTGTTATTTATGAGCTTTCTATCTTAGCTGAATTGGTTTATGTTGAGGCATTGCTGTTAGATAACCCAGCTTTCTCTTTCTTGGTATTGCTGGCATACTTGTCTTGGTCAAATAAATCATTTCCAAAAGTTAATCATCATAGCTTCTCCTGTAAGTGTATGTAGATGTGAATATATCAGAACTGATAAATTATTGTACTCTTGTTCTGATAATCTGCATATAAACACAGAGGTGACATATGTCAGAGCTGTGCAAATCCTTTGTAGGAAGACAGTGCAAGTACATAGGAGTTCATAGGAAGCCTCTTTTTTATCTTAGACTTCTGTTGTTTTACCAATGTATAAAATGCAAAGAAAAATAAAAATAGGAAATTAGAGGAAGAAAAAAAGGGGGAAAGAAAAAATGAGGTATAAGGGGGAAAAAAAAGGTATTGACTTCTGACTCTTTTTAGCACAGTACAAGACAATAACATTACAGCCTCAACTTTTTACTTTTACACATTAGTACATAACTAGCCATTTCTGTAACAACAAATCTATTAAATCATCATAACTAAAGTCAAGGTTTCATTTTTTTCATTGAACAAAATCCAGATAACAGATAATCAGAGTTGGACCTTATAGGTCATCTAGTCCAACCCCTTCCCCCATCAGGAGATCCTACATTTCTGACAAATGGCAGTCCAATCTCTTCTTGAAAGTCTCAAGTGATGGCGCTCCCACAACTTCCAAGGGCCAGCTATTCCAGAAGTAAAATCTAGAAGTGATATCCAAATAAAAAACACAAATATATTCCCCTTTTTAAATAGAACTATCAATGTAACCATTTCTGCTTTATCTTCCTTGCTGTGGAAATAATATGTATTTCTATTTGCACTTAATAAGCTTTATAAACAATCATCAAATTCATGATATTCTTTCAGATTCTTTAACCTGAAAGGGAAAAATACTTTTTCCCCCCATCCATTTTAAAACCCTAAGCTTTTCTTTAAAAATGTTTCTAAAATCAAAACATTCCAATAGATTATTTTTTAAAAAACTTCATCGTAAGCCTTTTTTCAAGTACTTACAATTGCTACCCCTTTTTCTATTTTCATACGACCTTTGTGCGCCCCTTCTGAGATCACAATTGGGACCATAATTTCCATTGCTGAGCAAAATATCTGTTAAGCGAGTCGTGCCTGATTTTATGACTTTTTTTTTTTTGGCTAGAGTTAATAAGAAATCACACCAGTTGTTCAGTGAATGATATGGCTGTTAAGTGAATTCAGCTTTCTCCATTGACTGTCAGGGTCCCAACTAACCCTCCCCAAACAAAAGTACTCTGAAGCATCTCCTCAAAGAACACTTTATTAGGGCATATCATATTGGCATATTGTGTTGAAAACCGGATCTAAAAGTTCTCACTGGTTTTTCCTTAACTAAAAGCAAAAATTTGTCACTTTCCCAGAGGCATCAGTCCCATGATCCAATCAGCACACAGTCCAGGCATGGGATGACCTTAGTCTCCACCTCCCAACCTCCTGCACACATGACCTTGGTTCCTAGGGGAAAGAATGTTGTTTTGGTTATAGCACCCTTCGCTATCTCTACACCCCCCTCCCTATCTCTCAGCTCCATTCTGTGTCAGCACTGAAGCTTTGAAGAAAGGAAAAACCCCAGTAGAAAAGTAAGATGGTCACTATCTCACCAGCTTCAGGGTTGACATTGACTCCTCCTCCTCCTCCTCCTCCTCCTCCTCCTCCTCCTCCTCCTCCTCCTCCTCCTCTGCCACCATTTCTGAGTTATTGTCTATGTTCTGTATTTTAGTGCATAAGTCCAAAGCTCTGTCCCACATCTCACTCATAATTAGAAAATCCATCTTTATTTCTTTGCATATATCACTCATCTTTATAATACTTATTTTTCCAAATGTCCAATATGCAGTAGTTTTTGTTTTATTTAAACCATTAAAGAGTGGAGGACATTGATATTAAAGAGATTTAAACTATTAAATCTCTTTAATATCAATGTCCTCCACTCTTTATTTGCCAATCAAAATCAATCAAAGTCAAAGTTACCAAATAAGTCCAGGGGTAGTGTCTGTTTAATTTTAATATGTTTTCAACTTCCAGAGGTCTTAATTTTCCTTTTATTCCTTTTTTGATAAAATCGTTAGCTTGAAGGGATCTGCAGGATTTTTCTTTTGTCAACCGGTGGTGCTTTTAATCCAGTTTCACAACCACCCTTTTTCCGTTTCTTTCAAAAATCAAATGTTATTTCTCTTTTAGTGTTCTTCCAAATTAATTCATTTTAAATTCTTTTTATTTCCAAATTCTTCTTCTATCTTCGAAACTGCAGCTGATACAATTCTTTATATATTTTCTCTGTTATAGTCTTTTTGGGGTTAATGAAAATAAAATAGTTTTTTTTCACCCTTCTCCATACACCATTCCTGATCTCCTCTCCTGCACTTCGCTTTGGTGGTTCTCGGCTGTCCCAACTTTGTGGCTGCCATCTTGGCTGCTCTTCTCTCCATTGTGGCATAGAGAGCGAGCTCGGGGGTCTCACAGGGGAGTTGTGTTCTCCCCTGAAACCTCACTGGGCTCCTCTCATTACTTTGCCGCCCCTCCAAGGCTGCTTTCAGCTCTATCCAGAGTCCACAAATGGCAAAAAGCCAGCGCATGAATGGAGACCTCCATTCCATGATTCTGGTCCTGTCACGCCATCAGCCGGAAGTCATGGGGGGGTATTTGTTCAAAGGCTTTTTATCACCTGAATATGTATTAGCAGCAGGGATGGGATGCTACCGGTTCTGCCCAGCTCTACAGAACCGGTAGCTCTGAAGAGCAGCAGACACAGAACCTCTTCTGTGTCTGCTGCTGTTTGGCCCACCCACCCGCCTGGGCTGTTAGCTGACCTTTATTTTTCAACCTCAGTTGCTTTGTGCGGCACAGCTGAGATTGAAAAATCAGTAAAAAATGCTTTTTCAAATGCTGCGCACCCATGCGCAGCGCTTATCAGCTGTCCGGGCGGATAGCTTTAGGTTTATTACACATGTGTGTCTGTCATGCACGCACAAAACACCAAACCGGTAGTAATACCAGTTGAATCCCACCCCTGATTTGCAGTTTAAAAAAAACACATTTAAATACACAAATGCATTTGATCTATATCCTGCATTGTTTAATAGATCTACTTCCAAAATACATTTTTAGAAGTGTTGGGGTAATGATTTCCAACCAATAAAGACACTGACCTTGTCACCTGGAGAGCTAACAGCCCTGTTCGAGACCTAAGCTCTGCATTGTGGGGGAGCTCCCATTCCCAGGTTCAAGACCCAAGTTCTGCACAACGAGGTGAGCTCCCATTCCTGCTGCAGCTCCTGCCATCTAGCAACTCAAAAGCATGCAAATGTAAGTAGATTAATAGGTACCACTTCTGTTGGAATGTAACAGCATTCCATGCACCTTTGCAGGATAGCTGTGCTGGCCACATGACCATGAAAATGTCTTTGGACAATGCTGGCTCCCTCTGTCAAAAAATAGAGATGAACATCATGCCTTAGAGTCAGACACATCAGTCAGTCAGAAACCTTTACCTTTTTATAAACAGAAAAGAGCAAAAAAGCATTATTAAGTTAAATCTGCATCTCAGGGATATGTAATCCAAGAGTGAAATTTCTCAAGTATCTGTAGCTCATTTCAGGAAAATAATAGCTTAAAGCTATTATAAAGCTTTCCTCTATATTATTCTTTCTATAGCAATTAGTTTTTTCTGTTCCTTGCCCAGAGGCAGGTGGTAGTATACAGATTTGATATTCATATTCATAGATGTGTTTATTATTTTTCAAATCCAGTTATAGCCCTATGTTCTTAGTAGACTTCAATTTATTGTGTTTTTCCCCCTTAGGTTGCTTATATCAGTGATACCAAATGTATTAGCTGTGGAGATATGCTTTTAAGTCTCCAATATGTTTTGCAAAGCAATGGAAGAGCCACTAATGTAAGCCTCATAAAAGAATTCTTAGAGTCTTGATTCTCTGGCTCAAAGTTTAATACCCCTTGTTGTAGGCAGTCTTAGATTTTGATCCACCACAATTAAAATGGGAAGGTAGTTCACAAATGGAATCCATGAGTTTTCCAACTGGCTTGCAGTGAATCAATATGAGCTTTCTTTGGTTCCTACTGTGATATTTGGCAAATCAATTCTAAACCGTTCAAATTTAATGAAAACTTTCATTATTTACATTATAAGTAATGTAACCAAGAGATTTCCTGTTGTGATGAGCTGAGATGTGAACCAGACAGTTATGAACAGCATGTGATGAATGTTTTAGAGTGTGGGAAATAAGTCAGTCAACAGAAGTTGACAGATGGTATGAGAAGAATTTAAGAGATCTCAAGACCCAACAAAACAATGAAAAGCCATTGAGATGATATCCATATTTTTCATGTTTTGTTAAGTGTAATTTCTGAGTTGTATTGAACAAATCTAATATTGCTTTTCACAAATGATGGGAAGAAGAGAAATTATGGATATCAAGTTTTTATGTTTATATGACAAATACATAAAAACATTTGCAAAACTCGGACACTTGCTGGCTTCACAAAATATAGTATGTTGTATTGTCTCATCTATATTTAAAGGTTTTAATCACTTTCTCTGGTTTATTTGTTCCTGTAATGGTTCTCATATTTTACTGGGATTAACATTGTAATCTTTGCTTCCTCTTCAGTTTGTACATACTGTATTACCAGATCATATAATATTGGTTTTTAATATAAAACATAAGTAGCCTAGCTAGTCCATAAGAAAAAAACCCAATGTTTATGTGTTCTGACACTATTTCCAGTGCTGAATGGGAAGAGGGAACCCAAGGATGGCCTGGGTTGCTAAAAAACCTCAAGATACACACATGTTATGATGAATTGCCTCTCTCATCACTGTCTGTCCTGTCTGAATGGGATAAGAAGTCCTCTGTGGAAATATGCAGTTTTTGTTGCTTAAAATAGCTTTGTATTGTAATCATGGCATCTGTTGTTTATGATTTCTCTCAGATCTCCCCTGTGGTGATTCTTAACTTTCTTGGCTAGTCAGCTAATATTTTTATCAACATTAAATAATTTGAGACCTCTGTATTCCTTAAGTTTTAAATTTAGAGAAAGATAATATATGAGTAATAGCAGAGGTGGTATTCAGCAGGTTCTGACCAGTTCTAGAGAACTGGTAGCAGAAATTTTGAGTAAGTTTGGAGAACCAGCAAATCCCACCTCTGACAGGAGATTTTACAGTATCCTTCCCCTGCCAGGCCCACCAAGCCATGCCCACAGAACCGGTAATAAAAAAATTTGAATCCCACCACTGAGTAATACATTTTTACACTTTATGTGCATACGCTGCATTTTCTCCAAGATGCTCAACATTATGTAGATCTACACAATATACTAATCTGTCATATGCTTGATTTAGCATAACATGGGAAGACAACCATTGGGACTGATTCAGTAATCCATGATTAACATGAACTCAACTAGTATGTGCTGAGAACCTGAACCCTCGGGCCATACAATCTTTAGATCCAGTCTCCTAAAACATGCAGGATCCTGAACATACAGCTAGTCCTTGATTTGTGATCATTCATTTATCAACCATTCAAAGTTAAGACATTGCCAAAAACTGGCTTATGACTGGTCCTTGAACTTAATAATTTCATCGTCCCAACAGTCATGCGATCGCTATTTGGGTTCTTGGTAATGAACATGTATTTATGATGATTAAAACATCCCGGGATCGTATGATTATCATTTGTGACTTTTCCATTGACAAAGATAATGAGGGAAGCTGGATTCACTTAATAACTCTGTGATTTGCTTAACGATTGCAGCAAAACGATCATAAAATCACCTGTGGCTTGCTTAATGACTGCTTTGCCTAGTATGGCAATTCCGGCCCAATTGTAGTCATAATTTGAGGACTACCTGCAGTATCTCTCTGCAACATTTAAAGCATTTGTGTGTCATGCCTCCCCCTCCCCTTCCCCCAATTTTCAGATCAGGCAGTTCATACTTGGAATCAGCTTTTGGGGGTTGAATCTGAAGCACTGGATAGTCCTATTGTAGTGGCTGCCTTCCACGTTAGAAAACCACAGATTGTTTAATTTTGTGTTTCTTTTTGCAGGTTTCTTACTTACTCCTACCTCCTGGCCTTCAACGCCTGGCTTCTACTAGCCCCGATTACACTGTGCTATGACTGGCAGGTTGGGAGTATTCCTCTGGTTGAATCAATCTGGGATCTGAGAAATTTTGCTACCTTGATCCTAGCCTTCGTGATGCTTCTCCTTTGTCTACATTGTTTTGTAGCATTTAAGGTAAATAAGCTTTTCTCCACACTGAAGTTTATCTTTGTGTTCCAAGCACATGCAGTATGTTCTTTTTATGGAAGATGTTGATTAGACAGACACTTCATGCTAAACCATGCTGGTTCATGCTGCCTTAAAATACAGTATGAGTATAGTCACTATATTTTGTAAGTGGTTTGCCCCAAATAGTTGCAGTCTATTCAAGAAATCACAATAAATTAGTGGGAATGAACCTCCAACCAGTTGTTTTTTGAAAAAAAATTAAGGAGAGCAATAGGGATTGGAAAGCAAACACAGTTAATTTCATGTTAATTCCTGTTCCAAAATTTGGCAGTTGAATTATGGTAATGTGACTTGGAGTCATGGAGATTTGTTAGGGTGAACTGATAGTGCATATTTATTTATCCATTTAAGTGAACTTTGGCAGAACCCAACTCCATCCTGATGCTGAGTGGCCTCCTAATAATGTAAACACAACCCATATATAGAAATACAGTCATACAAATAAGCAAACTAGCAATCCAGACAACGAACATCAGTATTAATCCAGTCACATACTCAAAGGAACTGAATAATACCTTTCTTCTTTGAAATAAATTTGTCGGAATTGCTTTGATAGAAGTTGCTTGTATCAGATTTTATGCACCCATAAAATAGGTCCCTGTGGATGTGATATTTCTGCAAAATCAGTTTCAATTTTTCCTGGATTTCTAGCTGTTCGGTATTGAGGGAATATGTTAGTATTTTGTTAGTATTTTGCTTGGCAGGACCATTTATATTTATTGTTGTGCCTAGGATCCTTCTTGATTACTTAGCCCACTGTAATCTTAATAGAAAACTGGCAAAAGATCAACTTGCTCTTCCTTAAGGCTGGGTCACATCGGCCGCCGGATGCAAAACGTATGTAAAAAGGACACAGCGGACGGGCAAAATTCCATCCATGGCTCCGTCCGTTGTTATCCGCTCTCAAAAGTGCCCCAAATTTGCATAAAGAGAACGGACAACAACGGAAAGGAATGGACGTGGGGAGGATGTAGCAAGGATGTTAAGTGGATGTTCAACGGAAGCCTAGTGGATGGAAGCGGATGGAAGCGGATGACACATCCGCAGGGCTTCCATGGGAGAACAGCGAAGCGGACGCGCAGCAGAAGGAGCAGATGCCGAGCGGATGCTGAGCGGATGACGTGGATGCATCACGGATGCCTAGCAGATGCCTAGTGGATGCAATGCGTTCACTGCACATGCGGGGAGGGTGCATTGCGTCAACCCTGCAGATATAAAGGGAAGCAGCTCGCAAGCAGGTCACCATTCAGAGGAAAGACCTGCTGCCAGACACATCTTCAGCCAACAACCATGGGGAAGAAAAGGAAGCCTGTGCCTACTTCTGCCAGCCCTGGCAAGAAGGACAGGACCACCATCCCACCCCCTGGCGCTGACTCTGCTTCTGCTGGTGCTTCTGCTGCTGGTGCTTCTGCTGCTGCTGCTCTGCTGGTGCTGACTCTGCTGGTGCTGCTGCTGGTGCTGGTGCTGCTCGTGCTACTGCTGGTGCTGACTCTGCTGGTGCTGCTGCTGCTCATGCAACTGCTGTTGCTGCTGTTGCTGGTGCTGACTCTGCTGCTGCTGGTGCTACTGCTGCTGCTGCTGGTGTGGTGGACCAGCCCCTAGGCCCTCAAAGCCCTGCTGATGAGGGCCCAGAAGGCCCTGCCAGAGGGAGGAAGAGGCAATTGCGCGAAAAGGGGGAGAGGAGACAGTACTCCATTGCAGAGGAACGTGAGGAGGAGGTGCTCGAATGGCTGAGGGAGAACGAGTACCTCTGGAGGAAGGGACACAGGCTCAATCGAGACACCAAGCGGAAGCAGGCGGCTTAGAGAGAGAAGGTGGAGAGCCTGGGCTACACTTCGGATGTCCTCCTGGGGTGGTGGAAGCACATGCACACCTGGTATGGGAAGCTGCACCTGAAGAAGTCTGGCCAGGCCGCGGTCAAGCTGACGGACCGGGAGACCTACGTGATGGTCAAGTACAGCTTCTTGGAGGGTGAGATCCACCACCGAGGAGCAGCCCCTCTGTCAACCCTCTCTCTCAGGCAGCCCACAGACAGCCACTCCTCTTCTGGCCAAGAGTCAGCTCCTGTATCCAGGCAGGTATCTTTGGAGCGCCCCACGACGGAGACCCCCTCGACAGCTGCACACCCCATGCTGGAGCACATGGAGGATCCCCTGATGCAGATGGAGCAAGAGGAGGCCGCGGCCACCAGAGACCAACCCACCCCCACCCCCAACTCCACCTCCAGAGAAAGCAGGCAGAGAGGCAGACCGGAAGGACAGAGCCACACTGTCCTCTTGGAGATCAGGGACACCATCAAGAGCAGCGTAGATCTCCTCTCTCAGCTGGTACACTTCGAGATTCCATCCTCTAACAGAAAGCCCTTCCTCACCTACGTGAACTAGACCCTCATGGAAATGCCCGAAGCCCAGTACCAGGTGATCAAGGAGAGGATCACAGGTCTTCTGCACCACCCTCCAGACCAAGATGAACCTGCTCCCACCCAGTCCAGGTCTGCTCCTCCACCCCAGGCGATGTCACAGCCCTTCCAAGGCCTTCAATAGCCCCTCACCTACCAAGGCTACGGCTACCAGGAATTCCAGCAGCACAGGCAGCCCTTCCCAGTCCAGGCACAGGTTCCTCGCCTGCCACAGATGCCACCGTCACCACAGATGCCACCGACGCCACAGATGCCACCGACGCCACAGATGCCACCGATGCCTCACCTCGCTGAGCTGCAGACCAGACAGCCCCACTACACTCCTTCTTCCTCCACCCCACAGCCAAGCCTGGCCTCAGAACATCTGTCATCGGTGTTGGGACTGACATTCCATGTCCTGGAGGAAGGGCCTCTCAACATCACGGGACTGAGCCAGCTTTCTGAGAACTTCCTGCACACACCATCTCCTGTGGTCCTCTCGGGGCCAGGCAGCCCAATGGCGCCTCAGACCAGCACTTCAACCACTGCCACCTCCACAGCCCCTGGACCCTTCACCCCTGAGACCATGGGCATGCCTCAGAGTGACTGAGAACAGTGCCAGAGACTGGGTTGTTACCTGTTGACTTTATCTTTGCTTGGGACACTTTTCTTGGTTCATTTTGCTTTTTTAATAAAGTCCTACAGTTTGTTATCAATAAAGGTTATCTTTGCTTCACACACTTGGTTCAGTTCTTTTACTTAATAAAGTCTTGGTGAAAACTTTTAGAAATGGTTTAAGCCTTTGCATGCTTGTGGGATGGGTAAGGATAGCTGTGAGATGGATAAGGATAGTTTTTTCCATTTTAATGCTTTATATCCGAGCTGCATCCGCTTTCATCCTTTCTATGTCCGTGCTACTAACACTGCACAGATGTTCCGCGTCCGTTTCGCTTCCTCCCTCTTTCTGTTTTCCGCTGGAGCAGATGCGATTTGCACGGATGCGCAGCGGATGCCGAGCGGATACAGCGGATGTGTAACAGATGACGACGGATGTAGAACATTTGTTCCCCATATGTGTAGCGGATTTAGAACGGACGCGGCGGAAAGTTCATCCGCTCAAAAAGTTTTGTGCAGCTCAAAACTTTTTGAGCGGATGAAATCTCAGTAGACGGATGCTGGACGGATAGAACGTATGAATCACGCACACAGTGAGTACAGAACGGATGCATCGTGTTAACCAACGGATTGCAAGCGTTTTTCTCCGTTTTACATCCTCTTTGCATCTGTTGGTGCAGTGTGACATGGGCTTTAGGATCCCTACATAACTAAATTTGATAGGAGCATAAAAAGAAAGATCTGCAGATGGAATGAATGGGTTAAAAAAAGAAGTAAGTATTGTATTAGGATATGCCCAAGGTTTCTTAACTTATCACAGTGGAAGACTTGGACGATCTTAGTTCCATCTATTTCTGATGGTTTTTTTTCCCCCCTAAAAGATCTTTAAACTCTTCAATCTTAACCCTTTTTCTTAAACTTACTTGCTTAGAAATCACAAAGCAAGAGCTCACCAAATGTTTTTCATTGTTAGAAAATGCATGCTATTTAGAAAACATCTGACAATTTAGCCGACACACTGAGTGCAAATACACTCAGAATCTAGTTGTTGGCAATGAAACTTGGAAGATGAGCTGTGTGTAAATTTAATCACGAGTACTTTATAACACTCTAGAGACTTGGCTTACACAAAGTAATACTACTAGCAGTGAGAAATATTATGAGATTTTACTGTAAAGACAAAGGAGTTGCTTGTTCTTAGACATGTTTTTTTTGCTTATAAAGCAAAATGCTCAGGTGGCTTTTGCTATCTTCTGTGTGGGAGAATGGGTTGTGTTTGAAAGTATTTTATATCTTGCTCCAAAACCTGCTATGTTGCCTTAAGCTCCATTTGGAGAGGTTCCCATATAAATCAAATAAAGAACAATAATATTTGTGCTTTTTTAAAAAAAGGAGGCAAATCTATATACATTATGTCTTTTTACAAAACTGTATTTCACTGAATTAGTGTCATTCATTCTATGGAAGATTTACAGATGTAAACATCCCCTTCCCAATTAAAAATAAGAATTTGATCAAATTTAACCTGTAACTGTATCTGTATCTCTGCAATGCCTATAGAGTGTGGGAGGAGGAGTTAGAAGTAGAATGTAATGCTTTATTTGAACTATATGTTTGAGTTTTGATCAACCATTGTTGAAACACACAGAAGCTCTAATTAAGCACAATGGGCTTTCTGAATCATATTTTGCCATTTTTCCAAGTTGGAGACAAAAGGATATGGTTTGACTGACAAGTCAGAGACTGCAGTTACACTTACAGATTTAAGCATAAATCAGTTAACTGGTTTTCACAATGCATTAAGTTATAAATGATGTTCGACAAACCATAGCAGCTGGATTCACAAATTGTATTATGCCAAAATCAAGGCAATACCATTATCCCTTGGTGCAATGCCAAAGAAAAATGTATCTCTGTTTGATGGTAATATCCATTCACACCTGACTCTTGGTGATACTACGGGCCAAGTCTTTCTACATCTTCCAATCTTGCACTGTTTTTTTGAGTTTTTCTCTGCTTTGGCTGGTGTCAGCTTTGATGGTGTCCAGCCATCTTGTTCTTTGGCAACCTGGTTTCCTTTTACTGCTAATTTTTCTCAACATACCATATTTTTCACATTATAAGACATACCTTGGTTTAGAGGAGGCCATGACAAAGACAAAAGAGGCAGGATTCAGCACTGTGAAAGGACCCCACTGTGGCCCGTATTTTTCACTCCATAAGTCACACAGATATTTCCACCCACTTTTTTTTTGAGGGGGGGAAGTGTGCCTTATGGAGCGAAAAATATGATAATTGCTTTCCCCAGTGAACATCCCAGTTTAGTCAGAGTAATTTCATACCTGTAAAGAATTTATGGCTATGCACTGTTCTACTATAGTTCTAATCCAGTTAGGTGAAATTAATCATGCAAACTATGCTTATATTTTCATTTAAAGAACATCCAGATTTAGTGCTACAAAGAAAAAAATTAACAGGTTGCGCAACAATTAAATATTTCTTAAATTGTACACATGAGAGATTGTTTTCACACATACTTCAGCTCTGCAAAGCTAGGACAAAGCTCCATCTTGGATAAACCCCATAAAGCTTGGGGTATATCATGTTTAGTGAATTGAGACAACATGCATGGTATGAAGTTGGAAGTCTTAGATTGGATATGTCTGATGAAACAAACACAATGTTAAAAAAATTGTGATATTTATATAGTTACTTACCAAGCACATCTAAATTATATTAAAGTAACCAAAATACCTTTACAATTTATGTATGTATGTATGTATGTATGTATGTATGTATGTATGTATGTATTTATTTATTTATTTGTCAAGCAATTATAAGATAATAGGTATAAGTATAAACATAGTTATGAATACATGAAATTGATACATATAAGAAAAATAAAAAGAAACAACAGGGCAGGGACGGTAGGCACGTTGGTGCGCTTATGTACGCCCCCTACAGACCTCTTAGGAAAGGGGTGAGGTCAATAGTAGACAGTCTAAGGTTAAAGTTTTTGGGGTTTAGGGAAGAAACCACAGAGTCAGGTAGAGTGTTCCAGACATTGACCACTCTCTAGCTGAAGTCGTATTTCCTGCAATCAAGTTTGGTGCAGTTTACCTTGAGTTTGAATCTATTGTGTGGCCTTGTATTGTTATGGTTGAAGCTGAAGTATTCATTGACAGGTAGGACACTACAATGTATAATTTTATGTACTATGCTTAGATCAGACCGAAGGCGTCGTAGTTCTAGGTTGCCTAGGTCTAGAATTTCAAGTCTGGTGGCATAAGGTATTCCCAAGGCATGTACTCCCAAGGCATGTCACAACTTTTGAGCACCCCTAATATTTGGAAATTGAAAGCTGAAAATTTTGATACGACCGAGGAACAACCAATAAGATGCATGCATAAGAATCCAGTTGCTGGAACAAACTCTTTTTATAGCAGTATTTCTCAATCTTTGCAACTTTAAGTCATGTGGACTTCAACTCCCAGAATTCCTCAATCAATGCATACTAACTAGGGGATTCTGGGAATTTAAGTGTATCTTAAATTTGTAGAGGTTGAAAAACATTCGTCTATAGAAACCACTCTACCATTATTTCCTGTGTTTGAAGAATGCACCAATCCTTTCTCCTTCTTAAGGATCTTACATTCAGAGTTGCTGTTTTAGATTTCATTGAGCATTAGATGGGCTGAAGCATCGCAAGGAACAACTTGCTTCTATGATTCCCATTACAGAAAAATCTTCTGGGTAGCTGTGGTGTAGCTGCCGAATTTTCATTTGTATGAAGTGGTTTTGTCATGTATTAAAGCGAGTAAAGGAAAAGCAGAAGTATGACTCGGGAATAACGAATGGAACAATTCACACAATTAAACTGACAAATTGAAAATGTACAGAAAGTTATTCCAGAGAGTATTCAGAATGGATGATTACAGCGGGGTTATTGCTGAACCAGATGCATAACTGCATGGAGCCATTCTGTCCATGCTCTTAACTTGTCAGTGCAGTTGTATGAATTTCTCATAAATCAGAAGGGACTGATTCAAGGCATCAGTCTTCCTGTATTTTTCATTCCATTGGTGCCAGACAGGGCCTTTCTCACAAGAAAACTTAGGTATGGGATCCTTTTTACAATGAGAGACAAAGGGATAAATCTCTTCCTAGTCATGCAACTTGCATTTTTCTGATTCAGAATGGGACAACTCACCACAGCCAACTTGCTGCAGGACAATTCAACAAATGCAAAAGTTAAGTTAACTTCAATGGAACCACGGCTAATAATTACAAAATAAAGGAAGTCAATCCAGAAATACAAGAGATACAATAATTTCGAGGAAAACATGGTTACTAATAATAATAAAAGTTTATTAAAGAATTAAAGAATTAATACAGTGTTGAATTGTTCCTCAGTGAGTTGGCTGTGGCAAGTTGGCCATAGCGAGTTGGCCATTGGTGACTTGCCCTAGATCCTTTGTGATTAGCTCTCCAGAAGCAGCTCTTATTTGAGGGAATGGAAGAGACCATGTGTTCTGTTTAGTTGTCTGAAGAGTTTGGGAATACAGAATGTTTTTTTCAGGGGGAGGTATGATTGCCATATTGCTATTGAAAGGCTATTGTTTACACAGCATTCTAAACCATAATGTGGTTCAATTGGTTTTAGATTGTTATGTCTTATGAATGGCAACTTATTCAGTAAGCCATGTCTAAAGCAAACCATGGCTGAACTCAGAAATGGGCAATTGAGGGCCTTTTCTCACCTGAAAATTTCTTTTTAGAGGCCCCTGGTTTCATGTCTAACTGTGGTCGATGAAAATTGATAGATTTCCTGTCATTTTGAAGAGAGAAGCAATAAAAAGCAATGGCATAACACTTAAAGTAGGTGTCCTGACCAAAGCTTCCCGAGACCATAATTAAGCACATACTTAGTTAAAACAACTCTTGTTTTATTTCAGCACTGGGAATTATGTTCATTCCCAGCCGGTAATGAGTCCCAGACAGTCCCTTCAAGATAAGCATCCACCTTTCTCTCCTTTGAATTGCTGCTAACAACTAGAGTGCCAGATGAATTATAAAAAACCAACCAAAGTACAAAATCCACACAGAGCTTCAAGGTTTAATCCGAACAGAGCGAACAACTTTGCTTCCTGCAAAGGTTTCTTCACCTTTGCCTGTCCTTTATACCTTATGGGAGGGGCAATCACCTCCAAGCCTTACTCCCGAGTTGCCCCTTTTGTCTCAGCTGCTCTTGCCTTCTAGCAGCTCTGTGCACACGTGCACTGGGAACAGGCTCCCCTTGTTCCTCTGCCTCACTTCTGCCAGACTCCGGAGGCTCTGGATTCAGCACCCCACTCCCCGATTGCCCTGGCCCCATCTCTGCATTGGACGCAGAACCCTTGTCCGAGTCCTCTCCAGACTCCCGGACTGGTCCCCATTCCTCCCCACTGTCCGATTCCACTGCCATCCGCACAGGCTGCCGGTGAACCACAAAAGTAGGCCTAAAGTAATTTTGAAAAAAAAAGTTAAATGAATGAATAATGAATGAAAATCTCTGGTATTTATGAAGAAAAAACAGGAGTTATTTACAACATACAGTGTAAGGACTGCAGTAGCCACTCTGTAACAGGCTTAGAAGACTGGCAGGGTACATCCATAAACTAACTAGCAGTCAGAAGACATAATGAAAACTCCTAAGTTTCACAACACATGGATAGACTTTATCATACTTTCACTCATACTAGCACTCTGACAAATCAGCCATCAATGGGCACATAGACATAAATAACATCTACATAGCATTCAAAAGGCATAATCAACAAGCCAAAAGGGGAAAAGACCAAAACATCCTTGCACCAGCAATCAACTCCAAGAGGAGCATAGATTAACACCACAACAACAATAAAGAAGTAACAAATACTCCAATAAAGGAACTACCAAATAAGTTAATAGTACCACCAAAGTACCACCAAACCCATTCCTACCAACACTGACAGGGCAAGCCACTAGAATGTAAAATAAGATCAACCTCACTCCGTACTACCTAGTTGGATAATGAAATGTCTGCAAGAAAACCATGTTCAGAGTACCAAGGACCTCATACAGAACCTGTCTACAGGATTGATTCCTTTGGACTCAGATTGTTGGGGGCTACATGCTGACTCTGTAAACCACTTCGAGAGGGCTGTAAAGAATTGTGAAGCAGTATATACTGGTAAGTCTAAGTGTTACTGCTTTTGTTATTGCTTTCCTATCCATAGGCTTTAAGGTGACACGAATTTCTTGTTCATTGGTAATTTGGATAATTGCATTGTTGGAAAGGGTGCACAGTATTGAATAAAAGACATTTAAGTTATGAAGATGGGTGGCTTCATTTCATTGCTGAACATTTTTGAATTTATGTAGATTAGCTATTCTCTCCCTCCCTCCCTCCCTCCCTCTCCTCCCCCACTTCTAATTTTCCATCTCTCCTTTTGTTTTACATATGCTATCCTTGAAACAAAAATGAACCGTTTTGCTCGAGGAGAGGAAGCCGAGAAGAGAAGAACAGCTTTTCACTATTATTGCTTTGCTTGTTTCAGGAAATTATGGTGCTCTTGTTCTGTTGTTCTTTTTGATGTCTCTTTTCTCATAATGAGGGAAACATAGCGTTCATTTCCCCACAACCAGCGTGGGCATCCTAATTAAGCTATTCTCCAAAATTTCATTCCTTCTTTTATATGAGTCACAATTCTTGAGAATACAATTTCTTTCCAACTCATAAGAAGCAAAGAGAGAACAAGAACGACAAGTTTTTTTTTTAATAAATTCCCTGCTTTGTTTTCCAAACACTTTTAAAGTAGACAACAGGTTAAGGCTAATATATAAAATAATTAGAATATTTTGCATAATAATTATTAATTAATTCCACACCTGCTACTTAACTATTAAGTTGACAGATTCTAGTGCAAACCTCTACCTGTGTCTTCAGAAACAAACTTCAAAGAAATGGGTATCAGATTGCAACCTAAGTTCAGATGATGTATAGGTAGTCCTCATTCAGTGACCATTTTAAGTTACAATGGCATTGAAAAACATAACTTATGACCGGTTCTCACACTTATGGCCAGTGCAGCATCCCTATGGTCATGTGATCTGAATTAAGGCACTTGGCAACTGGCATGTACTTATCTCAGTTGCAGTGTCCTGGGGTAACCCTGTGATCATCATTTGTGACCTTTCCAGCTTGCTTCTAAGAAGTAGAGTCAAAGGGGGAAGCCAGATTTGCTTAACAACCACACAATTCACTTAATAACTGCAGTGATTTGCTTAATAACCATGGCAAAAAGGTTGTAAGAGGGGGTGAAACTCACTTAACAATTGCCTTGCTTAGGAACAGAAATTTCCTTGACATATGACCACACTGAGCCCAAAATTTATGTTGTTAAGTGAGACATGAAGTGAGTTTGCCCCATTTTACGACCTTTCGTACCACAGTTGTTAAGTGAACCA
Source organism: Laticauda colubrina (assembly GCA_015471245.1). Lineage (NCBI taxonomy): Eukaryota > Metazoa > Chordata > Lepidosauria > Squamata > Elapidae > Laticauda > Laticauda colubrina. The sequence goes on along the minus strand of BLBF01000055.1, from coordinate 18,337,573 downwards.
CTGCCGTGGATAAGTTAGTTTCACGTTACTAGGTGAAAATGGCTTCCCCATTGATTTTGCTTGTCAAAAGTTTGCAAAAAATGATCACGTGACCATGGGACACAGCAATGGTCATGTCATGCCCTTGGTAGAGTCAGACTCTGAGGGAGAGAAGGAACAGCCGATAGGAGTGGAGGTGTGGCTCTAGAGGTTGTGGAGAAGGCTGGGGAAGGGCTGAGGCTAGCTGGGCAGTCAGAGGAAGAACCAGGCCCATCCCTTCTCCATCCTAAGACATGCAAGGAGGAAAGGAGAAGGCAACAACTTGGCCTGCGAGAGAGGAAGTGGCAATGGTCCTCCTCATTGGTTACTGTTCTGTATGGAACTTGGTAGGTTCAAAGTCCCTCATTCTGATTGGCCGAAAAGGCCACTTACGGATTGGTTTTGGGCTGTTTAATCGACGAACAAGGCATTCACCCCACCAAAAAAAAAAGTGAAGGCTATCAAAGACGCTCCCAGACCCAAAAACAAAACTGATCTCCAGGCGTTGCTAGGCCTCATAAATTTTTACAACATGTTCCTGCCCCATAAGGCAACAATAGCAGAACCCCTACATCGTCTGCTAGATAAAAAAAACTGCTTGGACATGGGGCCACCGGGAACAGAAAGCTTTCCAAGCTATCTAGGACCTATTAACTTCAGACACCATTCTCATCCAGTTTAGCAATACCCTGCCTCTGACGGTCACCTGTGATGCGTCACCTTTTGGGGTCGGCGCCATCCTGAGTCACCAACTCCAAGACAGCAGAGAGGCACCGGTTGCTATCACTCCAAGACGCTCTCCAAGTCATAATGCAATTACAGCTAACTAGATCAGGAAGCCCTCGCAATCATCGCCGGAGTCAAACGATTCCATGAATACCTTTACGGTAGACCTTTTTCTATGGTAACTGATCACAAGCCTCTTCTTGGAATACTAGCAGGCAGCAAGCCAACCCCGAACATTCTGTCACCGAGAATGATGAGGTGGTCTGAATTCCTCGCCGCCTATTCCTACACGCTGCTCCACTGACCCGACAAAGCCATTCCACACGCCGATACCCTGAGCCGTTCCCCATTGCCCGTCACAGAGGATGACCCTGCTCCAACTACCTCCACATTTCAGCTTGAAACCTGCCCAGAGCTACCACTGACTGCAGCCAACGTCGCGAGAGCCACAGCCAAAGACCCTTTGATGGCTCACATATTGAACTGGGTAGGTAAAGGCTGGCCGGAGGAAAACAAAACTGAGACTTTTAAATCTTTCCGTGCCAGACAGACCGAACTGTCTATTGAAAAGGGGTGCATTTTATGGGGTGACAGGGTGGTGATTCTGAGCAGCCTCCAAGAAGACGTCCTGGGCTTGTTGCACGAGGGTCACCCGGGCATAGTCAAAATGAAAGCCCTGGCCAGGAGTTACGTCTAGTGGCCAGGGCTAGACAAAGACATTGAACGCTGGGTTGCAACATACCACGACTGTCAAAAAGCGAGGCCTACCCCTCCACAGGCACTAATAAGAGACTGGGAAACTTCCCGGGGTCCATCGTCTAGAGTACATATTGACTTCACTGGGCCAATGAAGGGGAACACTTTTTTAATTGTGGTTGATGCATATTAGAACTGGTTGGAAGTCATCCTCATGGCTTCCACAACCACCGAGGCTGTTATGAAGCATCTCGACAAACTGCTTGCAACGCATGGGCTACCTGATTTACTGGTTTCGGACAATGGGCCTCATTGCAATTTGAACAATATCTGGCTGCCCAAGGGATCCGTCATGCCTTAACCATGCCGGCCCATCCGGCTGCGAATGGCAGGGCCGAACGCATGGTTCGGTGTACAAAAGAGGGCCTAGAGACAATGGAGAAGGGGGACGTGCAGGACAAACTAAACCGACTACTAACCTTGCAACATATTACCCCAAGTAGCACAACAAATAAAAGCCCAGCTGAACTTTTAATGGGTAGGAAACTACGGTCCTACCTGGACAGGTTACACCCCACTTACACCTGGGACAGACCCCCAAACTCCTCCAGCAAATACCATTCCTTCGAAATCGGTGACCTAGTCTATGCCAAGAACCTTAATGGGGACCCTCTATGGCTTCCAGCCACCATCACACAAATCACAGGCCCCAAGTCCTACCAACTAATTTTGGACGATGGAAGGGAATGGAAGTGGCACATAGACCAGCTTCGTTCCCGCAACCTCGAACGAAAAACTGCCGCAGAACCAAAAATAATAAATTCCGACTATAAAACAACCAGGGGCGGGGGGAGTACAAAAAAATTAAAAAGGGAGAGACAAACCTCCCATAACAAGACAACAAACTCTGCAAAATGACAATCTAACCAAACAAAAAGAGCACTCATGGTTAGATGAACCCCAAGAAAGAAGTCCAGGAGCAGGAGAGCGAAGCGAGGCCTTCCTGGAAGGTGGCAGCCAGGCCAGTTCAACCAACCCGGCCAAACCAGGAGGGAGCGGCGGAGCCATCTCAACCGGCCTGAGAGACTCAGGTGGGAGCGGCATGGCTTACTCACCCTTCCAGGAGGTTCCATGGAGAAGGATGAGAGAAGCAGCGATCCCGACTGAACCGCTAGAAGACCAAAACAACACTGAGCCGCGCAGGTCAACTCGGACTAGAAAAAGCCCCACCTACTTGCGCGACTACATCACCCACGTTGGACTGAACTAAAGGGGGAGGGGTGTTCTGTATGGAACTTGGTAGGATCCAAGTCCCTCATTCTGATTGGCCAAAAAGGCCACTTATGGATTGGTTTACTAAGAACCAATCCGGGAAGCTGCCAAACGGCGGGAAGAGTTAAACAAGTGTCATTGGCTACAAGCTGGCAGGCAAGCCGCTATATAAAGGGCTGCCGCAGCTTGGGCTATGTTCCATATATTTTGCTTTGCGAGTTTAAATAAAATAGTTATTGTTTGGAACCCGGTCTCACGCGCTTCTTTCCAGACGGAACAGTTACAGCTGGAGAGACGAATATATAAGAGAGACGGTTAAAACACAGCATTGCCAGAAGCAAGGTGTGTTTTATTTTGGGCTGAAGTTGTCTTGGTTGGCGCCCTTCCAACGGACTGTGCCTTGTTATCTCCTTGAAGTTGGTAATTACTTATCCTGTTCTGTTGTGGACATTTCATCATTGTAGTTTGTTTTATTTTTTATTTCACCTCTATCTGCTCATTAAATTCGGACTGTGTTGCTTTCTTTTGAAGACTATTTTTGAATAGGTTTTATCTCCAACTGAGAACAATAGGGCCAAGTTGGAGGCATTAGAGGACATTTATTTACATTTTGGATTTTGTTATGTTTGTGTTACACTTTGGGTCATCACAGGTCATAAATACGAACCAGTTGCCAAGCATCTGAATTTTGATCACATGATTATGGGGATGCTGCAATAGTCATAAGTGTGAAAAACAGTCATAAGTCACTTCCCCCCCCCCCCCTTTCAACCTTGAAACTCATGTGATTCAGCCAATTGTTATTTCAGGTTTTTCCAATCTGGAATGCTGCAGTTATGTTGAGGCAATAGCTCTTATGTTTCTAGTCAAAGACTCTTTTCGCTATGTCAGGGCTGTCAAACGCCTGGCCCATGGGCCAGATGCATCACATGCTGACCACACCCACACCCAGTTTAGCGAAGGGAGGACAAGTCCCGATACATCACGTGATGCCGTCGTGATGACATGAGCTTAACACCCCTGGGCTAGAAAAGATTTTAGTGCCTTAGTATAACAGAGGTCAGTTTTATTTTAGGTGGTGGGCTTAATATTGGACAATTGTATGCAAAATTGTCTCTTTTTAAAAACCTTCAGTGTTGGAGCACCAGCAATTTCTGCAGGCAAGTTCCATTGATTAATTGTTTTAACTATCAGGAAAGTAATACTAACACTTGATCTTGATTCTGTCCATCTGGGATAGATCATCTTGCAAGTCTGAAACTCTCCCCTCCCTTGCTTTACTCTCCTTTGTGGTAAATTTTGTTTATTAGACAGTTGCTCTTCCTCCTCTCTCCCAACGTCAACCCCACATGCCATTACATGAACGACAAATGTCTTATGATGTTTTTCATGGACCTCATTCATACAATTAGATTGCAAGCCCTCATTAGTTTTAATTGATGAAAAATTCTGCTTCATGTAACTGTTCTAAGGACTCTCAAAACAAAGAGAGGATGAGAATTAAATCATGAACTATGATTTAATTAGAAATCATGAACTATGATTTAATTAGAAATCATGAACTATCTGCAGGAAGTTCTTATTTGGCAAAAATGTAGATATACTAGCAGAAGAAAGATGGAAAATATCTTCTGTAGACTCTCATTGATTAATTATTATACTTGGGTCAACTCTTCCTCTAATGTAGTGCAGGGTTAGTGAATTGGAGCTTAAGCTCCACAACATTTGTGGATTGTGCAGTTGTACAAACCATGGTCTGGGCCTCCACTTCAGTCAAATTGTTCTTATCTGGATGCATCAAATTTTGCACTCAAGTCAGAAGCACCAAGGTGCATCCTGGTTGAAAGAATTATCCAGTGACTTCACCATTGTCCTTGGGGATGTCCAGCTGGGGGTTTCTTTCATATCTCGGGTAGGAGCTGAAGGGAAGGACGAGAGCTCATCCCTGCCCCATGGCAGCTCTCAGTACTCAAATGTGAGCTTGCTAACCTCCTATTTAATGTTCCAACTATATGAACCACCATTCTCCATCAAATGAGCGCTCTGCATCTGCTTCTACTTTTGACTGTCCAGAAGTAAATTGCATTTTTTTTCATTCTGTATGAAAAATTATTTCATTTTTTGTATGAAATCATTTTAAGAAAAGATCCATTTTGAATGTTTGAGTTATTCAAAGTCCCTTCCTTACATTTCCTGGAGTCTGTTTGATTTGCTGCTAAAGTTGGTGTTGTTTGGGAGTTTTGCAATGCTGGTTCTGAATCTATTGCATTAGGATTTGTTTCAGGAAGAGAAAGCAATATAGTAAATCAAAACTCTCTGGCTGGCTAAAAGGATATTGCTGTTTAAACTATGTGTTTGATCTGTTTATTTGCCTTAAAAGAGAACAGGAAATGCTTAGATAATCTTTTGTCATTGTTTATTGCAACTAGAGAAGATACAAGTCTTCACTATTGTATGTCTTCAGATTGAGTAACAAACCCACAAGATTAGATTCAAACAGTAATCCTTTAATCAGCATTATTTCATATTCATGTGTATGCATAACTTCCATTTCATCATTTTCCTTTATCTTCTTATGTAGGTTCAAATTTAAAAATAAAATAAAATAAAATGGTTGGGAAAAAAGACTGTCTCTTCAGTGTTGTATCTCAATAAGGCTATTATGTCATCATTCACATTTTGTTCAGCAAAATTGTCAAGTATAATTAAAATCTCTAAGGATTAAAGTTGATAACATCAAAGCAATTCTTTGCAGAGCTGCTAAAAACAAAAAAAGAGAGGGCTCTGATGAATTGATGCAACATATATCTTGATGAGAAGCTGATGAAATATCGTAATAGATTATTTTCCTAACTGTTGACAATTTACTGCTGTGTTGACACTGAATAGATAGAAGTATCTGCCTTGTAGTAAGGCTGCCACAAAGAAGAGGGGTCAACTTATTGTCCAAAGACAAGAAGCAATAGATGGAAACTAACCAAGCAGAGAAGCAACCCAGAATTAGGAGAAGATTCCTGACAGAACAATCAATCAGTGGAACATCTTGCCTTCAGAAGTTGTGGGTGCTCTATCACTGGCCTCCTTTAAGAAGAGACCAGACAGCAACTTATCTGGGATGGTATAGGGTTTCCTGTTTGAGCAGGGATTCACTTAATTAGTGAAAAATAGATGTAGGATTTAATATAGTGTAAATCTAAAATAGAGTAATTAGTTTTGGACCAAAGCTATTGTTATATAATTACTAGTTTGATAGGAAATGCAGCAGTTCTATGTTTTGCTCAGTTTGGGTTAAAAAGTAATGTTATGTTTACAGTATTGACACCTTAAATTAATATAAAGATTGATAAAAAATTTGAACTTCTTTGCTCTTCTCAGCACTTTAAGCTTTCTAAATAATAGAAAGTTTGTAATTTTTAATCATATTACATAAATATTAAAAATCCATGCTAAAATAATACAATGTACAAAGTTTTTTAATATTTCAATGAAATAAAAAACATAAAGAAAAATGGAAGTAAAGAAAAACAGGTGTAGGATAGATGGGGAAATTCAGTAGAGTCAAATAAAACAGCGGTCCCCAACTTTTTGCATACCAGGGACCCGGTTCCATGGAGAGAGGTTTCCATGGACAAGAGAGGGCATGATTTCTCATGATGCCTGTGTCGTGTGGATGGGGCTTCACTTGTTTGCATGGATCGGTTTCTGGGATGGTGCGGCCCAGTGCTGGTCCACGGATTGGGGGTTCGGGACGCTTGGTAAAAAACATAGAATTTCTCTTGAGTCAAACACGGTTCCTAATCTAATAATTACATTAAAAGTTAAGATTGAAAGTACTTTGCTTAGTGCAGTAGTCCTTAACAGATAGTCAATGCAAACTTGAACATAAGTATGAACAATTTATATAGTTTTCTTGGTATTGGAATACAAGAGAGAAAGATTTTTCCACTGCCTTTCTTTTAAAAATATTATTATTATTTTCAAATCTAAAAATTTAACCCTAATGGTCTCCTGTCAAAACCTGGACTAATTCTGCTTAGGCTTTTCAAGATCAGCCTGGATGGTTACTTGGAGTCATCTGCTGTGATGATCGGTGACTACATGAACAATTTTTGATCACAACAGAGAATTTGTTGTTGTTTTCTTGTAGGATATCTTTCAACTTCTTAGTCTAATATCTGTTATTTAGATTGGAGATTTGTGTTGCAGTTCAACTTTTTAATGTATATATTTAATAGATCTGTGAGTGTTAGTACTGGATACCAGTGATGAAATGTGAAACAATTTATCTTGGGAGCTTGAGGGCTATAAAATACACCGAAGGCTGAAAAATGCTCATAAAAATAACATTGTGCACTTTCATTTTCAAACTGCTTAGTGATGCTTGTTGCATCTTAGTTTTATTGGGCTTAAAATATGTGTTGGAGTTCTCAAGAGAAGACCTAAATGTCCAAGAAGAGGATTGATTGTAAGAAATTCCTGAACTAATAATCAATTACAGAAGGCTTTATCAATCCCAAGGACAGCTTGTTAAGTATTGTGGCTGAAAAGTATGAATTTTGTTAAGGCAGGTAGTAGCAAATTTAGCAATGATAATTGCTCTTTAAGTTAGCAACTATATATTTTAGTTGTGTTCTCTGCAGGGCAATTGCATTTTTCCAAATATCTTTTACTTTATGAACAGGAAAGTAATTTTAGGAGAAAACTGTTATTATTGTTTGTAGATGTTTTTTCTGAAATTATGTTGATGTAATATCAGAGAAGTGTAAAATTCAGTACATGCAAACCAAACTTAATTTATTCTTCTGACCCTGTCAATTTATTCCCTCAATTCAGAGTGTGTTGATAAGAAAAATAAACATGATTGGATAAAATACAATTTTCTGGGTTTCATAGGTAAGATTTTGAGATTCTGTAAGGAAGAATATCATTCAAACACATCTGGTATATGATACTGCAACCTGTTTTTCCATTCTCGACCTTCCTGCTTTTCCTTAGATATTTGGACATGCTGAATTTCTCAGTTCCTTTCAGTGGTACTGAAAGTACTTGCAGGGGTATCTGATGAGATATAGCAGGAAGAGGTCGTTCACATAGAACAGCTTTCCTAAATATTGGCTTCTGTAAGATGTGTGGATTTTAACTGCCAGAATTGAAAATGCTGCCTGGGGAATTCTGAGGTTTGAAATCTATACATCTTAAAATGGACAAGGTTGAGAAACACTGTCTTAGAGTGATCAGAGAAAAGTCCCTATTCTCTCAATGAAGATGTTGCAGGTTCAGTCTATTACACTGCACAGAGTTTGGGATCTAGGCTCCTTGTAAGAGAGACACCTATTAAAAATTACAGTTTGATGATGTGATGCAGATTTAAGTGCCAAACATTAAAAAGAATGGAAAGACATATATCTAATTCCATCCAAAATTACCTTCACCAAGTGCAGTAATGCTTGTAAAGTAAACACAAAATAACAAGTACATAGTCAATCTGTCTACTTGTGTTGTGCTTCAAATCTCAGAATTCCTGTTTTATAAACCAAATACGGGAGAATATTTGTAGCTCAGGGTTAAAATGAGGGGTCCTTGGTGCTCTCTGAACTTGCTTGTTTTCTTGCAGACATTTCATTACCTAACTAGGTAACATCATTAGTGCTAGTGAGGAGTGCTCTTTGCTATCACTTTATATCCTGGTGTCTTGCCTGTCTGTATGGGTGGGGTGGGATTAGAGATTCTTTGGTTGGGCTGTTTACTGATGGCTCTTTGGCAGTTTTTTGATTGGGGTATTGCTTAGTTGATTGTTGGTCTGAAGTTAACCTTGGTGTTAATTTATGCTGATCTGAGTGCTGATTACTGAATACTAAATACAGCACCATATAAAAGCAAACCAAAGAAAACTATATTTAAATTATTATTTTAAACAAGTAATTACAAGAAACAAATTTCTATGTACATAAGGCATAAAGTAGTTCTTGATTTACAACTATTTATTTAGTGACCAGTCAAAGTTACAATAGCACTGAAAAAAGTGACTTATGAACAGTTTTCACACTTATGACTATTGAAGCATCCTCACATTCAGGTGATAAAAATATGGGCACTTGGCAACCGGAATGTATTTACCTCGGTTGCCGTGTCCAGACATAATGTGATTGCCATTTGCGGCCTTCTCAGCTGGTTTCTGATAAGCAAAGAAAATAAGGGAGCTAGATTTAACCACAACATTATTTGCTAACATTGTGTTTACAAAAAAAGAAATAAATGAGAGCGAGTTACTTAAACAATTATCATTGGTTTTGCTTAGCAATGGAAATTCGGATCTCAATATTGGTCATAGGTCAAGGACTGCCATGTCTGTGATGCAAAAATTGATCCACCCCTAGATTCAGAAAATCTTTGCTCCCATCTAGTGGTTTGTTCAGATTTTTGTATATGAATAAGCGTGACTACTGTAATCTCAGAACTGGATCTTTGCTTATCTTTAATTATTATTTTATTACAGAAACTGAAACATAGAGAAATTCTAGTTGGCCTGTTGTTCCTGATTTTCCCCTTCATACCTGCTAGCAACCTCTTCTTCAGGGTGGGATTTGTTGTGGCAGAACGCATCCTGTATATACCTAGGTAATATTCCTACATTTAATTCTTCTATGGTGTAATACTCAAGCATGAATTTTGAAATCATGGTCTTTATTACATTGGTTCTCCTCAAGCTATCACTTCTGAAATGTTCCAAGATGTTGAAAAACAAAAAAAAAGAGCAGGTAATAGTAAAAACTTCCCCAGTTTGAGATATTTTGTTCCCATCCTCTGCAGCCAGGTACATCAAAATATTCAGAGGAATTGTGGCAGGCTGCCATAATAATTTCTTTAGCGTTATATGGTGATTTAATATAAAGCTGTTCATATATTGCTTCTTGTCACAAAGGTTCTTGGATGAGAAGTGAAACACCTTCAAAGCAAAACAAGAAAGTCCAATTGCCAGTTGAAAAAAAGCTCCTTTGGGGCAACCATGACTGAGAATCTCCATAGACATATATTGTTTCTTCTTTTTTAAAACTAAACTTGGCTCACCAAATGTTAAAATAATCTATAGGTTGATCTTGAGATGACCATATTCTCTGGGACTTTACTGAAATAGGTACTGCATGGATTCTCAAATGACTCATCTGAGTTTTCAGTTTATAGAAACCTGATCTAGGCAAACCTTTCTGGATGGACAATTATTTTCTATAAACCAGCCTTCCCTGACAAAGAGTTCAGTATAAAATCAAACATGTTGCCTCGGGTTGTAATTATTGGCTTAGAGTGTGTGTAATGTGCGTGTATTTAAAAGAGAAGATAAAAACCCAAACTAACCAATATAAAATAAGGAAGAAAAAAGATAAAGCAAAAAGAGCAAGAAAAAAGTAGAAAAAATAGAAAAGAAAATAGACACAAAGAAGTGCCTTTTGATATTCTTCACAGCAATTACAGGTTTTATTAGGTTTGTTCATACAGAAAATGTTTGAGTGCATAAAGACTCACATATACACAGAGTCTACAAAGGAGGAATTGATAGATCTAGGACTCTTTGTCTACCATCAAAAAACCTCGCCAAGTTAATAAAATCCTAGACATGTAATCCTAAAGATGGCAGGACTGACTCTCTTTCATATTTTGTTGCCCAGAGCTTATTAAGCTTTGGTTGTTTGATCTACTAATGAAAGCCTGCAGTCCTGCTTCATAATGTATAATAACACTTATTTTTCTCATGTTTCATGTTGTGTAACAGTTTTATTGAGTGACAAAAGTGTAGCTGTCCTGGCAACTTGGCAGCATGCTTCAAAAATTCTTACCAATTCATATTCCCTTAACAATTGGCTCAAAATACCTGATGATGTTAGAGGAGAACATTTAGTTTAAAGGAAGAAAAATACTTTCTTCTAGAAAGGGGCAATTTATATATTATTGTACTGCTAACCAGAAGAGAAGGCTAATTCAGAAGAAATTCTTGTGGTTGTCAGCCTCCCCTGCTGATAAGCAATAAACCATTCATCTATACTTTATTTAAAGAGGAGAGTAAAATGAAAACAAACTAGCTGCAATTTGAGGTAGGATCTGACAAGAGTCAGATGCTATCTCAAATTGTGGTGATTACCTCTTTTTATTTTGTTTAAGATTATCATCTGAAGTGTATCTTCCTTAATTTTGAGCATGCTGCTGCAAGTTTGAAACTCTTTATCTTTGTCATTTGATAATTTGATTCTGAATTTTACAACGATAAAAATTGTGCTGTGGATTCAGAACTGTAATATAAATCTCAGATGAAAAAGTACAAGGTCTAACCTCAGGGGTGGGATTCTACCAGTTTGCACCTATTCACTAGAACCAGTTGTTAACATTCTAAGCAGTTCGGAGAACCGGTTGTTAGAAAAAATTACTGGCCTAATCCTGTAAGGAAGGCAGGAAGGAAACATTCTGGTGTCGCTTACAGAAACTGCCTCTCCATTAACCCTGATTACATTCTTGGCAGGACTGGACTTCCTGTTTCAGGAACATTTCTAGAGCTTTTTTCCCCTCCTTTGCTGGTACTTTGCTTGTGTGGAGTGACCATTCAAAGTTACAATGGCACTGAAAAAGTGACTTATGATCATTTTTCACACTTACGACTGTTGCTGCATCCCCACAGTCATGAAAGGCCAGACCAGGAGATACGTGCCTCGATGTGAGTGATATTGAATTGGCCACACCCAGCCAGTCACATAACCACCAAGCCACACCTACCAACTAAGCCACACCCAGAGAACCGGTTGTTAAAAAAATTGAATTCCACCCCTGTCTAACCTATAAAATGAGGTAGTTCTTGTTTTTTGTTTTAATTCTGAAGGCCTTTCTGGTACATATTCTAGTCAAAAAAAATAAGAACATTGAGAGAAATAAATATGATTGCTTTCCAAAATATAGAATACTGCTAAATATTTTGCCATGTTTTTCAAACAATGGTGTCTTCAATTCCTATCAAAGAAAATGTAACCCTTGGCAAATGAGAATTATTATTTTTTCTTCTTCTTCTTCTTCTTCTTCTTCTTCTTC
>BLBF01000055.1:18274446-18325692 GCA_015471245.1 Laticauda colubrina | reverse complement strand
TTTTTTTTTTTTTTTGAAAATTTTTTTATTAATTTTTTAACAAACAAACATATACCAACAAAACACAAAACATAAAAAACATAAAATATCTTTTTGGACGGCAGTTTGATCCCGAGTTACATCTTTTTGTACAGACATAAATTCAAGTTCATGCTTACTTTTATATAGCAATTCCATTTCTTATTTACTATTTTACATTTTCTATATAGCTTCTCCCCTCTTTTCACTCTCTTAATTCTATTATATTTATTTCATCTCAATTTAAATCATTATACTTATATCTTTTGTCTGTCCTGTTTCAGCTGTCTATTATTTTTTCTCATTAACACAAAATTTCTTCTGTAATGACTGATTGGAGTATAATGCCTTGTCATACTTATCCTTCCCCTAGTTTTAAAGCTTAACATAACACATAATTTTCATTCGGATTCTGCATAATACATTCTAAAAATAAACTCAATATTTTAAAACAGGAAAAAAAAATTTTTTTTGATATATAATATAATTAAAACAACAATCCATAGCAATTGAAATTATATCATTAAAATTAATATTCATTTAAGTCTTAAACATTTTACACAATCCTTTCTAAATAAATATCATACTTCTATGGGAACACTTATAGATTTTGCTTAGTTACTTTCTTTAATTCAATTCTCTCATATTTAATTTCATTTATTTTATTTTTTAAAAAATTTTTTCGCTAAGTTACATTAAATATTTTGTCCCATTTTATAATCATATATTATTCCAATTTTCTAACATTATTTCAAATACAGATACAACAACACAATCTTATGTACCTTTGCAGAATCTCTTTTTCAGTTATATGTTTACCCATTATCTCTAAATAAAATCTGTTTCTTTACATCTAGTTTCAAACCTTTGTAGCTTCTCTTCCCTTCTTTCCTCCCTTGTTTCTCCCCTCTACCCTTTTTACCCCCTTGTCTCTTAATCTCCACCCTCTTGTGTATTCCTCTTTTCTGTTGCTTTCTGATATTGTGTCCACTTTTCACCTTGTTTTTCCCTTTTTTGATTGTTTTTTTAAGTCTTAAATTCTCCATTCTCTTTCTCCTCTTTCCCCTTTCTTCCCCAAATAAAGTTGCTTGTTCATTAAGGATGGTTTCTTCTTCATCCCAATCTTCTTGTTCTTGTAGTTTCTCATATGTAGAAATTGCCATTTCTAAAAAATGAAAAATAGAGCCAAAAGAATCCTTCCCTTCTTGTTTCTCTTGATTATATTTTATAAATTCCATTTTCAGTTCATCCATAAGTAATGCCATTGTAAAAAAAAAGAAAAAATTTAAACAACCCAAATGATTTTAATCATTCAAATAAGAATTTCAAAAAGTCCCAAAGTCACCAAGCAATCCAAATACACACAGTCTATTTCATTTAACACTTTCTTCTTTTTCTCACTTTTTTTTTCATTTTAATGCTTCAAAAAACTTCAAATTCTTTTTGACCTTCAATCCATCTGATAGAGTAGTCAATTATGATCCAAAATGGAAAAATCCAATAATAAAAAGGCCCAAAAAACCAAAGAAGAAAAAGGATAAAATAAAAAGCAAAAATAAAAATATTACTAAAATTGAAATATACAAAAAGGCTGGCGAGTAGAGGTTTCACAAGTATATATATATATATATATATATATATATATATATGGACTGCACACTGCACTTTATTTATTTATCCAAGGCTCTTATTATGACTCTCTTCTCCAGCAGCTTCAAAGCCAAGCCTCAAGTGTTGAAATATTGATAAGAGTCCAGGAAAACACCTGTAATAATATTTTTCTGTGCTCTCCCTCCATCTTATCACATTAAAATGTCCTTGAGAAGGAATGTTTATACATTTATCCCCAATTCAAATAAAGTACTTTCAAGCCTCTAGTTGGCAGTGTTGCAAGATCTCTTAATACTTTTTCCCCCCCCAGCCAGAAAAAAGAGTAATGTATACAAAACTCAGAGGAAAAGAAAAAAAAAATCAAAGGGGGCCTCTATCCTAAAGAAAATTAAAGAATCAAAAGAAGCATAAAAATATATATAAGAAAAAATTCAATCTGGTTACCTACAAAGTCACATTAAAGTCCTCAGAAAAAAAAAAATAGTAAGGAGAGAATCCAAGCCTCAATTTGACATCACTTAAAAAACGCCGCTCAACCAGATTCCAGTCAGACAAAAATAAAGCCACAGGTTTCTTCTTTGTTCAGGATATCCTTTCAGGTCTCAACCAATTTGCAATACAAAAGAAGTTTCTCACCCAGCCGACACACCCTCTCTCCAGCCACTTTCTTTTCGGAGCTGTCCCGACTTCAGCAGCTTTGGAGGCTGCCTTTCCACCACCAGCAAAAGAGCTTCTCCCGGATCAAACCAGAGATTTGCGATATCTCTGGGATCCTGGGACTGTGCCCTTCACAATCCCCGTCTTTACGGGACGGTTTAGGTCCGTTAGGACCGACCAGGGGTGAAAATATCAGCTGAGATCTCAGAGCCCCGAGATCTCAGCTGTAGCACCGAGACGAAGCTCCGCCTTCTCCAATTCTGATTCTTCTAATTCTCCTTCTTTTCCTCCTCCCCACTCCTCCTCCTTCTAATTCTAATGCTTCTAATTCTTCTTCCTTTCCTCCTCCTCCTTCTCCTCTTCCTCCTCTTTCCAATGCTAATTCTTCTAATTCTCCTTTTTTTCCTCCCCCCCCCTCCACATTTGGAGTGCTTGAAGCTGAACAACTATTGATTACTTAAGCCCATGTCCCACTGCACCAACGGATGCAAAGAGGATGTAAAATGGACAAAAAAAAGCTTGCCATACGTTGGAAAAAGCGATGCATCCATTGTGTACTCACTGCGTACGTCTTTCATACGCTCTATCCGTCAAACATCCATCTACTGCTATTTCATCCGCTCAAAAAGTTTTGAGCTGCACAAAACTTTTTGAGCGGATGAACTTTCCGCCGCGTACGATGTACATCCGCAACATATATGAGCAACAAACGTTCTACGTCCGTTGTCATCCATTACATGTCCGCTGTATCCTCTCGGCATCCTCTGGACATCCCCTCAACTCACATCCGCTGCAGCTGAAAACGGAAAGAGGGAGGAAGCGAAAGGTATATGGAAGTGAAAGGTACATGGAAAGGTACATGGAAAGCGTTAGTAGCATGGAAATAGAAAGGATGTAAGCGGATGCAGCTCGGATATAAAGCATTAAAATGGACAAAACATTCGTATATGGGATGTATCTCAGATATTTAGGATGTCTGGAATATGCCTAGAGTATGTGGAAGGACACCTAGCGGAAAACCGATATTTCCTATAAAAAGGGGGAGGAAATCACCTGGATCTCACTATCAGTCCAGCAGTCGTGGTGAACAGACCTCTTCACCCTTGCCCTTGCTCTTCCACATCATCCATTGATCTCCACCATGGATCATCACACACTCCATATGGTAGCTGCCATCATTCAACACCAGAACCAAGCCCTGTTCAGACTGTTTCCCCTTTTCTACGCAAGGAGAAGAAGGAGATGTCCAAGAGCTGTGTGGGTCCAATGATGGATCAGGAGAAGAGTGGAGTTTGGACTCTATGACAAGCTGATGGTGGAGCTGAGGAATGAAGACACTAGTGCATGCCAGCACTTCATGAGGATGCCACCAGCCATGTTTGACAAAATTGTTGAGCGTCTGAGACCCAGGTTGACCAAGCAGAGCACCAACTTCCGTCCCAGCCTGGACCCTGGACTGAAGGTGGCATTGACTTTGCGCCACCTGGCCTCTGAAACCACATACAGAAACATGCAGTATGCCTGGAGGGTGCCACACAACAGCATCAGCAAAGTGGTCAGAGAAGTGGTGCAGGCCATCATCGAAAAATACGTGGAGGAGCTCCTCCAGTGCCCCACCATTGAAGAAGGCTGGAGGAAAGTTGCAGAACAGTGGTATCAGAGGTGGAACTTTCCCCACACCGTTGGAACCATAGATGGGAAGCACGTGGCCTGCAAAGCTCCAGCCAACTCAAGGTCCAATTATTTCAACTACAAGGGCATCTTCAGCATCATCCTCTTTGCCATGGTTGATGCTGACTACAAGTTCATGTACATCGATGCTTTAGGCAACGGCTCATCTTCAGATGCCCAGATATACAATGCCAGTGACCTCAAGGATGGGCTAGAACGCAACCTCATCATGGGTTTTCCAGATCCAGACCCCCTACCCAACGACACACAAGATGTGCCCTACTTCATCGTGGATGATGACGCTTTCTCCCTCAGAACCGACCTCATGAAGTCCTCACCCGTGAAGAGAGGATCTTCTACTACAGGCTGTCCAGGGCCAGGCGGGTGGTGGAGAACGCCTTTGGCATCCTGGCCAATAGGTTCCAGGTACTTCTCACCACCATGCAGCATCGCCCACAGACCGTGAGGAGCATCATGGAAGCTTGCTGCATCCTGCACAATCTCATGCACATCCGCTACCCAGTGTTGCAGAACAGGCTTGTGGACCGTCAACAAGGGAATGGGGACATGGAGCCTGGGGAATGGAGGCAAGGACTAAACCTGATAGACACTGTGGATGTACAAGGCCCCAACAGAGCTTCACGTGAAGGGAAGAAGCAGCGCAACCTCCTGAGACACTGGTGCAACTCCCAAGCTGGAGTAGTGGAGTGGCAAGACAGGATGGTAGATGCTGAATGGATGCTTCCTTCAGCCTGTCTCATAACACTGATGAGATTGTGCCATGTATGTTGAGTGGCCTTACAATGAATAGGGCGTTAATAAAGAGCTTTGTTTGTTTTGAAATGTGTAGATCAATGTATAAATTGTTATTGATAATAAAGGCCATATGTGTGGCAGCTGGGAGGGTGGACCATACAGTCCCACTATGCTTGCACTGGAGGTTTATCAATCCCACAGCTATCCTTACCCATCCCATAACTATCCTTACCCATCCCACAGTTATCCTTACCCATCCCACAAGTATCCTTACCCATCCCACAGCTACCCTTTCCCATCCCACAACTATCTTTACCCATCCCACAAGCATGCAAAGGCTTAACCATTTTTTCAAAGTTTTTACCAATACTTTATGAAGTAAATAAAATGAACCAAGTGTGTGAAGCAAAGATAACCTTTATTAATAACTGTCTTAAGTAAACTGTATGACTTTATTAAAAAAGCAAAATGAACCAAGTAAAGTGTCTTCAAGCAAAGATAAAGTGAACAGGTAACAACTCAGTCCCTGGCACTATTTTCAGTCACTCTGAGGCATGTCCATGGTCTCAGCTGTCGAGCGGCCAGGGACTGTGGAGGTGGCTGTTGCTGGAGTGTTGGTCTGAGGCGTCATTGGGGTGTCTTCAGGAAGCTCTCAGAGAGCTGACTCAGTCCTGTGAGGTTGAGAGGCCCTTCCTCAAGGACCTGGGATGTCAGGCACAGTACTGATGACAGATTTTCTGTTGAGGGGCTTGGCTGTGGGGTGGAGGAAGGAGAAGTATAGTGGGGCTGTCTTGTCTGCAGCTGGGTGAGGTGAGGCGTCTGTGGCGTGCAATGTACCTGGGCCTGGACTCGGAAGGGCTGCCTCTGCTGTGGGAAGTCCTGGTACTCATAGCCTTGGTAGGTGAGGGGCTGTTGAAAGCTGTGGAAGGGCTTTGACATCGCCTGGGGTGGAGGAGCAGTCCTGAAGTGGGTCGGAGCAGGTTCAGCTGGGCCTGGAGGGTGGTGCAGCAGTGTTGTGATCTTCTCCTTCATCACCTGGTACTGGGCCTCGGGCAGGTCCATGAGGCTCTGGCTCACGTACGTGATGAAGGGCTTGCAGTTCGAGGATGGTATATCGCTGTGGACCAGCTGAGAGAGAAGATCTGTGCTGGGTTTGATTGTATCCCTGATCTCCAGCAGGACAGTGTGGCTCTGGCCCTTCAGTTTGCCTCTCTGCCTGCTTTCTTTGGAGGTGGAGCTGGGGGTGGGGGTGGGTTGGTTTTTGGCTGCTGTTTCTTCTTGCTCCATTTGAGACAGGCGATCCTCCACGTTCTCTGGCATGGGGAGTGCAGCTGTCTGGGGGGTCTCTGCCGTGGGGCCCTCCAAAGATACCTGCCTGGACACGGTAGCTGTCTCCTGGCTGGAAGAGGAGTGGCTGTCTGTGGGTTATCTGAGGGAGAGGGTTGACAGAGGGGCTGCTCCTCGGTGATGGACCTTACCCTCCAGGAAGCTGCACTTGGCCATGATGTATATCTCCCGGTCAGTGAGCTTGACAGCGGCCTGGCCAGATTTCTTCAGGTGCAGCTTGCCATACCAGGTGTGCATGTGCTTCCACCATCCCAGAAGTACATCTGAAGTGTAGACCAGGCTCTCTGCCTTATCTCTCCACGCTGCCTGCTTTCTCTTGGTGTCGCGATAGAGTCTGTAGCCCTTTCTCTACAAGTACTCGTTCTCCCTCAGCCATTCGAGCACCTCCTCCTCATGGTCCTTGGAAATGGAGTACTGTTTCCTCTCTCCCTTCTCCTTGCCTTGCCTCTTCCTCCCTCTGGCAGGGGCTTCAGGGCCTTCAGCAGCAGGGCTTTGAGGGCCTTGGGGCTGGTCCACTACAGCAGCAGCAGCAGCGGCAGGAAAAGCACCAGCAGCACCAGCAGGAGAAGCACCAGCAGCACCAGCAGGAGAAGCACCAGCAGCAGCAACACCAGCAGCAGCAACACCAGCAGCAGCAGCAGAAGCACCAGCAGCTTCAGAGTCAGCGCCAGGGGATGGGATGGTGGTTCTGTCCTTCTTGCCAGGGCTGGCAGGAGTACAGGCTTTCTCTTCTTCCCTGACTGACGAACCATGGTGTTCCTTCAAGATGTCTCTGGCAGCAGGTCTTTCTTCTGAATGGTGACTGCTTGCGAGCTGCATCATTTTATATCCATGGAGCTGATGCAATTCATCCTCCCTGCATGCTCAGTGAACGCTTTGCATCCACTACGCATCCGTTATGTATCCTATAGGCGTCCGTGATGCATCCGCGTCATCCGCTATGCATCCGTTCCTTCCGCTATGCGTCCGCTTCGCTATTCTCCCCTGGAAGCCCTGCGGATGTGTCATCCGCTTCCATCCGCTTCCATCCGCTCGGCTTCCTACGAACATCCGCTTAACATCCTCGCGACATACTACCCCCGTCCGTTCCTTTCTGTTGTTCTTTGTTTTGTTTATGCAAATTTTTGCCACTTTTTTTTTTTTTAAGTTTTTATTAATTTTCTACAAACAAACAAACATACAAAACATTAAAAACATCTACTCTCATATATACTTCCGGTGTATCAGTTGGTTCATCAGTTTTGTGCATTCATTTTATAGCGTCAATTACAATTATATTGAAAATAAAAAGTACAGGTAGTCCTTAACTTGCAACCATAATGGAGCCTGCTCATTATGGCTCTAAGTCTCCAATGGTCATTTATCGGATCACCTATTTGACCAACCAGATTTTATGACTTTTTTTTGAGGCAGTACTTAAGTGACTGCTTAAGTGACTGCTGGAAAACAAAAACAACAAATAGTTGTTCACTATGGGCTATTTATGCCAAAAACTGAATGTAAATGTCTTCTTGAAAAAAAAATTTCAAAATTTTAGTCAGATGATTGTGGAATGTGGCAAATATCCATAAATGTGTGACCGAAGGTGAGGCGGCTAAGCAACTGGTCATAAGCCAAGAACTTTGTGTAATTTTAAAAAAGATTTAACAGAGGTCTTGTATGTTAGGACAGAGTTATTTCTGTCTGCAAATCCACCCAAATCCACCAATATCTCAGCAACTATTGTTACATAACTAGGATTTTAGCAGCTATGCAGGGATATATGTGAGATGGTTTTTATGCTACTACCCAGGTTTTACAATCCTAAGCATTTTTATAAATCATTAAATTTCAGTTTTTTTGAGAACATGGAGATAATGATCTGGAAATCCATTTAGGATCCAGTTTTCTTAAGGCAGATGAGATACTTCCCCAGGTGATACAAAAGGGGTGAGAAATTTCACAATAAGGAATGATAATTATTGGTCACCATTGCATGTTTCATAGCATCAGCAAAATTTATGCATATTATCTGTTATTCCTCAAAAGAATCTCAGGAAATTGCTTTGAAGTCACAGTATATTCTTATGCACCTGGCTAGAAGCCTAATCCCACTTTAGGTATGAAAGCTGGCTGGGTATCTTTGGGCCAGTCACTCTCTCAGCTTATGAAACCAGTTGGTCAATTCCTATCCCAAATAATGGAAATAATCATGAAAAATAAAGCAGACTGCATTTGTGAGAAAAGCTCTTGTAAGAAATAAAATAAAAATTAAAAGCTCAAAAGATTTTTGCTGTCATTTTACTTCATCTTGCCAATAGTGTATATATATCTCTCTCCTCTCTTTTCCTCTCTTCTCTTTCTCTTTCCCCTCTACTACACAGTCCAGTATTTATTTTATAGAAGACATTATTATTCTCTTGCTTTTAGTATTATTTCCCTTTTTTGTTTTCTGTTCATGAACATTATTTGATGCTCTCTGTGCTGGGTTACATTCCATGCTATTTTATTTAATGTATCAATCTTGAGGAATTTCTATTGCTTGGGCATAGCAATTGGTAATCATATATAGAACAAAATCCCTATGTTTATTAGATTTCATGCCGGCACAGCTTCGTTTAGCCATTTGGTTCCTTCTGTGCTCAGTAACCACTTCACAGCAGAATCTTCCCTTTGCACAGTTTGCTAAAAGCTTTATTACAAAGTAGAAGAAGTCACGGTTATGCAAACAATTCATTATGACAGATTGCAGGAAGGTAGCCACATAGGTTATAGTCAGAGCTATCAGTGTCCCAGGGTAATGTATGGTAGTGAGAGCTGGACCACAGGGAAGGATGTGCACCAAAGAATTGATGCTTTTGAACTGTGGTATCTGAGGAAACTCTTGAGAGTGCCTTGAACTGCAAGGAGATCAAATCAGTCAATCCGAAAGAATCAGCTCTGATTATTTGGAAGGATAGATACTGAAACTGGAGCTCAGATACTTTGGCCACCAAATGAGAAGAGAGGAGTCATTGGAAAAGACCTGATGATGGGAAAGATTGAAGTCAAAAGGAGAAGGGGATGGCAGAGGATCAGATGGTTAAATAATGTCATTGACACAGTGAACATAAATTTGGGCTAACTCCAGGAGACGGTGGAGGACGGTGGAGGGCTGGTGTGTTGTGGTCCATGCGGTTTCAAAGAGTCAGATATGACTGAGCCACTGAACAGCAACAACAAAGCCACATAATATTTGCCTATGTGTCAGTTAAAGGTAAAGATTCCACCACACATGCGTGCTAGTTGTTTCCGGCTCTGGGGAGCAGTGCTCATTTCGGTTACAAAGCTGAAGAGCCAGCGCTGTCTAAAGACATCTCCATGGTCATGTGGGCAGCATGACTAAATGCCAAAGGTGCACAGAACATTACCTTCTCACCAAAGTGGTCCCTATTTTTCTACTTGCATTTTTTTATGTGGTTTCAAACTGCTAGGTTGGCAGAATTATCAAAGCTTGGTAATTTGTGTCAATTACCAAGGTTTAAATCCTCAATTTCTTTTGTTCCTGCCCAAGTGGTAATAATTGGTTTTCTGCAGTACTTTTTGCTAGTTCAGAACTTGGAAATGCCCATTATATAAACACCTCCTTGTAGACCTTCAAGGTCCCTTCCAGCTGTATTCTGTAACCATTTATATAAAGATCTTGCCTGGATTTTTTGCTTCACACCTTGCCAGTCTCAGTCCTCCTAATATTAGGAGAAATTTGTTTGATTATAGGGTTTTTTTTTTAGCCCTGCAGCTGTATGTGTTTATAGGCAGTAGTAACTTTCAAAGGGCTAACTGCTTATATCAGGACAGGATTTGAGAATAGTGGTATTATCCAGAGATGTTCAATATTAGACAGTTTTTGACTTACGACTGTAATTGAGCCCCAAATTATTGTGATAGGTCATGTCAGTCATTAAGCAGGTCATCACATGGCTGACTTGATTTTAAACATCTTTTGCAGTGGTCATTAAGCAAACCCATTGTCTGCAAGCAGTGTTTTTTTGCTTGAAATTGGAAAAAAACAGCTGTTTCAGGCAAAAAAAAGGTCATAACTTACAGTCACATGACTGCAGTATTTTGCAAATGGCTGTAATTATGGGTGAGTTGCCAAGCACCCAGAATACAATCATGTGAGCATGATATTTGTGTGTGTGTGTGTATGTGTGTTTCAGAATCTGGGTTGTAAATACTTTGTGGGTAGGCCTGTCATAATTTCAAACAATCTCTAAGTGATTGGTCGTAAATAGAGGAGTACATGTACATATTTCATTTGGAAACGGCCAGGGTACAATTATTTAGGCATATTGTTCATGTGCAGTGGTTTTCACTCATCTGACTAAAGATGTTGAAAGGACCAACCTAATGAGACAGTAGAACTGAAAAGATCTTCCTTTCTCTCTTTTGGGAGTAACCCCTTTGTTTATTTATTTACTTGTTTATCAAATTTGGATAACCATCAATCTCACAAGTGTGATTCTGGTTACAATAAACCATACAATAAAATATACAATTCTGAGTATACACTTGGCAGACAACAAAAAAAGCAGAAACATATCTTGAAATAATGATAAAACAAGAAACATGCATATAACCTTGGAGAGAATTTAAAATCTGAGATATAATGGAGCCATCTTGTGGGCTTCCTTGTGGGATCTCCAGTTTGGAAGTGTGTGTGTGTGTAATATTTGTTTGCATGTGATATATATAGTATTTGTTTGCATCCCATGAGGCTTGATATGGGATAAAGAAACGCATCTTTTGGACAATTTCTCACTGAAGGATGGGCAGGAGACAAAGGCCCAATATCTCACTTTCCCTGTTGATAACCTGCCATTGAAGTAAAAGTCAGCAAGCTGATTACATACATTCTTTCCTATTAAAATCAATGAGTTTACAGCTGCCTAGGTTTGTCAAGATACTGTTGTGGATAACTACACTTAATCTCTTTTGTACCTAAAATTTATTTTGCCTCACCATAGATTTCCAAATAGCTGATTACAGTAGTTTTACAGAGTCATATAATCAATTTAGTGGGTCATATAATCATTACAGGTAGTCCTTGACTTACAACTACAATTGAGCCCAAAATTTATGTTGCCAAATGAGAAATTTGTTAAGTGAGTTTTGCCCATTTCCCGGCTTTTCTTGGCACAGCTGTTAAGTGAATCACTGTGGTTGTTAAATTAGTAACACGGTGGTTGAGTGAATTTCACCATTGACTTTACTTGTCAGAAGGTTGCAAAAGGGGATCACGTGACTCCGGGACACTGCAATGGTCATAAGTATGAAACAGTTGCCAGGCATCTGAATTTTGATCACATGATGCTATAAAGATTGCAACTGTGGGAGGCGAATTAAAAAATTGATAAGAAATGAGGCACTAAGGAGGAGAAGAGATGATGGATAAAAATAATTGCCATTTAAATATTTGAGTAGCCTAATCGTAAGTTAAAGGAGGCAGAAATAAAATTAGACAGGGGAAATATTAGAATAATTTTTTTTTATAGAATGAATAAAAATAATAGAAAGACTAGAAGTTTACAGATGTTAGGTATTTTCTTTTATGTATTTTTCAAATATAATGAGAATTACTTAAATTTGATAAGTGTGATAGAGATTACTAATATTGTTAGCATGAGTTGGATCAATTTGAATGATACTGAGAACTAATTTTGTTTACATATATAAAGAAATGTTTAGATTGAACAAGAAAGGCACAGATAAGACAGAGATAAAGATGAGGAGTTAGGTTTTTTGTTTAGTTGGTGTATGCTTAAACAATATAATGAGCATTACTTAAATTTGATAAATGTGATGGAGATTACTATTGTTATGAACTGGATTAATATGAATGAGAGCCAGAACCAACTCTGTTCACACACAATATGGATGTATATTGGAAAAAATAATAAAAAATATCTGAAAAATGACCTTTCCATAAAAAAAAAAAAGATTGCAACTGTGAAAAATGGTCATAAGTTACTTTTTTCCTAAATAAACTGTTGCAAATAGAGGACTATCTGTATAAAGTATTATAAGGCTATAGATTTGTTTATTTAGTTATTTAGTTCATATGTTGTTTATTTAGTACAGCTCCAACAGCTCCAGATAGTTTACATGGTTAATGTACTAGCTGTGATCTAGTCTTGCTTTGATGAATTTCACCAGCCTGTTTACAAGGGATCTGCAACCTGATCCTTTTAATGGGGGATTCCAGAGGTTGAACATTTGGAATCTCTTCTACAATACTTTCATTTTCTGTGCAACTGCTTTGGGGCAATGAATTTCCATAAGCTATTTTTATGGTGACTGAAAAAGCTGTCTCTCATTGTCATTCCTGACCTACTGCCAGTCACCTTAATTAGATGATCCTGAATTCAAGTATTGTGTAATTGGCAGAAAAAAATACCTTTCTCCTAATCTTCCATGTCATTTGTAATTATATAAAACTCTCATATTCTCTCCCCCAGAGTCACTTGTTTTTTAAGCCACCTAGAGATAGTGCCTCAGCCTGTCAGTCATTGTGAAAATTAGATTCTCTCCTTCAGGATTAACTGTTTAATACAGGCTACTGCTATAGAGTACCTTCTTTTTTGAGATGGCTTTTCTGCCCCAAGGCAAGCTGGGTCTGTAGTTCCATAAGAGGGCAATTCAGCTGCAAAGCAAGGAATAAAATGCCTTTGTTTTCAAGGGATACTTCTTAAGTTAGCACTGTCTGGCGTTTACACGTCCCATCACTGAACAGCAAGGAAAGAACAATTTTGGCGTTTTCAGGACTGTTGAGAGGGAAGTTTTTAGGAAGGAGGAACTTTAAGCTGCTTTCTGGAGTCAGCTGAAATTTGTGGGGAGAAGAGGTTAAATTGAGGAGTCCATGTTGCTCTCTGAGCTTGGTTGTTTTTTTCCAGATGTTTCATTAACCAAGCCCTGTGTGCACCACTGATGTTATCTAGTTTGGGTAATGAAACATCTGCAAGAAAACAACCAAGCTCAGAGAGCACCAAAGACTTCTCATTTCAACCCTGAGCTACAAACATTCTCCTCCAGAAGTTAAGGCTAGGTCCAACTGGCCGATGGATGCAAAACATATGCAAAAAGGACACAGTGGACAAGCAAAATTTCCATCCATTGTTATCCGCTCTCAAAAGTGTCCCAAATTTGCATAAACAGAGCAGACAACAACAGAAAGGAACGGACGTGGGGAGGATGTAGCGGGGATGTAAAGCGGATGTTCGTAGGAAGCCTAGCGGATGGAAGCGGATGACACATCCGCAGGGCTTCCAGGGGAGAATAGCGAAGCGGACGCGTAGCGGAAGGAGTGGATGCGTAGCGGATGATGCGGATGCATCACGGACGCCTATAGGATGCATAGCGAATGCGTAGCAGATGCAAAGCATTCACTGCGCATGCGGGGAAGATGAATTGCATCAGCTCCGCAGATATAAAAGGATGCAGCTAGCAAGCAGTCAGCATTCAGAGGAAAGGCCTGCTACCAGAGACATCTGGAGAGAACACCATGGGGAAGAAGAGGAAGCCTGTGCCTACTCCTGCCAGCCCTGGCAAGAAGGACAGAACCACCATCCCACCCCCTGGCGCTGACACTGAAGCTGCTGGTGCTTCTACTGCTGCTGCTGCTGCTGCTGCTGGTGCTTCTGCTGCTGTTGCTTCTCCTGCTGCTGCTGCTTCTACTGCTGCTGCTGCTGGTGGTGCTTCTCCTGCTGGTGCTTCTGCTGCTGCTGTTGCTGTGATGGACCAGCCCCAAGGCCCTCAAAGCCCTGCTGCTGAAGGCCCTGAAGCCCCTGCCAGAGGGAGAAAGAGGCAAGGCAAGGAGAAGAAAGAGAGGAAACAGTACTCCATTTCCGAAGACCATGAGGAGGAGGTGCTGGAATGGCTGAGAGAGAACGAGTACCTGTGGAGGAAGGGCCACAAGCTCTATCGCGACACCAAGAGGAAGCAGGCAGCGTGGAGAGACAAGGCAGAGAGCCTGGGTTACACTTCAGATGTACTCCTTGGATGGTGGAAGCACATGCACACTTGGTATGGCAAGTTGCACCTGAAGAAATCTGGGCAGGCCGCTGTCAAGCTCACTGACCAGGAGACCTATGTCATGGCCAGGTGCAGCTTCCTGGAGGGTGAGATCCGCCACCGAGGAGCAGCCCCTCTGACAACCCTCTCCCTCAGACAGCCCTCAGAGAGCCACTCCTCTTCCAGCCAGGAGACAGCTACCTTGTTCAGGCAGGTGTCTTTGGAGGGCCCCACAACAGAGACCCCCCATGCTGGAGGATGTGGAGGATCCCCTGTCTCAGATGGAGCAATAAGAAGCAGCCACCAGAGACCAAACTACCCCCACCCCCAGCTCCACCTCCACAGAAAGCAGGCAGAGAGGCAGACCGGAGGAACAGAGCCATACTGTCCTCTTGGAGATCAGGGACACAATCAAAGCCAGCACAGATCTCCTCTCCCAGCTGGTCCACTTCGACATACCATCCTCGAACCGCAAGCCCTTCATCACCTACATGAGCCAGACCCTCATGGACATGCCCGAGGCCCAGTACCAGGTGATGAAGGAGAGGATCACAGCTCTTCTGCACCACCCTCCAGGCCCAGCTGAACCTGCTGCAACCCAGTCCAGGTCTCCTCCACCCCAGCCCTTCCACAGCTTTCGACAGCCCCTCACCTACCAAGCCTACCACCACCATGACTTCCCACAGCAGAGGCAGCCCTTCTCAGTCCAGGCCCAGGTTCCTCGGATGCCACAGACGCCTCACCTGACCCAGCTGCAGACCAGACAGCCCCACTACACTTCTCCTTCCTCCACCCCACAGCCAAGCCCTTTCTCAGAACATCTGTCATCAGTACTGTGCCTGACATCCCAGGTACTTGATGAAGGGCCTCTCAACCTCACGGGACTGAGTCAGCTCTCTGAGAGCTTCCTGCACACACCATCTCCTGTTGTACTCTCAGGGCCAGGCACCCCAATGGCACCTCAGACCAGCACTCCAGCAACAGCCACCTCCACAGTCCCTGGCCCCTTTACATCTGAGACCTTGGGCACGCCTCAGAGCGACTGAGAAGAGTGCCAGAGACTGAGTTGTTACCTGTTCACTTTATCTTTGCTTAAGACACTTTACTTGGGTCATTTTTCTTTTTAATAAAGTCATACAGTTTGTTATTAATAAAGGTTATCTTTGCTTCACACACTTGGTTCATTTTATTTACTTCATAAAGTGTTGGGGAAAACATTGAAAAAAGGGTTAAGCCTTTGCATGCTTGTGGGATTGGTAAGGATAGTTGTGGGATGGATAGCTGTGGGATGGGTAAGGATAGCTGTGGGATGGATAGTTGTGGGATGGGTAAGGATAGCTGTGGGATGGATAGCTGTGAGATGGGAAAGGATAGCTGTGGGGTGGGTAAGGATAGCTGTGGGATGGGTAAGTATAGCTGTGGGATGGGTAAGGATAGCTGTGGGATGGATAGCTGTGGGATGGGTAAGGATAGCTGTGGGATGGGTAAGGATAGTTTTGGAATGGGTAAGGAAAGTTGTGGGATAGATAAACCTCCAGTGCAAGCATAGTGGAACTGTATGGTCCACCCTCCCAGCTGCCACACATATGGCCCTTTATTATCAATAACAATTTAATCATTGATCAACACATTTCAACATAAACAAAACTCTTTATGAATGCCCTGTTCATTGTAGGGCCACTCAACATACATGGCACAATCTCATCAATGTGATGAGACCGGCTCAAGGAAGCATCCATTAAGCATCTACCATCCTGTCTTGCCACTCCACTGCTCCAGCTTGGGAGTTGCACCAGTGTTTCAGGAGGTTGCGCTGCTTCTTCCCTTCTTGTGAAGCTCTGTTGGGGCCTTGCACATCCACAGTGTCTATCAGGTTTAGTCCTTGCCTCCATTCCCCAGGCTCCATGTCCCCATTCCCTTGTTGACGGTCCACAAGCCTGTTCTGCAACACTGGGTAGCGTGTGTGCATGAGATTGTGCAGGATGCAGCAAGCTTCCACGATGCTCCTCACGGTCTGAGGGCGATGCTGCATGGTGGTGAGAAGTACCTGGAACCTGTTAGCTAGGATGCCAAAGGCGTTCTCCACCACCCATCTTGCCCTGGACAGCCTGTAGTTGAAGATCCTCTCTTCACGGGTGAGGTATCTGGAAGTGTAGGGCTTCATGAGGTAGGTTCTGAGGGAGAAAGCGTCATCATCCACGATGAAGTAGGGCACATCTTGTGAGTCGTTGGGTAGGGGGTCTGGATCTGGAAAATCCATGATGAGGTTGCGTTCTAAGCCCATCCTTGAGGTCACTGGCATTGTATACCTGGGCATCTGAAGCTGACCCGTTGCCTGAAGCATCGATGTACATGAACATCAACTATGGCAAAGAGGATGATGCTGAAGAAGCCCTTGTAGTTGAAATAATTGGACCTTGAGTTGGCTGGAGCTTTGCAGGCCATGTGCTTCCCATCTATGGTTCTAACGGTGTGGGGAAAGTTCCACCTCTGATACCACTGCTCTGCAACTTTCCTCCAGCCTTCTTCAGTGGTGGGGCACTGGAGGAGCTCCTCCACGTATTTTTTGATGATGGCCTGCACCACTTCTCTGACCACAATGCTGTTGTGTGGCACCCTCTAGGCATACTGCATGTTTCTGTATGTGGTTCCAGAGGCCAGGTCGCGCAGAGTCAGTGCCACCTTCAGTCCAGGGTCCAGGCTGGGAAGGAAGTTGGTGTTTGGCTTGGTCAACCTGGGTCTCAGACGCTCCACAACTTCGTCAAACATGGCTGGTGGCATCCTCATGAAGTGCTGGAATGCACGAGTGTCTTCATTCCTCAGCTCGACCATCATCTTGTCATAGAGTCCAAACTCCACTCTTCTCCAGATTCATCTTCGGACCCATACAGCTCTTGGACATCTCCTTCTTCTCCTTGCGTAGAAAAGGTGAAACAGTCTGAAGAGGGCTTGGTTCTGGTGTTGAATGATGGCGGCTACCAAAAGTAGTGTGCGATGATGCATGGTGGACATCAATGGATGTTGTGGAAGAGCAAGAGCAAGGCTGAAGAGGTCTGCACACCACGGCTGCTGGACTGATAGTGAGATCCAGGTGATTTCCTCCCCCTTTTTATAGGAAATGTCGGTTTTCCGCTCGGTGTCCTTCCACATACTCTAGACATCCTCCAGACATCCTAAATATCTGAGATACGTCCCATATATGAACGTTTTCTCCGTTTTAATGCTTTATATACGAGCTGCATCCGCTTTCATCCTTTCTATGTTCGTGCTACTAACACTGTGTGGACGTTCCGCGTACCTTTCGCTTCCTCCCTCTTTTCGCTTTCAGCTGCAGCGGATGTGAGTTGAGGGGATGTCCAGAAAATGCCGAGAGGATACTGCGGACGTTTAATGGATGACAATGGAGTAGAACATTTGTTGCCCATATGTGTCGCGGATGTACATCGTACGCTGCGGAAAGTTCATCCGCTCAAAAAGTTTTGTGCAGCTCAAAACTTTTTGAGCGGATGAAATAGCATTAGACAGATGTTTGACGGATAGAGCGTATGAAAGACGTATGCAGTGAGTACACAACGGATGCATCACGTTTTCCAACAGATGGCAAGCTTTTTTGTCCGTTTTACATCCTCTTTGCATCCGTTGGTGCAGTGTGACATGGGCTTTAAAGT
This sequence comes from Laticauda colubrina, assembly GCA_015471245.1. Classification (NCBI taxonomy): domain Eukaryota; kingdom Metazoa; phylum Chordata; class Lepidosauria; order Squamata; family Elapidae; genus Laticauda; species Laticauda colubrina. The sequence continues at coordinate 18,307,936 of BLBF01000055.1, read as the reverse complement.
CTAGCTCTTGGAGAACTTGGTAAAGAATGATGGGAGGAAAAGCTTAATCCTGAATATCTGTACAGGGCCCAGCTCACTAGTTTGTCACACTGAACCAATGGATGCAAAGAGGATGTAAAGCAGACAAAAAACCTTGCCATCCGTTCAAAAACGCGATGTACTCACTGCCTCCGTTTTGCTTCCTCTCTATCCGTCCAGCATCCGTTTATTGACCTTTCATCCATTCCAAAAGTTTTGGGCTGCCCAAAACTTTTGCGCAGAAAATATATCCGGTTTGTCCGTTATGCATCCACTACGCATCCGCTACGCATCCGTTCTGTATCTGTTACGCATCCAGTATATCTGCTAGGCATCCGCTGCGCATCTGTGCAACTCCATCCGCTCCAGTGGTAAACGGACGCAGGGAGGAAGCGGAACGGACGCAGAATGGATGCAGAATGGATGCCTAGCGGATGCAGCATGGAAACAAAGCGTTTAAAATGGAAAAAACGTTCGCAGAGGGGACCTATCTTGGATATTAAGGATGTCTAGAGGATGCCTAGAGGATGCCTAGCGGAAAACCTATACTGCCAATAAAAAGGGGGAGCAACTCGCCTGCATCTCACAGCAGCCCAGCGGTGCAGACCTCTGCAGCCTTCATCTGGCTCTTCCTCTTCCACAGCATCCAGTCATGTCCATCGTGGATTGTAACAAAGTCCTTTTGGCAGCCACCATTGTTCTGCAACAGTGCGAAGCCATCTGCAGGCTCTGTGAACACTACTGCGAGAAGAAAAAGAGGCAGCCAAAAAGAGTCTGGGTCCGAAGATGGTTCGCCAGAAGAGCAGAGGACGGACTGTACAACAAGCTGATGGTGGAGCTCAGGAACGAAGACACTCGGGCGTTCCAGAACTTCATGAGGATGCCTCCAGCCATGTTTGACAAAATTGTGCAGCGCCTGACACCCAGGTTGACCAAGGCAAACACCAGCTTCCGGCCCAGCCTGGAACCTGGGCTCAAGGTGGCACTCACTCTGCGCCACCTGGCCTCAGGGACCTCCTACAGGAGCATGCAGTACGGCTGGAGGGTGCCATCTAACACCATCAGCATTGTGGTCAGAGAAGTGGTGCAGGCCATCATCAAAGAATACATGGAGGAGCTCCTCCAGTACCCCTCCACTGAAGAAGGATGGAAGAAAGTTGCAGAGCAGTGGTATCAGAAGTGGAACTTCCCCCACACAGTTGGAGCCATAGATGGCAAGCACGTGGCCTGCAAATCTCCAGCCAACTCGGGGTCCACTTATTTCAACTCCAAGGGCTTCTTCAGCATCATCCTCTTCGCCATGGTCGATGCTGACTACAAGTTCATGTACATCGATGCTTCAGGCAACGGCTCATCTTCAGATGCCCAGGTATACAACGCCAGTCACCTCAAGGAGGAGCTGGAAGGCAACATCTTCGTGGGCTTCCCAGATCCAGAACCCCTGCCCAATGACACGCAAGATGTGCCCTACTTCATCGTGGGGGATGACGCCTTCAACCTACCTCATGAAGGCCTACACTTCCAGACTCCTCACCCGTGAAGAGAGGATCTTCAACTACAGGCTGTCCAGGGCAAGGCGGGTGGTGGAGAATGCCTTTGGCATCCTGGCCAAAGGTACTTCTCACCACCATGCAGGTACTTCTCACCACCATGCAGCATTGCCCAGAGACCGTGAGGAGGATCATGGAAGCTTGCTGCATCCTGCACAATCTCATGCGCACCCGCTACCCAGTCTTGCAGAACAGGCTCGTGGACTTCCAACAAGGCAATGGGGACATGGAGCCTGGGGAATGGAGGCAAGGGCGAAACCTGATTGACACTGAGGAAGTGCAAGGCCCCAACAGAGCCTCACATGAAGCAAAGAAGCAGCGCAACCTCCTGAGACAATGGTGCAACTCCCCAGCTGGAGCAGTGGAGTGGCAAGACAGGATGGTAGATGCTTAATGGATGCTTCCTTCAGCCTGTCTCATCACACGGATGAGATTGGGCCATGTATGTTTGGTTGGCCTACAATGAACAGGGCGTTTAATAAAGAGTTGTGTTTATGTTGACATGTGTTGATCAATGATTAAATTGTTATTGATAATAAAGGGCCGTAGGTGTGGCACCTGGGAGGGTGGACCATACAGTCCCACTATGCTTGCACTGGAGGTTTATCTATCCCACAGTTATTACCCATTCCACAGGTATCCCTGCCCATCCCACAGCTATCTCAACCCATCCCACAGCTATCTTAACCCATCCCAGAAGCATGCAAAGGCTTCAACCATTTCTAAAAGTTTCCAGCAAGACTTTATTAAAAAAAAGAAATGAAGCAAGTGTGTGAATCAAAAATAGACTTTATTAACAACAAGCTATAAGACAAAAATGAGTCTCTGGCACTCCTCTTGGTCGCTCAGTCCCAGGGGTGAAGGGTGCAGGTGCTGTGGAGGTGGCTGGTGCTGGAGTGCTTGTCATCAGCTCCTCCAGAAGCAGAAGCAGCAGAAGCGCCAGCCCCAGAAGAGCGAGCCCGTGCTGCAGAAGCCCCAGCAGAACCAGAGTGAGGGCCAGGGGGCGGGATGGTAGCCCTGTCCCTCTTGCCAGGGCTGGCAGCAGATGGCTGAGGCTTGCTGTGCTTCCGCATGGTTGTGGGGTTGCTGGCTGGCAGGGAGGCTGGCAGGAACGAAGGCTGGCAGGGAGGCTGGCATCAAGGCAGGTAGGAAGGCTTGCAGGGAGGCAGGCACCAAGGCTGGCAGGAAGGCTGGTAGGCAGGCTGGCAGGAAGGCTGACATCTAGGCAGGCACCAAGGCTGGCACAGAGGCAGGCACCAAGGCTTGCAGGAAGGCTGGCAGGCAGGCAGGCACCAAGGCTGGCAGGCAGACATGAACCAAGGCTGGCAGGAAGGCTGGCAGGCAGGCAGGCACCAAGGCTGGCAGGCAGACAGGCTGGCAGCAAGGCTGGCAGACAGGCTGGCAGCAAGGCTGGCAGGGAGGCTGGCAGCAAGGCTGGTAGTGAGGCTGGCAGCACGGCTGGCAGGCAGACATGCAGGCAGGGCAGGCAAGGCAGTCGATGTGTCCGGCAGCAGGTCTTTCCTCTGAATGGCGACCTGCTTCTGAGCTGCTTCCGTTATATCCGCAGGGCTGGTGCAATGCATCCTCCCCGCATGTGCAATTAACGCCAGGCACCCATTAGGCTTCCACTGTGCATCCGCTGTGCATCCGCTGTGCATCCGCTTCATCCGTTCGGCGTCCGCTCTGCATCCGCTCTTTCCATTCCGCGTCTGCTTCTCTGAGGCCCCCTGGAAGCCTTGGGGATGTGCCATCCACTCCCATCCGCTCCCATCCGCTTCCATCCGCTGGGCTTCCGTTCTGCATCCGCTTTGCATCCGCCCTGCGTCCTCCCCGCGTCCATGTTATCCGCTCCGGTTATGCAAATTTTTGCCCCTTTTGAGAGCAGATAACAACGGATGGAACATTTTGCTCATCCGCTGTGTCCTTTTTGCATCCGTTGGCCAGTGTGACATGGGCTTTAAGGTTAAAAATATTATTAATTCTTGTTGTTCTACATAGAGCCATAATTAGGTAGTCTTGTGTCTTGGGAAGGGGCGCGGCAAGGAAAAGAGACAATGAAATGTGTCTTGTTATGAGCACACAAATAACTTACATACTTTTCATGAGAGGTGATAGTATAATCATTACATGGTGTGATATATGGGTTATGATTTTGATATCAGCACAACTTGTTAAGATGTTACTGCAGTGAAGAGAACAGGTAACAGACTTGGGAAAATCTTAAGGCTGGGGATTGTACAAAATATCATCAGAAATATTCAGGATTATTTTAGGACTTAAGGAAAAGCATTGCATTATTTTAATTTCAATGCTGGGTTTGTTGGATTGTAGGTTTTACTAATTCTGTTTTATTAGGTTTTTAAAGGTACTTATGCATTGCCAATAAATAAAAAAAATAAAAATTTAATACTATACTTTTGAATACTGGAATTGAGTATGTTTCAATGCCAATATTGGGTCTGAATGCATTTGTGCACCATGCTACACCATTGTTTGTTGAACAAATCTTAGTTACCTGATTTAGCTGTAAAATGATAAGTTGTATCATTTTATATAATGATATATTATCATTAATGCTTGCAAGCTACAGTGGATAGATTCACACATCACACAAAATAAAGCAAAACAAGCATATTAAACACAATATAAACCTGTGCTGAGGAGAATAGAATAACTATCTGGAAACCAAAAGGGCCTGATGGTGGAGCCCTGTGACAAGCAGCTCCTGAGAGTAATTGACAATGGCTCACCAGTCAAGTTGATGAATATTTATCCATTTAGATGTGGCATCCACTAAGCATGTCCCTCTAGCAGTTGTTTTAAAATCTTGTTAAGTACGGAAGACTTGGTGATTAGAGCTGGGCCTTTTCTACCATTTATTATTTAAGGCATAGTCTTTTGAGCCAGGGGGAGAATAGAAAGATTTAAATCTTTAGTGCATGAACTCAAAGAAAGTTACAAGCTGTTGAACTAGTACATGCAGTAATATGGTTGGGGAAATGTATTTCTCTGCACAAAATGTCCCTCAATAGACAGTAGTATGACGTGGCATAATCAAACATGGTCTGATGGAGCAGCCATGATTGTAAAAAGCCCTGCTGGATGTATTTCTGCTTGATTGTTGGCTATGTGGTGTTATATACAAGAGTATTCAAATGTAATTGCATGGAGAAGAGAACCCTTCAGGAGATAGCAGTAAAGCAAAATTGATTTGCTCACATTTAAAGAAAAAGAATAAATTGACATTAAGGCTAAATGCTTCCTCATTCTATACGCCAAACAGACAAACCAGCGTAAATTGCTATGGATTGCAAATACTTTTTCTTGCAGATCCTTCTTAGCCAAATCCTTTCTTTTCTTTTTATTTTTGCATTGTATATTGCCCAAATGAAACTTTCTGCAGACAAATCAGTAAAAGCCTTTATATTCTATAATTTTACTAACAATTTTAAAAAGGATAATAAAAACTAATGCAAACTAATATAAAATAAGAAAGAAAGAAAAGTCAAAGAGAGAGCTGAAAGTGCAGGAAAGAAGAAATGGAAAAGAAAAATGGAAAGATACAAAGAAATTATTCTGATCTTCTTTATAGCACTTTTAAGTACAATTATAAATTTCTCTTTCTCCTACACGTCAGTGTTTCTTCTCTTCAGTTTCTTCTCTTATCTATCCTACCTAATCATCAAAACATCAATAAGTTCATTTTTATGGAATCTTTGGTGTTCTCTCAGCTTGGTTGTTTTCCTGCAGATGTTTTGTTACCAAAGTAGGTAACATCATCAAACTGAATAGTAGGATCTGAAGCTAATGAAATATGTCCAAAAAAGCAAAAACAAAAAACCCAAGCTCAGAGATCATCAAAGACTCTACAATTCAACCTCCAGCTACATATATTCTATTGATAAGTTCATTTATTTTCTTTCACATAAAAAGTCCATAAAGGTTTTCCAATTAGCAGTGCATGTATTTTCTCTAATGAAAGAAGTCAATTTAGCCATCTCAGCATGTTCGATCATTTTCACCAAGCATTCTTCCAGGTATTGCCGAATCCTTCCTACTTTGTGCGTACAATATTCTTGGTTGTTTAAAAAAAGTTTTTTGTTTAAAAAAAGTTTTTTTTTTTTAAAAGTCTTTTTGATTTCATAAAAAGCCAAGATCTGAAGAACAAGGCAACAAAGTACCCATGTATGGCTTGGCTGATATCTAATGTACTTCTATAAAAAGCCAAGAAAATTTAGGGAGTAAAAGCATGTTATTTTATTATACTTTATAGCTTTACTAAATAGCAAACTGATCCCCAGGGAGGAGGAAAAACAAATTATATTTTGGCTCTGTTGGTATAGGGTTGATATTTTAATATGTTTGAAGACATAATACCCTTCCAGTTTAATACTCTTTGCTGATTTTTTAATTTTGAAAGAACAAATTCATGTTTTATAAATGTGTTAATTTGCAACTGCCAGCAGTTCAGTATATATTTTTTTAAAAAAGGATCCTATGAGTAGCATGAAAATGTAATTTCATTAGTTAGGTTGATGAGATTGTTTTAGATAATTATGAGTTTATTTATTTTGATTGCCGTGTACATTTTTCTTAATAAAACCAAAGGAACATACTTTTAAAAAATGAAACTTCCAGACTGAGTTAAGGCTGCGACATGAAATATTAAACATTTTTAATTAAAGCTATATCTAAACCACTAAGAAGAAAATGACTTTAGATGGAATGATTTGCCTCTGGATGCTCCATCACTGGAAATTTTTAAGAAACAATTTATCCAGGATTGTATAGGGTCTCCTGCTTGAGCAGTGGGTTGGACTAGAAGATCTCCAAGGTCCTTCCTAATTCTGTTATTCTGTATTTCTGATCTCTGTACCTGAAGGCTTTGTACTCATATTCATGTAGTTTTCTCAACAACAATAAGTATTGATGTGTTGCTGCCTTTTTTCAAGATCTTCCTTTGACTTCGTGTCTAGTCTTCAACACTAATGGTCTCTCATCCTGTACAAATCAGATCTGATCTAATTATAATTGAGATCAGCTAGAATGCTGCCATTTATCCTCTCTTTAAAACAAATTAATTTATCATTAGAAAGGATTATTAAGAAGGCACGCTGGCTGTTGTACTGTCTGTAAATTGAAGTATAATGTGTTCCCTATCCCTTTTCTTCCCCTCCAGTATGGGCTACTGCATCCTCTTGGTCCACGGTTTAAACAAACTTTGTCTGTGGCTAAATAAATGGGGAATCACCGCAATGTCCTTCTCGGCTTTGCTGCTGCTTCTGTTCTCCTGGAAAACAGTGAAACAGAATGAAATCTGGTTATCAAGAGAATCTCTTTTCAGGTAGGATGGCTTTAAAAGAGCTAGACGGATGGGAAAGACATGTTGGCTTTGTATGAGCATTCCAACGCGTTGCTATTCTGTGTATGTTTTTGAAACTGAAAAAGGATTTATTGGATTATGAGCTGAACAACATGTATTTTGATGACTGTATAAGCGGTCACAATAGCCAGTCTGGTACAGTGGTTAAAGATACCAGATTAGAAATCAGGAAATCTTGAGAACCCTTAGCCACAAAGCCAACTGTGTGACCTTGGATCTAGTTCAGGCATGTCAAACCCATGGTCCGCAGATTGCATATATCGGACAGCTAGTAATGCACCCCCCACCCCCCCAAATCATAAACTGTTAACATTATTATGTGTTTTGTAAAGATAGTTACAATATTATATATTTTATATGCAGGCAAAGATAATTCCTCTTCACCAGGAGTAGGCTGTTGGGGGCTCACAGGGGCTCAGGAAAGCCCCTAGTAAGACTCTGTGAGGCTTGGAGAGTCCCCAATAACCTCAGAAAGACAAACAGCAAGGGAAAGCTCTTAATAGGCTTAATTGAACTTCTGGGCGTTCAGCCAAGAGCATTTCACACCTGTTTATTTAGAATGCTGTTGCAAGCTAGATAAACAATCCACTCATCACTTGCGAGGAAGAGCCATGAGAAAATCAGATAATATAGCCACTAGAAACTCCCTGCCCTGCCTCCAAGAGGATTAATTCCCAAATAATAAGAATCACATAATTCATCAGATACTCCACTAAGACTCCAAGATCCCTCTCACAGTTACTGCTATTAAGCCTGGTTTCACCCAGTCTTTTATTTAAGTATTAAATGCATGAAATAATAAACAATTTTTAAGTATATATCTTTTTTTAGGTAATTAGGGCAAAGTAGCAATGTCAAGTTGGCCACACCCACCCAATCACTTGACCACCTAGCCATGCCCACCCAGCCACATGACCACCCAGCTAAGCCCACCCAGCCAGTCATTAGGACAGAGAGCTCCTTGCTAAAAAAATTGAAGCCCATCCCTGCTCTTCACTCAATGCAGACCAGACAAGCCAATAAGTCCTAGGAACAGGCAAGGACAAACTACTTCTGAAAATCTTGCCAAGAACTCTATAGAGACCAGACCAGGGAGTCACTAGGAGTCAAGACTGACTGACACAGAGACACACAATCTCTGTGTGTATACACAGACACAATCTGTAGCAGGGGAGTGGAAAAAAACGGAGTGATACAATCAGACATTTAAAATGCTGCCTTTTATAAGTCGATTCTAGTTTCTTCTTTATTCCTCATTTTTTTCTTTGAGCCAAATTACCCAACTGGGAATGTGGTGATCACTCTGTCCCCACAAACTGTCCTTTAGTGTGGTTTTATAAATGTGCTTTAATCATTTATTTAATCAGAGGTTGCATGGCAGACAGTTTGTTATGGTAGAACACTGCATTAATGGAAATTCTCAAGGCAATAGAGACAATTCTCTTTATGATGTGATTCATACATGATAAACTAGGATTTTGGCTTGTTCCTCTCCAAATAAACCACTGTTTCTTGTTTAAAATTTTGATTTGTTAAGAAAACATCACAGACCTAATGTCAGTTTCATGGTTGGTTGCTGGCTCTGAGGAGGGCATCATCTGAACCCTTGGGAGATACTCCAAGAGCTTCTACCAAATTATTTTTTAATGTGATAGAAGTGGGAATCTTAAATAAGTGTGGACAAATTACAATAAAAGCAATTGGAAACTTGAAGACACGTGTAGTTTTCATGGCAATCGAAAGAAAATGATTAATTTTTTGACTTTCCAGTCCAGTCTACAACTTTCCCCTTCTATCTACCAAACAGGTCCAACTTAATGTCATTTCTTTTCCTAGCCTCACCTGCTTCTATTTCCCCATCATCTTCCAGTTTTCACATTGTGCATGTCAGCACACCACTTAAAGACTAAACGTGCTTAATTTACTTGTATCCCTAATTTAAATTATCCCCTGGACAGGAGAAGCAAAATGGGAGGATATGTGACTTGTTCATAATAACCTAGAACCAAGTGATTTCAGAACTGACTTATTATTTCATCATATAAATGACCCCACAAAAAGGTGCCAGGCTTTGAGCTACCAGGTCATCAGTGGACAATTCTGAATAGAATTCGCAACTCACGTGGCATCTGCCAGGACTCTTTGTATCAATGGGGCATAGCATCCTCTACTCTGTGTGACTACATGATCTCATATCAAATTATAGATTATATCATGCTCAGCTGTAAGCTGGGGGCATACACCGGATCAATATCTGATTTTTTTAAATATAAACGATGCTGTACCTTAATGGTTAGAAGGCACAGGCATTGGTATTTGAACATATATCTTTTTAACATTGATATTTTTTTGTGTTCTACTAATCTAGATGAAGTCTTTGTATATATTGCTAGTCCATGTATGATATGCCATATACTAAATAAACAAATAATTTCATCAGGTCCTACTTGTTGAAACACCCAAATTTCTCTTAGTCCTAAAATAGGAGCTTTATTGGAAGCTGGGAATTTGTATTCTATGTGGACAACCTGTGTCCTAAAAAATAAAACATATTCTTGATTCACAACAATTTCATCTCAAGTGGACTGCTTATGTATGGCACTGCATTGTACAGTAGGTTGGTTTGTGAGAAAGACCATAGCAATCTATTAGAAAGGAAATCATATTGTTCTCAAACATAGTATAGCCGTGGGTTCCCCCCCGCCCCTTTATTTCCTACTCTCAGCTAGTTCAATTGTTACATATTTTCTTCAGGGAACAATATTGGATTTTATTGGGCAAGTGTTCATGGAAACTATGAATTGGACTATTCAACGAGAAATGGAAAAAATGTTTTGTTATTGTTCCTCACATTTCCCTACATGGCTATGTTATTATTTCCTATTTTAATTAGAAAATGGTTTTCCAAGTAAACCTGGCACCAGATTTCAGACTTTCCAGGATAATTTTGGTAGAATACTGTACCTAGAAGTTTCCTAAACAGCAAAATGTCAAATTTTGATTTTATTGATTTACATGAAGAATCTATAAGACTAGCATGATCAATTTTAAATTTATGTCTTGGATTTTTGAGAGTAATTATAGCCCTCCTTCCCTTGTCCAGTTTTTGGACAAAAGTCTACTGAATTTTCATTTGGTCCTTATCTCCATCTGTAGGATGTTTATAACAGTTTCTTTGTTCTTTTCAGTTTCACATGTGCTTTTTTGGTTGCACATTCAGAACTGTCTCTGTTAGTGGATTGAAGGAAGGAGTTTCTGAATTTAATAGAGCTGTATGGATACTATTTAGAAAATTTTCTAGAACTGTGTTGGCATCTTTGAGATATGTGGACTTCTACTCCCAGAATTCCCTAGCCACCATGATTGAGAAATATTGCTCTAGACCAGATTTCTTCAAAGTACAGGCCCAATGAAAGTAGAAACCCTTCTAACTTGAGTGTATCTTAATTCAACCTCTTTTGGGAAATGTTGTTGAGCCTTACTTTCCTCTCTCATTCTTCAGAAATCTCGATAGATGGAGATTCTGTAAATAGAAACCTAAGGACAACAAAAAGAAGCATCCCCAAACTCCCTCTTCCACATCACCATTATTGGTTAAACTTGATTGATTAAATATCACTCATTGATTAAACTTGCTTTGATTTTTGTCAGACATTTCATAGCTGTTAAAGGCAGCCTTGGGCTGTTGTCTATGAGACTTGGGGTTCAGTGTCCACAGCCTTATATTGATCTAATAGTTGTTCTAAGGAAGTTCTCAGTGGAGAGAAACAGTATTAATTAAGATCACCTTATGCCATCTGCAGGACCACAGAATCCATCAAGCTCATGTTCCAATCATATTTATCAGTATTATTAGCAGAAGGTGTGTATGTGTGTGTGTGTATGAGAGAGAGAGAGAGAGAGAGAGAGAGAGAGAGAGGATGGACAATAGAAAGAGCAAAGAAAGAGCAAAGAAAAGGAAATACATTTCCCTAGCTGCTGAGAATTGTGCCTCTGTCCTTGCTACTACATCTTAGCTACTTTCTCCTTATGGGAATGCAGCTGGCTATCCTGACATTGTTGCCTGTCCCTACACCTTGTATCAGAGGATGGATTTCTTTAGAGACAAAGCTACAAGCTTGGATTTTTATACACTGTGTTCTTTTCCCATTATGATGAAATACCATAAATTCTTCCTTCATTTAGTGCTAGCAGGGTAGTTGTGCTTTGCTACAAAACTATGTGATTGGGCAAGTTTTGGGGGAGGAAAATAAAGGGGGGAAATGTGCCTCTGCCTACCAGCATCCATCAGTATTCATCTGGCTAGTGTTCTGTCAGTGTGAGAGAGAGTTCAGGGCTGTTTGGAAACTGAAACAGTATTTGCTGTTCTGAACAAGAAGGAAACAGCAAGGAGCCTGGGCATGGCTTAGCTCAACTGTTCTGTACTAAAGCTGCTTGGTGCTGTGAAACTAATACTGAAACTGAAACTCCTTCTGTGCTTGTGTCTTGCTTTTGGAACAGATTTTTTTCAGGTGGGGAGGGGGAGTAGAACTCCTTAGCATCAGAGTGTGTTAATAATAATATATGAAATACTAAAGCTCTGATGGTCATTTCGAAAAATCCTTTCTTAGTGAGCACCTAGAAGCCAAGAGGAACAAATTTCAAGTTTGCAGGCTTTACAGTTCTGGAAATTTTGTGATGATGTGTGAGTGGTATTTTGCTTTTATATATATAGATTCCTCACGTGTGTAGCACTTCAAGTCCCAGACTGCTCACCGAGCCATGCAACAAACACCATCATAAAGTTTGCGGATGACACAACCATGATTGGTCTCATCTCCAGAGAGGATGAGACGGCATATAGGGCAGAAGTAGAGAACCTGTCTATCTGGTGTTCACAGAACAATCTGTCACTGAATGTCTATAAAACCAAAGAACTGATTATGGACTTCAGGAAACATGGAAAGGACCACACCCCACTCATCATCAACGGAGAACGAGTGGAAACTGTCTCTACGATCAGATTCCTTGGCATCCATATTTCAGCTGATATCTCCGAGCCCCCTAACTCCAAGGCCATAGTGCAGAAAGCTCAGCAGCGGCTGCACTTCCTGCAGGTTCTCAGGAAGAACAATCTGGATAAGAAGCTGTTGCTGGCTTTCTCTCTATGGAGAGCACTCTGACATATTGTCTGGTGTGTGGTATGCAGGCACCACAGTTGAGGACAGGAAAACTGTATAGATAAACACAGCTCAAAAGATCATTGGTTGTCCTCTGCCCTCCCTGGAAGACTTAGCCAGGTCCCGCTGCCAATGCAGAATCAAGGCCATTGTAGAAGACCCCTCACATCCTGGCAATTATCTTTTTGACCTGCTGCCGTCTGGACTGTGTTTTAGGTCAATAAAATCCCACACCACTAGACTAACAAATAGTTTCTTTCCCTGGGTCATCCAAACCGCAAATAAACACTACCTCATTAAGATGTGAAAAGATGTGAAATCTCAATACCCCATTCAGATGTATAATAACATATTACAGTATAATCCATCTCTTGTGTATTATACTCGGCTAAGCGTTACAGTCAGTGTTGGATGTATATTTTGTATATATTCGTAGATATTGTACTCTCTAATTGCAAATGGAGATGTGGGTACTCTATCTTTCTTATCTTCATTTTTAAGTGCTTTGGTTTTATTGTATTGCGAACAGTTGCTGGGGTGCATCCACAGTTTCATTGTACTTGTACAATGACATTAAAGTTCTTCTAATTCTAATTCTAATTGATAGTTAATGTGGATCACTACTGTACAATTCTGCACGATAAGATCCTTTCAGATATTTATTTTCGAGCAGGTTTCTTTCTCATTTGATGTTTCTTGAGACAGAATAAAAAGGTGTGAAAAAACAGTCATGTTTAAATCAAGTAATTCACATTGCTGTTCCTGTGTGGTTTGTCTTTCACAGATCCGGAGTCCAAACTCTACCCCATAATGCCAAGGTGCACTACAACTATGCTAATTTTCTGAAAGACCAAGGGCGTGATAGAGAAGCCATCTACCACTACAAAACGGCACTCCAGTAAGTTCTCAGAAATAGCCATAACATTCATTTGTCCTTCTTCTATCAGGGGGAAAAAAATCAGCCTGATAGCTGCGAATGCATAATGACATAGAACTGATTTATTCAGTGGGTAAAATACAAAGGAACTTTTGGGGCTTTATATATCTCATGGGGCTACCACTGAGAAATCCTGTAACTTTGTAGTCTGCATGAAGAAGGAAGATGCTCAGTAGACTCTCTCTAGATGAGTTGGACAAGCAGACTCAGATAACAGATAATCAGAGTTGGAAGGGACCTTGTAGGTTATCTGGTCCAATCCCCTGCCCAAGCAGGAGACCCTACATCACTTCTGACAGATGGGAGTCCAATCTCTTCTTGAAAGCCTTCAATGATGAAGCTCCCACAACTTCCGAAGGCAAGCTGTTCCATTGGTTGATGTTCCCATTGTCAGAAAGTGTTTCCTTATTTTCAGATTAAATCTCTTCTTGTTCAGTTTCCATCCATTATTCCTTGCCTGGCCTCCATGTATTTTGGAAAATAGCTTGACCCCCTCCTCTCTGTGGCATCCCCTCAAATATTGGAAGACTTCTAACATGTCTCCCCTGGTCCTTCTCTTCACTAGACTAGCCATGCCCAGTTCTTGTAACCATTCTTCATATGTTTAGTCTCCAGTCCCCTATACTGTCTGTCAAGGTGTCATCTGAACTGTGCTGGTATTGGACCATGTAGATTGTTAACAAACAGTAGTTTGAATGTCCCCCAGAAACCAAACAGAAAGAGACATTAAGATTGACATTATGTCATGCCCCTGGTGGAGACTGAGGGAGAGGAGGAACAGCTGACAGGGAGTGGAAGTGTGGTTCCGAGGTTGTGGAGGAGGCTGGGGAAGGGCAGAGGCTGGCTGAAAAGTCAGAGGAGGACCCAGGCCCATCCCCTATCCATCCTAGGGCACGCAGGGAGGAGAGGATAAGGGAGAGACATGGTCTCCTTGGGAAGAGAGGCCCTTGATCCTCTTCATAGGCTGCAGGTGTGACAACTGAATAAGAGTTTGGATCTGTACACTGGCAATGCTGCAAACAAATCATGTAAATATCTCTAATTTTTAGTTCCTCTCTGAGTTTGATGTCCTTCCCAGTGTGTGTTATCTGTGGACATCCTCCAGCCCTTATCTTGCCTGGTTTGTGCAGTTTTTTTCCTTCTTTGTGTAACTGTGTGGGAGTTTTTTTGTCTTCCATCAAAGATATTCAGAGCTTGGAAGCAAAGTGAAGGAATAAAAGGGACTTCACCTGTTTTCTGTGACTGCGTTTGTTTTGTATCCTACCTTGGGTCATCACACATTATGCTACACTGGCAAGATTATCCCACCAGTAATTTTGCCAGTGCATTTTATACCAGCTACAATTTCTTGATTATATCCAAAGGCAGCGCACAACTGTATTGCAGTAGAGAAACACGTTCTGTTGTTTTTGTATGTTCAGAGCTTTACATAAGTCTAAGTGTTATTGCTATTGCTATGACATGCTGCCAATGTAAATGTCTTCCAGTGACTTGGTGCTTTGAGATTAGTTAAGTATGACATGGGAGAAGCAGAATACTAACTGAATTCACTCGCAACAAAAGTTGGAGAGCAGGCTAGGTGCATTTGGCACTTTGTGTCTGTTCCATGCTGTTTAATGAGAGATTTGGCCTGAACATATTTTATGTTGAGTAGAAGATGGTGGAGAGAAGCCCAAGCATGAGATTTTAGATACCACTGCCTTTTCCCATGTGGATTGAATATCATCTGTCATAGCCAGCATGACAAGATCAAAGGGAAAAAAAGGATAATTTGATCCAGTAGTTGAACATGGTCAACCACACTTTAACTTCCACTTTCATGAGGCCTATCTCCAATCTCTAGAATAGTATTAGACACACATTTTTGGGATCGGAAGAGTCAATCTTAGAAATTTGAATTGAACAAGTTCTAATGGATACAAAATTGAAGAAAGGGCCCAATCGGGTGCCTTTGAGTGCTGAAGGGATATTGTGGTCATCTCTTATCTTGAGGAATTTGACAGTGGCAGATGAGATACAGATGAATATTTCCTTTAAATTAGCCAGTTGATCAATTAATTCCCATATACTTTTACCTTCTGGATTGGAGTTCATATATTCCTAACTCAAGGCCTGGGGGCCAGATCTGGCTCACGGTTGCTTAGATCTGGCCCACATGGCTACCCTGGAAACAGTGAAGGACTGGCCTACAGTGCCTCTGTCAGCAAAAACGGAGCCCTCAGTCCTCCTGAACTCCGTTTTTGCTGTCAGAAGGTTGCAGGAGGCCGTTGCAGCCAAAAATGGAGCTCGAGAGCCCATTGTCACTAGCAGAGCGCTTGGGACACCACAGGTGCCCCCAACATGAGTGACCTCAAGCTGGACATCAGCACAAAAGAGATCAAGAAAGAGAAGAGGGGAAACATTTTTCAAAAACGTAAATAAATGTCCTTTAATGCCTCCAACTTGGCCCCACTGTTCAATAATTCTCAGTTGGAGATAAAACTTATTCAAAAATAGTCTTCAAAAGAAAGCAATACAGTCTGAACTTAATGAGCAGTTAGAGGTGAAATAGAAAACCAAAACAAACTACAATGAAGGAATTTCCACAACGGACCAGGATAAGTAATTAGCAACTTCAAGGAGATAACAAGGCACAGTCTGTTGGAAGGACACCAACTAAGATAACTTCAGCCCAAAATAAAACACACTTTGCTTCTAGCAACGCTGTGTTTTAACTGTCTCTCTTATATACTATTCTCCCAGCTGCAACCAATGAGGGGAATCATGGCCGCTTCCTCTCTCGTAAGCCAAGTTGTTTCCTTCTCCGTTCCTCCCTACATGTCCTGGGATGAAGAGGGAATGGGCCTGGTTCTTTCTCTGACTGCCCAGCTGGACTCTGCCCTTCCCCAGCCTCCTCCACAACCTCTGGAGCCACACCTCTACTCCCTGTTGGCTGTTACTTCTCTCCCTCAGATTCTGACTCTACAAGGGCATGACGGGGATTTGGAAATCATAATTTATGATTTCATGTGCGGAGAAATCTTTGATTTACAATCATTCATTTAGTGTCTGTTTGAAATTACAACAGCACTGAAAAAAAATTACTGAGAACCAGTTCCTCACATTGTAACCATTGCAGCATCTCTGCAGTCACGTGATCAAAATCCGGGTGCTTAGCCAGGGGCATGTATTTACATCGGTAGCAACGTCCCAAGAACATTTGATCACCATTTGCACCATCTTGCCAGCCAGCTTCCAACAAGCAAAGTCAGTGAGGAAAGCTGGATTTTCCTGACAACCACATGATTCACACTTAACAGCAGTGATTTGCTTAACAATCATAGCAAAAAGATCATAAATTGGATGTGATTCACTTAAGGACCACCTTGCTTTATAATGGAAATTCTGGTTCCAGTTGCGGTCCTATGTAGAGGACTATCTGCACCTGCTTATCTCTCTCTCTTCCTCTCCCTCCTCTCCCTCTGTCTGTCTGCCTGTCTGTCTATCTGTCTATCATAATTACATCTATTACTGTTATCTCTCCCTCCCTCTCTCTCTCCTTCTCCCTCCCTTCCCCATACTTTTCTTCTTACTACATCTGTCTATCTGACTGTCTGTCTGTCTATCATCTACCTACCTATCAAACTATCATCTATCTATCGTAATTACATCTATTACTAGTCTTTCTCCCTCCCTTTCCCTCTCCCTCCCTCCCTCCCCCCCTTCTCTCCCTCTCTCCTTACTACATCTATCTAGCTATCTAATCTATCTATCATGGTTACATCTATTACCGGTATCTCTCTCTCCCTCTCCCTCCCTCCCTCCCTCCTTCTCTCCTTACTACATCTGTCTGTCTGTCTATCATCTACCTACCTACCTCTTAAAAACATCACTGGCTTCAGCAAACCTCCTTCCCAGGCAGAAGGAAATCAACAACTAGCCTGAATGTGTTTTACTGCAGGTTTGAAAAGAAACTACAGCCACCTATCTCCACAACCCACATCTCAAACACACCAACAACAGCCTTACAACTGGCCCCAATTCATTGGGCTCACAACCTGTGGTGTTCACAGAAAAAGAAGTGCAAGTTCTTTGGTCAGTACACAGACAGAAACCAGGAAAAGCACCAGGGCCAGACAAGATAACTCTTTCTTGCTGAAAGGTCTGTACTGACCAATTGGCCCCCATCTTCACCTGAATCTTCAATAGATCACTAGAGATGTGCTATGTTCCTTCCTGCTTCAAACATTCTACAATTATCCCAGTGCCAAAGAAGCCCTCCATCAAGGAACTGAATGACTACAGACCAGTTGCTCGAACACCTGTAGTTATGAAAATCTTTGAAAGGCTTGCGCCATGAAAACCACCACAGATCCACTGTTAGATGCCATGCAGTTTGCATAACGAGCAAATAGATCGACAGATGATGCTGTTAATATCTGCATTACATCCTACAACACCTTGAATCTCCAAATACATATGCAAGGGACCTCTTTGTAGACTTCACTTCAGCATTCAATACCATCATTCCAGATACTCTACAATCAGCACAGCCCCCCCCCCCCCCATGGCTGTGTGCTATCTCCACTTCTCTTCTCCCTATATACCAATGACTGCATCTCAAATGATCCATCTGTTAAAATACTGAAGTTTGCTGATGACACAACAGTGATTGGTCTCATTCAAGACAACGATGAATCTGCACACAGACAGGAGGTTATACAACTTGTCTTGTGGTGTAACCAGAACAATCTGGAACTGAACACACTCAAAACCGTAGAAATGGTGGTAGAATTTAGAAGAAACTCTCCTAAACCTCTTACAATACTAGACAACACAATACCAACAGTAGAGACCTTCAAATTTCTAGGTTCTATATCACATGACCTAAAATGGACACCTAACATCAAAAACATCATCAAAAAAGGACAACAAAGAATGTTCTTTCTGCACCAACTCAGAAAGCTCAAACTGCCCAAGGAGCTGCTGATATAGTTCTACAGAGGAATTATTGAGTGTATCATCTGCACCTCTATAACTGTCTGGTTTGGTTCTGCAACCCAGCAGGACAGACAGAGGATAATTAGGACTACAGAAAAAAAACAATTACTACCCACCTGCCTTCAACTGAGGGCCTGTACATTGCACCAGTCAAAAAGAGGGCTGTGAAAATATTTACAGACCCCTCACATCCTGGACATATCCTGGACATAAACTGTTTCAATTCCTTCCCTCAAAACGACGCTATAGAACATTGCACACCAGAACAAATAGATACAAGAACAGTTTTTTTCCCCAAAAGCCATCACTCTGCTAAACAAATAATTCCCTCAACATTATTCAACTATTTACAAAGTATACACAACTATTATTGTTAAATTTTCTCACCACTCCTTGTCACCCATCCCCTTCCACTTGACTGTTTCGTAGTATGATTTGATTGTTGATTGTATCCCATTCTATGGGGTATCATTAAGTGTTGTATGTTATGATTGTTGATACTTAATGAATGTACATTTTCTTCATGTATACTGAGAGTTTTTACACCGAGACAAATTCCTTGGCCAATGAAGTATTCTATTCTATCTATCTATCTATCTGATGCAATACCAGATAACATCAGGACAATGATGAACCAAGTTGTGATTCATGTAGCAAACTCTGTGTAAGAAAATCTTCTATTTTCTTTCTCACAGCATCAAAGTCCAACCACAGAACCTCTGCCTTTTCTCTTGTAGAGAGAAAAACATCTTGAAAAGATTTGACCAATTTGCTTTCTGAGATTTCTGGCAGAGCTTATTGTACCCACTGCCTGGGCCATCTTTCAGCCACCTTTGGGTTTTCCTCACACTTTTCCACTTTCCAAAATGCCAAAGTTTTAAACATACATAACAAAAAGGGAAATATTCAACAGACTCAGAGGGACTGAATTTGATTAATGCAAATTGAATTTAAGTAAAACCTACAGGAAGTTTAGTCTTTCTCTGCTTCACTGATTTTAGCGTGAGGCTCCTGCATGGAATGGGTAGCCACTGCCTTCCCCTGGGCTATTAAGCAGAATGGAACCAATTTGGAGACAGACTATAACCTGAGGGCAAAGTCTCTGCCTAACTGGGTTTGACACATGTTTTCCTTCTGACCAACTCCTTGTAGCACTCCTCTGTTTGTGTAACAAGCTCCTGAGGACATAAAAGACTCAGAGCTGGCCCTAAGTTATAATACCTTTTTTGTCAGCTGATTTCAGGTAACTAGGTCCATTGTGGCATTTATTCTTGTATTTTTACAAACTAGGAGTCAGAGAGATGCATATCAGGAAGTTCTACTTTTACCCTCCAACTCAGACCAGGACATTTTACAGCTTTATATTTTGATAAGGAAACTTGGGAGTTGAAGCCCACACATCTTAAAGTGGCTAAGGTTGAAAAACATTATTATAGATACAAGGATGCCTCAATGAGTTAAGGACAACTTGCCACGGATGGTCAACTTGCGGGAGAACTCAACTTGGCCAACTTCCCATGGGACAATTTGCTGCAAGATAATTCAATGCTATATTAATTATTTCATTCAGGATCTTTTGTTATCTGTGACCATGTTTTCATCAAAATTATTTTAACTCTTATATTTCTGGATAGACTTCATTTTATTATTATTGGCCACAGTTCTGTCAAAATTTATTTAAGTTTTGTACTTGTTGAATTGTCACATGTGGTGAGTTGTCCCAATACAATAAAAAATAATTTGAGAGGCAGCTAGGTTTTCTTTCTTTTCTTACTACTGCAGAATGCAATCTCTCTATTATCTGTAGACAGGAATAGACAGCTCTCTTCAACTGGCATTTAAGCTCAGTCAATTTGTTTGGGAATTAGGCTTAGCACCTCATAATTGCTCTCAGACACTTTCTCCTCCATTTCCTCCCCCCCCCCCCCCCAAAAAAAAACCCCTCCATAACCATCAAGTGGCTGGGAAGAGCTTTAATTATAAAGAAGGTTGTTTTTAAGATTGATTTGCTAGGAGGGTTAATTAAACCTCATTAGGTGTATAGACTAGAGTAAAGCTCTTTTCAGAGCATTGCTAGCACCACTGCAGGTATGAAGGACCAGCAGTGAATCCTCTAAAGTTGCTGCTAGCTATACTAAAGGATTTGTGGTTGCTTGGCAACTTGAATTTAAGTTGTGATCACCTTGCTCTCATCTGTCATCTTTTCAACTCGAGCAACTCAGGTGGGTGAAACTGAACATGGTTTCATGTTAGGGCATTGCTCTTCTTGTGGCTAAAAAAAATATTTGGATCTAGCAAGGAGCAGGTAGCATTTGTCTCTGATAATAAGCAAGTAGATAACCATAAGGGTTTTTTTTTAGAAAATTAAAATGGAAGATAGTTAGTCAAGCATGTTGTCTTGCCCAGAAAAAAATATAAGGGAAAGCGAAGCTGGTGGTAGGGGAGTCCTAGAGGGCAGGAGGCTAGAGAAAGGAGCAAATAACTTTGTGGGGCTTTTGCAAGTAATGATGTTCCTCATGCAACCATTTTGGAGATCCCTCCCTCCAGTTCTTTTTATGGGAACTCCATGACATGTCTTTAAAATTCCAAATGCCTCTCTTGGCCTTGAAATGATCTCAGGTCTGTATATTTTCCATGATGACCAGCGCAGAAATAAATTTAGGGAGAAAAATGTCAGGGTGAGCCAAATAAGGAAATGGTACATTCTGATAAATAGTGATTTGTGACTGGTTATGCTTCCCTCTAGTTCAATTTTTTTTTAAAAAAAATGGTGAAGTGCATCCCTAAGAGATATTTTCTATGCATGCTCCTGACATATTTTTAAAATTGCATCTCAGCTCAGAAGCACTGAAAAATTAGCAACACCTAACTAATCCTATAGGGCAGTTTTTCAGACTTAGCAATTTTAAGATGGGTGGACTTCGACTGGCAGGGGAATTCTCGGAGTTGATGTCCATAATCTTAAAAGCTGCCAGATTTTTAAAAAAATTGCTGCTATACATCAATTCTATATGGGAGAAAGGGCAGGGACATAAGTCATGAAATAATAGAAAAAATGAATTCACTAGATATCCAGAGTGTAATGCTCTGTGAACAATCAGGAAGAAGCTGAGAACATCATAGGTGATTCCCTTGCCCTTTTCTGGGTTCCAATAAACAAAAGAATAACATGGTAAATAGAGAAAAGTACAGTTCTTTTATAGAAATTAAAGCTTGACACTGAATTCTAGTATTATCAAATGCAGAATGGTGGCTATTATATATTTGGACAACTCTTAGGGAAGGTTCATGTAGGTAAATTTTCAACTACAAATGAACAAGGCAATGTTGAATGGCACCATATAAATCTTGTTACCTCTTTCCTGTAGCCTAGCATATTGTGCCAACACAGTCAATGTGCTTTTAGTTCCTGTATGCATAACTTCAGTTTTGGCAGGAATTTTAGGCAACTTAAGAGAGGTAGAAGGAAAGATAACATTAACATATTAACATTTTTTTTAAATTACTGTATTTTTAAAAAAGTAAAGTCTTCCTTGATTTGAGCTTGACTCTTGATACCTCCATGTTATATTTATGTTGTTTACTTGAAAAGCCGCCATATGGTTTGACATTTGAGGGAAATGGACAATTAAGAAATTGGAAATATAACCAAACAAACAAACAAATAAGGGTGAAGGTTCCTTCTCCGAGCTTGTGGGTTGGTTTCCAAACGTTTTTTTCAGGCTAGGTAACATCTTCAATGAAGTTTAGGGGATCCCTGAACTCCACTAAGATATTATTTATCCTGGTAAGGGAACATTCAGAAACCAACCCACAAGTTCAGAGAATGAACATTTACCCTCATTCTATACCCAAGATATTGCCACTATTGCAAATAAATAAATATAAATAAATCCCAGACTCTTTGCTTCTCAGTCATGACCTTGGGATTTGTACTCTTCCCCTGTCTAAGGTTACGTACTTAAGCCAAAGTTTTCTAGGAATTTTCAAGATCAACCAAGGCCTCCTACTATGTTCTGTGACAGCATAGTTTGAGGTACATTCCAAGAAACCAGATATGCGTATTAGTATTCCTCTAGAATGATAATATAGAAATCCTGACTTTTTAAAAAATCACAACAAGAGTCTTCAAGTTCCCTTCAGGAAAGAAAAATCTTTTTTTGCTCAGGGTGTTTCCAAAGGAAAAAGGTGGATCCAAAATGATCCATTGATGCCTACATCAGTCTTATTGTAAATTGCAGCCAGAGAGCTGACCATTTCCATAGCCAGAAGCCAAAGGGGAGGCAGTCATAAGCAAAATAAAATAAACTTCTGTATTTATCTGGGCAGAAATTCTTTTCTTCGTGCCAAGCACAGATGGAGGACATTAACCTTAGCTTGAAAGGGTCATTCTTTTGGGGGAATGCAAACTGAGCGGTATCTAAAGCAGAGTTCATGAGCAATTGATATTCTGGAATGGTGATAATGTTTAAAAACCTTTAAGCATACTTGCAGCAAAGCAATAAAGATAAATTGCTACAACAGAGGTCTTTGGAAGCGTTCCAGGCATGTTGGGGTGGGGGAGAAAAAAGTCATGCTGCTTGGCAGAAGTGTTTTTAAGGGAAAAAAAAGTAAAAGTAAGATCCTTGATGTTGCAAGAGACTGGTGATTGTGGAGAGCCGAAGTTTATCCCCAGAGGTTTAATTTTAAAATATTTGCCATTAGAATAGAATTGCGCTTTCCACAAGACATCGAGCTGGAAGGAATATCAAAGAATGTTAATCTTGCAGGAAATAAAGGACTGCTTATTATTGCTACATGGGTGTATTAATATATAGGAGTTACAGCAGGAATATTGGGAAATTTAGTTTCCGGTATTCTGTTTAATGGCCTATTAAAGTCAGTCTTATTAAAATGTACATATGTGTTCTCTTTTTTCTCTCTGAAGGTCAGAGTTCCGAGTCAGCCAAATTTATTTTGCTTTCTGTTGTTTGCCATTGCAGAGTCTGTTTCTTCAGTCTCTGGTTGCCCTTGGTTTTGCTTTCGTGGTCATTCTTCAGGGCTGGAGATGGACCAAACCCACATGCTTTGCATGCAGAAATGTCTACCATTAAGTCCTACTTTTATCATTGTTGGCTTTTTCAGGGTAGTATTTTTTTTACAGGTGATGCAAAGAAATCTCTCCATTGATAGGTACAAGCCACAGTGGTATCATTGTGGTAATTGCACTAATGAGGTAATCCAAAATGGATGCAATTGGATTATTTTGGTGAGGATGTCAAGGGTCTTATGAGATGCCTTGTGGTGCTATCATTCCATGTGGATTGTGCCTGGCTAAAGAGGCTAAAATATTGGGTGCATAGCATTGTTCCAAGCCATAATGGAGTTTGCTGGCATTGCATATGGTGTAAAAGGAGCCATTGTAGTTTATTCATGCTTCAATAAGATGTGGGTGCAGACTTCTGGTTTGAGCTTCTTCAGCGACAGACAGAAACCTCGTCTCTGCGAGACTTTGATCCGTGCTTGCCGCTGGAGTGACCCGAGCTGGTTGGTTTCGGGGCTAAGCCACCCTGTAGAGGTGGTGAAGAGGGGGGAGACTGCCAGCAGGGTTGAGGAGAGCCACATCTCTCCTCCCTTGCTGGCCATTACTCCCTTTCCTGAAGGCAGTTGCAGCGGTGGTCAGAAATGGCCACCACAAAGAAGAACTCGACCGGAAAAGAATGCAGGAGGAAGATAAGAAGAGAAAATTTTGGTTGACTGGGTCTAACAGCAAAAGCAACAAATAAGGTACTTTGGAATTAAACTGTTAAAAAATAATAACATTGTTCCCTAACTGCGAAGGAAAGAGAAAAAGGAAGAGATTTGGTGTTCTCCTTTTCCTATACTGACAGCCAAGAGACTTAAGCAAGAAATTGGAAAAAAAATCCACTTTGACATCAATAGGCATTTAATGCTGAAAATAAAAAGTCAAAGGGGTAATAAAGATTTCTGGATAATTAAAAGCTTTTAAAAACAGGAAAGGGGAGAAAAAGAATAAAAGGGTAGGATCTGGAAGGGAGGAGACTGCCTGGAATTAAAAAAGAATTTACAGCAAAATCTCAACAAGACTTCCAAAAGATACATTCTAACTGAAATATTGCAACAAAAACCCCAGGAAGAGAAAGTCGAAAAAGAAATAAGAAGATATAACTCGGGACTTGATGATTTCTGGATTTTTGGTTGTTTTGAATGACTAAAATCAATCGGGTGTTTGTTTAAAACTGTTTAAAATGGCTCCACTTTTAGAAGAACTGAAAATGGAACTTAAAAAGTACAAAGAAGATGCACAAGAAGGGAGAGGTTCTTTTGGCTTCATATTTCAGTTTTTAGAAATGGAGATTTAGAATTATGAGAAACAAGAAATGCCTGCAGAACAAGAAGATTGGGACAAAGAAGAAGCCATCTTTAATGAACAAGTAATCTTAGATTGGTGAAAAAAAGGAAAGGGGGGAAAGATTATGGAAAGTTTAAGATTGGGAAATGCAACTCCCCCCCGCCCCCCCCAAAATAGAGTGAAAAATAAGTATAAAATCAGAAAGCAACAGAAGAGGGAAATGCAGAAGAGAAAATTAGAAGTAGAGAGACAAGGGGGTAAAAAGGGGAGGGAGAAGATGAGAGGGAAGACAGAAAGGAAAAGAAGTTATAAAGGACAGAAGCAAAATATAGAGAAACAGGGCCTATTTAGAGATAATGGGTGAAAACTTAATGGAAAAAGGGATTCTGCAAAGGTACATAAGATAGTATGGTTATATTAGAAGCAGAAATAATTTTAGAAAATATGAAACAATGTATGATTAAAATGTCTGATAAAGTAGCTATCGTAATTCAGTGGAATGCTTGTCAATAAATAAATGTAACAAAAGGTATATTTAATGATTTATAAAACATATGTGAAGAGAAATAAGGGAAAAATTAAATATGGAGATTATATGTGTTTTTAAGGAAGTATGATATTTAATTAAAAAGAAGTGTTAAAGATGTTAAGATTTTAATGATTATTAATGATAGAACTGAACTGGAATGGAATGAGGGTTTATAATTACAGATATTTACAATCTTTTTTAAAAAGAATATAGTGTGTATTATAAGAATGTACCAAGCAGAATTTGATTGGAAGTTATGTATTATGTGTTATATTGAAGGTCATAACCTTAAGGTATATATATTGAAGTTTAAATAAGAGTTGAATGGATGTAATTAAAAGATATAAAGGTGTCATACTCCAATTAGTAACTACAGGAGAAAATTTGTTTAATGAGAAAAGATAATATGAAATTGAAATAGAACAGACAAAAGTATAAATATAATGATTTGAATTGAGATGAGATAATCAAAATAAAATTGAGAAAATTAAAAGAGGGGAAAAACTATATAAAAATGTAAAATAAAATAAGATATGGAATAGAATACAAAAAGGAGCATGAAATTGAGTTTTGTGTCTGTATACAGAAGTTCAACCCGGGACCATGCTATTTTCAGAAAATATGTTTTACCTGTATTTTGTATGTGTGAAAACCCAAATAAAACTTTATTATAAAAAAAAAATAAGATATGGATGTAATGTATGGCATTGCCCATGTATTCTGGTTCTTCAGCTACAAAGAGTTGGGAAGTGAAATATATTTTTATTTCTAATGCGGTTGAGTTGTTTTTTTCTTAGAAGTGTGATAAATATAAGGAGGATTAAAAAAAAACACCTCTTCTGTGTGCTATGGCCTTTATACAAAAAGTAGTCTGAAACCAGTACAAGTAGACCTCAACTTATGGCTGATCAGTTAGTGACTGCTTGAAATTATGATGGACCTCACTAGGGGTACTTAGGACTGGATTCAAAGTTCTGATGGCTGCCCCCCCCCCCCCATGATCATGTGACTGTTCTTTGGGCATTCAGCAGCTGGGCTTCATTTATGGCCATTTGCAGTGTCCTGCATCATATGATCACATTTTTGATATTTTTGCCCCAAACTGTCAAAAGTTACTTCTGGTTTTTAGCAAAAATGCCCCCTAGCAAACCATTAGTTTGCTTAACAACCTCAAAAATGGTTGTAAAAGCAGGTCAGTCACACGAGTGACCCCTTTTACAACTGTCACAACTTCTGAACATGATGGACATGCTCCTTATTATGTTATCTGTACTCTTGAATGACGAAGTTAAACTGATCCAGTGAAACTTTCCTCCTGAGTTTAATTGTCGCTGTGGAGGATAATGTTGTCTTAGGAACTTCAGTACAGAGAATCTGTTTTCAATGCACACCATAATCTTGCTAATTTTTGGTTATAAAAAAATAGTAAACATGCTTAAAGGCAATCAGGTGTTTAACAGCAAACACTGGTTGTTTGGTTTTAAAGGGGAAAACGAAGTGCACTATCCAACTATCCTAACATATTCAAATTTTAAGTTGTCTTTACAAATTTACAATTTGAATGGGTTAGCTAATATTGTTAAATAAATGGTCCACTGAGCCATGATGAAGCCCAGATAAGTCAAAAGAATAAACGTACCTTGTTGGTTTCAATGAAGTTTGCTTTTAATAGTTCAAGCTTCGAATGGCATTGCAAAGCAGCCCAGAATTCTTTATGGGTGGTTTCCATTGTTCTTTTATAGCTTTTTAATGCTTTGTTATTTGTCAATGGTAATGATTTTAAATATTTATTGTTTTAGTTTTGTCATATGCTGCCCAGACCTGCTTGTGAAATGGGCAGCTAGATAAATAAAATACTATATTTTCACTTGGAGCACAATGAATCTATGGTTCTTTATCATTATGAGGTCTAAAATTGCAACCTTAAAATACCACTCCACTAAACACAGTGAAGATTCTGAGTAAAGATGTTTGGGTTGAGCCTGTTAAAATGTAAGAAAGAATATTTTAATGCAAATGTTGATATATGGTTTTGCAGATGCAATTTCCATATATTTTTCTTGCTCCAATAGGCAGTCTTGTTCCAAACAATTGAAGCAGTGGGTAATGTATCTCTTCTACCTCTAGAAGAGGTAGAAAAGAAATCGCAGGAGATTATGGAATTTCATCTCTCTTACATACCTACAGTATATTGATGCAAACACACCAACATTCTGTGTGTTTTCAGTTCTGGAATAAATGACAGAATTTAGTCAGATCTGGCTCAAGTTATCAGCCATTTACACTCTTCCTGTGTAGCTTATCCAGAGTAAAGAGCCAAATCTCCCTGGAGTTTGGCTGCAGTCACTAAAATGCTGCGTCAGGAACATTCGTAGCCAACAATCAATCCAGAAATGAGCAAAAGAGCTGCATATTCTTAAATAGATACAGAAACAAAGAAAACATTCTAGGAGGTAAGCAATTTCATGAGCTTTTGACCTAAACCATTTAATGAGCTCCATAGGGGAGGCCTTCTCTTTGGGTCGGGAGATTCTTGAGATAAATGGATTATCACACAAACATTCCCCATACTTTTTCTACTTGTCTCTTTCTTTCTGTGCATATATTTACACATTGTAGTATTTATCTTTCATAGCCTACAATCACAGGTGACTGTTTCATAGAACAGAGGAAGCTAAGTGTATTCACCTGATGTTTGACACAAATCCTGACACACATAGCTAGGGTTTGTCGATTGTACTCAACCATGTTATAATTTACTTACTTCAGGCTTATGAACAGTGAAACCCCAGCCATTATAGCATGTAAATGGTCTAATTGCAGCATGTAAATGGTCTAATGATGGCGAACCTATGGCACACATGCCGGAAGTGGCACACAGAGCCATTTCCCCCGGCATGCAAGTGCTCATCTGGAAGAGCCCCACTGTGCATATACGCCCATCGCCACCCCCCGACGGCTGATTGTCAGGTATCTGGCATGCATGCGCAGGGATGCGTGGGTGCACAGGAGACGTGTGAATGCACAGAGATGCACAGAATGTGAAGGAATCGTGCATGCATGCGCAGATGGATGGTGTGCGGGGGTGATTGTGCACGCATGTGCAGAGACACATGGCGCATGAGGGTGATTGCGCATGCAGATACAGATGCATGGTGCATAGTAGGGGAATTGTGCACACAGGTGCAGAGATGAATGGGGTGCAGCAGGGTATCATGCACGCATGCGCAGACATACAGTGCGTGGCAAGGGGATTGCATGCACAGCTGCATAGCACACTGTGGGAATCATATGTGCAGGGGGGTGAGGGGGCCAGCACACATTGTTTTCTGGGTGCAGGCACACGAGCATGAGCGTACGAGTGTGCACGCAATTATTGGCACGGGAGCCGAAAAACTTTTGCCACCATTGGCCTAATGTTTTGCATCGTTTGATTACAATTTATTTAATAAACCATGAAGACAATCAACCAGTGGAATAGCTTGTCTTCAGAAATTGTGAGCGCTCCATCACTGGAGGTTTTTAAGAAGAAACTAGACTGAGGGTCGACAACCTTAAACATTCGAAGAGCCATCTGGACCCATTTCCAGAGGTGGTATTCAGCAGGTTCTGACCAGTTCTGGAGAACCAGAAGCAGAAATTTTGAGCAGTTTGGAGAACCAGCAAATACCATCTCTGACTGGCCCTGCCCCCATCTATTCTCTGCCTCCTGAGTCCCAGCTGTTTGGCCGGGTCTTCTTTTGTTGCCCGACACAGGAGAATGGAGCTGGAAAGCAGGTTAGTGGGGTGGGGAGGGAATGGGATTTTTCAGTAACCTTCCCCATGGAGTGGGGTGGGAATGGAGATTTTACAGTATCCTTCCCCTGCCATGCCCTCTAAGCTATGCCTACCAAGCCATGCCACGCTCACCAAGCCACGCCCACAGTACCGGTAGTAAAAAAAATTTGGAATCCCACCACTGCCCGTTTCCCACAGAAAAGAAAACACCTGGTGCCACAAAACCACTTTGACATCTAAAATGAAGATAACACTGCATATATCTAATTTCTCACCACATATTAAGCATACTGCTCAACCAGTCTCGTCATCAGAAAAAGCAAAAAAATCTGCCCACGTATCATTAAACATTAGGAAACTTTTCTTTTCTTGGATTTATCCATTGTTGGTCTACCGGGTCAAAAAACTGAATAAATCACCTGCTGGTGGGTGTTGCATATTTGGTGGTTGTGATGCATATTTTGGTGGTTGTCATACATATTTTGAGTTACAGGGAACCTCAGCAGAAGGGTGAAAGAGCCACATGCGGCTCCAGAGCCATGGGTTGCCGACTAGACAGTCACTTATATGAAATAGTATAGATTCTCCTGCTTGAGCAGGGGAATGGATGAAAAGACCTCCAAGATCCTTTCCAACTCTTTTCTACCTTCTACAAACTATGGCTTGATATGTTGGCTGAACCTAACGTAATATACTTAACTTTAATTTTGCTTGATGTGAAAATGCCATTGCATTATGTTGAAACATAAAAATACTATAGCGCAGCACTTGATTTTTGCACATAGCCTTCAACTATACTCATTTAAGAATCTTTCAGTGGGAACAGGTCAGAATTGCAATTTCCAAGCACAATCAAGCTGCATCATCTGCACCAAATAATTAAATTACCTACCACAACTCAGCTTGGATTCATTTGGATTTCTTCCTTGTCTTGGTTCTTTATCTGCACAAGACCCCCATTTTCTCACTGTTGCAAATGTCCAGCTATTTTAAACGATCTTTTTGGCCATATATATCCCATAAATGGATATACATTGAAAGGGACCTTCACTTTGTCCCATTTCTGCAGTTCTGTTTGTACTTTGCTGATTTGATAGGACAAGTGTTTATTAAGCTTGGCAATTTGAAGATGTGTGGACTTCAACTCCCAGAATTCCCTAGCCAGCATGCCTGGCTGGGGAATTCTGGGAGTTGAAGCCCGCACATCTTCAAGCTGCCAAGATTAAGAAACTGTGTGATAGGATATAGGACTACTATCAGGTACTGATTGTAGAATGAATATGAGAAAATCTTTTTTCTTGTTGACTGGCCCCATGAGAGGTGTCAGAAAGGAAAATGATGAGTTTTGATAGAGTTATTACAGAACATAGCATTTCATACACTCTGCCTCCTCATATTTTTAAAAGTAATACCCAGGCAGCTATGGTGGGAAATCAAGCTTCCTTATGATTGTTTATGTATGAATTTATTTGTATGTAAAACATGCAGTGAATTCATTGAAATTTCATTAAATTGTACTCTGACAATACATTGTTCACATCTCTCCTGATATTTGCAAAATTAAGCAGGAGGAAAAAATGCATGCTTTTAACATAATGCAAACTGGTTTTCTTGTTCTTGACTTTTCTTTCCAGTGGCAACTCTTTTGTAAAATAATCTCTGAGCATCTTTGAGAGTATAGTATTTTTTACAAAAATACCATTTACAATATACATTGGGGAAGCGGGGGAAAATAACATGTTGGGAAGCCAGAAAAAATGCTGGTCTCTCTTGGCAGCATGTGTCTTTGTATGAAACCCAGCTTTATATGAAACCCAGTAATATTTTTAGTATCAAGTGATAGGCTGTCTTCCTTTTCACAGATACTTCAATGATTCCCCCCACCCTCCTGTCTATGAAGATCCTAGATCAGAGTTTCTCAACCTTGGCAGCTTGAAGATATGTGAACTTCAACTCCTAGAATTCCTCAGCCAACATATTGCTGGCTGACAAATTCTGGGAGTTGATGTCTACACATCTTCGAACTGCCAAGATTGAGAAACACTGAACATTGTTCATAGAATTGCAATGCTCAGAGGCTGAAAATTATCATTCAGCATAATGTAACCTGGTGCAATGGGACTCCAACTTTTCACCCAGAGTGGACTCTATAAATGTAGCATTTTTGCAAAGTGAGATGTTAAAATTATGGTTCTCTCCTTTGTTGTCCAAGACTGAGAACATGGAGCAGTCACTGATTTTTTTTTGTCAAGCATGCATTTGATAACATATATAAGTAAAAACATGATTATTAATACATGAAATAGCTATGAATAAAAAGGAACATTAAGACAGGGGCAGTAGGTACATTGGTGCACTTATGCACACCCCTTACAGACCTCTTAAGAATGGGGTAAGGTCAACAGTAGATAGGCTGAAGTTAAAGTGTTTGGGGTTAGTGGAAGAAACCACCGAGTCAGGCTGAGTATTCCAGGCATTTACCACTCTGTTGCTGAAGTCGTATTTCCTGCAATCACCAAATAGTGTGGTTTACCCTGAGTTTGTATCTGTTGCGTGCTTGTGTATTGTTGAGGTTGAAGCTGAAGTAGTCATTGACGGGTAGGACATTGTAATGGATAATTTTATGTACTACGCTTAGGTCAGACCAAAGGTGGCATAGTTTTAAGTTATCTAAGCCTAAAATTTCAAGTCTTTTTGGCCGGTTTGAGCTCTCCCAGAGACTTGAGGAAGGCTTCTGCAGGCTTTGCAGGCTGAAAACTAGCCCCATTTTATCACTTCCAGTATTTTCAGAAAAAAAGGAAGTGATGAAACGGGATTAGTTTTCGGCCTGCAAAGCCTGCAGAAGCCTTCCTCAAGCCTTTGGGAGGGTGAAAATCAGCTGGTAGGCGTGTGTATGTGCAGTGAGATAAGTTTGCTTGCAGCTCGCGTGCCGGCACAAATGGCTCTGCCTGCCACCCATGGCATGTGTGCCATAGGTTCGCCATCATGGGGGTATTCTGTTGTGAGTAGAGGAGTGGATCACAGTGGATCACGACAGCTAACTTCTAGAATTCTCTTGCTATTTATTTTTAAAAAATACTGGACAAATCGTGGACAAATAAGAGGCCACGAGAAAATTCATTGACTGATTCTAGGTTTGTTAGCTAGAAAGGTAGGGCCCAAAATACAAAGAGGTGGAGGTATTACAGCTCCTTGACCCAGAAGCATATAAACCATCTGTTGGGAACAGGCAAGCTCTGAACTGGGGTGGGATTCAATTTTTTGAACAACCGGTTCTGTGGGCATGGCTTAGGTGGTGGGCGTGGTTTGGTGGTCATGTGACTGGGTGGACATGGCTTGGTGGTCTTATTATTGGCTGGGTGTGGCCAACTCAATATCACTCACATCGAGGCACCATCTCCTCGCCTGGCTTTTCATGACTGTGGGAATGCTATTACAGTTCAGCATTCAATAAAATATAATTCTGTAATCTATCTATCTATCTTTCTTTCTTTCTTTCTTTCTTTCTTTCTTTCTTTCTTTCTTTCTTTCTTTCTTTCTTTCTTTCTTTCTTTCTTTCTTTCTTTCTTTCTTTTTTTCTTTCTTCAACAGGTTGTATCCACGTCATGCAAGTGCCCTCAACAACCTTGGGACATTGACCAAAGACATAGCACAAGCAAAAGAATACTACAGTAAAGCTCTCCAACTGAACCCACAGCACAATAGAGTCCTCTTCAATCTTGGAAATCTTCTCAAGTAGGTTTCTGGGCTGCTTCAAGCATTATACAATAACAGTTGAGATATAGCTACGGTATAAATAATTTTGCTGCTTTCAAGTCAATCTGGTGACTGCCTAGACAAGTCTCTGCAGTTTCTCTGGCAAGATTTCAGAAGTGGTTTCCCAGCTGGCTACATGCCTAAGGTGGGACTAGAAGTCAGTCTCCTGATTTGTATCCAAGTACCTTTAACTAGTATACTAAACTGGCATGTGTGTGTTTGTACGTGCATGCATTCACATGCAGTACATACAATCCATTACACTGGCCCAATTTCAAAAGTTTTTCAACTTCCCAGTCTACAGTAGAGAATGACTGACCAAAATCACCCATCTGGTTTTCAAGGGTAAGGAAATACCAGAACCCTCACCCAGCATTTAATCTCTATGCTGCACTAGCTTTGAGAGAGAGTGTGAAAGAGAAAGAACCAATCCAACAGAGATCTAAGAGGACAACTGTTTAGCTTTTTTGATGCAGAAACTAAGTCCTTCCTTGATCTCTTCCATTGTTTCATAGTGCCTTGCTTGGGTTTTTGACTTAGTGTTATGCGTATAGCTTATTGTGATATTTGGGGCATTGGCAGTAAACTCTTTTCCATTGTGATGGATATGAACTTCAACTTATTATTTGACTGAAACAAGTCGACCTACCTTATGGATTATGAGACTTAACAATAAACCATTTTTAGGATTAATCTCAGTCTAAGGCTTAGCTGTGGTGCTTAGGTGTAGTTAATCAAGTATTAAAGTGAAATTGTAATCTCCTTGTTGCCAGGCCAAGAAGAATGGGAAAGTGAATGGAAAGAAGCTTGT
Organism: Laticauda colubrina; assembly: GCA_015471245.1. NCBI lineage: Eukaryota > Metazoa > Chordata > Lepidosauria > Squamata > Elapidae > Laticauda > Laticauda colubrina. Next base: position 18,274,684 of record BLBF01000055.1, on the reverse strand, counting down.
TTCAGTTAGGCTACAGTGTAAATTGAACTTTCTTGTAACATCAAAACTGAGCTAATGTTGGAATTAACTATAGAAGCAAGAGAAAAAGTTATGCAAGTATGTAATTATAGTGGATCTCAGTTACAGTGAAGCTTTTTATTATATTTTAATGTTCTTATCTGTCTATCATCTGTCTGTCTGTCTGTCTATCTATCTATCTATCTATCTATCTATCTATCTATCTATCTATCTATCTATC
>BLBF01000055.1:18259885-18274436 GCA_015471245.1 Laticauda colubrina | reverse complement strand
ATCTATCTATCTATCTATCTATCTATCTATCTATCTATCTATCTATCCATCTGATGGTGTTGTTTCCCATGAAACAGCTAGATTATGCTAAATAATAGCAGCTTTGTGCAGCTATCCCTTATCTATCTGTTCTTTGATATTGAAGGCACAATGTTCTGTTTTTTCTAAGTAATAAATCATCCTTGATATATAGTCTTTAATATAAGATAAATGGTTGCTGCTGCTTGGGGCAGAGTAGAGTAAGGGATTATGAGAGTAGCTGGGAAATTGTCATGGATCATTAAAAATGAAGATCACATGACTGTAGCAGCAGCATAACTGCAGCCAGTAACACTGAAGCACCCACTTTCCCCCCAAATGTCATTGAGTTATGGATCTTGATTTTTGGATGCATTCTGTAAGTTTAGCCCATTTCAGATGCCATGATTCAAAAATTGTTGCCGTATGATGTACTAGTTAAAGGTTGTGACAGTGAGTGTTTTAATTGTATATAGGCAAATGGCGCAGTGGTTAGAGTGCTGTACTGCAAGCTACTTCTGCTGCAGCCAACTGCCTGCAATTTGGCAGATCGAATCTCATCAGGGCCAAGGTTGACTCAACCTTCCATCCTTCCAACATGTGTAAAATGAGGACCCAGATTGTTGGGGGCAATAGGTAAACTGCTTAGAGAGGGCTGTAAAGCACTATAAAGCGGTATATAAGTCTTAAGTTCTATTGCTATAATGTAATGTAATATCCCAAAGATGCTTTTGTGAAAAGGTAACTGGAATATCTTCCTAGAAGATATTTTGCTTCTTACCCAAGAAGCTTATTCAGTTCTGGCTGAAAGCTAGAGGATAGAAAGATTTATATTCCATGCAAGTCATCTAGTTATTAGCACTCTTTCTGAGAGTTATTGAAACACAGATAAACCTCCAAGTGGCCTCTACAACTCTCAGAAAGAGTGCTAATGACCAGATGACTGTAAGGAATATAAATTCTTCCATCCTCCATCATTCAGCCAAAACTGAAGAAGCTTCTTGGATGAGAAACGAAATGTCTTCAGGGAAAAACAAATTCCAGTTGCCTTTTTGACAAAAGCATCTTTGGGACAACCATGACCTGGATGACTGAGAATCTTCATAGAGTAATGTAATGTAATCAGAGATACCCAACTCTTCGAAACAAAGTGCTATTTTTAGCTTTTAAGGGCTGCATTGTACAAATAATGGGTAGAGCCAGAAGAAAAGCTTAATATGATTTCATTTACATTTTATGAAGATAGCTGTATTCCATTTCCCTTGCTTTCCTACTCCCAGATTGTAGGTAGATGTTTTTTCAGATTTGAATTACACAGAAATAACTTAGTTTGTGTCTTTTGCAGTTCTCAGAAGTACATTTTCTTTCACAATTAAGTGGGTGTCGCATTCCAGTAGAAAGCATCTTCTAGTCTATTTACGATACACATGTTTATGATGCTATTTATTTAGTCTGGTCTATGAATGATGTACCAAGTGAAAAAATGATCAAAGTATACATGCAACACATCTACTATGGTTGCATTTTTGTGGGTGTCCCAAATGTTGTGGCTGTTGCTGTAGAGCAGTGCTTCCCAAACCCAGATAAAATTACTCTAAATTGGGTAAATGTACTTTTTCTTTGGGTAATGACCCACAAATCCATTAACAATCACAAAAGGGGCATTTAAATGGGTTTTTGTAGATTTCTATGTGTATTAAAATATATTCAAAAACATCCTGAAGTATTCCTAATTAAACAAAAGTCAATACAATTTCCAACAGTAATTTGTTCATAAAGATCATTCAGTAATATTGTTTTTATAATACAGTAATTCTCAAGTTATGACAGTTTGTTCAGTAACCATTCAAGTTATGAAGGGGCTGAAGGAAGGACCTTACAACTGGTCCTTGCAGTTTGATAAGACTTTATGATGAGTGGTTTGGGGTAGGTAATGAAGGAAAAAGTTTAAGAAACACTGCTATTGACTTGAAATTTTAGGACTGAGCTGGTCTGTGCTTTTGAATAAATTTTTCATATTCGTCCAGATAACAATCTTTCATAATGAAAAATGATTTCAGAGGTGTTATTCACTGTCATTAAATTTGTTTCTGAGCCCACAGAATAAGATATTTCTGGCTGCCTATATTCTTTTGACAAGCAAAGCAAAAAAGAAAAAGAAAGTAAGAAAGAAAAAGCAAATCAATTCTTCTAGCTTTCTATTTTAGCCAGGGAGACTATATTTATGGGTTTCACTTGATAGCACATTTTGATAGGAGCCATGTAATGAATATTTGGTTTTGTTTTCAGTTTTGAGATGACATGTGTCATAACTTTCTTGCTTCCCCCCCCCTCTATAAAAATAAAAATAGGGCAATGAGACATAGAGCTGGTGCAAAATATTTTTCTGCTGTATAAAAAAGAGGGCTCTTCTAGATGACCTGGCTGAACCCAAAGGTGGTGTCAATTGTGCCATCATTTTGGAGTCGCTACATTCCCACAAGAAACCTAAGTCCAACCCCCAGTGAATTCCACTGACTCTTGTCTAGCTCCAATTTGCCTTGACTGTTAGTAGATCAGACTTTTTTGTGTAGCAATAGCACTTACTTATATACCGCTTTTACAGCCCTCTCTAAGCGGTCTACAAAGTCAGCATATTGCCCCCAACAATCTGGGTCCTCGTTTTATTGACCTTGGAAGGATGGAAGGCTAAGTCAACCTTGAGCTGGTGAGAATCGAACTACTGGCAGCAGATGTAGCCTGCAGTACTACATTCTAATACGGCTAGGTAGGTAACATAGGTAGCATAAAATAAATTCAGCGTACTTTTGAACTCAGTCCTGGCTCCTTGTTTCTTAGGAGCCTAAACCGATACCTATGGTGGATTTTGCAAAAAATAAAAATAAAAAATTAAGAGCATATGAGAAATACAAAAATAGCAGAGATTAGCTATTAGAAGAAATAGCTGTCTAAAGCTCAGTAGCATATATATATTCTACAATGGGGCAAATAAATGTCCATTGTCTTTATTTTGCTTTTTCTCCAGCTTGAGCTATACAAACAAGCAGAACGATGTGGTTAAATGGACTATTACCATTTGAGAATATTGTCAGGTTCCAGAAAAATCCAACTCCAATTAAAAACTCAGAGACAGCATTTCCTCAAAGTTTCTTTTTATTAGAATAGGTATACTGGCACATCTGGGAAAACCCAAATCGGAAAGTTCCGGGTTTTCCCTTAGTAATTCAAAATTCAAAACCCAACCCCTGCACCCATCAGTCCATCACATGGTCCAATCACCAACCATCCCAACTTGGGACATCCCTTCAACCACTTCTCCTCCAGGTACAGGAATAACAACCTTGACTGAAAAGAAGAATGCTGTTGTGTCTAACTACCAACACTCTAAAATTCTCCCCCCCCCCCCTTTCCCAGGCACAGGAATGTGGCAGCGTGGAAGCTTCTGGTTCTAATATGGCTTCCAGAGTTGACAACATGACAGTTAGGGATTTAGCAAAAAAATACATTTTTGTATTGTAGCTATTTCATTCATAAAGAAAAAGCTGTAGCTTAGCCCCACCCATTTCTTTTATTGATCTTAGATTTGAAAGGGATCTTTGAGGTCTTCTAGTCTACCACTCCCCACCTCACCCCCGCCCAATCCAACCGATATTTTTTTTCTCATAGCTGCTCTGGATGAGGAAAGGAAACATAGCACCCTTTCAATCCCTATTATGCCCTGAATTATACAGGTTGAGAACCTTTCTTTTCTCAATCTGTCTTCCAATCAACACATTGATCGTTTTTTACTGGAAATGTCTTCATTTTTAACCAAAGAAATTGATTACATATGATCAATGCCATTTCTCCCCATCTAACACTGAACTGGATTAGGGCCAAAATATTCTTTCTCTCTTTGGATCAAGTCACATACACAGTTTAAGCTATCCTCTAATAAAATGCTATAATCATTTTATTATATTGACAAAATCTGTGCATTGTTCTCTAATTATTTTTTTTTTTTAAAAAAACCCTAACAGAAAAAGTAGATAATTGATGCTGTGAGTAATGAAAGTATGCATTGCTATTGCTGAATTGATTTTTTTAAACTTTTTAACTGACACTAGCATTTCCTTTAGTCTTCCTAGATCCTGATTGTTTCAGCAGATTTTTAGGTTCTAAAAAATAGGTACTAAAATCTTGTATTTGGGAGAAGTTCAAACATTCTGTAAATTCATAAATTAGCTGACCTTTTGCTGCTGAACAAAGCAGGAGAAAACATGGAGATTTATGGTTTATGGTTTTATATTAATTAAAGTGTTGGCATTTTTGCCTCCAAAGCAGAATTGTGTTTTCCCTCCTGTATGCAGAAAGGCATTTTCCAGTTGTGTAATAGTCCAATATTTGCTGGGAGCACATTTGTTGAAATTGACAAAGACCAAATCCCCTTTAGGAATTAGTTGATCATGATTTTGCTGTTCTGTGGATGACACTATTTTCAGGAAAAGCCATGCAGAGGAAAAATAACAAAAGCTGTATTATTTATTCTAAGCGTGAGAGGTTTTTTTAGCATGTCATAAAACAAAATGGAACCTATTTTCTTGAATCTAATATTGAATTGGGAGTCCTCTGAACAGTTGGACCCTTTGCCTAATAGTCGGGCCTTCATTTGAATAATTCATTTGAATAATAATAATTGAGTTCTCATATCAAATGACCTAAGTGCCAGAGCTCACTGTAACAGTATTGCCAAAAAGGCATTAAGAGTTGTAAATCTAATTTTACGAAGCTTCATGTTGAATTACTAACTAGAGCATACAAAACCTTTGCCAGACCAATACTCAAAAACAGCTCATCAGTCTCAAATCCTCACTGCATATCAGACATTAATACAATCAAGCAAGTCCAGGAGTATTTCACAAGAAGAGTGCTACACTCCTCTGCTCGCAACAGAATACCCTATATTGAGATTTGAGGCTTGAGATTTGGGGCTTGGACGATCTTGAATTATGCCGCCTACGGTTGGACTTCAGTGTAGTACACAAAATTATCTGCTACAATGTCCTACCAGTCAATGACTACTTCAGCTTCAACCGCAACAATACAAGAGCACACAATAGATACAAACTCAATGTTCACCACTCCAAACTTGATTGCAGAAAGTACAACTTCAGCAACAGAGTGATCAATGCCTGGAATGTACTACCTGACTCTATTGTTACATCCTCAAACCCCCACTCCTTTAACCTCAATCCATTATTGACCTCATCCCATTCCTAAGAGGTCTGTAAGGGGTGTGCATAAGTGCACCATCGTGCCTACCCTCTCTATCCTATTGTCCCCATTTATTCGTACCTATTTCCTGTATTCTTACTCATATTTATACTTATACCTATTATCTTGTAAACGATTGACAAATCAAATAAATAAATTAAAAAAAATAAAATTGATTTAAACACTACAAGTCTTCTAGTTATAGAACTATGTGAATTGAGATCCTTGTGCTCTTTCATCACGGCTGCACATATATCTAGTCCTTAATTTACAGACACAATTGGGGCCAATATTTCTATTGTTAAGCAAAGCAGTTTTTAAGTGAATCACTCCCAATTTTACAATCTTTTTTGCCACAGTTGTTTAAGTAAATCACAGCAGTTGTTAAGTGAACCATTCAGTCATTCAATAAACCCACTTCCCCCATTGACGTGGCTTGTCAGAGGCTGGCTGTAGAGAACATATGACCTTGGAATGCTGCAACCATTGTAAATACATGCCAAGGGCCTGAATTTTGACCTTGTGACTGTGGGAATGTGGCTACAGTTGTAAATGTGACTACAGGTAGTCATCCACTTACAACCACAATTGAGCTCAAAATTTATGTTGCTAAGTGAGAAATCAGTAAAGTGAGTTTGCTCCATTTTTCTTGCCATATTTTGTTAAGTGAATCCCTGTAGCTGTTAAATTAATAACCTGGCTGTTAAGTGAATCTGGATTCCCCATTGACTTTACTTGTCAGAAGGTTGCAAAAGATGATCACATGACCCTGGGGTACTGCAAATGTCATAAATATGAGTCAGTGGTCAAGCATCCAAATGTAAATCACAGACCATGAGGATGCTGTATTGGTCATTTTTCAAGTCTGAAAAATGGTGGTCATAAATCACTTTTTTCAGTGCCGTTGTAACTTTGAATGGTCACAAAGCAAACTGTTGTAAGTCAAGGATGCCCTGTGCTAGTTTTAAGTCACTTTTTCAGTGAATTATTTGAATTATTTCTAGATAAATGGTAATAAGTCAAGGACTGCCTTATGTGAGGGTATCATTTCCCACCTCCATTTGGTTGACCCTTTTAGTACTGAATTTAATTTTACTGCTTTTTTCCCCGTCTTCATCAAAATTAGACAAAAGGAGCCCCTATCTCTCTCTTTTTTAAATACATGTTTTTCAGTTTTATGATATGAAAATGAAAGAGATGGAAACTATGAATAAGTGACTTTATTTCAAAAAGGACAGGAAGTATTACCTTAATTAGTGTTTCTAGGGAAGCTTTTCATTAGCTGAACCATCTGCAGTTGTTACAGTTGAGGTCCATCTCTCCCTCAGCTATTAATATTTCAATCTTCTCAGGGAGCTTCAAATTCCAAGTCAAATATCATCACTGATTTTTTTTCCAAAGCAAATGTAGAGACAGTATTAATATGACTATTGATAAGGTCTGCATAATAGAGTCATGCATCCTGGAAAAGCCAAGAACATCCTTCAGAATAACAGATTAGGAAGGGACTTTGGAGGTGTTCTAGTCCATCCCATTACTCAAACTGGAGACTCTATACCATTCCAGACAAGTCATTGGCCAATTTCTTCTTTAAAACCTCCAGTGATGGAGACACACAACTTCTGAAGACAAACCATTCCACTGGTTAATTGTTCTCACTTAGAAAATTTCTCTTTTGTTCCAGGTTGCTTCTCTCCTTGACTGATTTCTATTCATTGTTTCTTGACTTGCATGCTAGGGCTTTGTAAAATAGACTGACTCCCTCTTTTTTGTGGCAGTCCCTCAAATATTGGAACACTACAATCATGTCATCCCTCGTCCTTCTTTTTACTAGACTAGACAAGCCCAATTCCTGCACAATCATTCCTCATACATTAATCGTCTAATCTTCTTTGTTGCTCTTTTCTGCACTAGTTTCAGAGTCTCTATATCAACCTTTTACCATTTTGACACTTTAACCTGCACTGCAAATGTTATTCCCAGAATTATCCACCTACATGAGTTTTTCTAGGCCATCCAGAAAGCACCAAGTTTCAGAAAGTTGACTGTACAGTCAAAATGATATTAGCTAGTTAGATATTTTAAAATAAATTACAACAAGGGTGGGGAACCTGGTCTCTTATATGCAATAGATCTGGTCAACATGGCCAGTGGTGCAGATTGTTTGGGATGTAGTTTGGTAGCATCTAAAGAGCCACAGATTCCCCATCCTTGTTTTATTTTTATCCACTGCTTTCTCCTTCTTGTGCTCTGTCTACTAATACAAGAAATAGCATCTGTGGGTGGACTGAGAGGGCAAGAGTCAAATGTAAGAGGAATGTCTGTTTACTGGCAAAGCAACAGCAGCAAATGTCTTTCTCTCTGTTTGAGTTCTTTCTCTCGGCAATGTTAATGGACATTTCTCCTGTCCTTGAATTGGCAGATAAGTAGGCCACCCTAAATTGCTTTCCTTCTTTGCCAAGCTCTATTGTCCTTGAATAGCAAAGCCTGGCAGAAGTGTTCTCCTGATATATTAGGAGCGCAGAAGATGAAAGGATGTTCCACTCAGCCAGTACTTTTGGAACTGAATTTGAAATGGGGCAAATAATATTGGCTTAGAAACATTTCTCCAGCCTAAATTTTGATTCAGCCTGATTTTGAACACTCTTTAGTGCTTGTGATAATCATTCTTAGCAAAAGACAATAGTAGTTCTGCTGTGCTCTGAACTCTGGGCTGCATAGCTGACTCTGAAGAAGTATTTTGATTTTTTTTAATGTGGACCTCTAAAATAACTTCTCATTTCCATGCATCTGGTCCAAGAATAACAGAATAACAGAGTTGGAAGGGACTTTGGAGGTCTTCTAGTCCAACCTCTCTGCCCAAGCAGGAGACCCTATACCAAGGGTCTTCAAACTTGGCAAGCTTAAGACTTGTGGACTTCAACTTCCAGAATTCTTGAGCTGACATGACTGGAGGAGGTTTTCTGGGAGTTGAAGTCCAGAAGTCTTAAAGCTGTCAAGTTTGAAGATCCCTGCTCTATACCAACCATTTGGAGTTAATTTAGATTGAATGATACCAACTTAGGAAAAAAAATCCTATGAAAGAAGTATCCCGCAGTTGTTGCTCTGCCAGTTGTTTTACATTATAGGAGCTTAACTGTATATTTATGAAAAAGAAAGTTGTAAATATAAAGTGAAGTCCATCATCTGGCTGTTGTTAACATATGAAATAAACAATAGTGAAATTATCTCAAAATGTTCATGCTTGTTTGCTTCTAATTATTTTGTTCTACCAAGGTCCCAGATGTTAGCCTGTCATTACCCATGAAAACTTTATTAATTTCCAGTGTCTCGTTGTCCCGGGTTTAGCATCCATTTGTGGAAAGAATTTATTTTATTTTATTTTTATTTCATTTATTTATCAAATTACTATGCCTATCACACTTGTGTGATACTATAATCCTACTATGAAAGCAATGCAGAGTATATATTGAGGGAATTTGGATTGAAAGAAAACAGGTGTGGTTTTAAAACTGGAGGAAGAAACAAAGTAATCTGAACTATGCTGATGACATTAATTTGTCATCTGAATATGCAGATGGTTTGCAATAAAAGTCAATAACTTTCTAGTAATAAAAGCCACAGTGGAAGAACAGGATTCATATTAAATATAAAAAAGACCGTACTAACAACAATACAACAACCAACTTTAGAATTGACAATGGGCATCCTGAAATGAAGATCAATACCTTTTAGGTCAACTATCAACAGAAAAAGAACTAGCAGTCAAGAATTAAACAGCAGACAAGCCCTAAGTAGAACAGCAGTAAACCCTTGGGGGGAAAATATTGAAGTGTTGTGACATGTTTATACCAAAAAGGTCAGGCTCATGCAGACAGTGGTTTTCCTTGTGACACTCTGGAAAAAAAAAAGTTAGACTTTGAGAAAGTAGAATAAAAAAATTATGGTACTGATTCTTTGGAATTTTGGTATGGTGGATGGACTCCATTATAGCAGCAGTATAACCCTGTTGAAAACTAAAAGACCCATTGGGAACAGCTCCTCCCAGAGAAAATCTCTCCATGTTGATTTAAGTCCACATTGCTGGGGCTTATGCTCCATTGAGCTAAGAATCAACATTGACTTGATGACACATCTTCACCAATGAAAGATATTTTTGCATGATTTGTATTCTATTCCAGCATTGTTAAATAATGCTGTCTGCAGCATTTTTGAAGGTTAGGAGTATGCCTTTTCCTTTCTTTTTGGAGCACCAGACAGATTGCTTGAGAACAGCAGTTTTAGTTAAGCCCATGTCACACTGCACCAACGGATGGAAAGAGGATGTAAAACGGAGAGAAACACTTGCCATCCGTTGGTTAACGCGATGCTTCCGTTCTGTACTCACTGCTTCCGTTTTTCATCCTCTCTATCCGTCCAGCATCCGTCGACTGAGATTCCATCTGCTCAAAAAGTTTTGAGCTGCACAAAACTTTTTGAGCGAAAAATGTATCCAACGCGTCCGTTCTGCATCCGCAATGCATACGGGGAACATCCGTTCTACATCCATCGTCATCCGTTACGCATCCGCTATATCCGCTAGGCATCTGCTGTGCATCCGTGCAACTCAAATCGACTCCAGCGGAAAACGGACACAGGGAGGAAGCGAAACGGATGCGGAACGGACATGCAGCGTTAGTAGTACGGACGTAGAAAGGATGAAAGCGGATGCAGCTCGCATACAAAGCATTAAAACGGAGAAAACGTTCATATATAGGATGTATCTCGGATATTTAGGATGTCTGCAGGATGTCTAGAGGATGCAAAAGGACATCTAGCGGAAAACCTATATTTCCTATAAAAAGGGGGAGGAACTCACCTGGATCTCACTTTCAGTCCAGCAACCCTGCGGTGCAGACCTCTTCAGCCTTGCTCTGGCTCTTGCTCTTCCACAGCATTCAGTCATCTCCACCATGGATCATCACACACTCCTTTTGGGAGCCTCCATCGTTCTACAACAGTGCAAAGCCATCTACAGGCTCTTTCACCTGTTCTACGTGAAGAAAAGGAGGCGGTCAAGAAATGTTTGGGTCCGAATATGGATCACCAGAAGATCAGAGTACGGACTGTATAACAAGCTGATGGTGGAGCTGAGGAACGAAGACACTCGTGCATTCCAGAACTTCATGAGGATGCCACCAGCCATGTTTAACGAAGTTGTGGAGTGGCTGAGACCCAGGTTGACCAAGCAGAACACCAACGTCCAGCCCAGCCTGGACCCTGGGCTCAAGGTGGCACTGACTCTGCGCCACCTGGCCTCAGGGACCACGTACAGGAGCATGCAGTACGGCTGGAGGGTGCCACACAACACCATCAGCATTGTGGTCAGAGAATTGGTGCAGGCCATCATCGAAGAATACCTGGAGGAGCTCCTCCAGTGCCCCTCCACTGAAGAAGGCTGGAAGAAGGTTGCAGAGCAGTGGTATCAGAAGTGGATCTTCCCCCACATCGTTGGAGCCACAGATGGGAAGGACGTGGCCTGCAAAGCTCCAGCCAAGTCAGGGTCCACTTATTTCAACTACAAGGGCTTCTTCAGCATCATCCTCTTTGCCATGGTCGATGCTGACTACAAGTTCATGTCCATCGATGCTTCAGGCAACAGCTCATCTTCAGATGCCCAGGTATAAAATGCCAGTGACCTGCAAGGAGGGGCTGGAACGCAACCTCATCATGGGCTTCCCAGATCCAGACCCCCTGCCCAACGACACGCAAGATGTGCCCTACTTCATCATGGGGGATGACGCCTTCTCCCTCAGAACCTACCTCATGAAGCCCTACACCTCCAGATGCCTCACCCGTGAAGAGAGGATCTTCAACTACAGGCTGTCCAGGGCAAGGCGGGTGGTGGAGAACGCCTTTGGCATCCTGGCCAACAGGTTCCAGGTACTTCTCACCACCATGCAGCATCGCCCAGAGACCGTGAGGAGGATCGTGGAAGCTTGCTGCATCCTGCACAATCTCATGCACACCCGCTACCCAGTCTTGCAGAACAGGCTCGTGGACCTCCAACAAGGCAATGGGGACATGGAGCCTGGGGAATGGAGGCAAGGGCGAAACCTGATAGACACTGTGGATGTGCAAGGCCCCAACTGAGCTTCACGTGAAGGGAAGAAGCAGCGCAACCTCCTGAAACATTGGTGCAACTCCCCAGCTGGAGCAGTGGAGTGGCAAGACAGGATGATAGATGATTAATGGATGCTTCCTTCAGCCTATCTCATCACACTGATGAGATTGTGCCATGTATGTTGAGTGGCCCTACAATGAACAGGGCATTTAATAAAGAGTTGTGTTTATGTTGAAATGTGTGGATCAATGATTACATTGTTATTGATAATAAAGGGCCAAAGATGTGGCACCTGGGAGGGTGGACCATACAGTGGACTATGCTTGCACTGGAGGTTTATCTGTCCCACAGCTATTACCCATCCCACAGGTATCCTGACCCATCCCACATATATTACCCATTCCAAAGGTATCCCTGCCCATCCCACTGCTATCCTTACCTATCCCACAAGCATGCAAAGGCTTAAACCATTTCTAAAAGTTTCCAGACTTTATTTAATAAAATAAATGAAGCAAGTGTGTGAATCAAAGATAATCTTTATTAATAACAAGCTGTAAAAGCAAAATGACCCAAGTCAAGTGTCCAAAGCAAAGATAAAGTCAACAGGTAGCCACCCAGTCTCTGGCACTCCTCTTGGTCACTCTGAGGCATGCCCAGTCTCAGGGGTGAAGGGTCCAGGTGCTGTGGAGGTGGCTGCTGCTGGAGTGCTGGTCTGAGGCATCATTGGGGTGCCTGGCCCCGAGAGGACAACAGGGGACGGTGTGTGGAGGAAGCTCTCAGCTGGCTCAGTCCTGTGATGTTGAGAGCCCCTTCCTCCAGGACATAGGGTGTCAGCCCCAATACCGATGACAGATGTTCTGAGGCTGGGCTTGGCTGTGGGGTGGAGGAAGGAGCAGTGTAGTAGGGATGTCTGGTCTGCAGCTGAGCAAGGTGAGGCGTGGGTGGCATCTGTGGCGTGGGTGGCATCTGTGGTGTGGCTGGCATCGGCGTGGCTGGCATCGGTGGCATTAGTGGCATCAGTGGCACCGGTGGCGTACGATGTAGCTGTGCCTGGACTGGGAAGGGCTGCCTGTGCTGCTGGAACTCCTGGTAGCCGTAGCCTTGGTCGGGGAAGGCCTGTGGAAAGCCTTGGAAGGGCAGTGACATCACCTGGGGTGGAGGAGCAGGCCTGGACTGGGTGGGAGCAGGTTCAGCTTGGTCTGGAGGGTTGTGAAGAAGATCAGTGATCCTGTCCTTCACCACCTGGTACTGGGGTTCCGACATGTTTATGAGGGTCTGGTTGATGTAGATGAGGAAGGGCTTGTGGTTGGAGGATGGGGTGTCAGTGTGTATCAGCTGAGAGAGGAGATCTACCCTGCTTCTGATGGTATCCCTGATCTCCAGCAGGACAGTGTGGCTCTGCCCCTCCGGTCTGCCTCTCTGCCTTTCTGTGGAGGTGGAGCTGGGGGTGGATGTGGGTTGGCCTGTGGTGGAAGTGTCCTTTCCTTGCTCCCACTGCATCAGGGGGTCCTCCACACGCTCCACCACGGGTAGTGCAGCTGTCGGGGGGGTCTCTGTCGTGGCACCCTCCACGGATACCTGCCTGGAGACAGGAGCTGACTCTTGGCCAGAAGAGGACTGGCTCTCTGCGGGCTGCCTGAGAGAGAGGGTTGTGAGAGGGGCTGCTCCTCGGTGGCAGATCTCACCCTCCAAGAAGCTTCACTTGGCCATCATGTAGGTCTCTCGGTCCATCAGCTTGACCGTGGCCTGGCCAGATTTCTTGAGGTGCAGCTTCCTGTACCAGGTGTGCATGTGCTTCCACCAGCCGAGGAGCACCTCCGAAGTGTAGCCCAGGCTCTCCGCCTTCTCTCTCCAAGCCGCCTGCTTCTTCTTGGTGTCTCGATAGAGCCTGTGTCCCTTCCACCATAGATACTCGTTCTCCCTCAGCCATTCCAGCACCTCACCCTCATGTTCCTCTTCGATGGAGTATTGCCTCCTCTCCCGTTCACGCGTCTGCCTCTTCCTCCCTCTGGCAGGGCCATATGGGCCCTCATCAGAGGGGCTTCGAGGTTGTAGGGGCTGCTTCTCCACACCACCACCATCACCAGCAGCAACAACAACAGTAGCAGCAAAAGCAGGACCAGCAGCAGCAGCACCAGCAGCACTAGCAGTGCCAGCAGGACCAGGATCATCAGCAGCAGAGTAAGCACCAGCAATGCCAGCAGCACCAGCAGGACCAGGAGCACCAGCAGGACCAGGAGCACCAGCAGCACCAGCAGGACCAGGAGCACCAGCAGCACCAGCAGGACCAGGAGCAGCGCCAGCAGAGTAAGCACCAGCAGAAGCCCCAGCACCAGGAGCAGCACCAGCAGAAGCACCAGCACCAGGAGCAGCGCCAGCAGAGTAAGCACCAGCAGAAGCACCAGGACCAGGAGCAGCGCCAGCAGAGTAAGCACCAGCAGAAGCCCCAGCACCAGGAGCAGCGCCAGCAGAGTAAGCACCAACAGAAGCACCAGCACCAGCAGAGTAAGCACCAGCAGAAGCACCAGCACCAGAAGAGTCAGCCCCAGCAGCAGAAGCCCCAGCAGAAGCAGAGTCAGGGCCAGGGGGTGGGATGGTGGCCCTGTCCCTCTTGCCAGGGCTGGCAGCAGATGGCAGAGGCTTTCTCTTCTTCCCCATGGTTGTTGGGTTGTTGGCTGGCTGGCTGGCTGGCTAGAGCTGTGTCTGGCAGCAGGTCTTTCCTCTGAATGGTGACCTGTTTGCGAGCTGCTTCCCTTTATATCCGCAGGGCTGACACAATGCATCCTCCCTGCATGCGCAGTGAACGCTGTGCATCCGCTAGGCTTCCGCTAGGCTTCTGCTCTTCATCCGCTTCATCCGCTAGGCATCCGCTGTGCATCCACTCTTTCCGCTTCATGTCCGCTTTGCTGTGCTCCCCTGGAAGCCCTGCGGATGTGCCATCCACTCCCATCCGCTTCCATCCGCTAGGCTTCCGTGGAGCATCTGCTTTCCATCCCCTCTACGTCCTCCCCCCATCCATTCCTTTCCGTTGTTTTCCACTCTGGTTATGCACATTTGGGGCACTTTTGAGAGCGGATAACAACGGATGGAACATTTTGTCATCCCCTGTGTCCTTTTTACAAATGTTTTGTGTTAGGGATAACATTGTTCACCCTAACTGTTTTAGGTGAAATACTA
>BLBF01000055.1:18244234-18257647 GCA_015471245.1 Laticauda colubrina | reverse complement strand
ATAGAATAGAATAGAATAGAATAGAATAGAATAGAATAGAATAGAATAGAATAGAATTCTTTATTGGCCAAGTGTGGTTGGACACACAAGCATTTGTTATCACGTGACTGCAGCAGCAGCCCAGCTGCATAGCTGCAACCAGTAGTACTGAAGCAGCCACAACTTATCCAAATTTTATTCCTATGGGAGTCACGGATCCTGGATTTTGGACACATTCTGTAAGTTAGCCCATTAGAGGTATCTTGGTTCAAGAATTGTTGCCCTGAGAGATATTGTTTCACCCAGTTAAATGTCTTTCTTAATATGAAATACAAACAGAAATAAAAACAATGGGAAAATGGGAAAAGAAAGAGAATAGGGGGAAGAAGTGAGGAGGGGAGAAAAAGAAATAAATAAAAAGCAGTGACCTTTGACTTTTTTTGATCCATTAAGTACATAGTAAAATTACAGTATCAACTTTTTAGTTATGCCAAATAATAACCAGCCATTTCTATAACAAGCTACTTAATTGTCAACATCCAATCAAAATTTCAATATTTTATTTCATTCAGAAAGTCCACAAGCTATTTAACCACAAAGCTATTCACATTCCTGTCCCTAATTAATCAGGTTCACCATCTCTGCCAGTTCCATCATCTTTTCAAGTCATTCCTCCATTGCGGGCCTAGGATCTGTTCTTAAAGAGTTACAAATTATAGTATCTATGTTACTGCTCTGAAATAAGCAACTGAATAATTATAGATTTTAGATTTATCCTTAAGGAGAAAAACGGGAGGGATTTTTGAAAAAAATGTTTTACAGACATCCCTATGTAGTATGTTTTCCTAAACCATTTAAGAATCTATAGAATACAGAATAACAGAGTTGGAAGGGACCTTTGAGATCTTCTAGTCCAACACTCTGCTCAGGCAGGAAACCCTATACCACTTTTTGGGCTCCTAGGCCAAAAAATTGTGCATGCACCAGCGTGCACATGCTCACAGAATGCAATGCATGCCCCCCTCCCCATGCTCCCTGTGCATGTGCACACAAGTCCCCTCCCTGCCGCCACTCCCTTACCTGAAATGCACGTCACAGCTGATTTTTCAGCTGGTTTGAAGCCTTTTTCAGCCTCCCAGAGGCCTGGAAAAAGCATCTGCAGGGCTTTTCAGGACGAATTATAGGCCCGTTTAATCACTTCCTGTTTTACAGGAAGTGACAAAGCGGGCCTATAATTCGGCCTGAAAAGCCTTGCAGATGTTTTTTCCAAGGCTCTGGGAAGCCGAAAAAGGCCTCAGACCAACTGAAAAGAAAATCAGCTGTGAGGTGCACGCATGCGCAGTGAGGTAAGTTTGCCTGCGGCTTGCATGCCAGCAAAAATGCCTCTGCGTGCCACTTGTGGCAGGCATGCCATAGGTTTGCCATCATGGCCATATACCATTTCAAACAAATAGTTGTCCAATCTCTTTTCAAAAACTTCCAGTGTTGGAGCATTGACAACCTGGAGGCAAAGTCTTTTTCATTATTCTGTCAGGAAATCTCTCCTTTCTTCTAGATTGCTTCTCTCCTTGATTAGTTTCCATCCATTGTTTCTTATCTTGCCTTCTGGTACTTTGGAGAATAGCTTGACCCTTTCTTCTTTGTAGCAACCCCTTAGATATTGAAACACTGCTATCATGTCATCTTTAGTCCTTCTTTTCATTAAACTGGACATACCCAATTCAATCTAAAATGCAAGTGGTGGTCTCATGCTCCTGGAATTGTAAAAGAAGCACATGTTTAATGTTCTTTGCTCGAAAGAGTTGAGGATGTCCATGTAATGACCTCGTCCCCCTCGTGAATGATGATTTCAAGTCAGAGCAGACTTGAAAAGAGAATAATTTTTAATATAAACTAATTACTTTGGTAAGCCCAAGCGTTAATCAGAGGATTCTGGTGTTTTAGATAATTTTGCACCAGGCTATTTTTTCCATGCCAGAAAATTGGCTTGTCATTCTTGTAAACTTCAAAGTAACAGTATAAAATTCTCCTTAAAAATGTTTACTGTCTCCTTTCTAGAGAAAAACCTGTTTCCATGGAAATGCTTAGGAGACTCAAATTTGGCAAAGGTAGCAGTTGATTTAGTTGTATGCTTGAAAAAGCTCATTGACTTTGTGTCAGGTTATGTATATAGTAATCCTCCACTTACGACCCCAAATGGGATCAGAATTTCCGATGTTAAGCAAGGGAGTTTTTAACTGATTCCCCAGGGAGTGTGGAGATGTTGTATTCTGTAGTGCCTACCCGTCTTCCTAGCACTTGTCTGTGGCACCAGCTTTGCCCACCCATCACTCTCACCCTCAATAGCCTGCTTGACTGGAACATGGTTTCAGTGGTATAAGCAGGCACTTCTGGATTTCCACTTCTTTCTACAGTTGTGGCCATGTGAAGTCCTCACTTAACAACCCACAAAGTCTTTGCTTAACAACGGCAATGGTGACTGATGGGATTGTCATTGCTAAGTGATGCAGCCACATGACATTGTCCTTTATGACCTCATCCTTTAGTGATGAAAATTCTAGTCCCAACTACCACTGTAACCTGAGAACTATCTGTACCCTACTGAAAGCACCTCTCTGTTCAGAAGCCTTTCTCTTCACCGGTGACCGTAGGCACTAACAATTGAAGACACCATCTTCAAAGCACATGCTTTGTTGTTGATAGACAACATTTCAAAGATCATCAGTATAATGGCGAAAAGCAATTGGGTGGGAGTGAGGTTGGCTCAAAAAATGCCCTTTGCTCTTTCAAAAGCATCACAAAACTGAGAGCAGGCCCATGAACAGCAAAAAGCCTGAAAGGAAGTATGTTGCTTTATGAACTGTAGTTGATAAAGAGTATTGGAACCTGATTATAAAGAATGAGGCAGGAACCAACATTACTTCTGTTATGCTAGAGAGAATATTACATCAATATAGATCAGGTCTTCCAAAGTCATTAGGACAATGGCCAAATTCCATTATCTTGGAAAGATGGATAGGCAAAATCCTAGAATTTCAATCCAGAAACATAGACATATACGAGGGCTTTGTTTTCTTGCTATATGTGATTTTATTCTTGTTTTCAACAAAAAGAATTAAGTTTGCTAAATTGTTCCATGAGCCATTTGTCAAATAAGACAATCTTTGAACATGGGGTGAAGTATTTGGAGAGCTAAGTTTTACAACTGTGCCTGTTTGGAAGCCTGATATTAACCTTCTCCCTTTTCTGGGGAGCAACTCAGAATTAAATGTACCTAGTCAGGATAAATGAATTCCACCCATCTTGTCTTTATGCCTGGTGGCATCTGAGACACATCCATTTTGGCAAGAGAACAGATGTGGTTTGCCATTACCTTCCCCAAGGATATATTTTTCCCTCCAACTTCTCATTCTAGTCTACTGATCTGGTATTTCCTGGAGATCTTCCATCCAAGTCTTAGCTACAACCAACCTTGCTTGGTTTCCAAGTTAAATCTGCCACCTGATAAGAGTTCACAAGTTTTAATGACGAGTGACTTGACATAATTCTGTTCTTTCAACGCTTCAGAATGGATTTTGGGGGACAGAATAATCCCAGTCCCAAAAATGAATTGCATTGGAAGTTCAGTGCAACTTCCAAACTTATTATTTGCCAGGTCCTGTTCATTGCCAGCTGACTGTTACAGTCTCTTTTGCCTCTTTTCCATCCATTTCTGATAGGACTTTGCTGCCAAAAGCGACTCAAACTTTTTAACATTCTGACCATGTCATCCTTTTCTTATATACCAATGTTTCTCAACCTAGTAACTTCAAGATGTGTGGACTTCAACTCCCAGAATTCCATGCTGGCTGGGGAATTCTAGGAGTTGAACTGTCAGCTTTGGAAGCCATATTGAGACTCAATGCTCCCACACTGCCACAATTGAGCCTAAGAAAGTGGGAGGGGGAAAATATCTAGTTAGACCACTGGTTCCCAATCTTCTTTAGTCCACTGCCCCCTTGGTGCTACAAACTCATCCTCAATGCCCCCCACCCAGGGGCGGGATTCAAATTTCTGTGGGCATGGCCTAATTTGAAGGTGTGGTTTGCTGGTCATGTGACTGTGTGGGTGGGACTTGCTGGTCATGTGATTGGTGGTGTGGCTTGCTGGTCACGTGACTGGGTAGGTGACTGGCAAACCAAATACAAGCGGTCTTCACTTAATGGCTGGTTGCTTAGCAAGTGTTCTAATTTATGACTGGCCTCCCTAGAACTACTTGACCTGTTTCTGAAGTTTTGACAGCCATGCACACACACATACACATACTCCCTTCCAACCCTGCTGGAGCAGGTCACTGGACTAGAATCAGCAAAGCATCTCTGATTAGATTGTATTAGTGAATAAAATCTAATCAGAGATGCTTTGCTGATTTTTGTTGATTTGTTTTATTTGTATTGTATTTATTTGTATTTATATGTGTGTCAATTCTTGTGCACAAGCCAGAAGCTTTTGTGATTCTTTGCAGCAAAAATTACCGACCTCTGGCTTTGCTCTACTTTTCAAACGTGCCTGCACTGCCGTGTTCTAGGTGCCGGTCCCGCAGGTCCATCCCATAGAACCTGCTGCACTGGAGGGACCTGCCCAAGCAAGTCCGAGCAGAGCGGTGCACCAAATCAATAGGGTGAGCCTGGGAGAGGGACACAGAAAGAGAGAAAAGAGAGAAAGAGAGAAGAAAGAAAAGAAAGAGAAAAGGAAAAGAAAAAGGGACAAAGAAAGGGGGAGAGAGGGAGAGAGAAAAAGACCAGATGCATCAGATAGAAATGAGGCCTAGTTTAGAAGCCCTGTTCCACATTGAAACATCTTTGGCAGCATCTTTGCCAGCACATTGAAACATCTTTGGCTTCTATTAATTAAAGGTTTTGTGGATGAAACATGGCCAAGACTATCAGGAAGCTCTCACATTTTGTTGAGGCTTTAAACAGGATCCATTGGACCAGACCTCCTTCCTAAAAAATTACTTTTCCCTAATGTACTACAGTGCCAATTCTGAAGAAGGCAAAACCAAAATGTACTGGTAAATTACAAGGAGAACACACACACACACACACACACTCCCTTCTAACCCTGCTGGAGCAGGTGATTGAAGTAGAATAGATATCTCATTATCTTTCTCCTCCCTCCCTCCTTCTTTATTTCTTTTTCTTTCTGTCCCTTCCTTCCATTCCCCCCTCTTTCTTTGTCCCTTTTTCTTTATTTCTTTTTCTTTCTGTCCCTTCCTTCCATTCCCCCCCCCTCTTTCTTTGCCCCTCTTTCTTTTTTTCCCTTTTCCTTCTTCCTTCTCTCTTTTTCTCTCTCTCTCTTTCCCTTTCTCAGGCTCACCCCATTTATTTGGTGCACCGCTCCACTCCACTCGGACTTGCTTGGGTAGGTCTCTCCAGTGCAGCAGGCTCAATGGGGCGGACCTGCAGGACCGGCACCTAGAACGCGGCAGTGCCAGCACGTTTGAAAAGGAGAGCAAAGCCACTCTGGCTTTGCTCTCCTTTCCCAGCGCAGAGTTTGGTGCAAGGCCCTGCCTCCCCGCACGCGGCAGCAGCAGGATGTTTGAAAAGGAGAGCAAAGCCACTGTGGTTTGCTCTCCTTTCCCAACGTTGCGCTCGGGAGGAAGCCCCACAGGATCACCTGCCAGCAGCGGGGGGATATTTGAAAAGGAGAGCAAAGCCACTCTGGCTTTGCTGTCTTTTCCCAATGCTGCGTTCAGGGCGAGGTTGCGCAGGATTATCCCATTAAGCTCTTTGCACCAGAACGTGCAAGTCAATGGGGTGATCCTGCAGGGCCTCACCTCGAACACGGCGGTGGAATTTTTTCTCATCCCTGAATTGTGTCCTGCCACTCACCTCCAGCACTCCCCTGCCTCCTCTTAGTGCCCCTGCCCCCCTAAGGCATCCTACCACCCCCCGGGGGGGGCAGTACCTCCCCCTTTGGGAACCATTGAGTTAGACAAAATAAAATTCTTTTGCTGGTTCAAGGTCACAGAGTTTTGCACATAATGAAATGGGAATCTTACTTTAGAGCGGATTGTGATTGGACCATGTGATGTGATGATGGCTAAGTGGGGATGGATTTGTAGTTTTGACTTTTGCAAGGAAGCTCGAAACTTTGAGATTCGGGATTCCACGGATGTGCCAGTTACTATCCAAATAAAGGAATCTTTGAGAAATGTCTATTTCAGAGTTATTGGTTGGAATGGAGGGTTGCTGGAACGCTGACAGAAGCCTTTACAGGAATTGAAGCTTTCTACCTACTTCCAGAGCATGCATACACTCTTTCCCCATGTTCTTTCATCTTGCCTGACCTCTCCTTACTGAAAACCCAACACATCACTTTTTCTGACGTTCCCCAACTTTAATCATCCGAAGATCTTATTCTATGAGGTAATCCCTCATTGTTCCTCTCAGAATGGTGTCTCCATATAACATGCCCCTCTTGCTTCCTTTTTGTCTTTTCTCAATTCCTGCTGTGTGTAGGAAGCCTTTGGCTCACCGTTTAATGCTTGTGCTTTATGATATAAATGTGTAATTGAAATTCTCTCTTCCCTATGCAGTTGTGGAAAAAAAACCTTACTCTCATATATCAGTAGTTTTGGAACATTTATAATGTCTGCATGTGTGTCACATAGAAATTAATAGGAGAGAGAGGGCCAGAATTCTGTTCCAAGTAGCCAGTTATAGACCTGAAAATGTAATAATGTTAGACTAATGATGCCTCGAGCACCAGGTTCAGGAAGCATGATCTAGATTACTGGAAGCATATGTTTATCTTAGACTACAGTTCTCTGTTGTCAGCCTTTCTTTTCTACCATCAGAATTTTGTTTCCACTGCAGACATCCAGCAGATAAAATCCCATGCTTCCAGGGCAATATTTTAGCTGGGTTGGTTGATTTTCCACTTAAAAGATTGTTTTAAGCAACATAAATCAGTAGCAAATTGGCAGGCATCATATTTAGTTCTAATAATGGATATCTTGAAACCCCATCAAGGTCCTTAGTGAACAGTAGAGAATACAATGGGGAAATAAGTTTACTTCCTGATATATGGGTGTTTTGTAAGCAGCCACACACTTTATGATGGCCATTTTGTGTACAGACATCTCCTGTGGCAGTTGTTTTTTGTGTGTATCCTTAATCCAAAGTCTACAATCAGTGCCCCTCTATGTTTTCTTATCTAACCCAGAGGTCTAATTCCTGTTTACCAAGCCTTGTGAAGGATTCCTTTTTTCAAAGGCTGCCTTGGATGTTAACCCTACTTGAATTTGAACACACACATTCCCATTAGTGTCTTTGATTATTTGTTTGCAAGCCCAAAGCATACATTTAACCTTGTTTTGTCAAATTTGGGAAATGTCTGTTGTGAAAAAGCAACTATAAATTAAACCAATTCAGAATATGTAGCTGTGTCATAGCCTTAGAGATTAGCTCTTACAGAATTCTAAAAAGGCCCTTGTTCTTAACAAAAGTGAGCAAATAGCTAGAATTCTATACAAATTTACCTGTCATTAAGTCCCACAGAATTAAATCGGGTTCACTATAGATAGAGATGGGATTGCCTTTTGAAAGGTGCAAATTATTGCAATTGACTCCACATGGGGTTTTGAAGGTTACTTAGAAGCTAGACATGTCCAGATTGCAGCGGTCTGTTTATTGGCTGTATACCCTGACACATTACTACAGCACATTATAGTGATGGCTCAGTGATTAAAGACTGAGCTTGTCATCTGGAAAGATAACAAGCCTGGGTTCGAGACCCAAGTGCCATGCAGTGGAGTGAGCTCCCGTTAGTTGCTCCAGCTCCTGCCAACTGCTGCTAGCAGTTTGAAAGCATGCAAATATGAGTAGATAAATAGGTACCACTTTGGTGGGAAGGTAACAGTGATCTGTGCACCTCAGCATATAGTCATGTTGGCCACATAACCACTGAAGTGTTTTCAGACAGTGCTGGCTCCCTCGGCTAAGAAACAGAGATGAGCACTACCCCCTAAAGTCAGACATGACTGGAGAGGTGGAAACCTTTACCTTTATGACATATTATTATAGCACGTTGCTTTGACTCCTCATCACCTTCTGGGTACAATTCAAATACAGTATGTTTTCAATAATTTCCAATAATCAATTGTATTTATACTGATAGTCCTCAGTCAACAACTATAATGAAGCCTGTCTGTTACAGTCATAAGTTGTGACCATCACAATTGGGTCACACATATGACTGATCGGATTTTGCAACCTTTTTCTGGTGGTCGTTAGCTGAATCCATTGTTTGCTATGGGGCATTTTTGTCAAAACCCAGAAATAAATGCTGCATTTTGGCAAAAATGTTGTAAATCATGGTCATGTCACCAATTGACTCTTTGCCATATCGGTTTATGGCAGCAGTCTGTCTAGTTAAGCATTCTGTGAGTAATACCTGGACATTGGTTTTTGAAAGTCAGTGGAATAATATGAAAGTTAGAGTAGAATGAAAGAAAGGCAGATTCAAGTCTGTCCTTAACCATGGATGCTCACAGGTTGACTTTGGGCCAGTGTCATTGTCTTGACACTGACCTTACAGGATACTGATTGTAAGAATTTAATTGAAGGAGAGAGTAGAATATGTGCAACTTTAAGGTTCTAGAGCAGGGGTATCATACTTGTTTTCTTTGAGGGCCGCATTTGGGTTGTATTTCACCTCAGGGGTCAGGGTGGGCATGGTCAGGGTGGCTGTGGCCAGTTCAACGTCATTCGTGTTGGGGGCGCCTGGGGTGGTCTCTGTTTTGTTCGGAAAACACACGAGGTAGACCGGGTTCCAACAACAAATACTTTTATTATTAACAGTTAGTAACGGAACGCCGGCTGAAGCCGGGGCCAGCCCTTTTATACAGGCTGGCTTGCCTGCTTGCAGCCAATGGCAGCTATTTAGATTTGCCGCCTTTTTGGTATCTCTTTGGATTGGTTCCTAGTGAACCAATCCACTTGTCTTTTCCTTAGCCAATCAGAATGGTAGATTTGGAGTCATCCACTTTACATACAGAACACCCCTCCCTCCTTAGTTTAGTCCTACGTGGTGACGTAGTCTCGCAGGTAGGTGGGGCTTTTCCGGGCTCGACCTGACCTGCGCGGTTCATTTCCAGTGAGGACTTCGACCGGTTCGGATGGGGCTGCTGTGTCGTCCGTCCTCCTCTCTGGAACCGTCTGGAAGGGTGAGTCGGCCATTTTACCGCCGCCTAAGTTTCTTAGGCCGGCGGTTCTGCCGCTCCCTCCCGTTTCCTCGGGGCAGGTCGAGCTGGCTTGGCTGGCCCCTTCCGAAGATCTCTTTTCGTGGGTCTCTTCAAACGGTGAGTCTTTTGTTGGCTCTTTTTGGTCATTTTGAATGTTAGTTTTATTTTTAAAAAGTTCTTTATTCGTTTCTCGCCTTTCCCCCCCCACCTTGGTTTGCATTTCGCCGTGTTCTTTTGTGAATGTTTTTAAGTCCGCGGTTCTTTCCACAATTCGAGATCGAAGCTGGTCTATATGCCGCTTCCATTCCCTCCCATCGTCTAATTTTACCCGGTAGGATTTGGGGCCTGTAAGTTGGGTAATTTGCCCGGGTAGCCATACCGGGTCCCCGGAGAAATTTTTAGCGTAAACTAAATCGTCTGTCTCGAATTGTCTGAACCGTGTTGAGGAGTCAGGGGGGTTTTCTGGGGTGAAATTTGGGTGTAACCTATCCAGGTGAGATCTTAATTTTCGCCCCATAAGTAGTTCTGCTGGTGATTTATTTGTGATAGTACTAGGTGTTATGTGCTGCAGTGTGAGCAGCCGGTTTACTTTTTGTTGTGTATCTCCAGCGTCCATTCGTTCTAACCCTTCTTTTGTAAACCGGACCATTCTCTCTGCCCTGCCGTTCGCAGCCGGGTGAGCCGGCGCGGTTAGTGCATGTCTTATACCTAGGGAGGCTAGGTATTGCTCAAATGGTATACTGGTTAGCTGTGGTCCATTATCTGAAACGAGAATGTCTGGTATGCCATGGGTGGCAAACAGGCTGTCTAGTTGCTTAATTACGGCTTCTGTTGTCGTTGATGGCATGATTTTTACTTCAAGCCAATTGGAATAGGCATCAACGACAATCAGAAAAGTATGCCCCTTGGTAGGCCCCGCGAAGTCAATGTGTATTCTTGACCACGGTCCTCGAGGGGTTTCCCAGTCCTTAACGGGTGCTTTTGGTGGGGATGGTCTAATTGTTTGGCATTTGTGGCATGAGCTTACCCAATACTCTATGTCCTTATCAATACCCGGCCACCACACGTAACTCCTGGCGAGGCTTTTCATCTTCACCATTCCGGGGTGCCCTTCATGTAAAAGCCTAAGAACCCTGGGCTGCAGTTTAGCAGGGATTACAACCCGATCACCCCACAACAAACACCCCTTTTGGATGGAAAGTTCAGTCTGTCTGGACCGGAAAGGTTTGGAATTTTCAGTTTTTAGATTGTCCGGCCAGCCTTTACCTACCCAGCTAAGAACGCGGGCAGTCAATGAGTCTTTCGCGGTGGCTCTTGCAACATCATACGCTGATATGGGTAGATCGGGGCATGTCTCGATTTGTAGCGCTGTCATCGTTGGTGCCGGGTCTGCGTCGGTTGTTGGCAAAGGCGCTCTGCTCAAAGCGTCCGCATGGGAAATTTGTTTCCCTGGTCGGTGTGTCAGAGTGTAGGAATAAGCCGCCAGGAACTCTGACCATCTCGTCATTCTGGGTGAAAGTATGTTAGGTGTTGGCTTGTTTCCCGCCAAAATCCCCATTAACGGCTTGTGATCCGTTATAATTCGAAAAGTCCTCCCATATACATATTCGTGGAAACGTTTTACTCCAGCGACAATTGCTAGAGCTTCCCTGTCCAATTGGCTATAATTCCGCTCGGTTTTTGATAGAGTCCTAGAATAATATGCGACGGGTGCTTCTCTGCCATCCGGTAGTTGGTGGCTCAGGACGGCACCCACTCCATATGGTGAGGCGTCGCAGGTCACTGTCAATGGCAGAGTGTCGCTAAATTGGATGAGAACGTTTGTTGATGTTAGCAGTCTTTTAATGTTTTGGAAGGCTTTTTTTTCTTTGTAACCCCAAGTCCAAGTAGCCTTTTTGTCTAGCAGGCGGTGTAGCGGTTCTGCTATAGTGGCTTTGTTTGGCAGGAATACATTATAGAAATTAATTAATCCTAAAAATGCTTGGAGTTCCGTTTTATTTTTAGGTTCAGGCGCGTCATTTATCGCCTTAATCTTTTTATCTGTGGGGTGGATGCCCTCTCCGTCTATTGAGTAGCCCAGGAATTCGACGTTGTTTTTAACTAGACAGCACTTCTCTCTTTTAACCTTGAGGCCAGCTTCTCTAAACTTAGTCAGAACCTTTTTTAGTCTGTTCCTTAATTGTGTTTCATCTCTGGCCGAGATTAGGACGTCGTCGAAATAGGGAACGACTCCTTGTATGCCATTTAGAAGGCGTTCCATTAGACTCTGGAAGACGCCAGGGGCTACGCTTACTCCAAATTGGAGTCGGTGGCATTTGAATGCGCCTTTATGGGTGACAATAGTCTGCGCTTCTGCTGTTTCTGGGTCTACTGGGAGTTGCTGATAGGCTTGTGCCAAGTCGAGTTTGGCGAAAACTTTGCCATTTCCCAGGGAATGGAGCAAATGCTGGACTACGGGCACCGGGTATGCGCTTGGTTGTAATGCGTGGTTCAGGGTAGCCTTATAGTCACCACAGATTCTGATGGACCCGTCTGGTTTAATGGGTGTGACGATAGGCGTTTCCCACTTGGCATGGTCCACAGGTTCTAACACCCCTTGGGCTACTAATTTTTCCAGCTGTTCCTCTATTTTTGCCTTTAGTGCAAAAGGAACTCGCCTGGCTTTTATTCTTCGTGGGGCTATTTGGGGGTTTAAATTGAAAGAAATAGGGTTTCCCCGGTACTTGCCCAGTGATCCGTCAAACACGTCGTGGAATTCTCTGACGAGGTCGTCTTCCCAGCCGGCTGTGGTCACTCGATCGACCCCGGTCATCCCGATGCCCAATGGCGCGAACCACTCGATGCCCAGGAGGCTTGGTCTGTCTTGGTTGACTATGGTCAGCGGAAGCACTTTGATGTGGTTTTTGTAGGCAACTTGAAAATGTCCTTTGCCGATCACAGGGATTTGGTTTCCCTGATAGTCTTTGAGGGTTAGGTGCTGCTTCATCAAGTCTTTGGTCTTGATACCTGGGACTAACTGTTTAATTGTGTCCCATGATACCATGGAGAGGAAGGACCCCGAGTCCACTTCCATTTTGCAGTGTTTTCCCTCGATTTCTACGATGATTTTAATTTTTCTTCCACTTTCCGTCTGGGAGCTTTGGATAATGACAGTTTGGTGTGTATTGGCTCGCTTTTCTTGTTGCCATTTTCTTTCGGCTCGACTTGGCTCGGCTCGTGTTGGGGAATTTCTGCGTCTCGTCGGGCTGTAAGATTTTTTATTTCTGCAGACCTTCTCGATGTGCCCTCTTTTTCTGCAATGTCGGCAGATGGCATCGAGGAATCTGCATTCGGCTCGTGGGTGGTTTCCTCCGCAGCCAGCGCATTTCCGCCACTTTCTCCTTTCGCGCTCTTTCTTGTTTGTGAGCAAACGGTGGACCTCGTCGTCCTCCTCGCTTGATTCGTTTGTTTCGCCCGACTCTTCATAATGGGTCGTTGTGGCAGGATGCTTTTTCTCTTTGGTTGATGTTTCATCGCCGTGCGTGTTCATTTTCTTAAATGTTACTGCGGATTTTTTCGTAGCTTCAGCGGCTGTGGCTTCCGCAATGGCTTCAGTAACGGTGATGTTGGGCTTGTTGAGCATTTTACTCTGTGCGGTTGAGTCTCTCAGGCCCAACACCACGCGATCTCTCATTGCCTCGTCTATGTTTGAGAATTCACACTCACCCCCAATTTGTCTGAGTGCCGCGACGAAATCGGCAACGGTTTCTCCCTCTCTCTGGTCTGTTCGGTAGAATTCATGTCGCTTTATTAAATTAGACACCATCGGGGCGTAGTGTGCTTTCAGGAGTCTCTGTAATTCTGTCCACGTTAATTGTTTAACGTCCCGAGGCTTGGCGAGGGCTTTAGCCATTTTAAAAACGGTTGTTCCGCAGTGCGTCAGGAACACGGCTCTCTTTCGTTGTTCGGAAATGCCTTCCATTTCGTTGCTCTCCAAGTACATTTGGAAGCGATCAGCATAGGAATCCCAATCCTCTTCGTTGGGATTGAAGGGTGCGGGCGGTGCGTTGCTTCCAGACATCTTAGTTGCAGTCTGGGCTTCTATCACCACGTGCAGGTTTTTGTTCCGTTCAGGACGATCCCACCTTCGTCGCCAGTGTTTTGTTCGGAAAACACACAAGGTAGACCGGGTTCCAACAACAAATACTTTTATTATTAACAGTTAG
>BLBF01000055.1:18223833-18237515 GCA_015471245.1 Laticauda colubrina | reverse complement strand
TAATAATAATAATAATAATAATAATAATAATAATAATAATAATAATAGCAGCAGCATGATACAAACAGACAAATAAAACTTTGCGAGCCCTCTTAAGAGCAACCCTAACCCAGCCTTCTGTTTTTCCAGGATCTCCAGAAACTGCTGTCTCCCACTATCAGAAAGCCATTGAATTCAGTCCCGGTCATCATGTGGCCATGGTGAATCTGGGTAGACTCTACCGCTCCTTGGGGCAGAACAAGGATGCTGAAGTTTGGTACAAGCGGTAAGCATCTGGGCATCTGCTGTTCTTGGCAAGGTGACAAGAAATCCTTGGCTTTTAAAAGAGAAATAGTGCTAATACTGTGTTTTTTGAAAGGGTTACACAACTTATGCTATCATTTTATGTCTATTTGGCTCTGGATGTTTATAGCAAAGGAAGAATTTTATCTGAATTTGTTCAAACTTTGGCAGCATAAATTCCGTGCCAAACAAGTAAACATAGATAACTAAAGCTTCATTTAACTTCTTTATAAATATAATATCAGTAAATTTTACAGTACCAGTTGTAGGTTTCTCCAACATGGAGCAAACTCAAACAGAAGTAGACATGTTACAAGTGCAGAGCAGAACAGCAACTCAACTTCAGCAGACCAGCCAGAAAAACAGAGACAACTTCTAGTTTCACTTTCCAAGTCAGCTCGCATTGGCTGGTCTGTTATATGCCTACTCACTGACTCTGTTAACTATGTCTCCACCAGTAAATGAATACTCTGACAGAATTCCAGGTTATTTTTTAATAAGGGCTGGGAGACAGGGTAGATTAGAAGAAAAGGTAAGGAACTGTTAGAGAACTTTAAAGAGGTCCTGTACCTAACTTATTATTTTATTTTATTATTTAGGGCACTTAAAGTAGCACGGAAAGTTGAAATCCTATCTCCGCTTGGAGCGCTGTACTACAACACAGGCCGATATGAAGATGCATTAAAGATTTATAGGGAAGCTGCCTCATTGCAGCCATCCAACAAAGAGACTCGGCTGGCTCTGGTGAGTATACGCTGTTCCTCTTCAGACTCTGCCGAAAGTGTCGTCTTTGCACGTTTCTTTTTGCTTGCAGGTGTGAGAACTTGAGATTGGGCTGCATGAGAATAACGAGTATGAGATTACACTGAAGCTGCTTTAACCTAAAATGGAATAGGCATGTAGGCAGAGAGGACAGAAGTCATGAATCTTGACAAAAAGATCTTCAGTAGGTGGTTAAGGAAGAACCAAGTCATTAAGGATCCAGTGAGAAATATTAGCAGAAGACAAGCAAAGGAGACTGAGCAGACTAAAGGGTTTCCACAAAGAAGAGGGCAGTCAACCTATTCTTCAAAGCACTTGAAGGCAGAGACAAGAAGACGAGAAGCAATGGATGGAAACTAATCAAGGAGAGAAGCAATTTAGAACTAAGGAGAAATTTCCTGACAGTTAGAGCAATTAATCAGTAGAACAATTCGCCTCCAGAAGTTGTAAATGCTCCAATACTGGAAGTTTTTAAGAAGAGATTGGACATCCATTTGTATGAAATGGTATAAGGTTTACTGTGCAATTATAAATTGCAATGTCATGTGACCATATTGCTTAGTGATGAAAATATCACTAAGATATTTAACAAAATATCACAAAAAAACACCTGCTTTTTGTCGCAAGCCAAGGACACACAGGGTAAGTGGGAAGAGGTGGGAATCCCAGGTAAGGAGCACAGAGGTGCTGCAGGAGGGTTGGAGAAGTCTGGAAGGGTGGATGCAGGCTGCAGGTGAGTTGAAGGAGATGTGGGAGAACGTGGGAGGCCTGTTTTAGGCCACATGTAAGGTAGGCATGAATGGTTCTGCAAGGCATGGGATGAATGGTACAATGGGATGAATTCAGGGGATGAATGTTGCAGTGGGGCGCAAGAGCAGGAAGGTCCGGAGAGTGGACAGCAGAGCAGGGCTTGAGCATAGAAGGCTGGATGGACTTGCCCAGAGTGACTTGCAACCTTCCCAGCTGATTTCTCCATTGACTTTGCTTGTGGGAAGGGACAGGGAAGGTTGTAAATGGCAGTTCTGTTACCACTGGACACTGCATCTGTTGTAAGTACAAGGCAGTTGCCAAGCATTCAGATCACAATCCCATAACCACAAGAATGCTGCAATGGCCACAACTTCGAGGATCTGTCATAAGTTCCATTCATACAGAGTTGTTGCAACTTTAAATAGTTGCTGAACAAGCTGTATTTCCAAGGCATGAAAAGGAACGGGTGAAGTAGACTTCCACAATGGTGTTTCCAGAGGTGGTATTCAGCAGATTCTGACCAGTTCTGGAGAACCAGTAAGTGGAAATTTTGAGTAGTTCAGAGAACCAGCAAATACCACCTCTGACTGGCCCCGCCTCTGCCTCCCGAGTCCCAGCTGATCGGCTGGGTCTTCTTTTGTTGCCATGCACAGGAGAACGGAGCTGGAAAGCAGGTTAGTGGGGTGGGGAAGGAATGGGATTTTGCAGTAACCTTCCTTTGCCATACCCACCAAGCCACACCCACCAAGCCATACTCACAGAACTGGTAGTAAAAAAATTTGAATACCACCACTGGGTGTTTCCCTATTCTTCGTGAATAGGCATGATCAGAGCAGTAGTACATCTCAGAAGAAGCGATACCTAGAGAGGGAAAGGTAGAATATTCAAAAGACCAACTGTCGAAAGACCAACTGTTAAGAGTATTTGTAATTCAGGGTTGAAATGAGGCATCCTTGGTGCTCTCTGAACTTGGTCGAAACTGATGATGTTACCTACATTGGGTAATGAAACATCTGGAAAAAAACAACCAAGTTCAGAAAGCACCAAGGACCCTTCAACATCATTCAATCCAGATGAATAGAATAGAATAGAATAGAATAGAATAGAATAGAATAGAATAGAATAGAATAGAATAGGCCAAGTGTGATTGGAAACACAAGGAATTTGTCTTCGTGCAAATGCTCTCAGTGTACATAAAAAAAAGATACATTCCTCAGGAGTCAAGAATCATCAGGTACCACACTTAATAATAGTCATAGGGTACAACAAGCAATCAAATCATACGAGGAAACAGTCAATATAAATCCTATAAGGATGCATGTTTTTCTTGCTCAGATATAAGATGAGTAGCGACTGAAAAAAATAAAGCCTTCTTGACATAACCCACCTTCACACAATACAGGCATTCCTCGACTTAACGATCACAACTGAGCCCAAAAATTTAAGTGAGAAATGTGTTAAGCGGGTTTCGCCCCATTTTACGACTTTTCTTGCCACATTTCTTCAGTGAATCCCTGCAGTCGTTCAACTAGTAAAACCCAGTTGTGAGGTGAATCTGGCTTCCCCGTTGACTTCGCTTGTCAGAAAGTCACAAAAAAGAAGACACTGCAAACCATCATAAATATGAGTCAGTTGTCAAACATATGAACGTAAATTACATGGCTGTGTAGATGTGTCTGCACAGGACAACAGTCCTAAGCGTGAAAAATGGTCGTAAGTCAGTTTTTTCAGTGCCGTTGTAATCTTGAATGATTGCTAAGTGAACTGTTGTAAGTTGAGGACTACCTGTATCTTTAGTGTTCTTAGGCTGCCTTACAGAGGGAGACCCAACTGAACATTCCCCAGGATTCTAGGAGGGAGAATTGTTTCCTAAATTTCTTTTTTTCTCTCTCTCTCTCTTTACAGGCTCAGGTTTTAACAACGATGGGCCAAGCAAAGGAAGCAGAGCAAATGTTGAGCCACATTGTGACTGAAGGGGCTGAGTGCCTGGAGTGCTACCGCTTGCTCTCTGCCATCTACAGCAAGCAAGAGAACTACAACAAGGTATAGTGATCCCCCAGTCCAAAAGCTGTGACGTCAAGCACCGGGTCAAGAAGGGA
Source organism: Laticauda colubrina (assembly GCA_015471245.1). NCBI lineage: Eukaryota > Metazoa > Chordata > Lepidosauria > Squamata > Elapidae > Laticauda > Laticauda colubrina. Next base: position 18,233,622 of record BLBF01000055.1, on the reverse strand, counting down.
CAATTTTAAACAATCTTGAAAGAATGCAGGAGCCTCTGTGGTGCAGTGGTTAGAGTGCAGTACTTCAAGGTACTTCTGCAGCCAACTGCCTACAGTTTGGCAGTTCAAATCCCACCAGGCTCAAGGTTGACTCAGCCTTCCATCCTTCCAAGATGGGTAAAATGAGGACCCAAATTGTTGGAATCAGTAGACTGACTCTATAAACCACTTAGAGAGGGCTGTAAAGCAGTATAAAGCAGTATATAAGTCTAATTGCTATTCCTATTAAAGCAGAGCTCCATCCAGTTCTTCCAGGCAGACTTGTAGGGCTGGCTGTCTTGGATGGATAGCACTGAACTATTTAAATATTAGAAATCCACCCCAAAGCTGTTTTTTCAAAAGGCAATTGGACTTTGTTTTCCCTTGAAGACGTTTTGCTTCTCATGCAAGAAGCTTCTTCGGTTTTGACTGGATGGCAGGGAATGGAAAGATTTCTATTCTTTGCAGTCATCTCCACGGTCATTCTGATGATTGTAAAGAATATAAATCTTCCATCATTCAGTCAGAACAGAAAATGCTTCTTGGGTGAGAAGCCAAAGTTCTTCAAGGAAAAACAAGGTCCAGTTGCCTTTTGAAAAAGCAACTATGACCTGGATGAATCTCCATAGCCTGTCAGAAATCAGATTCTGATTTTTAGAAGATTCTGATGTGATGGGTTCTGTTTTGCTGGAGACCAGTTTCACTTCTCCATCCATAGGTACATTCAGTTACTTGTCACAGTATTAAAGAACCTTGGATTTAATCTCGGGGAACTTTCTAGCTCTTCTCTGAACATTCAAAATTGGTCCTTCTGAACTGAATTATTGGCTATATTATTGGAAGCAAAACAGAGATGACAACTGCCCAGTTTGTATCAATCCCATTTTGTCTCTGCAACTCTTTGTATAGGCACTTGAAGCCATAGACAAAGCTTTACAACTGAAACCAAAGGACCCCAAAATCATATCAGAGCTCTTTTTCACCAAAGGAAACCAGCTAAGAGAACAAAACCACCTGGACAAAGCTTTTGAGGTACTTACTTATATATGAACCACATGGATTGCTTCTTTCATTAAACCTAAGTGATGCTCTTCAAGTTGCTTACTTGAACACATGCATCAGAGAATCCTAGAGCAAAAAGGCTGCCATAGGAGAAAGTGCTGAACATATAGTTAGATAGCAAGAGGCTAAATTCCAGAGAAACAAAATCTATTTTAAACCTTAAAATTTAATAAGTAACTATCTGCTTATTTCCAGGGATTATGGATCAATTCTTGCTATGTTGCCAAAGTTCCCAGTTTCTTAATTTGGAACAGCTGTCTCTGTGATTCATAATACTCAACTCATATCCAAGAGTTCATCTCCACTTGAACTGTATTCCTTTCACTTCCCCTCTCACAAGAATATTTTCATTAAGCTGGCCCTCTCCCAGATGCCAAGTCTAGTCTCCCCTTTGTTCCTCCCCTCCTCCCCCAAAAAACTTTTACAAAGGATAGTCTTTCAAATTCTTTGCATAATGGTACCTTTCCCTGGAACACATGCTAGTTGTCTTAAACTTATTGATTGTTCTAAGGAAATTACAGTTATTTGGAAACATGTCATTAATATTCTGTCCTGTTCTTCTCAACTTGGGGTTCCCATTCAGAGGTGGTATTCAGATGGTTCAGACAGATTCTGGCATACCAGTAGCAGAAATTTTGAGTAGTTCAGAAAACCAACAAATACCACCTCTGGTTGGCATTGCCTATCCACCCCCATCCTTTCCTGTCCTATATTCCCTTGTTTTTCAGCTCAGCTGATTTGCACTGATCGCCGCACCTCAGCTGGCAAAAATCAGCTTACCTCACTAGCGCTGACACAGGGTGGTTTTTGAGTGCTGCATATGCAGGCGAAGTGCGGTCTCATAGAACCAGTAGGGAAAAATGTAGATTCCCACCACTGCTCCTGTTTATGGTTAGGTTATAACCCCCAACATTCTTCATTTAGTAAAATAAATGGCCAGAAGCCATGGAATTAGTAATCTAGAACATTTGAGAACCCAAGTGTGGGAAAAGTTATTCCTTGTGTCCATTAAGATCTCCCCAATATAGATTCGGGTCTTCTAATGTTGAGTTTTCATTTTCATATTAACATAGAGCTATAAAGTGTCTGTAGACTTCAGTCCAGAGCAAGCGCAAGCATGGATGAATATGGGAGGTATTGAACACATCAAGGTAAGAAAATGCAGAAATTATTTGTGCTTGTTATTAAAGTATTTGTATTTTAACAAAATAAGAATCATCCATGTGATTTATAATCCTTGGTACATAATGTGTGATCACCAGATCACGTGATTATATGAGATCAGATTATCCATGTCCCCTGAATCTATTTAAAAATATTTATTATTAAATGTGAAATATTTAATTAAATAGTAAAGGTCAAAGGTTCTTTACATTGTCCAATTAAAAGCATTACAGGCGATAGTAGACTTCCCAAGTAGACATGTTTTATTCCAGTTTAATTAGAGCTGCAACCAAATGTATCTGGAGGGTGATTTTAAATTAAACTTCTTGTTATTTTAAGTTATTACTTGAAGAAGCACAGGAAACTGTTGACTCTCCAGATAACCATTGAATGGAATGTCCTCCCAGCCTCAGTCAACATGGGCAATGAATGTGCATAGTGAGAGTCTACCTAAATACCATCACAAATAAGCTCTGTAGAAGCTTCCCTCAAAATGTAGTTTGGATGCTGCCTTAGTACTAACCTTATCTTGGGTCATCTCCTTTACATCTTCTTATTAGGCATAACACAGGGTTTCTGATTGCATCTGTAGCTGATAAAGAGCTTTGTGCAAGGGATAGTTCCCAAATAAAGTAGGACTTTAACAAGAGAAGATTCATAAATGTATATAGCCTTGTTCTTTTCTCTATAGGCAAGAATGGGACACAAAGTCTTCAGACAGCTGGCTCTGAATAAAAATAATAGATTAGGACAGCAGTAGCTGCAATTGGCCATGGTAGTAGCAGCAGAGAATGAAATATGGGCCAAACTCCCCAAATATGGGAAGGAAAAAACAACAACAGCTGGATGAATTTGAGATTTTTATCTATTTTGGTATGATAAAAATTCTTAAGTAGTATGATCCAATCTGGGTCAGTTATTGGGACCAGAGGTTTAATTTTCTAAGCTTTTGGATTCATGCTGGAGCTCATTCATAGGGAACTACTCTTTCACCAGAATGTGCGACTAAAGACTAAACCTCTGGTCCCTTGTGACTGACCCAGATTGGACCCTGAAACATTATCCTGGAAAATATACATTGATTTATCCCACTCGTCTGTTGTAAAAAAGGAGTGTGAAAGAAAACCATACACACTATCTGAGCTCTTTCAAGGAAGAAAAGAATGAGGTCTTTTAAAAATAAACAAAATAGAGCTACAGGTAGTCCTCAACTTACAACAGTTTATGTAGTGACTGTTCAAAGTTATGATGACAAACAAAGTGAAAAAAGTGACTTATGACTGTTTTTCACACTTACTATCATTGTGGTCATGTGATCAAAATTCAGACACTTGGCAGCTGACTCGTAATCATGATGGTTGCAGTATCCCAGGGTCACATGATCAGCTTTTGTGACCTTCTGGCATGCAAAGTGAATGGGGAAGGCAGATTCTCTTTAACAACCAGGTTACTAACTTAACACTCTTGACAATTCACTTAGCAACTGTGGCAGGAAAGGTCATAAAATGGGGCAAAACTCACTTAACAGGTGTCTCACTTGGCAACATAAATTTTGGGTTTAACTGTGGTCGTAAGGCGAGGACTACCTGCAAAAACAACCATCCACAATGAAATGGCCTCTGCAGAATGTTGATAGCTGAATGAAATCTGAAAGACCTGCCTGTGAAGCTGTGAAAAACGTGTTTTGATTTTTTTTCCCCTTCCCGTTCCACATTCGTATTTTTGCAGGGTAACTATATCACCGCGCGTCAATATTACGAGAAAGCTTTACAACTGGTTCCCAAGAGCAAGCTGCTGAAAGAAAATCTGGCAAAATTGGATCGCCTAGAGAGACGGCTGCAGGAAGGACGGAGAAGAGGGTAACTGGACTGGCAAGACAAACCACACACCTCTTGGTGAATGACTGCATGTTGTGGAAGCCCCAAGTTTCCCTCAAGACAAAAGCGAACAGGACAGAATTATGGAGCAGCGGGGACCCAAAATAGGAGGAGTCTATGTAGGGATCATAGAGGTGTCGCCAAAGCTTCAAGAATCTTCCTGGAGGTGTTGCAGGACAGGTGCAATCCTAACCTTAATCCAGAGATGATGTTGGGAAATGTTTCAAAAATGCATTGCTGGGGTGATTGTTGGAAGGGAGGCAACGACTTGTTTTAGCAAAAATCAGAGAAAACATTCATCTTACAAGAAAAATGCTCTTGAAACCAGGTGCCTGATTAGCCAAAAGCATAGATGCATCAATCAGTGAGGAAGGGAGAGAAGAGACAGGGCCAGCTGTCATGGAGGAAAATGCCACTCACCCGAAGCACTTGTAAAATCTCGGTAATAAATCTTGAAGAAGAATTGACTGTTATCTCAGTGAAAGCGATGTAGCTCATTCTCCTTTAAACACTTAGGTCCTGAGAGTGATTTCAGGAAGAAAAAAAACCTTATAGGAAACATTTGTGATAATTTATATTCACCTTATCACAGCAGCAATAGGGATGGAGATGGGCCAACATGACTAATGAAAACTTGATCATCAGGTGAAAAGAGGCAGGTTAAAAACAAAAATCTGAATGGATTTGGGAATACTAAGGGGTCAGAGTTTTTCAGAATGGAAGTGCTAGGTTTCCCCCTAAAAGTTTCCTTCATGCTTGCAGTGGATTCCATTTGCAAATATCTCTGATCCTATGTGATCTCAGAGGATAATTTAAAAGGATCTCACAGTGCTGATTGTAGAAAGAGCTGCTGTGTGAAGGAAGCACCTCAGAATGCCTTCTAAATCCACAGAAACTCCTTGAGCCTTTGAATCTTGGCTAAGTGGACACTTGATATAGCTACATCTTGCTGGCTCCAAAGCTTTTGGATTTGGTGATGTTTTGAGACCTGGGAAATGAATAATTTTTCAGGCATTTTTCCCCCAGTGGAAGTTTCTAGAAGTTTTGCTTCCTTTCCCCCCTCTCAAATGAGAAAAAAAAATAGGTTTATTAAATATGATAGAGGAGAAGAGAACTAATGACACAGATAGTGTTTATTTATATATTTGGCACAACCCCCAAAAATGTGTTTCTTGTTTGTCTGCGTTAGATGGTTTAGACCTGCTGTTGTTATTTTTAATGAAGCCAAATATGATGTATTCTAGGGACGGAGATGATACTCTAAGAGTAGTAGGCGCCGCTGAGTAGGATTTGAAAATGTTCTCCCTAGGAGAAGGAATGTGTTCCTACCATGAGATTGAAATAGAATAAGGGGGCTGAAAGGGATCTTGTAGATCTCCTAGCCCAACTCTCTGCCCAAGGCAGGGATCTGTATTCCATCTTGGACAAATGAATGTTCAGCAATGGGTCACCCTCAATTCCAGGAGGCAAGCTGTTCCATTGACTGAATTGTTCTCACTATTAAGAAATTTCTTCTTAGTTTGATTACAGCTTAGTTGGATAGCAGCTTTTGAATCTGCTTGGTTGAGTCCTTAAAGGCAAGCTCTGCTAACAACACAAGTCTGCCTTGGGCTCAGGCCTAATGTGAATTGATGGGGATCATGGCGATAAATGAAAAAATAATAATAATGAGCCATTGTGCCTTGGAAAAGCAGCAGTAACCCAGTAACATGATGGCTGCAATTGGATAATGTACTATTAACATCTCCAGTTTGGCAATCCAGTGTGAACCTGTCTCTCTCCCTAGTCTTGGATCTGTTGTTTGGACTTGGCTGACCATATTCACTGATGGGAGCTGTCAAGCAGGAGGGAAGATAGTTCATCATTTCCAAAAATCTGGGGAAGAGTAAATGTACCTAACCATTTAGCTAGACTGGGGTCTCTAAACTTGGCACTTTTCAGACTTGTGGACTTCAACTCCCAGAATTCCTCAGCCAACCATAAAGTTGCCAAGTTTGGAGACCCTGAGCTAGACAATAACTATCTATTACAAGTAGTTTGGCAACTGGCTGGAGGGATTTATTTGCTGTTGCTACAGAAGATCAATTTGGGAAAACTTGATGTAAATATGGAATGGTCACAAAGAAGCATATCTAAAGCCTTTACTTTAGTGCAGCTGTTGTCCATTTGCAGAAGCTATTTTGGTTTCCTTTTATAAACATCCCACATTTTCCTATTTGTTCTTATTTGTTAGTTTATTACACAGCATCCATTAACAAGGGAAACAAGGCATACCAGCTCTGCAGCATGTTTTGCATAGTAGCATTCAAAACACCTACAGATATTCCTCGACTTGCAACTATTTGTTCAGTGACCATTCAAAGTTATAATGGCACTGAAAAAAGTGACTTATGACTATTTTTCACACTTATGACCATTATAGTCACATGATCAAAATTCAGATGCTTGGCAGTTGGTTCATATTTAGGACAGTTGCAGAGTTACCTTTTATAACCTTCTGACCAAGTCAATGGGGAAGTCAGATTCACTTAACAATTGTGTTACTAATTTAACAACTGTAGTGATTCACTGAACAATGGTGGCAAGAAAGGTCATAGAATAGGGCAAAACTCATTTAACTGTCTCACTTAGCCACAAAGATTTTGAACTCAATTGTACTCATAAGTCGAAAACTCCCTGTTATCTGGAAATTAGAGAATTTTGAATAATTTTTGAAACACATAGTATAATTCTGAGATTGTCTGGTCGAGTCTTTGATTCAAGTCTCATTTCTTCTTTGCGCTTGGGCAGGTCGTGAAGATAGTTAATGCCTATCTGAAATGGCATGAAATATATTTATATTAATATGATGGGAAGTTAAGATTATAAATGCTGAATAAAATAATGAAGCATCAAATGACAGAATAACAGATCTGACTATACAATAGCACTTTCCAGACAATAAGCTGTTGTTATCATCCTGAACTTTCAGGATGTGGTAATGCAGAAATCTGAGGATTGGCTGTCGGTCGTTAAATGTGGGCCCTCAGCAGCTCAGCAAGTAAAAATAAGTTAGCCTGTAACAGAAACATATTGTATCTTCTGCATTTTAAATCAAAATTTATTTGCCAGCTGTGGATTTTTTTTATCTTTTCTCCTGATGAACCAACATGGCTATGATTCAGGACATTTTAGTAAAATGTAAGCCCACCAAGAATAAATATTTACAATAAAACCATTGTGCCAAATATATTATAATCTACCAGGATGTGGTTTTAGCATACCCAATTGATGTGCTTGGAGGAACATGAAGCAGGCTGAAGTCCACATCTGCACATCATTTGGTTTGGGAAAGCTATCATAAATAAGCACATTAAGCACATAGCACAACTATGAATATTTCACATACTATTTCCTCATGAATAAATGTATGAAGGATGCCTCAACTGTTTTATCCATAAATATTTCCATCCTTGTTGAAAATAGCTTGTTCAGGGTCAGGTTTTATTAATGTCATAGGCCAGGGGTCGCCAACCTTTTGGATCTCAGGGACCACCAAACTCATAATTTTAAATCCCAGGGACCACTAACTGGTTCTGTGGGGATAGCCTAATTTGTGGGTGTGGCTTGGTGGTCATGTGACTGGCTAGGCATAGCTTGTATGTAAATATTATCAATATTTATATAAATATTGATTTTTTTTATTAAAAAGAGCAACTTTTACCCAAAATCAGGCAAAGCAAGCAGGCAGATTGAGTTGCTCACAGAATCACAGATTCATTCAGAAATCTACCTATCTGCCGTAGGCTAGCTCAGTCTGTCACATAAAATTTGCTTGCAAACAAACTCACAGAATTAACTCACAACACACCATGTATGTAAATATATATTTTTTTTTATTAAAAAAGAGCAACTTTTATCCAAAATCAGGCAAAGCAGGCAGGCAGATTGAGTTGCTCACAGAATCATTCAGTGATCTATCTATCTGCCATCTGCTACCTGAGTCTGTCACATAAATTTGCTTGCCATGAGTCTGCACTGAATAATAGAAACTTCAGTCCTAAGGGAGGTTCGGCTGTACTTAAAAGCAGAGCCGAAGATCTAAAGACTAGCTTGAAAGCAAGAAATCCAACCATTTCCTGCTTCCTAGCGAATCTAAATCTCCCGTCACAGCAGAACAGCTGATGGTTGGGAAAAGGAAAAATAGCAATTTAGCAGGCAAGTTTGCCAAGTAAGGAGTAAGTGGGCGGGGAGGGTTCCTGCAGGCCATGTGGGCTGCACATCCTTGTGTTTCTGCACAGCCTGGATTAATTGTTTTTTTGGGGGATGCTCTGGGGATGAGATTTCTCTCTGGCCCACCAAAATTTTCTCAAGGCCCACTGGTGGGCCCCGGCCCACCGTTGGGCGACCACTGTCATAGACCACGTTTTTCCTTTGCCTCTCAGTTCAATGAAACTGATGTAATTTGTTTAAGGGGAGGTTCAACTCTTATCAATTTCATCAGTGCTGAAGAAATTTTCTACTAATCCTGACCTGAAGAAGAAACTGGGAGTTTCTGATTTTTTCCCCTTCAAAAGAATATATATGCATAACCATATTTACTTGTTAATTTTAATGAAGAACAGCAAAGAAAATGGTGCAGGAGATTAGACTATATATGGAGTTATATCTGCATCTAGTTGCAAATCTGTAGAGCAGCAAGAAATAGGAGATTATTCTCTTCTACACAAGCTGGAGGAGCTGTGGTGTCATTTATAAGAAGAAAATCTCATTTGTGAATGTTGAAATGTGCATCAGCTGAACTGAAGGAAAACTCTGAAATCATAGATTTGTTTTAAATGCTTTTAAATGCATGTGATTTTGACCTTAGGCATAACTGAGTTATACTGAGAAACAATGGAACAAATTATTTATGACCTTTCAAAGGAAAATTGATCACAGCCAATTGAGCTGCAATTGCTTCTTATTCCAGGAAAGGATATCACAAATTGGAACTCATTGAATCTCAAGCACTGATATATAATATGGTAAAAATATCTTACAAATTTAATGGCAACATAAATTTGTAAATCCAGTACATGTAATCATTTAGGATTACATATATCATCTTTATGGATCCAAAAATGCAGGTGCTGAAATTTACCATTTATTGTTCGCAATTTAATGAAGAAAATGTTTCCATTCTGGAAAATTAGCCTTTGAACTGAGATTATAACAAATTATCTGACAATGACAACGGTTGAAATACTATCATATTTAAGTAGAGTTGCCATTTTTTTCCCCAGGAAACTATTTCTTCAAGTATTTACAGACTTATCTTTGCTGGGCATTCAAGGAAGCAATGGGGAATAAAGCCACAACGAGTGGATAGATAAATCAGGCTGGCTGATCTGATTGGGCAGATTTGAACAGGGGCATTATTTTCCCATTTTTTATTTCTATATGTTTGAGTTGAAATGCACTCAGAGAAATGAGTCATGACTGAAAAGTCTTCATGGTTGCCTGTATCAGCCATTCTGCCTTCATTTTTAATAAATTCTGGCTTTTAAATTCGAGGAGCAAAAGGCATTTCAATTCCATCTTTCTCAGAACTGGTTCTACTACTACTACTACTACTACTACTACTACTACTATTATTATTATTATTATTATTATTATTATTATTATTATTATTATTATTATTATTATT